>CM062243.1:3996605-5196605 GCA_031216285.1 Syzygium syzygioides | reverse complement strand
TCTTCAAGTATTTTGTGCTTTCTTCAAACTTAGCAGAATGCATTGGACTATCTATCAGCGTTTTCTCTATAACTTATTATTCAAACTCTATTAATCAAACTTGCGGTGCTTTCAGTTCAATTGTTCAATCATTTTGTCCTCACTGGGGCAATTTGTGGGCTCCGACCTCGAGTTGTGTTGATAAACCGTCAAAATGGAAACATAGGTTCAATCTTTAGGGAGATATAGTTGTACATCTTATGGCCGCTCTATCCCGAGCTTATACTACGAGTCTTTTCATGACCATAGCATAAATTCAACTCGGGCAAATAGGATACAAATATGGACATGTTAAAATAGATAATGCATTGATGGGGCCTGTCTAATTACATGACAGGCCGCCAAGGCCCAGTAGCTCTTTGCGATGAACTTTCACAGTCAAATTTTGTGGACTTTAATTGCCTACTGGGGACATTCTTTTTTGGTTGTACAAAAGAAAGCGTGTGGGGTCAGAAATTGGTTAGAGAAAAGATGTCAGGAAGTTGTTAGAGAAAAGAAAATAAATTATAAGCAAGGCTTTTCTTTTTCGTTTACTTCCTGGAGAAGCCAAATAGCTTTAGAAATTGAGACACCGCACAAAGAACAAAAGATAGAACGTACGGACGTTCTTGAATTGGTTGTGCGAAGGGTTTCGCTTTGGACTTAAACATGCGGTGATTTATGCCGTGACTTTTACATCCAATTAAGTTGTGCACTTTTGGATTTGGTCTCAATTTAGATGTAGAAAACACTTTAGCATATCCGATTATAATGAATTATTTATTATTAGCTCTCCTCATAAAATAAGTACCGATATTTGGGCTGAATCACGTAAATTTTCGGTATCCTTATTATTCCTTGTTTATTTCTTCAATGCTTTCGTGTTGATTTAATAGCAAGATCTTGTCAATTTTCGCGTTGATTTCACAACATGTGTACTTCTGAAATGCCTCTAGTCAGATCACTTTCTGCTTAATGCACCATTGCGAAGTAAATTAACAGATCTCCCATGTTTAGAACCAACCAATTTCTGTACGTATTCCGATGAAGTTTCACTTATAAATGCGGACTTGTAGGGATAATCCACTATCGCCCTTGCATTAGAAGCAATTCGAATAATGTTAACTGGACACTCATTAAGTTAAATAACCGCATTTCGACAAATTGAAAGGCGATTTGTTATGCTTTTTCTCTTGTGTGAAATGTGCAAAAGCAACACATTAGTAATTTGCAGTATCTTGAAAATATAAGCATTATGAAGTTCCGTTTGTTTCGCGAAAAAATGAATAATTTTGAAAATATCTTCCTAAAAGCGACTGGACTCGCTTTAAGCTGCAAACAAAACTCTCCGATCTCTTGGGTCCCAAGATATCTTATCAGAACCTCATATATTTTGATGTTTCTGTCTTTCTGCAATAGTTTGTGAGTTATCAATTGGGTGTTTTCGATTCAAGACGCTTGAAAATTCTTACCTGAACATGAGCTGCCTGCTTGTTCTATTCGTGGTACGACTTCTAATGAAGCATATAGGTCCGTTTAGAGGCCAAAAGACTTGAGACATGTCTAGAACATACCGCCCATTCAATGAGTGCCACAGAAAGTTTATATCTGTCTTCCCCTCTTATATCACATCGTTGATCATATTGTAGAGCATTTGCCACTTCTATAGCAGCTGGAAATTTTTATTTCCTGTCTTCCAGTGGATCCCATGATAGCTCTAGAATTCAGGATTTTAGCTAATTTCTATCCTCGTTAGTGAATCAGCCACAGATCCATTTGCATGTGTTTCCAATTTCTCTGGAAAGATGTCGCTAATTGATCCACGAAAAAGGTTCAAGAGGAGGATCGAGCCAAACTGGTGAAATTGTAATATTTTCACTCTATCGTGGTGTTTTTTCTTTCTTGAAACTGAATGTGCTATAACCTCATGATGAGCCCTCATCTTTATATCTCTGTGACAATTCATCTGTTTGCAATTCGTTGACACATTTTTCACTTTTGATGACTACTGTCTCAGGAAACAAAAAGATGGGTCTCAAAGTTGGAATAGGTAATTATTTCAAGACTTTCTCTTCCACTGCTCTACACTGTCCTCTGCAATTTGTTTTGACCTTTTGACAGTATGCTTCCCTCATTGCCCAATGGAATACTGTTTCCTCTTCCCTAATTGCCCAATGGAATAATGTTTCCAATATAATCTTACAAGCCTTGACAAAGTGATGAAGTGAGATTGCTGTTCAAAAATATTCTTCGTTTTATTAGGAATGGCGGCATTAGGAGCTGGAATTGTGGTCACCCTTATCTTAATGCAAGCTTTGATAAAGCAGAGGAGCGTACACTTCGATGGCAAAATGAAAATCGAGGGACTCGTCTCCTCGAGAAGATACACCTACAAAGACATCAAGAGGATGACCAACTCTTTCAAAGAAAAGTTAGACCAGGGAGGCTAGGGCTGTATGTACAAAGGCAAGCTTGGAGACAGTCAACTGGTGGCGGTGAAGATTCTAAAGAAACTAAAAGGCGATGCAAAAGAATTTTTCAATGAAGTTGCGAGCATAAGCGAGACTTCTCATGTCAATGTTGTTAGTCTTCTGGGGTTCTGCTTTGAGGGAAGCAAAAGAGCTTTGGTTTATGAGTTCATGCCCAACGGATCACTAGAGAAGTTCATATTCAACAGGAGTAACACTTTGGAGGTAGATTGGCAATTGAGTTGGGACACACTGTACCAGATTTCTCTTGGCATAGCTCACGAGCTAGAGTACTTGCATAGAGGCTGCAACACGAGGATCTTGCACTTTGACATAAAGCCTCACAACATTCTCCTCGATGCAAACTATTGTCCCAAGATTTCCGACTTTGGTCTTGCCAAAATATGCTCGAGACAAGAGAGCATTGTGTCAATGCTAGGTGCCCGGGTTACCCCTGGATACATTGGTCCGAAGCTGTTCATGAGGAGCATTGGAGGGGTTTCTCACAAATCGGATGTCTATAGCTACGGTATGATGGTTTTGGAGATGGTCAGCAAGAGGAAAAACATTGAAGTCGCGGTAGATCGTACCAGCGAAACTTACTTCCCTCATTGGGTCCACCGACGGCTGGAGCTCCAACAAGAGCTTGGGCTGCGCGGAATCACAAATGAGGAGGACAAAGAAATTGCAAATAAGATGATTGTTATTGGTTTATGGTGCATTCAAATCGATCCGAGAGCTCGATCATGTATGACCCAAGTTGTGGAGATGCTAAAAGGAAGTGTTGATGCCTTGCAATTTCCTCCCAAACCATTGATGTCATCACCCTCAAGATCGCTCGCGGCTTGTTCATGTGAAAGTTCTCCTTTGCAAGAGAGTAATGACTCGAGTTGGGGTTATTCAATATCAATTATAAGAGACTGACTTAGTTTGTAACAGGCTATTTGAAAGGAAAAAGAAAAGCAACTGCAAAATTAATGATTATTGAGTTGTTAATAAATTTGTGATCAAATGTCTAGGTTGAATTTCTAAAAGCAAGACGCAAAAAAAAAGTGAAAAGTGCATTATTGACACCTGAATTTTCAGGTATGGGTCTCTATCGCATTATATCGAAATCAGGGATCTAAATTATGACATAAATCGACCCCCTAACCCAAAAAGTTGGCCCCATATCATTTAATATTCACATTGCTTGGTACACCTCATCACGATTAGGGACACTGTGATTTTAGAATTTTTACTACGGCATGGGTAATCCAATTCTTAGACAATAACTAAAATAACAAAAATAACAAATAAAAATGATAAGTTAAAGAAAGAAAAAAGGGAAACAAGGCTCGCGGAAATAACAATATAACCAAGAAGAACTGGCCTTATTTTGAAGCACAGCTTTTTCCCTAATCTTTTTCCGAACATTTGGCTTAAAGGCTTGAACTATGTAAAGAAAAAAGGGATTAGGGTTTTAAAGGACATATTCTTTCACTACTCTCTCTCTCTCTCGGCCGGCCCTCTCCCTCCAACTCTCGGCCATCCCCCCCTCTCTCTCTGTCCGCATCTATGTAGGTTAGACAATATTTTCCATAATTTTCCATATCTTTTATGATAATGCGTATATCTAAAATACTTTTCACATCTCCATTTGATTATACATATCTAATATGTTACCTTATATAACCATCTTGTAAAACCTATAAATAGGTTGTACTCTTCATTATGATAAAAATTCCAAAATTTTCTATTCCACATATTTCTTATTTGTTGCCGTGATTCGAAAGATCTCGGAAGTATTAAACATATGATTGATGTACTTGTTTCAATCTTTATATCCACGATTTATCATCATTATAGCTTAAACTCCGGAGTTCAAGTCGAATAAGAGAGATAAATGTCTCAATCTTGCGGAGTAATGAGTACCTTTTTGATAAGGAGATGTAAGTGCGGTAGAATCAGTCTTTTTTTTTTTTTTTATGTTGGTTGAAAAACAGTTACATTTCGGTTTGTTTTAAGGTTGATGCTTGTCAGTATTTTAAATCCTGACATATCCCTTTGCAAACCCGGGAGTTCCTCATCATCTTTCTTGAATTCTTCATGTTTCCTCATGTCATTTCAGCTCATTTAGTGATTATTTAAGGATAGTATAAGACGATTCCATTTTGTATTTCGCGGCATATGTGTCCGTTCTTGTGTTTAAATCCATCTCATTTGCTCGTAATTAAATTCTATCGAGCATCTTTTTGTTCTTACTTAGCATGGTTTTAGATCACATTTACATCACATTTGCGTATACATTGATGTATGCATGCATAGTAGTTGGTTTACTTCGATTTCTAGACATTCCGGCTTGATTTTATACTCGTATGTGAGGTGTTACATGGTCACATGTCGCTGTCCATGAGGCAAGCTCCCAATCGACCCTCGCGGGTCTGCAACCTTTTCATGTAATTTTCGGACTCAAAGCAAACCTTAATGCTTGTTGTCCATCTTCGGGGAGTTTCATGTTGATCTTTCATGGCCCGAATGGTATGTAGGCACCTCGAGAACATTGGTGACTGTTTGAGAAATGGGCCTAATTCCAAAAAAAAAAAAAGCATCAACTCTACTTTGAGTGACAATTCTAACCCAAATTTTTTTTGTTTCATAGAAAAATACGAACTTTCACGTAAATCTCAAATCTCGCCCGAACAATTTAAAAATTTTACATCACGGGGGCCAGATTTGGGACTCAAATAAAAGCTAGTACTTTTTATTGAGACAAAAAAAAATTCGAATTAAAATTGTTACTCAAAGTAAAATTTGTATTTTTTTTTTGAATTAGCCCGTGAGAAATGGAGTCTTAATGCTCGCTGTAGAGACTGTATACCGGGACGCCCCTTACGTGTCCGGTCATTTTTTCTTCACTTCTCCGTATGTTGGTAGCCAATTTAGCTCAATTTCCAGCATTATCTCTTTTAGGGGCATTACATCTTGTCTTGATTTATATTTAAGTCATTGTTGTTACGATGGAAAAATTAACAGTAATAAAAAAGATAGAGTTGCATTTAATTAAGGCTGCGTTAGTTTCGCGGAAAATATAACATTTCTAGCAAATATGTTTGAGGAAGTCATTTTCTTGGAAAAATGACAATATTTTTTGGTTTTTGGCTGAGACCTAAAAATAAATTAAAAAATATTTTGTCGTTTGGTATGGAAAATCTGTTTTGATTTTCGTAATAGGCATATACTATTCGGGTATTAATTACTTGCGCATAGCCGTCGGGAGAACCGGGTACGGATACTAGAGTCTCGAGTTTGGCCTAAATAGACCCCAATCCAAGTGTCGAGGATCAAGGCATAGGCACGTGGGTCTCGAGCGCAGCCTCAATGGACCTAAGCGTGGGCACTGGGGCCTCGAGATAATTTCAGGAAAATGACCATATATTTTTATGTTTGGTTGAGACTTAAAAATGAAAAAGAAAATATTTTTTGTCGTTTGGAAAGGAAAACATTTTTTTCCTAAGAAAAACCAAATTCTATTGTCCAGTTGAGAGCTCATACCCCTGTATAAAAATGCATATATGTAATTGAAGGATTGTATTTTATATTTTTGCGAACGCTTATGCGTCAAAAGCAGCTCCACACCCGTACTCTCCGCATCCGAATGCTTTTGCGTCGAACCAGATATGAATAACTACCACCACCACCATCTTCATCGACTTGAAAAATGCCCCAAATTCTCAAGCACTCAACCCTAATTTCACTCGCCCCTGCCAACCACCACCACCGCGATAATGGCCGGATCTTCCCTCGTAGTGTTGCCTCACCAGCCCTCCCCCTTGTCGTCACCCTCAACTGCATTGAGGACACGAGAAGAACTACCTCACCGGCATCTCCTCCGTCGAGCTCGTCCCCCTCAGCAGCCTCAACTCTTCCGACTACACCATCACCTCTGCCGTCCTCCACCATTCCATCGCCTTTCTCCCTCGCACTGCCCAGCACCGCCTCCGCCCCTACTAAGTACTAACTCGCCTCTGCCTCAGCTCCATTGACTACGCCATTCACTCCACCTTCACTACCAAGCCGGGGCTTCACCTCGTCCACATGGACACCTCTCGAGCTGAGGAGATCACTGAAGAGAACCACGAGACGACAAGGAGGAGGAGCTCAGGAGGGAGAGAGAGATGAGCGAGAAGGCAAAGAGGAGGAAGGAGGAGGCGCGGATCGAGAGGAATGGAGCTAGGATTTTGTCTCAGAAAGTGGGAAAATAATTTTTGTTTTTTGAAAGCGAAAGCCATTTTCCCCTATTTTAAAGGACTTTTTCCGGTTGACGGAAATTGCTTTCCTTGATCCATTTATTTTCCTTGGGCCAAACAGCGAAAAATATTTTTCGCGAAACAAATAGAGCATAGAATCACATATTTGGGAATTACTTAATTCATGCTTAGTCTAGTTTTTTTTCGGTTCAAAACTTCATTGTTTTCATCTAATCTAGGAAATTAAATTTCGTAGCTAGGTTAATCGCATGTTTAATTTTATGCATAACTCACGGGGTCCTTCCTGGAGCTTAATAATGAGGCCATATATTAATTTTGAAAAATACATCTTGTGTTTTTCCTTTGTCGTACTTATTTTATGTTAATGTTATAGGTTAATACCACAAAAAAACTCCAAACTAATATACATGTGATAAATTTACCTCAAAACTAATTTTCTGACCACTATAAACCTCAAACTTGTATACCTTTAACAAATTTACCCCCGTTAGTTTCGTTAAAATTTTACCGTTAAATTGCTAAGTTGGATGACACATAGCAGTTGACAGGTGTACGCCGAATCTTTAGCCGTTAACCAAGCGATAGGAGAAGGCCAACGTGAGGGGGTAGACCTTTATGGATGTCCCATTAAAGAACAACCAAGAAAAGTTGCACCAGATTCTCATATGTTGCATGGCCACCAAGAAGAGATTGTTTAAACTTGATGAAGCCGATCATCATCAATGCCATGAATGATGTTTTCTTGAGGCCAGGATTGTCCAATCAACCACCATTATCTACTACAGTGGTAACAGGGTATGTCCTTAGTCCCTCTTCATTTATTGATGCCAATAATATTGGTCAGAGTAATCAACCCCTATAAGAATTAAGGCCTAAATCTTCCTATCAATGTCACAATACCGAGAATAATCAGACCGATGTTGGTCAAAATAACAGGTGACAACAATTTGGCAAATTACATTGGTCTACACTAGTCAATTGCTAAATGTTGAAGATGTAAGGCCAATAATGTGAATATTCATATTATGCCTAACATGCCGATTAACATTTATAATCTAGCAAGACAACCATTTAACGTCTAGGGGGCAAAGAGGCCAACTAAAATTATAGTTGAACATAGCGCAATTTGTCGAAGAAGTTCAACAATGATTGGAGCATAAATGTTTTTAGGAAAAAACCACATGATGAATGAGTCAATAACCAGCCTTTTCCAAGAGGTTTTGAAATCCTAAACATTCCATTTTTACTAGCAAAGATGAACACTGAACTATTAAACACGTTGATTTATTTATAGCAATGCAAAGAAGTAGAACAAATGAGTTTTTAAGACTTAGGTTATTTCATTTGTCTTTGTCGAAAATTGCTTTTACCTGGTACATTGATTTACCACTTAATTTGGCATGTAATTGGGCAAAAATGGAAAAACAATTCCATTCTCAAATTTATAGAACGATACCTGAGATATAAATTGTTGATTTGGCCACCCTCAATCAATTTATTGCTAGATTCATAAAGGCTAAAAATAGATGTCTTACTTCGCTCTCGAGAAGGAATTCGCAAATTTCGCTTTCAATGGATTGAAATTTAATCTTAGAGAAAATTTTGAAGGTCAATTTTTGCCGATTTATTTCAATTGGCAATGAAGGTGTCTAAGTATGAGTAACTACCTTGGACATAAATAAAGGGCCACATGAAGACTTTACATAAAACATAACTTTCATGGAAAAACGTGTCAGATGATGAATCTGACCAAGATAAGATTTAACAAGGAAAAATAGAATTTGCCAATGATAAGGGAGCACATAATGACTCATGATTATTTAATTTAAATAAATCGAATGATCAATAAATTATTCAATTTTTTTTATAAAATGGGCATATTTTACACCCAAAAATGACCAATTTTTTGTTATTATCAACAAGTGATAGATATAGTCGAAGGGCGCAGAGTTTGATCATTTATAAACCGAATTATTGTAACTTGAAAGGAATTGACAACTCGCTAGTAGTGAAGTCATCGACAACACAATGTGAAATTATCTACGACATTCTGGAAGTTTGTCATTGATATCGATAGCGAGCAATCAACATGAAGATAACCATTGGGTGGTTATGTCTATATTGATTAATTTAGGATTTGTGTAACTTCTTTCGGATAAGTGTTCATGAAGTAACTTCTAATAACCACCAAAAGGATTAAGGAAACATTCATTCTTTCAAATTTAGTATCCGTCATGTATGCCAACGTTTGTAACTGTTTGAAGAGGGTTATAAATGCCCCAAGAGCCCTTTTTGTAGAGGCCTCTTTCAATCAATCACAAAACTCAACATCCTCACAAATTTATCTTTATCGTTACTTTTCTGCAATTTAAATATCTTTCAATTCCCGTACTTTAGTCGTAGTTTCAAATATTTCATTGTCAATTAAATTACGGCATGTATCTTAGTCGCAGTTTTCAGATTTCGTCGTCAATTAAATTTCAACATTATATCTTTATTATCGCACTTTGTCGTCGATTAAATTCCAACAAAGCTTTTTTATGTCATCGGTATCCATCGTTGATTAAACTCCATTGAAGCGCATCTATCCCTTGTGTTCCATTGATACAACTCATGTTCGGAGTCACCACAAAACCTATCTCAATCTTAAAAAAAAAAAGCCACAGAACGAATTTCGATTAAAGATATTTCGTCGATGATTCAGTTTCGGCAAAACAGGTCCATAAGACAAGCTCCAAACCGACCCTCGCTAGTCTCCATGGTCCAGGGTTGTGTCGGGTTAATCGGGAGTCATTTTCATGTAATTTTCAGACTCAAAACGAACTTAATGCTCGATGTATAGACTGTGTGAGGTTTGGAAAGTGGCATCAATGCCTTATTTCGGCGTTAAAAGGGATCCTCAATGGTCCCAGGACGCCCCTTCACTTTGCCGTGAGTTGGTAGTCAATTTAGTTCAATTTCCAGCATTCTGTTCATTTTTAGGGGCATTACATTTAGGGCGCGAATGATAACCATTCTATTCTTGAAACAATTCTTGAAATAGAAATAAAAAAAATCTATTTTTGTTCCAAGGATAAGTTTCTAGGGAAAGAAATTTGTTTGATAACAACCAAAAATTTCTATTTCTAGAATAGAAACCCGTTTGATAACATCATAAAATTTATATTTCTTGGAACATAAACTCATTTGATAACAACACAAATTTCTATTTCCCGGAACATAAATCCATTTTTCTAGAAATGGTCTCTAAAATGAAAATCAATCAAAACACCCAAACCCTATTAAAGTCCTAAAGGCTTATTCATTCGAAGGATTGTGTTGTTTTTCATGGTTTTAGGGTTTTTTAGGGGTAAAGACCCCTTTTGGGGGTTAAACAGCTTTTGGGGTTTTTTAGAGGTTAAAACCCCTTTTAAATCCCTAAACTAAGGAGTCTTCAAAAATATCATTTGGGCACTTCAAAAAATTTAACTATCACTCAAAGTGGGTGGCCACATGTATTCTAAACCATTCTGTGAAATTCTGAAATTTTTTATTTTTTTGATTTTTTTTGAAAAAAATCACCAAATTTCCAATTTTCCCAAAATCTGAAATTTTTTTATTTTCTGGAATTTTTCAATTTTTGGATTTTCTGAAAAAAAATTTGAGATTTTTAGGAATTTTCTTGATCTTCTAAATTTTTTATGAATTTTCTAAAATTTTTTATTTTTTCTTATTTTTCTCATTTTTTATGATTTTCTAAAAAATTTTCGAATTTTTTTATTTTCCCGCCGGGAATGAATTGGATCGAATTGGTTTGGACCAATCCAACCAGGTCAAACGGGGGCCAAATTTAGGAAGAGATGTGTTTTGAAGAGATAAAATAGGTTCTTTTAGAAATGGTTTTCATTTCTCGTCCAAAAACAGAAAATCTACTTTTTTTTGTTATGATTTTTGGTCCAGAACCAGTTCTAGAACAAAAAGTTATTCTAGAAATAAAAAAAAGGAATTGTGTTACCAAACGGGTTTTTGTTCTAAACCTGTTCCCAGAAACAAAAAACTAGTTCTAGACAGAAACAAAATGATTATCATGTTCGCTCTTAGTCTTGATTTATATTTAGGTCTTTGTTGTTATGAGGGAAAATTTAACCAAAAAAAAAATTTTCTTTTAGTTAAGAATCACATTTTTAAGACTTAGTTAATTCATGCTTAGTCTAGCTTTTATTTGGTTCAAAACTTCATTCTTTTTTCACCTAGTCTAGGAAAATTGATTTCCATAGCTATATGTTAATCGCATGTTTAATTTTATGCATAGCTCACGGGGTCCTTTCCGAGGCTTAATAATGAGGCCATATATTAATTTTGCTCAATGCGGCTCGTGTTTTTCCTTTATAGTACTTTATTTTACATTAATGTTATTATGTTTCGTTTGAATATTGTTTAGTTTAAATTTGATGTATGAACACCCTTTGCTTTATTATATAGAGTCATACATTTAATTTTTTTTAGGAAAATAAAAAAGTAAAAGCTTAAAAAGATCTCGTGATACGTTATTTTTACAAAATGAAAGAAAAAAAAAAGAAGGTACTGATGGTGTTGAATAAATATTAAGTGTAACTAAGTCCCCAACCCGAATCTCTTGTTGTAAAATGAATTTCCCATATTACTATATTCTAATCGACACAAAAAAGATTAGTGGCAACTCTAAAGAAAAACCAATTTGAATAGTAAAAATGAGTAAACTAATGTTGCTATTAGTAGGCTTGGAAGAGCCCGTGCCAAGCGTAAACGCCACCTCGCAAGATGAATCATTCGCACCCACTCGGTTAATTGATAAATCCCTTGAAAATTAAGCCCCTCTGGAATATCGTGACATGCATTGTTTCATGTTATTAGTGGAGTTTGTCATTTATCCATATAGGATTTAGATTGTGCAATATTGATAACATGTTAAACAAAATTTGTTAAATAACCTACATTCATGTGAGTCCAATTCACATAATCTCTCGCGTCAAATTGCTGTGGAAGAGAGAAAATTGGTAAACGCCACCTCGCAAGACAAATCATTCGCACCCACTCGGTTAATTGATAAATCCCTTGAAAATTAAGCCCCTCTGGAATATCGTGACATGCATTGTTTCATGTTATTAGTGGAGTTTGTCATTTATCCATATAGGATTTAGATTGTGCAATATTGATAACATGTTAAACAAAATTTGTTAAATAACCTACATTCATGTGAGTCCAATTCACATAATCTGTCGAGTCAAATTGCTGTGGAAGAGAGAAAATTGGTAAGAGAAGAAGAAACAAAATTTATATAAAGAAAAAGGAATCGAGGAAGTAAGAAACTAAAAGCGAACTATTTTTGTACACGCTACGTCAGTTTGTAGACTTGACAAAAACATATGATGAATGCATGCCGCAACACCCAGTTGTAGCATTAACGCTGCAACTTGGCAGCAGCGTAATCCTTCCCTAGAAAATAGAGACGCGGAGTCCGCACTCTTTCCACACAATGTAACTCGGTATACACGCATCTAGATTTCAACCGGCATGAACTTGAGCATTGAGTTGAACATGGTGAAACATAACACACAAGTTTCCTTCTCGATGATGACAGCAATTTATTTAACGATGCTAATTTCCAAATGTTGGGCATCATCATAATAGAAATTAGATAGGCACATGTAGTCATAGAGTTTATAAACTTGGGGGTGATCAAGTCAAAGAGTGAGACCTGAGTAAAGACGACTTTGACTCCAAAACCACTTGTGAAGAGACCCACTTGGTCATTTCTATGGGCCAAGTAGAGACCAAAAAAAAACTTGGATGAAATATAAAAGTCTAAGTTTCATCACACGCGGTTTCTAAATCGTCAAACGAAGCTATATCTCAACAACGACACTCTCAAGTTGGAATTTCTTTTATTCTTTTTATTTTTGGCTTCTTTTGTATGTTATATTCGTTCATATCCATAAAGCACACGATTGTGTAATCATCTCTCCTTTTTCTCAATTTTTTTATGAGAAGCATGTCGCGACTTCTATTGAATTGAATGCATCGGGAAGCTTTCTTTTGAAGAGTCGTGGAAAGAAATTTGTCTTGTTCATCAAGTGGGCAAGAAGGAAGCTTTCAACATGCTTAGATGTCCATAATATCCCCTTCAAAACACATATATCTCATTTAAGACCAAAGGAAAGTAAATCGCTGCCCCCTTCTCCAGAAATAGAAAAAGAAAAAACAAAAGGAAAAAAACTTCGGGTTGCTGCTTGGAAAGTGTTTGCTCGCCAGCCAACGAGGCTCTCAAAGTATACCCTGTCTTAAATAAGATCCCAAAGTGATCAATTCAGTTTCAAATAAGACATCGACCTGACTAGATGGTGAGCACACATTTTGATTTATGGCAATATTTTGAGAAAACGGGCTCACTTCAAACTTTTATTTGAAACTTTCTCTTTCAACTATGGCAATCTTATCATTTATGGCAAGGAAAACGCAACCACATGAAAGTCCTCTATTCATTCTCGAAATGCATACATTATAGTTCAACAAATATTTTCTAGAGCACCCACCAAGGAAATTCATATCTAAATAGAAAGTCTACAGTCACATTGGTAATTTAAGGCGTAATCAAATTCGTCTTAGAGTCTAATAAATTATTTAAAGTTGGGACTTAAACATTCTTTCTAAATGTCGTGTTTCGTGGAAATTACCTCAACGAGAAAAAGACGAAGGTGAAGGAATCTATGCTAAGTTCACACCTATCTTTTTTTTTTCCTTCTTTTTTTAATTTTAATATCCAAAAGAACGCGGCGGCCGCGGGCCCTTCGTTCATTATAATGCAACTCGAGCAACGTACATATCTAGAAGTATTCTCTTGACCTAATTTTTCTAATTTTTTTGTGCTGATTTGAACGAATCAAAATGAAAATACTTAGAACGATTATAGTACTTGATTACATGTGAAGTTTTATTCGCAATGATCTAAGATCAATAATCTCTTAATCTCACTGTAGCCACATATAAATACGAGTCATCGAATCACACTCCATTGAGTTGTGACCTTATGTAGAAGAAAATATCAATGGTTTGAATTGTGGGTTTCATTGATTTCTCCGGTAATTTCTTCGTCTCACGTTAGATTTAAATTGCATCATCCGTTAATTTCTTCATTATTCTTCAACATACCAAAAGACCAATCACCATTACTTTATTTGTGAAAGACTGTATTCCACAAAATTTAATCATGCAAAATTAAACTAAATCAAACGAATCCTCAATCACTTTAAGTGGCTTTTTATGGTTCTTCGTGCATCGAATTATCACTACAATTTACTTTTAAAATTGATTAATTTCTTCTTTCTCACTAGAGCATGCCAAGTTATTTCCCCAAAAAAAAATCTTGGATTCAAGGTGCATTTGCTCAAAGCAAATACCGTTTGGCTAAGTGAATTTTGGTGTATTGTTTTGCCAAGTAGTTTTGAAGTTAAAAACAAAAAAAACAAGGAAACAGAGCGCATGCCCATTAGTCATCGTCTCCATCTTGGAAGCAAATCAATCGCTCAAGATGGTCAAATCGTCAAACAGGCCGGGCGAGACGACCCCTAGGATCGCGCAACCTTGACGACCAAGACCCGTGAACCCACACCCTGTCAAGATGGTCTAATCATCGCTTTTGTTTTTCTTAATTTCTTTATGAGAAATATGTATCGCCACTTCTTCTAAATTCGATGAATTGAACTTTCTTTTAGGGGTCATGGAAAGAAATTTCGTCTTCCTCATCAAAGTGAGAAAGAAAAAAGTTTTCGACATGCTCGTATATGTCTATAATAACCATTGAAATTCATATATCTCAATGTCCCACACGCTCGAATTATTTCGACCTTGATTATGTCTTGATACACAACAATATCATGCTTTAATTTTTTGTTGTGTTTTCTCTAATTCATTAGCAAGATGTGAAATTTTGTATCTCTTAAAGACATAATTCCTTGTGAGAGGAAATTATCCAATCAATCCAAAATCTATTTTATGAATTACAATTTAGTTTTTAATTTTTCAACTTTGCCAATTAAGTCATATACCTTTGTATGAAATTTCAATATAATTCTTTTTGCCAATTTTCGTCTGAAATCACTAACGTGGTGGTATGCCACATAGGACGGCTGACGATGACTGAACCGCCACATCAATAATTTCCAGCGAAAATTAATCAAAAGGGTTACATTGAAATTTCGCTCAAAGGTTTAGGATTAAATTGGCAAAATTGAAAAGTTTGGGACTAAATTGTGTATAATAGATGTAGGATTGATCGTGTAATTTTTCCTTCCTTGAGAAACCCACCAATGAGATTCATCTCTAAATAGAAAGTCTATTCTCCATCAGCATTTTAAGTTGCAACCAATTGTCTTAGAGCCTAATCGACGGTTTAAAGTTGGACATAAACACTCTCTACAAATGTCGTGTTTCGTGGAGATCACCTCACCGAAAGGACAAAAGTGAGAGAATCTATGCTAAGTTCACACCTATCTTTGATTTTTTTTCTAGCTTTAATATTTAAAATGAACGTGGAGGCCACGGGCCCGTCATTTATTTTAATGCAACTCGAGCAATAAAACGTGGGTTATTATTTTAAATTGGTATATATATGACAAATTTACTCAAAACCGATACATTTGTGATAAATTTACCCTCCATTAGTTTTCGTTAAATTTTATCGTCAAATTGCTAAATTGGATAATACGTGGCAGTTGACAAATGTATCAATTTATGATTTTACCCCTCCATTTATCACAGATTTATCAATTTATGATTTTTCGTGGTATAAATCTAATTTAACGGATGGTAAATTTATCACAAGTATACCGCTTTAGGATTTTCGGTAGTTAAAAAATTATTTTTGATAAATTTATCACAAATGTACCCGTTTATATTTTTTGTGATTAAAAAATTAATTTGAGGTAAATTTATCGTATGTATAATAATTTGGAGTTTTTCGTAATATTAACTCCTAAAACATATCTAAAAGTAATCTCCTGAGCTATTTTTGGGAATTGCTTCGGTGGCCTCCACATGCAAAAACCTAAAACGAATCCCAAAAAACAGTGCAAAAAGAAAAAAAAAAAAAGGAAAGCAAGAAAAAGATACTTCAAAGTTCAGCATCTACGCTGATTTGAACGGGTCAAAATGAAAATACCACAATCATTACAGTACTGATTTTTTTTTCTCAGCGCATTATAATACTTGGTTACATGTGAAATTTTATTCGCAATGATTTAAGATCATTAATCTCTTAATCTCACTGCAGCCACATATATTAATACGAGCTCTCGAGTAACACTATATCAAGTTATGAACATATTGAAGACTAAAATTGTAAAAGAGAATATGGCATGTTGAGTTTGAATTTCAAGATCCGTTGATTTCTCCGGTAATTTCTTCGTCTCCACATTAGATTTGGATTGCAAGATCTGTTAGCTTCTTCATTATTTCTCTTCATGGAAAATGTCGACCACTGCTACTTTATTGTTAAAGACTGTATTTTTATAAAATTTAATCATGAACAATTACACTAAATCTTACTCTTACCTTTACCAAAAAAAAAACAATTACACTGAATCAAAGTCCCATAAATTTTTTATAAAAAGTGTAATCAAGCGCTAAATGGTTTTAAGAAAAAAAAAAGGTGTATCAAGCTATAAATCATGCCTTTCTTTTGAAAGAAAATCAATATGAGAATAAATAATAGACAAAAAAAAAGAGTTATGGTACAATGAAGTTTCCAACTTCTTACTTAATTAAGTATCTTCTACTTTAGCTACTTGAAATGAAATGAGGACCCATGAGCTTGCGTACAAAATACTTATAAAGATTGACACATAAAATTTATACACGCTCGTGTAATCATACGTTGTTTCTAGGCCCGCGACTTATGACCATTATAAGTCACTACCAGCATGTTATAATTTTTTTTTCCACATAGGATTACTTGAACGTCACGCGCCAAAAAATATCAAAGTCGAATTTGTGTAGCGGTCCCAATGTAAGACTTTGAACGCATTATTATTATTTAGGCCGTCCATTCCAAATTGCCAGACGACGATCTTCTCTCTCACCGAGACAAGAACAGGGAAAAATGCCAAGCCACCACCATCTCTGCACTCTCTCTCCTTCTCTCTCCCTACTCCTCCTCTTCTTCTTCTTCTTCTTCTTCGTGAGCTTCCATGGCGTCCGCTCCGCTTTCTCGACCATTTGCAACCCAGTGTCATCGTCGTTCCGATGCGGCAACGTCCCCATCCAATATCCATTCTGGAACGACAGCGACACCCCCGTGCACTGCGGCTACCCAGGCCTCGGCCTCGATTGCCCGGATGACGCCGATCACCCGACCCTCTCTCTTAAGGGCGAAGACTACTTCGTCACCGACATCAACTACCAAAACAAAACCCTGACTCTCGTTGACATCGACGTCGCAGAACAGAGATGCCCCTGGGCCCGCCACAACCTCACGCTCGACTCGCTCCCGCTCGATTACAACTCCGCCAACGTCAATCTCACCTTTTTCTTCAACTGCACAGCTCCTCCGGCGGCGTCCTTCCCCGCCGTGCCCATCGATTGCTTGCGATCCGGTGATAACTGGTCGTACGTGTTCGTGAACAGGAGCCTTGAGGAGGTGGCGTCGTACGAGGGGAAGTTGGGCTGCGAGGAGGCGGTGGCGGCGGCGGTGAAGTGGAAGGAGTTGACGGCGGCGAACGAGGTGGAGGAGTTCCCCGGGGCGATGAGCGAGGGGTTCGTGCTTGACTGGGCGGCGGCGAAGGAGTGCGGCGCGTGCGAGCACTCCGGCGGGCGTTGCGCGTTCAACCAGACTGGTCAGTTGCTGTGCTGCTGCGACGACGGGTCAAACTACACCGACGGTTCGTTTTGCAAAGGTAGGAACGAGGTTTGTGTCTGTTCATTTTCTCACTTTCTTGGGAAATGGTCCGCTCGGTGTGATTGCCTTTTCAATGCTTGTCACTTATCAGTTGCGTGCGCTTTGGTTTCTGCATATTTGGATGTTTCGGCAGCTTCTAGTATTAGAAAAGTATATACTTGGTTGGTTGGTCAATTTCTTAAATCAATACTTTTTCAAAATTTGAACGGTAGCCACTTGCATAAAAATCTAGCAAGATATATGATTCGACCAAAATAAAAAAAGAACGTGGCTATAATATCGTATTCAATGTCTAATCCAAAATTTAAATCAATAAATAAATTAAGATCTCATGTATATAAAGCAAATAGAAAATTCCATAAACAAGTGATGTTAGATATTTTAATATCCCGAGTTGAAGTGAACTTTCTCCCGAGATTGATAAAGTATAAGGGCTCGCATATAGCAAATGGAAGGGATAATTTTTTTTTTAATTGGCATAATTTCGAAAGTGGGCTCTATATCAATTGGTTGCAACTTGGAAAGTGGTGGTGGTTTCTTTTCAGAAGAATATCTTCTCTCTTTTGTTGCTATCATTGCTTATAGATCATTATTTTTTTTGAGGACCTAATCAAGTCCTTAAAAGGCTCTATCTCCTAAGATCTCTTCCTTAGACTTTAGAAGATGTAAAGCATCAATGAGATATTTGCTTTCCTTGGGGAAGAAAAATACGTAGAGACGACGGACGGCAGGGAGGGGGAGGGGGGGGGGGGGGGGCGCGGTTTGTTCGGCCGCCGAGAAGTTAAAGTTAAACAAGACGAATATCCTACAGGTCAGCTCCTAGTAGGGTGGGTCTGCAGCGGCCCTGGGTAACGATGATCTTTAGGGTTAAGGTAAACAGATAAATCCCAAAGATCATTATTGCTTTTATTTTCCTCGGGAGGAATAGGCGCCAAAATGAATAATTGAGGCTGGAGCAATTTTCCGTCATATTAAGGATGGCAAGTTATTGCTTCCAATGTGGGTCGTCGTCATCATCATCATCGTGAATCACAAGAGATGGGCCCGCTTCGGCTTGACCCAGGAGCCATGGCCCTTTGCCATCCACTGATCTTTTAACTAAGTTGCTTTTTCTGGGGGCTGATGATGTGCCAAATATCATCAGCCAAAGTCACAGAAACTCGTCCAGATGAAGTTTAGCCGCCTCAGTTTCTGTTGAAGCTCCGACCCCTTTCTGTTTCTGGTCTATCTAGAACGCTGCTAACCATCTTTGAAGGAGATTGGCAAAGCTCGTTTGATTAGTCGGGGCTGCCGCGTGTAGGAATTGTAAGATGGGGAATACTACTAGTCCAAGTCCTCCTAAGTCAAGTTTACAATTAGCCAACAGCTCAGGCTACTTGGCTAGTTTCCACGTGCCTTCTCCTCCTCCTCCTTCTTCTTTTTAGCTTTTGTCTCGGGCGCCAAAGTCTTGGTCTTCGGATGACTAAGACAGAGAGGTTCTCATTTTAGTGCATCGGGGGTCAAGTCATTCCCCAAAAGCAGCAGCATTATTCTTGTCCCTCTGCATCCTCTTCCTTTTTACATGTACCCTCCCTTGTTTTGCTCTCAACACCGTCTCCCTTCGGATCGATCTTAGCATGTCGTCTTCCTCTCTCTCCTTGCTCTTCCTCATCTCCCTCCATAGTCACTTCCTGGTGCCAGCTTCCGGCGAATTCCCGCCGTTCCGAGAGTGCGATCCTTTTCCTTGCGGAGATAAAAAAATCAGCTATCCTTTCAGGCATAAAAAGCAAAAGAGTCACTGTGGGTATCCAGGCTACGAGCTCGGCTGTGACGGACATGACCTGACCCTGTCCATGGAGTCCCTGGAATATCGGGTGATCCACATAAATGGGAGCGCGCAAATTCTTGAGGTGGCGAGGATGGATTTATTTGAAGATATATGTCTTCAAAAATATGTTGACACCACTTTAAACTTCAGTCTCTTCAACTACACTTCCAGTGATCACAATTCCACCTTATTCTACGATTGCAAGCCATCGCTGATGCCTCAACCTTATCGCTTCTCTTGTCCCGCGTCTCAAGATGGCTATTTTGCTCCCAATGCGGACCTTGCAAAACCACTACTCGAGCGATGCCGTTCCGGTGTCCTTGTCCCGACTTCAAGTGAAGCTCTAGGTCTACTACCACCACCATCGGAAGGTGGCAACCATAGTGCTGCTATTAGTGAGGTCCTGAACGAAGGCTTTGAGATCACCTGGATTGCCAACACATCGCAGTGTGAAGATTGCACTATATCCGGGGGAAGATGCGGGTATAACGGGACAAGGCGAGAATTCAATTGTTTTTGTCCTGATGGAGCCTCTATAACGACCTGCCACAGACCGCCAGTACCAGCAAGCGTCCCTTCGACACCGCCAGTGCCGGGAATCGGCCCTTCAAGTATGTATGCTTACTCTCACCCAATATGTGGTTTTCAATTAGCTAAAGTTGTTCAGTGAAAAGGATTGCTGGGCATAACCTTCCCTTTGCTTGTTAATTGGAAAACGACCCGTTCATGCCCCTAAAGCCTCACAATCTCATTTTGCTGTGCATACCCTTCCCTCAAACGAAGTGCAGAAATCCTCGCTATGACATACATGATAGTGTTATAATGTAGACTCAAGGTTTAAAACTTTATCATCCCCCCCCTGCAACCTTCCGTGCCTTAATTGCCCGATCATAAGGTCGGTATCCGTGACCCCCAAGATCCCACGGTTTAAATACATCGAGTGAAGATGCTCCGAATTCACCGTAAACTTTCACACTAGGGAAGAGTAATTCAAATGGGAGTAGTGCATTAGCCGATAAGTCAGTTAACGTAAAAGTTAGGTTTGAATCGTTCTTTACTTCTCATAACATGGACTCTTGACCCCTCATATGGGCTAGACTTTTTCGCAAGTGGGAACCTAGAAAAAAGTCTCTTTTCAAATTCGAGTACATGGGAAGAAATCCGGAGGAAATTGCTTTTCATGTGTCCTGGCCACTCCTTCCTTATCACTTCCTCATCACCTTCACGAAATGTCAGAACACTGAAACTGGTCTCGGTCAAAGTCAATGGTCAGAATAGTTTTTTTATATTTTATACTTGGAAGAATTAACTACATCCATCTCTTTCGCACTTCAGCCTTCGGAGAAGGTGAATAAGAAAAGAATTTCTCCATCCTCAGCATTCCCCTCTGAACCCCAAACCCTCATTCCACATTATATTCTGCACCCATGAGAGCGGGAACTTACTCAAATGGGTGACGCGGCCACTCTCCTTCTCTCCACCCCTTCACACTCCATCTCCACCCCTTCACACTCCATCCTCGTCTTCGTCCTCGTTGTCCCACGAGTTCTTTTATGCGAGGGAGACGACGATGTCCCCTATACCGAATGCGACCACTCTTTTGATTGCAGAACTGTCCAAAACTTAAATTATCCTTTCTGTGGAGGCGGTCGACCCCAATTCTGTGGACTTGAAGGATTCAGGGTCGAGTGCTCTGAGGATGAGTACCCTATTCTTGAGTAATGAACGAAAAAGTATCAAGTCCTCAAAATTGATCAACATCTTCGTATGATGATGATCGTGAATGGATTTGATGGATGGTTCGTGCTTGCGTGAGTTTAGGAAATACTAGCATGATGGATTCCACTCTCTTCCATATGAACCACGCCGTTAAGAGCCTCAGCATCTTCTATGGATGTTTGGACACGTTGAAGAACAAACACAACAAGTTCGAGTGCTTCTACAATGACTCCAGGAAGTCGGCTTTCTTCATGGATAACATTTTCTGCCGCCTCCTTCCAGTCCAAATGAATCTCCAAAACTTCATGTGTGGAGCTAATTGTCGCCAATTGGTCCTTGTCTTCGTCTTCACCAACTTAGTCTATCAGGCTCTATCGGTTGATGTGCAATACGAGGCCAAAATGAATAATCGAGGCTTATAGATCATGTTCAAATGAATCTCCAAAAGGTATCTACTTTTTTGAAAGTTTTGAGGATTCAAGTGCACTTTCACGATAAGTTTGAGGACTTAATTAATTGTACTCTTTGAAAATTTTAATACTCAATATCACTTTTGTGACAAATTTTAGAACTCCCAATGCACTTATCCCTATCAAATATCATTGGTCAAAGTTAGAGAAACTCATCCAGATGAAGGTTAGCCTCAGTTTTTGAGGCTGCCATCCCACTTCTGTTTCTAGTCTTAGGCGATGGGCCTGTGCCTACCTAGAACGCTGCTAACTGTCTCTTGAGGTCCTTATGAAGTGTCCTCAAGTGAATCGTGAACGAGATCGGCAAAGCTCATTTGATTAGGCGGGGCTGCATGAGGAAATTGTTGTGTGGGAATACTAGTCCAACTCCTCCTAAGTCAAGTTTACAATTAGCCATCAGCTCAGGCTACTTGGCTGGTTTCCACATGCCTTCTCCTCCTCCTCCTTTTTAGCTTTTGTCTCGGGCACCAAAGTCCTGGTCTTCGGATGACTAAGTCAAGAGGTTCTCATTTTAGTGCATTGGCGTCAAGTCATTCCCCAAAAGCAGCATTGTTCTTATTCCTCTTGCATCGTCTTCCTTTTTACATGTACTCGCTGTCATTTTGCTCCAAACACCATCTCCCTTGGGATGGATCTTACCATGTCGTTCTCTCTCCTTGCTCTTCTTCATCTCCCTCCATATTCACTTCCTGGTGCCAGCTTCCGGTTACTTCGAGCCATTCCTGGATTGCGCTCCTTCTAAATGTGGAGATGAAGAAATCAGCTATCCTTTCAGGCATAATGAGCAACCAACTTAATGTGGGTAACCAGGCTACGAGCTAGGCTGTGACGGACATATCCCGACCCTGTTCTTGGAGTCCCTGGAATATCGGGTAATCCACACAAATAGGAGTGAGCAGATCCTTAAGGTGGCAAGGACGGATTTATCGGATGATATATGTCTTGGAACACATGTCAACACCACTTTAAACTTTACTCTCTTCAACTTTGCTTCTAGTTACCACAATTCCACCTTATTCTACGATTGCGATTCATTGCCATTCCCTGGATCTTATCCGTTCTCTTGTCCTGCGTCTGGAGATGGCTACTTTGCTCCTGCTGTGGACCATGCAACCCCAACACACGAGCTATGCAACTTCAGTGTCCTTGTCCCAATTTCACAAAGTGATGAAGCTCCAGATTGATCACCACCATCGGAGGGCAGCGATTTTAGTGCTACTATTAATCATGCTGCTCTAACTAGTGAGTTCCTGAACTAAGGCTTTGAGATCACCTAGATTGCCAACACATCGCAGTGCGAAAATTGCACTGAATGGGGGGGAATATGTGGGTGCGACTGGAAAAGGCAACGATTCAAATGTTTTTGCACTGATGGAGCCTATTCACCGACCTGCAACGGGAAGCGAGTTCCAGGAAGCTTCGCTTCGAGTATGTATGCTTACTCTCACCTATTATGTGGTTTTTAATTAGCTAAAGCCGTTCAATGAGATGGATTGCTGGGCATAACCCATCCCTTTGCTTTTCAATTGGAAAACGACCTGCTCATGCCCCTAGAGCCTGACAATCTCATTTTGTTTAGACTCTCAAGTTTTTAAAAGGAAAATTATCCAAAAAGTTTTAAATATATTACACTTTTGTCAATTCAGTCATAAATCTTTTAATTTTGCCAAATAAGCCATAAATCTTTTCACATTTTGTCAATTGAGTCCATCCGGACAAAATTAGCCGGAAATTACTGACATGAACGTTGACCGTCCTACGTGGTACGGCCGACGCTGACGTGAATAATTTCTAATAATATTTTAATATTATTTCATTTTTTAATAATTTTTTCTGGTTTTTCTTCTTTTTTCTTTTTTTTTCCTTTATTCTTCCTTGGAGGGTGACCGGCCACTAGCCATAACTGGGCGGGCTGGCCTCGCTTGGGCGAGGGTCACTATTGCCCGCCACAGGTGAGGCTTGGCTAGATGAGGGAGAGCCCCGGTGAGGGCTCTCCCGCCAGATCTTACAACTGCAGTGGTCGCACCTCGCCAGCTTGCTGCGGCAGCCATGTCCTCACTACATTCTCCGATACCTCGAAACCCCTCACTTTCTCGCTCCCGCTGCTATTTTCCTCCACTGTGAACTGCTTCATTGTCCTGGAGCTTTGGCATGACTTGCAAGAACCCGACCATTGTCCGTCCGTGTACCCGCTATTCGAACAAAGCCAAACAACCTCTCTTCTTCCCCTTCTTACTCCTACCAGTTTCTTAATTGTTCGATCATGAGGTTGGTGCCTGCGTCCCAAAAAAATCCAACAATGCTTTAAATGTATTAAGTGAAGATGCACCGAATTTCATGGAATAATTGGCAGATCTTGGACTGAAACAACTTGCTTTTCTTCGTACGATTTATCGTGCACATAACCAAACAAAAGAAAGCTTCCATCTCTACTAGTGGGGTTAAAATCTGATCAAGTGTGCAATTGAAATATATAACAACTGATAGAACCTTTTTTTCAATTTGACATGGCCTCATTTGTAAATAGCGTAAGTGTGGATCCAAGCATGAACCCTGTATTCCTCAATACGATATATATGCACGATCTATTGCACTGTAGGAAGCACTCCTTTACTAGTTTCATCACAACTTCATTTGGGATTCGCTTGATAAGGCCTTGTATCCTAGCAGGGAAACCAGGCATTTTGGGGACAAAAGCTATCATAGGTAATCCGCTAAACTGTGCTTTTCGTTGAGTATTTCCTATGTTCGCAACTTAGAAGCCTCGATAAAGTGAAGTGAGATTGTTGTTCTAAAATATTCTGTTTTTTAAGGAATAGCTGCAACGGGAACTGGAATTGGGATCGCCTTTATTTTAGTGATTTCCTTTAGGAAGAAACCAATGATCAGAAGAATTATTGCTTTGATAAAGCAGAGGAGCGAACATTTCGATGGCGAAATGAAAATCGAGGGACTCGTCTCTTCGAGAAGATACACATACAAAGACATCAAGAAGATGACCAACTCTTTTGGAGAAAAGTTAGGCCAGGGAGGCTATGGTTGTGTGTACAAAGGCACGCTTCGAGATGGTCAAATTGTGGCGGTGAAGCTTCTAAAGAAGCTGAAAGGCAATGCTGAAGAATTTTTCAATGAAGTTGCGAGCATAAGCAGGACTTCTCATGTCAATGTTGTTAGCCTTCTGGGGTTCTGTTTTGAGGGAAGCAAAAGAGCTTTGGTTTATGAGTTCATGCCCAACGGGTCACTCGAGAAGTTCATATTCAACCGGAGTAACACTTTGGAGGTAGATTGGCAATTGAGTTGGGACACATTGTACCAGATTTCCCTTGGCATAGCTCACGGGCTAGAGTACTTGCATAGAGGCTGCAACACGAGGATCTTGCACTTTGACATAAAGCCTCACAACATTCTCCTCGATGCAAACTATTGTCCCAAGATTTCCGACTTTGGTCTTGCCAAAATATGCTCGAGACAAGAGAGCATTGTGTCAATGCTAGGTGCCCGGGGTACCCCTGGATACATTGCTCCGGAGCTGTTCATGAGGAACATTGGAGGGGTTTCTCACAAATCGGATGTCTATAGCTACGGTATGATGATTTTGGAGATGGTTGGCAGGAGGAAAAACATTGAAGTCGTAGTAGATCGTACTAGCGAAACTTACTTCCCTCATTGGGTCCACCGACGGCTGGAGCTCCAACAAGAGCTTGGGTTGCGCGGAATCACAAATGAGGAGGATGAAGCAATTGCAAAGAAGATGATTGTAATTGGTTTATGGTGCATTCAAATCGATCCTAGAGCTCGACCATGTATGACCCAAGTTGTGGAGATGCTAAAAGGAAGTGTTGACGCCTTGCAATTTCCTCCCAAACCAATGTTATCATCACCCTCAAGATCGCCCGCAGCTTGTCCATGTGAAAGTTCGTCCCTGCAAGAGAGTAATGACTCAAGTTGGGGTTCTTCAATATCAATTATAAGGGGGAAAGGACACTAAAAGTGTCAAAAGTTGTGTATGGCGCTCACTTTGGTGCCAAAAGTTTCATTTTGATCATTTAAGTGCTAAAATTTTTAAAAAACGATCACTTAAGTGCCAACTCCGGTCAGTTTGGCCAGAAATCCGATGTGACATTTTTTTATTAATTTCTGAAGCCGATGTGGCTCGTCAGAGATACAGTCGGCATTTTTTATTTTAAATATTTTTTTCTTTTTTCCTTTTTTTTCTTTTCTTTCTTTTTTCCTTCTTTTCTTTTTTTCTTTTCTTTCTTCTTCCTTTGGTCATCGCCGGTGACTGGAGGCCGGCCGCCTGGCCTCGCCTGGACGAGGTCGCCGCCACCTGCCACAGGCGAGGCCTGCTGACCATCGCCTGGGCAACGGCGGGCAAGCCTCGGCGAGGTCGCCCTCGCCTCGCATGGGCGAGGGCGAACCCCGGCAAGGGCTCCCCACGCCAGATCCGGCAAGGCCAGCCGTCGCCCAGGCCACGGCGGCCCCGCCGGACGACGCCCGTCCCCCTGCCCTCTCTACCGCATCTATGTAGGTTAGATGATATTTTCCATAATTTTCCATATCTTTTATGATAACGCATATATCTAAGATACTCTTCACATCTCCATTTAATTATACATATCTGATATGTTACTTTATATAACCATCTTGTAAAACCTATAAATAGGTTGTACTCTTCATTATGATAAAAATTCCAAAATTTTCCATTCCACATATTTCTTATATGTTGCTGTGATTCGAAAGATCTCGGAAGTATTAAACGTAAGATTGATGTACTTGTTTCGTTTCAATCTTTATATCCATGATTTATCATCATTATAGCTTCAACTCCGGAGTTCAAAGTCGAATACGAGAGAAAAATGTCTCGATCTTGCGGAGTAATCATTTGCTCGTATTTAAATTCTATCAAGCATCTTTTCGTTCTTACTTAGCATGGTTTTAGATCGCATTTACATCACATTTGCGTATGCGTTGATATATGCATGCATAGTGGTTGGTTTACTTCGATTTCTAGACATTCCAGCTCGATTTTTTACTCGCATATGAGGTGTTACATGGTCACATGTCACTGTCCATGAGGCAAGCTCCCAATCGACCCTCGCGGGTCTCCAACCTTTTCATGTAATTTTCGGACTCCAAGCAAACCTTAATGCTTGTTGTCCATCTTCCGGGAGTTTCGTGTTGATCTTTCGTGGCTTGAATGGTCTGTAGGCGCCTCGAGAACATTGGTGATTGTGTGAGAAATGGGCCTAATTCCACAAAAAAAAACATCAACTCTACTTTGAATGACAATTTTAACTCAAATTTTTTTTGTTTTGTAAAACATCACCAACTTTCATGTAAATCTCAAATCTTACCCAAACAATTTAAAAATTTTATATCACGGGGGCCAGATTTGGGACTCGAGTAAAAACTAGTGCATTTTATTGAGACAAAAAAATTTCGAATTAAAATTGTCACTCAAAGTAAAAATTGTGTTATTTTTTTTTTTTTTTGAATTAGCCCGTGAGAAATGGAGTCTTAATGCTCGCTGTAGAGACTGTATGCCGGGACGCCCCTTACGTGTCCGGTCATTTTTTCTTCACTTCTCCGTATGTTGGTAGCCAATTTAGCTCAATTTCCAGCATTATCTCTTTTAGGGGCATTACATTTTGTCTTGATTTATATTTAAGTCATTGTTGTTACGATGGAAAAATTAACAGTAATAAAAAAAAATAGAGTTGCATTTAATTAAGGCTGCGTTAGTTTCGCGGAAAATATAACATTTCTAGCAAATGTGTTTGAGGAAGTCATTTTCTTGGAAAAATGACAATATTTTTTGGTTTTTGGCTGAGACCTAAAAATAAATTGAAAAATATTTTGTCGTTTGGTATGGAAAATCTATTTTGATTTTCGTAATAGGCATATACTATTCGGGCATTAATTACTTGCGCATAGCCGTCGGGAGAACTGGGTACGGACACTAGAATCTCGAGTTTGGCCTAAATAGACCCCAATCTGGGTGTCGAGGATCAAGGCATAGGCACGTGGGTCCCGAGCGCGGCCTCAATGGACCTAAGCGTGGGCACTGGGGCCTCGAGGTAATTTCAGGAAAATGACCATATGTTTTTATGTTTGGTTGAGACCTGAAAATGTAAAGGAAAATATTTTTTGTCGTTTGGAAAGGAAAAAAATTTTTTCAAAAAAAAAACCAAATTCTATTGTCCAGTTGAGAGCTCATACCCCTGTATAAAAATGTATATATATAATTGAAGGATTGTATTTTATATTTTTGCGAACGCTTATGTGTCGAAAGCAGCTCCACACCCGTACTCTCTGCATCCGAATGCTTTTGCGTCGAACCAGATATGAATAACTACCACCACCACCATCTTCATCGACTTGAAAAATGCCCCAATTCTCAAGCACTCAACCCTAATTTCACGCGCCCTGCCAACCACCACCACCGCGATAATGGCCGGATCTTCCCTCGTAGTGTTGCCTCACCAGCCCTCCCCCTTGTCGTCACCCTCAACTGCATTGAGGACACAAGAAGAACTCCCTCACTGGCATCTCCTCCGTCGAGCTCGTCCCCCTCAGCCGCCTCACCTCTTCCGACTACACCATCACCTCCACCGTCCTCCACCATTCCATCGCCTTTATCCCTCGCACTGCCCAGCACCGCCTCCGCCCCTACTAAGTACTAACTCGCCTCTGCCTCAGCTCCATTGACTACGCCATTGACTCCACCCTCAATACCGAGCCGGGGCTTCACCTCGTCCACGTGGACACCTCTCGAGCTGAGGAGATCACTGAAGAGAACCACGAGACGACAAGGAGGAGGAGCTCAGGAGGGAGAGAGAGATGAGCGAGAAGGCAAAGAGGAGGAAGGAGGAGGCGTGGATCGAGAGGAATGGAGCTAGGATTTTGTCTCAGAAAGTGGGAAAATAATTTTTGTTTTTTGAAAAGCGAAAGTCATTTTCCCCTATTTTAAAGGACTTTTTCCGGTTGACGGAAATTGTTTTCCTTGATCCATTATTTTCCTTGGGCCAAACAGCGAAAAATATTTTTCGCGAAACAAATAGAGCATAGAATCGCATATTTGGGAATTAGTTAATTCATGCTTAGTCTAGTTTTTATTCGGTTCAAAACTTCATTTTTTTCATCTAATCTAGGAAATTAAATTTCATAGCTAGGATAATCACATGTTTAATTTTATGCATAACTCACGGGGTCCTTCCTGGAGCTTAATAATGAGGCCATATATTAATTTTGAAAAATACATCTTGTGTTTTTCCTTTGTCGTACTTATTTTATGTTAATGTTATAGGTTAATACCACAAAAAAACCCCAAACTAATATACATGTGATAAATTTACCTCAAAATTAATTTTCTGACCACTATAAACCTCAAACTTGTATACCTTTAACAAATTTACCCCCATTAGTTTCGTTAAAATTTTACCGTTAAATTGCTAAGTTGGATGACACATAGCAGTTGACAGGTGTACGCCGAATCTTTAGCCGTTAACCAAGCGATAGGAGAAGGCCAACGTGAGGGGGTAGACCTTTATGGATGTCCCATTAAAGAACAACCAAGAAAAGTTGCACCAGATTCTCATATGTTGCATGGCCACCAAGAATAGATTGTTTAAACTTGATGAAGCCGATCATCATCAATGCCATGAATGATGTTCTCTTGAGGCCAGGATTGTCCAATCAACCACCATTATCTACTACAGTGGTAACAGGGTATGTCCTTAGTCCCTCTTCATTTATTGATGCCAATAATATTGGTCAGAGTAATCAACCCCTATAAGAATTAAGGCCTAAATCTTCCTATGAATGTCACAATACCGAGAATAATCGGACCGATGTTGGTCAAAATAACAGGTGACAACAATTTGGCAAATTACATTGGTCTACACTAGTCAATTGCTAAATGTTGAAGATGTAAGGCCAATAATGTGAATATTCATATTATGCCTAACATGCCGATTAACATTTATAATCTGGCAAGACAACCATTTAACGTCTAGGGGGCAAAGAGGCCAACTAAAATTATAGTTGAACATAGCGCAATTTGTCGAAGAAGTTTAACAATGATTGGAGCATAAATGTTTTTAGGAAAAAACCACATGATGAATGAGTCAATAACCAGCCTTTTCCAAGAGGTTTTGAAATCCTAAACATTCCATTTTTACTAGCAAAGATGAACACTGAACTATTAAACACGTTGATTTATTTATAGCAATGCAAAGAAGTAGAACAAATGAGTTTTTAAGACTTAGGTTATTTCATTTGTCTTTGTCGAAAATTGCTTTTACCTGGTACATTGATTTACCACTTAATTTGGCATGTAATTGGGCAAAAATGGAAAAACAATTCCATTCTCAAATTTATAGAACGATATCTGAGATATAAATTGTTGATTTGGCCACCCTCAATCAATTTATTGCTAGATTCATAAAGGCTAAAAATAGATGTCTTACTTTGCTCTCGAGAAGGAATTCACAAATTTCGCTTTCAATGGATTGAAATTTAATCTTAGAGAAAATTTTGAAGGTCAATTTTTCCCGATTTATTTCAATTGGCAATGAAGGTGTCTAAGTATGAGTAACTACCTAGGACATAAATAAAGGGCCACATGAAGACTTTACATAAAACATAACTTTCATGGAAAAACGTGTCAGATGATGAATCTGACCAAGATAAGATTTAACAAGGAAAAATAGAATTTGCCAGTGATAAGGGAGCACATAATGACTCATGATTATTTAATTTAAATAAATCGAACGATCAATAAATTATTCAATTTTTTTTATAAAATGGGCATATTTTCACCAAAAAGTGACCAATTTTTTGTTATTATCAACAAGTGATAGATATAGTCGAAGGGAGCAGAGTTTGATCATTTATAAACCGAATTATTGTAACTTGAAAGGAATTGACAACTCGCTAGTAGTGAAGTCATCGACAACACAATGTGAAATTATCTACGACATTTTGGAAGTTTGTCATTGATATCGATAGCGAGCAATCAACACGAAGATAACCATTGGGTGGTTATGTCTATATTGATTAATTTAGGATTTGTGTAACTTCTTTCGGATAAGTGTTCATGAAGTAACTTCTAATAACCACCAAAAGGATTAAGGAAACATTCATTCTTTCAAATTTAGTATCCGTCATGTATGCCAACGTTTGTAACTGTTTGAAGAGGGTTATAAATGCCCCAAGAGCCCTTTTTGTAGAGGCCTCTTTCAATCAATCACAAAACTCAACATTCTCACAAATTTATCTTTATCGTTACTTTTCTGCAATTTAAATATCTTTCAATTCCCGTACTTTAGTCGTAGTTTCAAATATTTCATTGTCGATTAAATTACGGCATGTATCTTAGTCGCAGTTTTCAGATTTCGTCGTCAATTAAATTTCAACGTTATATCTTTATTATCGCACTTTGTCGTCGATTAAATTCCAACAAAGCTTTTTTATGTCATCGGTATCCATCGTTGATTAAACTCCATTGAAGCGCATCTATCCCTTGTGTTCCATTGATACAACTCATGTTCGGAGTCACCATAGAACCTATCTCAATCTTAAAAAAAAAAAAAGCCACAGAACGAATTTCGATTAAAGATATTTCGTCGATGATTCAGTTTTGGCGAAACAGGTCCATAAGACAAGCTCCAAACCGACCCTCGCCGGTCTCCATGGTCCAGGGTTGTGTCGGGTTAATTGGGAGTCATTTTCATGTAATTTTCGGACTCAAAACGAACCTAATGCTCGATGTATAGACTGTGTGAGGTTTGGAAAGTGGCATCAATGCCTTATTTCGGCGTTGAAAGGGATCCTCAATGGTCCCAGGACGCCCCTTCACTTTGCCGTGAGTTGGTAGTCAATTTAGTTCAATTTCCAGCATTCTGTTCATTTTTAGGGGCATTACATTTAGGGCGCGAATGATAACCATTCTATTCCTGAAACAATTCCTGAAATAGAAATAAAAAAATCTATTTTTGTTCCAAGGATAAGTTTCTAAGGAAAGAAATTTGTTTGATAACAACCAAAAATTTCTATTTCTAGAATAGAAACCCGTTTGATAATATCATAAAATTTATATTTCTTGGAACATAAACTCGTTTGATAACAACACAAATTTCTATTTCCCGGAACATAAATCCATTTTTTTAGAAATGGTCTCTAAAATGAAAATCAATCAAAACACCCAAACCCTATTAAAGCCCTAAAGGCTTATTCATTCAAAGGATTGTGTTGTTTTTCATGGTTTTAGGGTTTTTTAGGGGTAAAGACCCCTTTTGGGGGTTAAACAGCTTTTGGGGTTTTTTAGAGGTTAAAACCCCTTTTAAATCCCTAAACTAAGGAGTCTTCAAAAATATCATTTGGGCACTTCAAAAAATTTAAATATCACTTAAAGTGGGTGGCCACATGTATTCTAAACCATTCTGTGAAATTCTGAAATTTTTTATTTTTTTGATTTTTTTTGAAAAAAAATCACCAAATTTCCAATTTTCCCAAAATCTGAAATTTTTTTATTTTCTGGAATTTTTCAATTTTTGGATTTTCTGAAAAAAAATTTGAGATTTTTAGGAATTTTCTTGATCTTCTAAATTTTTTATGAATTTTCTAAAATTTTTTATTTTTTCTTATTTTTCTCATTTTTTTATGATTTTCTAAAAAATTTTCTAATTTTTGTATTTTCCCGCCGGGAATGAATTGGATCGAATTGGTTTGGACCAGTCTAACCAGGTCAAACGGGGGCCAAATTTAGGGAGAGATGTGTTTTGAAGAGATAAAATAGGTTCTTTTATAAATGGTTCTCATTTCTCGTCCAAAAACAGAAAATCTACTTTTTTTGTTATGATTTTTGTTCCAGAACCAATTCTGGAACAAAAAGTTATTCTAAAAATAAAAAAAAGGAATTGCGTTACCAAACGGGTTTTTGTTCTAAACCTGTTCCCAGAAACAAAAAACTAGTTCTAGACAGAAACAAAATGATTATCATGTTCGCTCTTAGTCTTGATTTATATTTAGGTCTTTGTTGTTATGAGGGAAAATTTAACCAAAAAAAAATTTGCTTTTAGTTAAGAATCACATTTTTAAGACTTAGTTAATTCATGCTTAGTCTAGCTTTTATTTGGTTCAAAACTTCATTCTTTTTTCATCTAGTCTAGGAAAATTGATTTCCATAGCTATATGTTAATCGCATGTTTAATTTTATGCATAACTCACGGGGTCCTTTCCGAGGCTTAATAATGAGGCCATATATTAATTTTGCTCAATGCGACTCGTGTTTTTCCTTTATAGTACTTTATTTTACATTAATGTTATTATGTTTCGTTTGAATATTGTTTAGTTTAAATTTGATGTATGAACACCCTTTGCTTTATTATATAGAGTCATACATTTAATTTTTTTTAGGAAAATAAAAAAGTAAAAGCTTAAAAAGATCTCGTGATACGTTATTTTTACAAAATGAAAGGAAAAAAAAGAAGGTACTGATGGTGTTGAATAAATATTAAGTGTAACTAAGTCCCCAACCCAAATCTCTTGTTGTAAAATGAATTTCCCATATTACTATATTCTAATCGACACAAAAAAGATTAGTGGCAACTCTAAAGAAAAACCAATTTGAATAGTAAAAATGAGTAAACTAATGTTGCTATTAGTAGGCTTGAAAGAGCCCGTGCCATGCGTAAACGCCACCTCGCAAGATGAATCATTCGCACCCACTCGGTTAATTGATAAATCCCTTGAAAATTAAGCCCCTCTGGAATATCGTGACATGCATTGTTTCATGTTATTAGTGGAGTTTGTCATTTATCCATATAGGATTTAGATTGTGCAATATTGATAACATGTTAAACAAAATTTGTTAAATAACCTACATTCATGTGAGTCCAATTCACATAATCTCTCGAGTCAAATTGCTGTGGAAGAGAGAAAATTGGTAAGAGAAGAAGAAACAAAATTCATATAAAGAAAAAGGAATCGAGGAAGTAAGAAACTAAAAGCGAACTATTTTTGTACACGCTACGTCAGTTTGTAGACTTGACAAAAACATATGATGAATGCATGCCGCAACACCCAGTTGTAGCATTAACGCTGCAACTTGGCAGCAGCGTAATCCTTCCCTAGAAAACAGAGACGCGGAGTCCGCACTCTTTCCACACAATGTAACTCGGTATACACGCATCTAGATTTCAACCGGCATGAACTCGAGCATTGAGTTGAACATGGTGAAACATAACACACAAGTTTCCTTCTCGATGATGACAGCAATTTATTTAACGATGCTAATTTCCAAATGTTGGGCATCATCATAATAAAAATTAGATAGGCACATGTAGTCATAGAGTTTATAAACTTGGGGGTGATCAAGTCAAAGAGTGAGACCTGAGTAAAGACGACTTTGACTCCAAAACCACTTGTGAGGAGACCCACTTGGTCATTTCTATGGGCCAAGTAGTGACCAAAAAAAAACTTGGATGAAATATAAAAGTCTAAGTTTCATCACACGCGGTTTCTAAATCGTCAAACGAAGCTATATCTCAACAACGACACTCTCAAGTTGGAATTTCGTTTATTCTTTTTATTTTTGGCTTCTTTTGTATGTTATATTCGTTCATATCCATAAAGCACACGATTGTGTAATCATCTCTCCTTTTTCTCAATTTTTTTATGAGAAGCATGTCGCGACTTCTATTGAATTCAATGCATCGGGAAGCTTTCTTTTGAAGAGTCGTGGAAAGAAATTTGTCTTGTTCATCAAGTGGGCAAGAAGGAAGCTTTCAACATGCTTAGATGTCCATAATATCCCCTTCAAAACACATATATCTCATTTAAGACCAAAGGAAAGTAAATCGCTGCCCCCTTCTCCAGAAATAGAAAAAGAAAAAACAAAAGGAAAAAAACTTCGGGTTGCTGCTTGGAAAGTGTTTGCTCGCCAGCCAACAAGGCTCTCAAAGTATATCCTGTCTTAAATAAGGTCCCAAAGTGATCAATTCAGTTTCAAATAAGACATCGACCTGACTAGATTGTGAGCACACATTTTGATTTATGGCAATATTTTGAGAAAACGTGCTCACTTCAAACTTTTATTTGAAATTTTCCCTTTCAACTATGGCAATCTTATCATTTATGGCAAGGAAAACGCAACCACATGAAAGTCCTCTATTCATTCTCGAAATGCATACATTATAGTTCAACAAATATTTTCTAGAGCACCCACCAATGAAATTCATCTCTAAATAGAAAGTCTACAGTCACATTGGCAATTGAAGGCGTAATCAAATTCGTCTTAGAGTCTAATAAATTATTTAAAGTTGGGACTTAAACATTCTCTCTAAATGTCGTGTTTCGTGGAAATTACCTCAACGAGAAAAAGACGAAGGTGAAGGAATCTATGCTAAGTTCACACCTATCTTTTTTTTTTCTTCTTTTTTTAATTTTAATATCCAAAAGAATGCGGCGGCCACGGGCCTTTCGTTTATTATAATGCAACTCGAGCAACGTACATATCTAGAAGTATTCTCTTGACCTAATTTTTCTAATTTTTTTGTGCTGATTTGAACGAATCAAAATGAAAATACTTAGAATGATTATAGTACTTGATTACATGTGAAGTGTTATTCACAATGATCTAAGATCAATAATCTCTTAATCTCACTGTAGCTACATATAAATACGAGTCATCGAATCACACTCCATTGAGTTGTGACCTTATGTAAAAGAAAATATCAATGGTTTGAATTATGGGTTTCATTGATTTCTCCGGTAATTTTTTTGTCTCACGTTAGATTTAAATTGCATCATCCGTTAATTTCTTCATTATTCTTCAACATACCAAAAGACCGATCACCATTACTTTATTTGTGAAAGACTGTATTCCACAAAATTTAATCATGCAAAATTAAACTAAATCAAACGAATCCTCAATCACTTTAAGTGGGTTTTTATGGTTCTTCGTGCATCGAATTATCACTACAATTTACTTTTAAAATTGATTAATTTCTTCTTTCTCACCAGAGCATGCCAAGTTATTTCCCCAAAAAAAAATCTTGGATTCAAGGTGCATTTGCTCAAAGCAAATACCGTTTGGTTAAGTGAATTTTGGTGTATTTTTTTGCAAAGTAGTTTTGAAGTTAAAAACAAAAAAACAAGGAAACAGAGCGCATGCCCATTAGTCATCATCTCCATCTTGGAAGCAAATCAATCGCTCGAGATGATCAAATCGTCAAAGAGGCCGGGCGAGACGACCCAAGGGTCGCTCAACCATGACGACCAAGACCCGCGAACCCACACCCTGTCAAGATGGTCTAATCATCGCTTTTGTTTTTCTTAATTTCTTTATGAGAAATATGTATCGCCAATTCTTCTAAATTCGATGAATTGAACTTTCTTTTAGGGGTCATGGAAAGAAATTCAGTCTTCCTCATCAAAGTGAGAAAGAAGAAAGTTTTCAACATGCTCGTATGTCTATAATAACCACTGAAATTCATATATCTCAATGTCCCACACGCTCAAATTATTTCGACCTTGATTATGTCTTGATACTCAACAATATCATGCTTTAATTTTTTGTTGCGTTTTCTCTAATTCATTAGCAAGATGTGAAATTTTGTATCTCTTAAAGACATAATTCCTTGTGAGGGGAAATTATCCAATCAATCCAAAATCTATTTTATGAATTACAATTTAGTTTTAAATTTTTCAACTTTGCCAATTAAGTCATAAACCTTTGTATGAAATTTCAATATAATCCTTTCTGCCAATTTTCGTCTGAAATCACTAACATGGCGGTATGCCACGTAGGACGGCTGGCGATGGCTGAACCGCCATGTCAACAATTTCCAGCGAAAATTAATCAAAATGGTTACATTGAAATTTCGCTCAAAAGTTTAGGAATAAATTGGTAAAATTAAAAAGTTCGGGACTAAATTGTGTACAATAGATGTAGGATTGATTGTGTAATTTTCCCTTCCTTGAGAAACCCACTAATGAGATTCATCTCTAAATAGAAAGTCTATTCTCCATCAGCATTTTAAGTAGCAGCCAATTGTCTTAGAGCCTAATCGACGGTTTAAAGTTGGACATAAACACTCTCTGCAAATGTCGTGTTTCGTGGAGATCACCTCGCCGAAAGGACAAAAGTGAGAGAATCTATGCTAAGTTCACACCTATCTTTGATTTTTTTTCTAGCTTTAATATTTAAAATGAACGCGGAGGCCACGGGCCCATCATTTATTTTAATGCAACTCGAGCAATAAAACGTGGGTTAATACTTTAAATTGGTATATATATGATAAATTTATCCCAAACCAATATATTTATGATAAATTTACCCTCCTTTAGCTTTCGTTAAATTTTATCGTCAAATTGCTAAATTGGATAACACGTGACAGTTGACGGGGGCATTAATTTAGGGTTTTACCCCTCCGTTTGTCACAGATTTATCAATTTATGATTTTTCGCGATATAAATCTAATTTAATGGATAGTAAATTTATCACAAGTGTACCGGTTTGGGATTTTCGGTAGTCAAAAAATTAATTTTTAGTAAATTTATCACAGATGTACCAATTTGGATTTTTTGTGATTAAAAAATTAGTTTGAAGTAAATTTACCGTATGTATATCACTTTGGAGTTTCGTACTACTAACTTCTAAAACATACCTCAAAGTAATCTCGTGAGCTATTTTTGGGAATTGCTTCGGTGGCCTCCACATGCAAAAACCCAAAACGAATCCCAAAAAACAGAACAAAAAGATTAAAAAAAAAAAAGGAAAGCAAGAAAAAGATACTTCAAAGTTCAGCGTCTACGCTGATTTGAACGGGTCAAAATGAAAATACCACAATCATTACAGTACTGTTTTTTTTTTGTCGGTGCATTATAATTACTTGGTTGCATACGAAATTTTACTCGCAATTATTAAGATCATTAATCTCTTAATCTCACTGCAGCCACATATATTAATACGAGCTATCGAGTAACACTATATCAAGTTATGAACATATTGAAGACTAAAATTGTAAAGAGAATATGGCATGTTGAGTTTGAATTTCAAGATCTGTTGATTTCTCCGATAATTTCTTCGTCTCCGCGTTAGATTTGGATTGCAAGATCTGCTAGCTTCCTCCTTATTTCTCATCATGGAAAATGTTGACCACTGCTACTTCATTGTTAAAGATTGTATTTTTATAAAATTTAATCATGAACAATTACACTAAATCAAAGTCCCTTAAATATTTATAAAAAGTGTAATCAAGCGCTAAATGGTTTTAAAAAAAAAAGGTGTATCAAGCTATAAATCATGCCTTTCTTTTGAAAGAAAATCAATATGAGAATAAATAATAGACAAAAAAAAAGAGTTATGGTACAATGAAGTTTCCAACTTCTTACTTAATTAAGTATCTTCTACTTTAGCTACTTGAAATGAAATGAGGACCCATGAGCTTGCGTACAAAACACTTATAAAGATTGACACATAAAATTTGTACACGCTCGTGTAACATACATTGTTTATAGGCCCGCGACTTATGACCATGGTAAGTCACTATCAGCGTGTTATAATTTTTTTTTCCACATAGGATTACTTGAACGTCACGCGCCAAAAAATATCAAAGTCGAATTTGTGTAGCGGTCCCAATGTAAGACTTTGAACGCATTATTATTATTTAGGAGGTCCATTCTAAATTGCCAGACTATGATCTTCTCTCTCACCGAGACAAGAACAGGGAAAAATGCCAAGCCGCCACCATCTCTGCACTCTCTCTCCTCCTCTGTCCCCCCTCCTTCTCTTCTTCTTCTTCGTCTTCGTGAGCTTCCATGGCGTCCGCTCCGCTTTCTCGACCATTTGCGACCCCGTCTCATCGTCGTTCCTATGCGGCAAAGTCCTCATCCAATATCCATTCTGGAACGACAGCGACACCCCCGTGCACTGCGGTTACCCAGGCCTCGGCCTCGATTGCCCGTATGGCTCCGTTCACCCGACCCTCTCTCTTCTGGGCGAAGACTACTTCGTCACCCACATCAACTACGACGACGAAACCCTGACTCTCGTTGACATCGACGTCGCCGAACAGAGATGCCCCAGGGCCCGCCACAACCTCACGCTCGGCTCGCTCCCGCTCGGTTACAACTCCGCCAACGTCAATCTCACCTTTTTCTTCAACTGCACAGCTCCTCCGGCAGTGTCCATCCCCGCCGTGCCCGCCGTGCCCATCGATTGCTTGCGATCCGGTGATAATTGGTCGTACGTGTTCGTGAACAGGAGCCTTGAGGAGGTGGCGTCGTACGAGGGGGAGTTGGGCTGCGAGGAGGCGGTGGCGGCGGTGGTGAAGCGGGAGGAGGTGACGGCGGCGAACGTGGTGGAGGAGTTCGCCGGGGCGATGAGAGAGGGGTTCGTGCTGGACTGGGAGGCGGCGAAGGAGTGCGGCGCGTGCGAGCACTCCGGCGGGCGGTGCGCGTTCAACCAGAATGATCAGTTGCTGTGCTGCGACGACGGGTCAAATCACAACAACGGCTCGTTTTGCAAAGGTAGGAACGAGGTCTGTTCATTTTCTCTCTTTCTTGGGAAATGGTCTGCTCGCTGTGATTGCCTTTTCAATGCTTGTCACTTATCAGTTGCGTGCGCTTTGGTTTCTGCATATTTGGATGTTTCGGCAGCTTCTAGTATTAGAAAAGTATATACTTGGTTGGTCAATTTCTTAAATCAATACTTTTTTCCAAATTTGAAAGGTAGTCACTTGCGTAAAAACTAGGAAGATATCGCGCGTGGATGAATAGAGTATGAACCATAGACGAGCGATATGAAATATTTTAACATCCCTTTCGCATGTAAATTGAATTAGAAATCATATATAGAATTAACCACAAATAAATTAGTGTAGCACGTGGCTATGATTCGACCCAAAAAAAAAGAATGTGGCTATGATACCGTGTTCAATGTCTAATCCAAAAAATTAAATCAATAAATGAATTAAGACCTCATGCATATAAAGAGAATAGAAAATTCCATAAACAAGCGATGTTAAATATTTTAACACCTCGAGCTGAAGTGAACTTTCTCCCGATATTGATAAAGTATAAGGACTCCCTTTTAGCAAATGGAAGGGATAATTTTTTTTTATTTGGCATAATGTCGAAAGTGGGTTCTATATCTATTGTTTGCAACTTGGAAAGCGGTGGTGGTTTCTTTTCATAAGAATATTTTCTCTCTTTTGTTGCTATCATTGCTTATAGATCATTATTTTCTTCGAGGACCTAATCAAGTCCTTAAAAGGCTCTATTTCCTAATATCTCTCCTTTAGACTTTAGAAGATGTAAAGCATCAATGAGATATTTGCTTTCCTTGGGGAAGAAAAATACGTAGAGAGGACGGACGGCAGGCAAGGGGGGGGGGGGGGGTTGGTTTTGTTCGGCCGCCGAGAAGTTAAACAAGACGACTATCCTGCAAGTCAGCTCCTAGTAGGGTTGGTCTGCAGCGGCCCTGGGTAACGATGATCTTTAGGGTTAAGGTAAACAGATAAACCCCAAAGATCATTATTGCTTTTATTTTCCTCGGGAGGAATAGGCGCCAAAATGAATAATTGAGGCTGGAGCAATTTTCCGTCATGAAAAGGATGGCAAGTTATTGCTTCCAATGTGGGTCGTCGTCATCATCATCGTGAATCACGAGAGATGGGCCCGATTCGGCTTGACCAGGGAGCCATGGCCCTTTGCCATCCACTGATCTTTTAACTAAGTTGCTTTTTCTGGGGGCTGATGATATGCCAAATGTCATCGGCCAAAGTCACAGAAACTCGTCCAAATGAATTTTAGCCGCCTCAGTTTCTGTTGAAGCTCCGATCCACTTCTGTTTCCGGTCTATCTAGAACGCTGCTAACCATCTTTGAAGGAGATTGGAAAAGCTCGTTTGATTAGTCGGGGCTGCCGCGTGTAGGAATTGTAAGATGGGGAATACTACTAGTCCAAGTCCTCCTAAGTCAAGTTTACAATTAGCCAACAGCTCAAGCTACTTGGCTAGTTTCCACGTGCCTTCTTCTCCTCCTTCTTTTTAGCTTTTGCCTCGGGCGCGAAAGTCTTGGTCTTCGGATGACTAAGACAAAGAGGTTCTCATTTTAATGCATCGGGGGTCAAGTCATTCCCCAAAAGCAGCAGCATTATTCTTGTCCCTCTGCATCCTCTTCCTTTTTACATGTACCCTCCCTTCTTTTGCTCTCAACACCGTCTCCCTTCGGATGGATCTTAGCATGTCGTCTTCCTCTCTCTCCTTGCTCTTCCTCATCTCCCTCCATAGTCACTTCCTGGTGTCAGCTTCCGGCGAATTCCCTCCGTTCCGAGAGTGCGATCCTTTTCCTTGCGGAGATAAAAAAATCAGCTATCCTTTCAGGCATAAAAAGCAAAAGAGTTACTGTGGGTATCCAGGCTACGAGCTCGACTGTGACAGACATGACCTGACCCTGTCCATGGATTCCCTGGAATATCGGGTGATCCACATAAATGGGAGCACGCAAATTCTTGAGGTGGCGAGGATGGATTTATTTGAAGATAGATGTCTTCAAAAATATGTTGACACCACTTTAAACTTCAGTCTCTTCAACTACACTTCCAGTGATCACAATTCCACCTTATTCTACGATTGCAAGCCATCGCTGATCCCTCTACCTTATCGCTTCTCTTGTCCCGCGTCTCAAGATGGCTATTTTGCTCCCAATGTGGACCTTGCAAAACCACTACTCGAGCGATGCCGTTCCAGTGTCCTTGTCCCAACTTCAAGTGAAGCTCTAGGTCTACTACCACCACCATCGGAAGGTGGCGACCATAGTGCTGCTATTAGTGAGGTCCTGAACGAAGGCTTTGAGATCACCTGGATTGCCAACACATCGCAGTGTGAAGATTGCACTATATCGGGGGGAAGATGCGGGTACAACGGGACAAGGCGAGAATTCAATTGTTTTTGTCTTGATGGAGCCTCTATAACGACCTGCCACAGACCGCCAGTACCGGCAAGCGTCCCTTCGATACTGCCAGTACCGGGAATCGGCCCTTCAAGTATGTATGCTTACTCTCACCCAATATGTGGTTTTCAATTACCTAAAGTTGTTCAGTGAAAAGGATTGCTGGGCATAACCTTCCCTTTGCTTGTTAATTGGAAAACGACCCGCACATGCCCCTAAAGCCTCACAATCTCATTTTGCTGTGCATACCCTTTCCTCAAACGAAGTGCAGAAATCCTCGCTATGACATACATGATCGTGTTATAATGTAGACTCAAGGTTTAAAACTTTATCATCCCATCCCCTGCAACCTTCCTTGCCTTAATTGCTCGATCATAAGGTCGGTATCCGTGACCCCCAAGATCCCACGGTTTAAATACATCAAGTAAAGATGCTCCGAGTTCACCGTAAACTTTCACACCAGGGAAGAGTAATTCAAATGGGAGTAGCGCATTAGCCGATAAGTCAGTTAACGTAAAAGTTAGGTTTGACTCGTTCTTTACTAATCATAACATGAACTCTTGACCCCTCATATGGGTTAGACTTTTTCACAAGTGGGAACCTAGAAAAAAGTCTCTCTTCAAGTTCGACTACATGGGAAGAAATCCGGAGGAAATTGCTTTGCATGTGTCCTGGCCACTCCTTCCTTATCACTTCCTCATCACCTTCACGAAATGTCAGAACACTGAAACTGGTCTCGGTCAAAGTCAATGGTCAGAATAGTTTTTTTTTTATTTTATACTTGGAAGAATTAACCACATCCATCTCTTTCGCACTTCAGCCTTCGGAGAAGGTGAATAAGAAAAGAATTTCTCCATCCTAAGCATTCCCCTCTGAACCCCAAACCCTCATTCCACATTATATTCTGCACCCATGAGAGCGTGAACTTGCTCAAATGGGTGACGCAGCCACTCTCCTTCTCTCCTCCACTTCACACTCCATCCTCGTCTTCGCCCTCATCATCCTCGTCGTCCCACGAGTTATTTTGTGCGAGGGAGACGACGATGTCCACTATGCCGAATGCTGCCGCTCTTTTAATTGCGGAACCGTCGAAAATTTAACTTATCCTTTCTGGGGAGGCGATCGACCCCAATTCTGTGGACTTGAACGATTCAAGGTCGAGTGCTCTGAGGACGATTACCCTATCCTTGAGTACCAAGCGCAAAAGTACTGAGTCCTCAAGATTGATCAACATCATCGTTCGTGCTTGCGCGAGTTTAAGAAATACTAGCATGATGGATTCCACTCTCTTCCATATGAACACCGCCGTTAAGAGCCTCAGCATCTTCTATGGATGTTTGGACACGTTGACGAACAAACACAACGAGTTCGAGTGCTTCTACGATGACTCCAGGAAGTCGGCTTTCTTCATGGATGACATTTTCCGCCGCCTCCTTCCAGTCCAAATGAATCTCCAAAACTTCATGTGTGGAGCTAATTTTCGCCAATCGGTCCTTGTCTTCATCTTCACCAACTTAGTCTATTAGGCTCTGTCGGATGATGCACAATACGAGGCCCAAATGAATAATTGAGGCTTATAGATCATGTTCAAATGAATCTCTAAAAAGTATGTGCATTTTTTTTTAGAGTTTTAGGATTTAATTGTACTTTTCTGACAAGTTAGAGTACTTAATTGTACTCTTCGAAAATTTTAAAACTCAATTGCACTTTTGCGATAAATTTTAAGACTACCAATGCACTTCTTCATATCAAATATCATCAGTCATTGTCAGAAAAACTCGTCCAGATAAGGTTAGCCTTAGTTTTTTAGGCTCCCATCCCACTTCTGTTTGTAGTCTTAGGCGATGGGCCTGCGCCTATCTAGAACGCTGCTAACTATTTCTTGAGGTCCTTATGAAGGGTCCTCAAGTGAATCGTGAACGAGATCGGCAAAGCTCGTTTGATTAGGCGGGGCTTGTGGAAATTGTTGCGTGGGAATACCGGTCCAACTCCTCCTAAGTCAAGTTTACAATTAGCCGTCAGCTGAAGCTACTTGGCTGGTTTCCACATGCCTTCTTCTCCTCCTCCTTTTTAGCTTTGGTCTCGGGCGCCAAAGTCTTGGTCTTCGGAAGACTAAGTCAAGAGTTTCTCATTTCAGTGCATTGGATCAATTCATTCCCCAAAGCAACATTATTCTTATCCCTCTGCATCCTCTTCCTTTACATGTACCCTCCTCCTTGTTTTGCTCCAAACACCATCTCCCTTCGGATGGATCTTACCATGTCGTGGTCCTCTCTCTCCTTACTCTTCATCTTCTCCCTCCATATTCACTTCCCCATGCCAGCTACCGGCTACTTCCAGCTGTTCCTGGATTGCGCTCCTTCTAATTGTGGAGTTGAAGAAATCAGCTATCCTTTCAGGCATGTTACGCAACCAACTTACTGTGGGTATCCAGGCTACGAGCTCGGCTGTGACAGAGATAACTTTACCCTGTCCATGGGGTCCCTGGAATATCGTGTGATCCACATACATAGGAGTGAGCAGATCCTTGAGGTGGCGAGGACGGATTTATCGAAAGATATGTCTTCAAAAATATGTTGACACCACTTTAAACTTCAGTCTCTTCAACTATGATTTCACCTACCTCAACTATACCTTATTCTACAATTGCAACTCATCCTCAACCCTTCGACCTTATCGATTCTCTTGTCCCGCATCTGGAGATGGCTACTTTGCTCCCAATATGGACCTTGAAAACCCACTACACGAGCTATGCAACTTCAGTGTCCTTGTCCCAATATCGTTAATTAAAGCTCTAGGTCTACCACCACCATCGGAGGGCAACAATGATAGTGCTACTATTAGTGAGGTCCTGAACGAAGGCTTTGAGATCACCTGGATTGCCAACACATTACAGTGCGAAAATTGCATCATATCAGGGGGAAGATGCGGGTATGACTAGACAAAGCAAGAATTCAATTGTTTTTGCCCTGATGGAGCCTATATAACGACCTGCCACAGACCGCCAGTTCCAGCAATCACCCCTTCGACACCGCCAGTACCGGGAATCAGCCCTTCAAGTATGTATGCTTACTCTCACCCAATATGTGGTTTTCAATTACCTAAAGTTGTTCGGTGAAAAGGATTGCTGGGCATAGCCTTCCCTTTGCTTGTTAATTGGAGAACTTCCCTCCCATGCCCCTAAAGCCTCACAATCTCATTTTGCTGTGCATACCCTTCCCTCAAACAAAGTGCAGAATCCTCACTACGATATACATGATCGTGTTACAATTTAGACTCGAGGTCTAAAACTTTATCATTCCATCCCCTGCAACCTTTCTTGCCTTAATCGTTTGATCGTAAGGTCAGTGTACGGTATCTGTGACTCCCGAAGATCCCACGGTTTAAATACATTGAGTGAAGATGCTCCAAATTCACCGTAAACTTTCACACCAGGGAAGAGTAATTCAAATGGGAGTAGTGCATTAGCCGATAAGTCAGTTAACCTAATAGTTAGGTTTGACTTGTTCTTTACTACTCATAACATGAACTCTTGACCCCTCAAATGGGCCAGACTTTTTCACAAGTGGGAACCTAGAAAAAAGTTCTTCACTCTTCAAATTCAACTACATGGGAAGAAATCCGGAGGAAATTGCTTTGCATGTGTCCTGGCCGCTCCTTCCTCATCACATCCTCATCACCCTCACGAAATGTCAGAAGGCTGAAATTGGTCTCGGTCAAAGTCAGCGGTCAGAATAGTTTTTTTATATTATACTTAGAAGAATTAATTACATCCATCTCTTTCACAGTTCAATCTTCGGAGAAAGTGAATAAGAAAAGAATTTCTCCATCCTCAGCATGCCTCTCCGAAATCTAAACCCTCATTCCACATGATATTCTGCACCCATGAGAGCGTGAACTTACTCAAATGGGTGACGCAGCCACTCTCCTTCTCTCCTCCACTTCACACTCCATCCTCGTCTTCGCCCTCGTCATACTCGTCGTCCCACGAGTTCTTTTGTGCGAGGGAGACGACGATGTCCACTATACTGAATGCTGCCGCTCTTTTAATTGTGGAACCGTCGAAAATCTAACTTATCCTTTCTGGGGAGGCGATCGACCCCAATTCTGTGGACTTGAAGGATTCAAGGTCGAGTGCTCTGAGGACGAGTACCCTATTCTTGAGTACCAAGAGCAGAAGTATCGAGTCCTCAAGATTGATCAACATCTTCATACTATGAGGATCGCAAGGACGGATCTAATGAACAGTACGTGCTTGCGTGAGTTTGTGAATACTCGCATGATGGATTCCACCCTCTTTCATATGACCCCAGCCATTAAGAACATCAGCATCTTCTATGGATGCTATAGCACGTGGAAGAACATAAGCAACGAGTTCGAGTGCTTCTACGACGACTCCAGGAAGTCGGCTTTCTTCGTGGAAGACATCTTCTTGGGCATAGAGCTCCCCTTTAACGTCACCAGCTGCCTCAAGAGCATCAAGGTTCCTGTTCTTCAGAGCGCGCTCGATGATCTCAAAAGAGGTAATATCAGCTTGCAGGAAGCTTTGAATCGAGGGTTCGATGTTCAGTATAGTGACCAACCTGAGTGCTCGTCGTGCGCTTCTTCCGGCGGGTTTTGCGGTAGCAACTTCTCTTTGCCATCATCTAGTTTCACGTGTTATTGCCGCGACAGACCCTACGCTCGTACCTGCAATCACCCTGGTACGTTCTTTAGGTAGCATTCCCAGGTGATCATTCTCAACTTCATTTGGTGGGTTCTTGTTTATATCGGCGCGTGAGATTCTGTTTTCGACCGCGTAGAATATGCACGAAAATCACGAAACCTCGAGCTGCTGCAGAGTTAGTTTCGATTAGTACCTCGAAGATCATATGGCCAATGGACCCCGAAAATTTGTCAAGAGAAAACTCGATTCGATCGAGTGTGATCCGCTTATTTCTCTTGTTGGAAATTCGATGGCGCTCTGCTTTGTTTTGTCTTCCTCCATCTAAGAACGTCACGCGACAAGAATTAAAACTTTTACTTTTCATTATTCTTTGTGGTGGCGCGAAGCAAGAGGAAATTTCAACTTGGCCACTGCTTGGTCAGCAATTCTTCATGAGAGAGAGAGAGAGAGAGAGAGAGAGTCGTTTTCGCTGACTAGTTACGAAGATCATGTTGAAATGTCAATGGTCAACGGAGAAGGAGCTCCTGAGAAGCGCCCTCTAGATTGGACTTCATTTTAGCCCCAGCATACCTTTCGATTTAGGCCCATAAAAATTCCCAAAACTATGGGTCCACCGATGTGGATCTGAGCCCATAATTTAGACCATAGGTCCGTGAAGTCAATATCTGTTAGATTTGCAACGTATTTTATATTTATTTATTTATTTATTTCCGAGACTGCGCCGGGTCATAAACTTCGCTCAGGGGGGAGTGGGAACCCGGACGTGGGATAAGAATTAAGTGACATGTGACTAAGTTTTGTCCGGGCCAAAGTTTGGTATCGGGAAAGGAAAAAAAAATTAGACAACCAATGATTAATTAGCGTTGCTCAGTAGGATTTGTTCATGATGATTAGGTAGATCCTCAAAGTCAAACATTTCAAAAGAAAACGTCGGTGGGTCCTCCAAACCTGATTGTAATTTAGAAGTCCCTTTTGACTAGGAAGTTTCTTGGTTTGTTCTTCCAAGGTTTTTCCGGGCCAAATTTCCCCGGATGCGTTGGTGCATCTACACGGGGGTGTTTGACTAACGCACCCACCGCTTGGTGTCCGGTTCAAAGCTGCTGAACCAGGACCAGAAGACAGCGATGGGAGGTTTCGGACCAATTCAAACCAACCCCGTTTGATTTTTTTCTGCAAATGCTTTCCACACCCACTCTCCTGCCTCTTTCTCCTGTCTTCTGCAATCCTCTCCCTCCTCCTTCCTGTCCCAAATGAGTCTCCAAAGCTTCATGTGCGGAGCTCATTGTCGCCGGTCGGTCCTTGTCTTCGTCTTCGCCAACTTGGTCTATCAGGCTGTATCGGATGGTTCGCAATATGAGGCCTGCGTGCCTCGGAACTGCGGATATGGCCCGAACATCAGCTACCCTTTCTGGATTTCTGGCGTGCAGGAGTCCTATTGTGGCTATCCGAATTTCGAGATTACCTGCATAGGGATGTACCCTTTCCTGAATTTCTCGGACAGTGAGTTCTTCATCAAGGATATCTACTACGCGAACCATTCCTTCCTTCTGGTTAATGCCCTCGATTACCACGACTCCTGTGGTGCTCCGCCGCGTAATATCAGCCTCGAAAGGACGCCTTTCAATCTCTGTTCCGCAAATGCCGATTTCTTCTTCTACTATAATTGCACCTCGCAGCCGACAGATTTTACATATCCAGTGGAATGTGCTAGCAACTACACCCACAATTCTTTTGCTCTCTTCCCCGATAAAGCATTCCAAGAAATGGATTTGTATTCTGCCATCAGCTCCTGCGATTCTCCAGTTAGTGTACCTGTTGATGTTAATGCAAATATCACTAGCTTGGCGTCTATGAATTACACTGAGATTTTGGAGATGGGGTTCCTTCTGAACTGGACTGCAATTAATTGCAGCAACTGCGAGGGAAGTGAGGGACGGTGTGGATACGAGAACAATAAATTCATTTGCTTTTGCCAAGATGGTCCTCATTCTCTAACCTGCAATGATGGTAAATGCATGAGCGATTGAGTTTCTTTTTTTTCTCGACTGAGTTTTCGTGTCCACTATTTTGCTTGATCTTTCGTTTCTGCGTGCTGTGGATAATGTCCTTAAGCTTTCCAATTTCTTCGACTTAGCTTAGATTCTAGACACGCTTACTGCTGCAAATGAAACTCTCTCATCTCCTGGGTTCCGAGAAGGCGGGTTCCAAGATACCTTATCGGAACCTCATAGATTTTGACGTTTACGAACCTGGAGGAATTGAAAGAAGAGTAATGGAAATGTCGATGTTTCTTTCTTTCTGCAATAGTTTTCCAGTTATCAATTGGATATTAATGATTCAAGGAGCTCGAAAGTTCTTGCTTGAACATGAGCTGCCACTTCTTTTATCAGCGGAACGACTTCTAATCAAGGCTATAGTAGGTCTGCTTAGAAGCCAATAGTTTTGAGACATGTCTAGAAACATACTCCCCATTCAATTATTCGCACAGAAAGTTTTATCTCAGCGTCTGATACTACATTGTTGATCATATTGCAGAGTGTTTGCTACTTTATACCAGCTAGAATTTTTTTTTTCCCTGTCTTCCTGTTCATCCCCTGACAACTCTAGAATTCGGATTTTAGCTAATGCCTATACTCGTTAGTCAATCAGCCACATATCCATTTGCACGTGTTTTCAATTCCTTCTGGTAACATGTCACTAATTGATCCGTGAAGAGTTCTTCAAGAGGAGGATCGAGCCAAACTGGTGAATTTGTAATCTTTGCACTCGCGATCGTGGTGTTTTTTTCTTTCTTGAAACCGAATGAGCTATAGCCTCATGATGTGCTCTGATCTTTATATCTCTTAAGACACTTTGGAATGATCTGTTTGCAATTTGTTGACACATTTTTCACTTTTGATGACTACTCTCTCAGGGAAGAATCATACTGGTCTCAAAATTGGAATAGGTAATTATTTCAAGACTTACTCTTCCACTTCTCTACACTCTCCTCTGAAATTTGTTCCGACTTTTTGACAGTATGCTTCCCTCTTTGCTCATTGGAATCTAATAATATGCTCTCTCTCTCTCTCTCTCTCTCTCTCTCTCTCTCTCTCTCTCTCTCTCTCTCTCTCTCTCCCCTAAAAATCAGGTTTGGGTAGCGCAGCAGGCGGAATGGCACTGATACTCATTGGTTTCTACGTCCGTCGATCACGCCAGAGGAAAAAATATCACCAGTCATCCTACGTCTCAAGAAGCATGTCCTCTTTTTATTCCTCCGGGACAGATTTCGAGAAGGGCAGTGTCTACAATGGATTAATTGTCTTTGACTACGAGGAACTCAAAAAAGCCACCAACAATTTCGATCCGGCAGCAGAACTTGGTGATGGAGGCTTTGGCACTGTTTTCAAAGGTAAGAGCAACACTACAATTGTCCATAATTACTGAACCCGTCATCAAAGATTTTTGCCATAACCTTAACGAGTTTTGCAGGCAAACTCCGAGATGGGCGTGTCGTTGCAGTCAAGAGATTATATGAAAGCAACTACAAAAGAGTCGAGCAGTTCATGAATGAAATCGAAATACTAACTCGCTTGCGCCACCCGAATCTAGTCTCACTGTATGGCTGCACCTCCCGGCACACCCATAGACTCCTGCTCGTGTATGAATATGTACCAAATGGCACAGTGGCTGATCATATTCACGGCGATCTAGCTAAACCCGGCTCGCCCCCGTGGTACACCCGTTTGAACATAGCCACAGAAACCGCAAATGCATTGGTGTATCTCCACGCATCTGATGTTATCCACCGAGATGTCAAGACCAACAACATCCTGCTGGACGAGAACTTCAGTGTCAAGGTTGCGGATTTCGGTTTGTCGCGCCTCTTCCCATTTGATGTCACCCATGTTTCAACTGCTCCTCAAGGGACACCGGGTTATGTCGATCCAGAATACCACCAATGTTACCAGTTGACTGAGAAGAGCGACGTGTATAGCTTCGGAGTAGTCTTAATGGAGCTCATATCTTCCCTGCCAGCAGTTGATATCACTAGGCATCGCCACGAGATAAATCTGTCAGCCCTGGCCATTAGCAAGATCCAAAGCCATGCCTTGCACGAGCTTGTAGATCAAAATCTCGGGTACGATACAGACTATAGGACTAAAAAAATGATTACTGCGGTGGCAGAGTTGGGCTTCCAATGCTTGCAAGAAGGCCATGACATGAGACCATCCATGAAAGAGGTATTGGAAACACTGAAGGACATACAAAACCGCGGCTGTGACATGGAGAAGTCAGACGAAACGGATAATCTATCGGACGATGCTGTTCTGCTGAAGAACAATCCGTTAACACTTTCGCCGGTTTCAGTCACGGCGAAATGGACTAGCAACGATACGACGCCCAATGCCAGTGGTTAGGCGCCATTACAGGAGACAGGATCTTCTGAAGATAGCTGATATGTACAGTAGTGAGGTAATGTGTACGAGTGAGGTAAAGAGAATAACCACATTATGATATGTTCCCTTTCTTTGTTTGTCGTCATTTTCATCCATACTAAGCATCTTCGCTGAGATGTGAATATTCTGCGGATGAGAGAAAGCAGTTGGCACAATTTTCTTCTTTGTTCTCTCTTCTGACTTCAGTATGAGAGCTTGGCCTTTCTATTTTTGGGTAGGTTCAAGACCACGAAACGATTCAACGTCGACTTCTGTAGCGTGCCCCGAATGTCTTGTCTGTACCATCCAACCGCGTTGCCCGATAAGTTTTGGTTGGATTCATGCCTAGAACGATTCGAGAATCGAGAGCAATCTAATAGGGACAGCCATGGCTTCTGTTCTTCCTAGCTTTTTTCCTCGCGACGGTAATAATATGCACCCGGCAAGCGGCGTTAGCCAGCGCGGTTCGATTGTCATGTTTCGTTTCGATCAACCGGGAAACTTGTCATACCAGAACAAAGGATGCCTCATTAGACAACAATACCATGGCCTCTCGCTGAAGTAAAACACCTTCTAATCTCATTTCCAAAGCTGGCTCGCTCGGAAATAGACCAACTTCAAGAAGCTACTTGGTAGAAGCAACTGAGAAAAACAATGCCGACGCCCGAGTTTCGCCGACGATTCTAGTATTCGCGACTTCAAGAGAACTAATTCACGAACTAGGGACATTAAAATTTTAGAGACCTCGAGCCCGATTACGAGAATCTCGCTCGACCGGCGGCCGGTCAACACCGAGAGATCCGGTTGACTTTTACGGTAAAGCCCGTTTAGGCTTTTTCGGCCCAGCTCTGGCCCGCCAAACCGAATTTTTCGGGCCCGTCAGATTCTTCGAAGATCGAGGAGAGCCCGGGCCCGGAGGACCCGGCCCGCAAAATCGGCTCGCTCCCTCGCCTCACTTAAGGATACCTCATCATCATCGTTCAAGAGGCCTCCAGATCAATCTAGCATCACCCCAACCTCTGCATACATGGAGAAAATATTGGGGTGATTCTAGCGCTCCACGTCGGCCACGCGACTCTTCACTCATTAATTGCCACGTATCTATGTGGAGGCGCCTGCTCTTCTTCCACAAACGCTGCTCGGCTTCATCTTCATCGCCTCAACAAAACCGCCGTAGCCATTCCAATGATTGAGCTTCAGAGCTTCAGAGGTTCAAAGTATCGCTGTTCTGAGCTCCATAAGAAGCTTGTAAACGGGCTTCGCGTGATTCAAGGTTTCCGGAAATGCGACAGCGAAGAAGCGACTCTGTTTTTGTCATAACAAACAACAGAGCACTACATGTAATGATCAGGACCAACCGCCACCAACGGTCAAGCCTACGGCGAAACTGGACGGATCGCGGCAACATTGAAGCGGATCCAGGCTTCCCCCGTCATCAGAGGCTTCAGTTCGGACCGCGCAGCTCCTCGAGAGCCCGTCTTTGCCGGCGCAATCGCCACCTCGGGAACAATTGGCTATGCTCTCCGACTGTTCGCTCAAATTGCTGAACCGGATCTTTTCGTGTGGAACACTCTGATAAGAGGCGCCGCCCAGAGTCTAATGTGACCGAGGGGCGTTCGTGGAAGAAGAGCAGGCTGCGGAAGCGATTTTTGAAATCTGGGACGTTGGATTTTTGGCACTGCGTTATCGGTCTGCTCTTTGGGTTCCCGATGACTTCGATCTTTTCGATACCGTCCAACAATGGCCAGGGTCATGTACCGTGATACGAAATGAAAGTAGAGGGCGAAGCTGTGTATGAACTTCGAGCAACTGCAGGAGTTCAAGCAGGGCTCAGAACATGCTTGCCTTCACGGTTTCTGAGGGACCGCCCCTTCCCCCTTGGCAAGTCACTAAACCCGCTCCCTCGAATCCCGACCTCGAGGGAGGGTCGCGACAAACAAGGCACGAAAACACAACCAAGTCATTTGGCCCAATTGAATATATGCGCTAAAGACTTAATGATGTCAAGATAGAAGAAAGAAATTGAAGTAGGAGCGGTATTAACGGTACAATTCTGCAGTATCGTTGTTCCCTAGTTCGGTTGTCGTGTAGGAATACTGCAGGAGCATAGGGATGGGTTCCTGTATTCAGGATTTCTCTTGTTACAGAAGCCTACTGTTGGAATTCATGGCAGTTACGATGTCATAGCTCGACTCGTCCGCTGTAATGGCTGAACCTTAAAGGTATAGAGTCATTCGACAAGAATGTTATTTTCTGGTGAACAGGTACTTAATGTGGTCCAAGGATATATGTCGCAATGAAGATGAAGAATTGCCAAGATCTCAAGTAACAACACCGAGGGCTCCAAATGAACGAGGTGGCAACAGCAGACCGAAGATGCCATTTGACAACCACAATACCAAAAAGAAAGCAAATCTATTCGAGATCACATATATGTAGCATTAGCTATGAAGATACATCTGTTGCTGATCAGCTTCAGGGTAAAAGAGAATGTAAAGCAGCTGCTTGAAATTAACAATCACTCTATTTGACATTGACTTATTCAAAGCTGGAGCAAATTGAGTTCCCTAACTTCTAGCAAAAGCAGTATCCTATGCCTAAAATTGACAAAACAAAAAAGGGGGGAAAGACATTCCTGTATGCCATTGCTCCAGCTGCAACTGCTTGCCTCACATGGCGTTTCCCCCCTTTACATGATTTGACTATATACACCAAACTTCAGTGCATCAATCGAACCCTAATTCACCTCCCATCCATGAAAGACCTTGGGGGTGCAAGACTGTTACCATCAGATGAGGACGATGTCTCTGGGATGCTGTACCTGATAGCATGCTCAAATGGGGCGGCCACAAATGGTGAGGTTATCTGCCAATCATTACCAGCCCCAATCTGTGCATGACTGTTCGGCAGGTACTCCTCGAAAGCTTTATCTGTCAGGAGATAGTGTGTGGGGTACTGATCCTCCACCTCACCTGAATTAAATACATCGTATTTCAAACTGGGTATAAAAAACATAGGATATAAATATATATATATATATATGGATTACATAGACAAATTAGATATCATGTGGTACCTAGTGTTAGTTGAGCTGTTTCAGGGTAGTAAGGAACCTCAATCTCTTCCAATGTGGTCCAATTAAGGTAAGCTTGTCTGACCAAACTCTCAATATAGGGCTGCAAGTGCCATATTATAAAACTCGTAAATTAGACAACATGGCTCTACAAAACTTGGGCTAGAGCTTGACACAATCTGAGAAGATTCAAATGCATACCCTGATAATGCTATTTGAGAGGTCCTTGTGGGTGTAGACCTGCCCATTAACCTCAGCCCTTTCCACTTGACAGATTGGATTCAGGGTGATGCTGAAGTTGGGCCCTTGGAAGATGTAGTGCTTGTTGCCCTTCTCACAGGTCCTTGCATGCTTTATGGTTGCATCCCAGATCTTCTCAGACATCCCGGGTCCCAATATCTGTTTTTTTTTTTAAATAAAAAGTTATTAATCTACAATTAAAGAAGCAAAAATTTGAAGGGGGGAAATTAAGAGAAATTATAAGAAGACAACAGGAATAGTGCAAGTACCCTTCTCAGCTTATTTGGTTCCACAACAGACAGCTTCAGGAAATCTTGGACTGTGTGAATCCCTTCGTCACCAAGCTTCTTGTGAAACGCTCCCTCTTTCCCAATTTTCTCTAGACGCCACACTTCATCCCCCAATTGCGGCGGATAATGCTTCTTGTACACTTAAATACCAAAATAAAAAAGATAATTTTAGATAATGAAATAAATAGCAAAAGAAAGAGAGAAAAAGAAGATAGGGGTTTACTCCTTACTAACTTAATATTAGTTAACTCAATTTCAGATCGATTAAAGCATCCGACTAATCCGGTCGATTTGTCTACCTTAATAGTTTCCTCAACTAACTAATCTTGTTTTTGCAAGTGGAAGAGAACCAGCCCTCTCCACACAATACAAAAACTCAACCTAATAAAAGACGTCATCTTCTAATTTTTCTGTCCCTTTTCACACTCATTTCTATTAAATCACACAATAATCGACTTGACTTGACTCGATTTTAAATTTCTTTCTTTAACTAGAGGGAGGACGCGGACGAGTGCAGTGACCCACGCGCATAGGCAGTACCAAAGTATCATCTAACCTATTAATTGCTGTTAAAGCTTTACTTCGACAACACTCTTCTTGTCTTTAATTAAAGAAATTAGCTTAGTTTAATAGTCTAATGCCCATTAAAAAAAAACTGCATAATTTAGTGGTCAAACAACGCGTTGCCCACCGGGCCCTACTACAGCCGGCGAGAAGACGAAGGCAGAGTGATGGTTGAATCATAGAAAACGACGAATTAGGAAGATTTGTCCCCAAGTTTCGTAGCTGACTTATTTTCTTTTTAAATTTTTTATTATGGGGTTTGGGATTCTTTTTTGGTTTTTTTTATTTTTGCGGCTAAAGTTTTGGAATTTGGGATTTGATTAGGCGACGAAAGGGCACTGGTCTTGGAAAAAGTGAAGGTGGGTGGTCCTATACACGGGGCGATGTCATGACGCAATTTTCATGATTGGATAATTCCAAAGGAAAAGAAAAAGGAAGAAAAATCAAACTTCGATTCAAGAGGGTAATCACTTTTTCTTTTTAATAAAAGATACTATAATAATTAGGATTCATGAAAAGCTTGAGGTACTTTTAATCTTAATATTTGTTTCTAGATAACAATCTAAACGTTTTTTTACTAATTATAATTTAATACCCAGCACCCAAAACTACTTAGATTTAGGAAACTGAGCGCTTTTTAAGTACATATACTTTAGTTTGATTTGATTAACTACTGTTATAGAATGCACTATTATATCTAGAATATTTCACACCATATCATCATCTTAATATGCGGAAAGACACTTCATCATGCTTTCGCTAAATCAAGCTTTTCACTTAATATCCTGATAATCTAAATCGTATCGTGATCCATAATAAATCAAAGAAAAGGGAAAGAAACTACACAGATTTATAATGTTAGAATTGATCACCATCTCCATATGGAATGGGGGATACAAAGGCAAACCCTAATTTCATCTGCCCATTTGAGCGATGAACTTGGGGCACAGACCAATGGACTGGTAGCTTCATCTCTTCTTATTTATGGTGACATTTCATGGTAGCTGGACAAGGACATGGCAAAGAATTAATGGAGCTCGCATGATGCAAGACCCAGGTTCTCCTAGTTGTTGATGTGAGTTATATGATCGGACCATCTATCCTAATTTGACCCTTCTAGAACAAGATGACAAATTTACGTTCAGTATGCCACCGGTGCGGGCACTTTTGACTGAAGACCGAGATTTGAGCTCTTTTGTTTACTAATCTATGATTGAAGTGATATGTATTGTGTAATAGATATCAATCTTAACAAGTACCGACCTCAATTATATCTATGATATACACTATATAGTGGGAACAAGATTGAATATGAACTTGAGAAATACGTAATGAGAATCACGTTTTGGTATATATAATCCAATAATGATCAATGGACTTCAAGACCCCAAGATGCTGATAAAGAAAGACCATGCAAGCCAAAACTTTATTATGATATATTATGCGTGTGAATTAGTGTTAAGATGTGTTTGTGTATGTGGTTGCGGTTGTGAGTATCAATAGAGGCATTTCATGTGCAAAAAGTTGATAATTTCATGTGGTATGTGGGAAGTTTCTTTTTGATCTGAATACCCTATGAAATGAAAATGATTGAATGAATAATGTTGTGCGTATTAATAGGACTGATTATGTGATTATATGTCTATACATAACTAAGAATGGACATTAGTGCAAGTACTTGAAAAATAATCAAACAACTTACATTCTCCTCGGTGATCTTTGACGATGAATGCCTCGGTCATGGCCTCGCGTATCCTAATGCCTTGGTAGCTCCCCGTAGAAACCCTAGCACCGAGCTTGAACCTCCTGCTCCTAATCCAGCTCGAATTATCGGTCAGCTCGATTTCCCCAATGGCAGCCACCCCATTGTTCCTCATGGTCACGCTCAGTTCTCCAGCGAGCAAAGGCCTCTTCCCTTGCCTCTCCCTAACGATGTTCCGATCAAATTCATCGCTCGTCCAATTAGTGCGGTCTCCTGGCGGAAAATCGCCGTCGAGGACCACGATCTCGACTTTGATCGGGCTAGGAAGAGTGGGAGGGACAGCTTGCTCGCCTCTCGTGTCAACGATTATGATCTGGAGCTGGGAACCGTCCACATCTACTATTTTGCTTCCGGTGAAAATGGGCAGCGTGAGACTTTTGCTGAACCTCAACTCGAGGCTCGAGGGTTCCAGTGCCTGGATTCGGAGCGAGGGGACTCGTGTAAGCGTGCGCGTGCGTCGGGCAAGGCTGCGCTCCACCTCTTCATTCACCTGAGGAAATAATAGAAAAACAATTAGACCTAAACAAATTCAAGGGTTTTGCTTGTGATCATAAAATGTTATGGTCTAGGGTTTTCGGTGTTTGTGTGTCAAGTGGCAAAGTGATTCATTATGAGCTCATAGACACATAGTGCAAGTTAAGTGATTGTGATGCATGAGATAATTCATTAGGGTTTACCCACTTGTACATGAAAATTATATCATTCAATCCATTTCCTTTTCTTCTCTCGCTAATTTCTTTCTAAAATAAACAAAGATAAACAATGAAAAGAATACAGATGATATCTTGATGATGGATGTTAATTAAAAAAGAAGAAGATTAGTTTGAAGAACGTATCAACAAGTGAAAATTATAATAAAACCATACCACTCTACGAAGCATCGGCTCCAAGCCCGAGCAGAGGTGCTTCAAGGAGTTCACCATCACCACTTCTCCTATCACACTGGGTCAAGAAATGAAGAAATTTCTTATGTGGAGAAAGTCAAAGATAGGTTCGCGTGAAGATAAGAAAGAAAACAGATCCATCTCAATTTCAGAAAACGAGGACGAACAGAAAAGTAGGAAATCGAAACATACGAAGCGAAAGAAGGTCGAGCTCGCATCCGTTTTTCAGACGGCGGGTCGGCGTCGGAACCGGTTTCGCCAAAGAACCTTTTCGCAGCCATTGATGGAGTCCCAAGAAAGCTATCAAATTGAGGGAGAGAGAGTTGTGGTGGAGGAAGAGGAGTGAGAGAGGAAAGAGCAAGAGAGAGCTGGGAAGGGAGAGAAGGGTATTTATGCGAAGGAGATTGAAGAGAGACAGAGAAACGAAGGAGATGATGAGGCTTGAGTAGAAAATGCATTAAAGAAAGACGAAAATTAAACTGTTTGGAGTTGCTTGAAGCTTCGACGAACGGTGGAAGAAACAGCTGGGTAACGGGGGGGCTTCGTGGTGACCTATGCTTACATGATGTAACGACTTTGACGTCAACTCTCCCCAAAAGTCAACTCTCTCTCTCTCTCTCTCTCTCTCTCTCTCTCTCTCTCTCTCTCTGTTGCAAAAGCCATGTAAATTTTGTAGCAACGCCTTTTTGGAACGTGAAATACTCATAAATTAGGATCCCTCTCTCTCTCTCTCTCTCTCTCTGTTGCAAAAGCCATGTAAATTTTGTAGCAACGCCTTTTTGGAACGTGAAATACTCATAAATTAGGATCCTCTAAAATTAGATAGAATTACCCTTAAAATCTAAACATATAAGTAGCAAGCAAATCGGATAGTACCGATTGGTTATAATTTTTTATTTTTCCTTCTTCTCCTGCTTTGTTATTTCACATTGTCCCTGGTCCATCTGCAGAAAAAAGACACTACAAGTAACGTAACTTTCTTTCTTAAGTGCCACATTGATCAACTCGGATGCCGTTGGCGATGGGACATTAATTTGTTATACCTCAACTCGACATGACCAGCCGAAATTCAATCAGTGAAAAAATAGAAACTGCATCGTTGGCCCTTTGTTCTTGCTCCAAAATGACAAGTTAGGGCTAAGTTAGAGCCTCAAAAGAAGCTGAGTCGAGGTCATTGAAGTCCATTTTCGAGTTCGAATTAAGGCTAGAGCCTCGGAAGAAGCTACATCTAGCTAGAAATTGAGGCTCCGGAAGAGAGACCGGAGTCGAGGTGGCCACCTGGTTCCACAACAAGAGAGCGTGTGGAAGCCAAATAAGGCTTCTTCCAAGAAGGGGAACTCTAGAAGATTGTGAAGAGAGACATGCCGTGACACTTGACAGAACCAGCAAACAGTGTCGCATTGGGATTGAGAGTGTTGAGAAGAAGGTAATACATGCATGCACCGTGGTCACAAATCTTCGGTTAGATCGGGTTGTCCATGATTCAAAGCAAGCAAAGAGTCCTCCTCCTTCTCCTCCTCTTCTTCTTCTTCCTCCTCCTGGTGATGAAACCGAAGAAAGAGATATAATGTGCATCGAAAGAGAGTCAGAGCAGCTAATATACGATAGATATGTTTTTTTTTTTATAAGTACACGTCACTTCAGACTTATATCTTTTAAAAATAAGTCACGTAGGACGAATTGCTAGAATACGTTGTCGAAGGGACTCAAGTAAACCAATGTAGCATTCGAGTGATTGAAAAAAAAAACAATTATGACACTCAAGTAAGTATTATATGAAATTTATAACACTCACGATATTCTTATACTCACTATGCAAAGTGACTCACTAATTATGCACAATCGCAAGGCAACCATGACCACTAGCCACGACCGAATATCATGGCTAGTGGTCCATATTAGAGAGTCCATATCGAAGGGTTACTCCACCTAACATTAGATAAATTCCACGTTTAAATTGGTCCATATTAGAGAGTCCGAAATATGGTGTTATCCATATGCAATGGAGAAAGATTGTTAAACCCTCAAAATCACTATAGACTCTGTTTACTTCGCCATTTTATAGTTTACGCTTTGAATGAACGTGTTGTGATTCTGAAAGTACTCGAAGATGGAAACCTAATACATGGGCGGGCAGAGATATACACATGTATCACATTTACTTCAAGCGACAACAAATCCAAATCGATGAACTTGCGACAAATATGCAGAATTAGGGATTTTAGCATATCTTTGAAACGTGAATGAGCTCTTAGGGAAAAATTAGAAGATTTTCCAATCTCTTATTTATTGTCAGATCTGGCTTCACCAAAACGACGTCGTTTATTTTTTCCTACATCAGATCCACATCACATGCCGATCATCTGATTTGTTTGGGACTTGTGTTTCCACGTTAGCAATTTGACAATAATATTGGACAAAAGCTCATACATGGTTACGGATATACCCATTTAGGGTTTTTTGTAACACGAAAATTAATTTAGGATAAATGCGATACAACTATATCAATTTGAGATTTTTTAGTGGTATTAATCATTATGATCATTCTCACCTTTATTTTTAAATCATGTAACGAAAACCTAGATTATCTCGCAACTCATCAAAACCAAAATAGCTATATGTACGTGCATTGTCGACAATTTAACACATGAATTTTCAGCTAATTTCAATTCTGTTTTGTCTAATGTCAATCTCACGTACTTAACCACATCAATTAACTGAAAGTAATTTTGTTCCCTTTAGCTTTTCATTTCCCGGTTCTCCTCGCCTAATTGTGGCTTAGCTTGTGTCTTTGGCAATGCAAATTATAATTAATGAAATCAAGTCTATCATGGTCAGACCATGGCTCAAGTAAAGAACGATTATGGAATAATATTTAACAATAAAATGAACTATACAGGAGATCATGACTTGTCACCATTCGTGTAGATGGGAGCATAAAATGGAATCATAATTTTAAAATATTAATTATAGTTGGCCGCTTCGTGTGATCTGTCAAGAGGTCCATTTCCAAGAAATATCTCAATCCTTTTGCGGCTTTACTTGTGGTGGGTACGGTCTATGCAATGACTTGTCAACAAGTATTACCACTTAGCCCTGGCCTTAGAATTATTAAATTACTTGATCAAAAAAGAATTATTAAATTATGAAAAACAATAAAAAAGAAAGAAGAAAAAGAAGGATGATAACTGCCCTGAGAAAAGATATCTAGGGTAGGGGAGAGGTTATGGTTAATCTAACACGATATCATAATATGCAATTGTGAATTCCAATCCTTTTATTTTTTTTGGCATTGATATGATATTTGAACGGCTATTACCAATAAAAAAAAAAGTAAAACTTATCTTGAGCGTAATAGTAGAAAATAAGTATATTTACAAGATTTATCGGAATGAGCTTGTTAACAATTATAGGCAACCCTACATCTTAATCTCATTTGAGTGAGCTTGGATAAGGCATCTCAACTCGATTCATCGAGAGCTCCAGCTGAGTCTGACAGGGCTAAGGCAAGTCATACCCTTTTTCAAACAGGTCATCCTCATCCAGTTTGATTGGATTTTTCCAATCTATCTTCTATGTGTACACGAGACTTATTAAGGTTCCGTTTGTTTTATGAAAAACATTTTTTGGGAAAATATTTTACTCATTTTCTGGTGTTTGGATCGCTTAGAAAAATGAGCCGACGAAAATGGTTTTGCTACCAAAACTTAAATTATGGAAAATGATTTTCTCTTTAAAAAATCGAAAAATATGACTAGGTTTCAACACTTGGACTAAAAACTCTGTGCTTGAGAGTGAAAATCCCAACAATTGTTCTCGAGCCCTTGGCAGTGGGGGCAGGTCCCCAACGCCTAGGCCTAGTCCATCGAGGTCGAGCCCGAGGGCATGTAGGCCATGCTTGAGACCCTAGCCACCATGCTTAGGTCCACTAAGGCCAAGCTTGAGATGCTAGGCCTGTTAATATCGACGTCAAGCCTAGGTCCTAGACGCCCATGCCTGAGTCCATTAAGGCCAAAAAAAAATTAAAATCTTTTGTTTGATTTGATTTTTTCTTTTCTTTCTTTCTTTTTCGTCTTCCTTCGTCGGTTGCTAGGCCTCAGCAACCAACCATAGGTGCAAGCCGGCATGCTCAAGCTTGCCCAAGGCCGCCAAGCTCGAGTTCAAGCCTCGGGCAAGGCTCCACCTCGCTAGCCTTCGGCAAGCTCAGCCCTCGCATATCAGCGAAGCAAGAAGGAAAATGAAAAAGAAAAAAAAGAATGAAATTAAAAAATTATCCATGTCAGTATGGCCATGCCACATAAGACAGCTGAACATTCACATCAACAAATTCCAACCAAATGGGATTTTCATTATCAAACGACGGAAAATATTTTTCAATTTATTTTCAGATTTCAGTCAAATATCGAAAAATATTTTTGAGAAATGTCACATTTTTCAAGTAATAGAGCCTAATTGTCAAATTTCTTTTATTAACGAATTGAAAAAATGAAGTTTCAAACCCTTTGATCCTTTCAAAAGCTCTCTCTCCCCAGTTCTCGGAAACTCGGTCGGAGTTTCGCGGCAAACAAGGTATTCACACCTTCACCTCCCTCCCCTCTCCCTCTCTTTTTCCGGCCCGTTTTAGGATCCGAACCGGACCCGCCTCCGTGTCCGCCCGCGCGCCACGCGCAGTTTGGACCAGGCCAAAGCACGGTCGGGGGCCGTGCGGTCTTTTCTCACTTTTTTTTGCAAAAATATTATAAATTAGGAGGCCATTGAAATTTTAACGACTCCTAATTAAAAAAAAAAGCAGAAGTCAATTTTACTGACTCAATTCTCCAAATTCCTCGTAATTTCCCGTCATTTTCCTCGAACCCCACAAAGGAAATAGTGAGATGTCGGAATTGCCCCTCGGATCAGATCTTATCTTGTCCCCCTTACGTGTTGGATTGTCGTCCCCAAGATCTTACTAGTTTATCTGCAGTTTACACGTGGCGCTATCTATCTCCACTTTATTTTTTCATTTTGTTTTATATATTATTTGGTATATGAGGTTTTCATTAAGCGTGATCGGTTCCTAATTTCGTCCAGTTCCAAAGTGAAATCGGGTATTAAGGATCGGATCGGACCTCGATCACTTAGGGTTTAGTTCACAGTTTATTAATTTTTATCAATGAATTTATATCAATAAAGTTCATTTAGGGTTTAGTTCACATTTTATTAATTTTTTTTTTAAAAAATAAAAAATATGTAGTTGGTCCGAACTAACCAAACACTAGTTTCATTTTAGAAATTGAGAATCAAATCGATACTCTCGGAAATCGGACCAAATCGACAATTTCGATCTGGTCCGAACAATTCCTGATTTAAGTGATCCGTTTTGTACATCCCTAGTTTTGGCCCTGGAATTATTAAAGTGTCATGAGAGAGTTTGATCGTGAAATAACATTAATCACCCGTTGAAGCATAATATTTCCTGCTGTATCAGTTCATGTGGCACTAGATCGATTGGCGATTGATGTATTCGTGGTAAATGGAAGTCAGTAGGGCTAATTTTAAATTGATGTAAAATTTGAAGGTAATTGGGTTATTTTTTGTAGAGTTATATCACCAAAAATCTCAAACTATGTCTACTGAAATACAAATACTCTAAACATTTTTGTGTTACTAAAAATCCTCAATTTGTCAGTTGTGACACAAACACTCTTAACTCTTTTTTTGTGTCACAGAAAACCCCGAACTTATACTAATTTAGGTCTAATAAACAAGCCCTAACTTCAAATTTTCTAATAAAATTGCAGGTCACTTGCAGAAAAGTGAGCGAGAGCCCCGGAAGAAGCTGAGTGGAGGTCATTGAAGTCCATTTTCGAGTTCGAATTAAGGCTAGAGCCACAGAACAAGCTACAACTAGCCAGAAATTTAAGGTTCCGGAAGAGAGAGACCGGAGTCAAGGTGACCACTTGGTTCCATAACAAGAGAGCTCGATGGAAGCCAAATAAGGCTTCTTCCAAGAAGGGGAGCTCCAGAAGATTGTGAAGAGGGACGACTGTGACATTTGAGAGAGCTCGCAAATAGCGTTGCATTGGGATCGAGAGCGTCGAGAAGAAGGTAATACATGCATGCACCTCTGTCGCAAATCTCCGGCAAGATCGGGCGGTCCATGATTCAAAAGCAAGCTGAGAGTTACTCCTCCTCTTCGTCTTCTTCTTCTTGGTAATGGAATCAGAGAAAGAGACAAGAGTGTGTATCGAAAGAGAATGAAAACAGCTAATCTACGATAGATATGTTAAATATAAGAAAAAAGTCGCTTCAGACTTAAAGCCAAGTAAGACGAATCGCTAGAATACATCACCAAAGGCACTCAAGTAAATAATTATTCAACCAATATTGTACAAAAGTTATGAAACTCATGATGTCTTTCTATTCACTATGCAAAGTTAGTCACTGATTATGCACAATGGCAAGGAAAATATGACAATCAGTCACGATCGAACTCTAGATATGCCTCTTCCCCCAATCTATCAATGTCACCAACCCCACGCTCGGTGTGTGAAGACACCATTGTCTCCATCCTCCAGCACCCACAGAGCCATTTTTCTCCCCTTTGCATAGCATCACCCGCTACATCACGATCAAGTATGGGCTCGCAGTGCTCAATCGGATGCTACTGATTAGTCCACTAAGCCATCACCAACATCGCCCGGGCCTTGAGCCACATCAGGGTGGTCGCAACCTCAATTGTCGCGTGGCGACCATTGAGCTACGTACAGAGGAGGGTAGAGAGAGAGTGCAAAGCCAGGGTGGCAAACCTGACTAAGCTAGATGGCTGCGATAGGCACTGCAGGCGACAACAAGACAGGGCTTGATGGCGCGGCATGTTGGCGAGTCTCTACCCCACGAAGGTAATTTGAATCCGCCTAACATTAGATAAATTCCAAGTTTAAATTGGTCCATATTAGAGAGTCTGAAATATGGTGTTTTTCATATGCAATGGAGAAAGGTAAAATTACCAAAAAAGTTATTAACTTATTGAAATTATGTCAATTCAGTCCTAAACCTTTTATAATCGTGTTAATTCAGTCCATTCGGCCACTTTTGGTTAGTCGGCGCTTACATGGACGCTGGCTGGTATCGGCCGACGCTAACTTGGTAATTTTTAAATATTTTTTCACTTTTTTTCTCTCTTTCTTTTTTTTTTCCTATTTTGTTCCTTGGTCGCCGGTCCGGTGACTGACGACTGGCCAAAGGCTAAGACCGGCGAGGTGGAACTCATTGGCCATGGGTGAGGCTAGCCCTCACCGGCACTGGTGAGGTTGAGCTAGCACAACCATGGCGAGACTCGACCTCGCCTACCAACGACGAGGTCTCACCAAATCCACCCTCGCCATCGCTGAGCGAGGTTGAGCCTCGCCATGGCCAAACGAGCTCGACCTCACCCACTGACAGCAAGGCCGCCCAAATCTGGTGAGACCTCGCCTTCACTGGGCGAGGTCGAGCTTGCCTAGCCATGGCAAGGCTTGATCTTGCCCGGCAACTCGCCGTTGCCAATGCTGATGAGGCTCACCGTCACTAATGCCAATGAGGCTTGCCGTCGCCAATGCCAGCGAGGGCCAGTCTCGCCCATGGCTAGAGAGTTGGAACTCGCCGACCTCAGCCTCTGGTCGGTCACCGGTTGCCTATCCGGCGACTTGGGAAGAAGATATGAAAAAAAAAAAGAAAGAGAGAAAAAAAAGTCAAAAAAAATAAATAATAATAAAATTTGCCATGTCAGCGCCGGCCGTCCAAAAGTAGCCGGATGAACTGAATTGGTATAATTATAAAAGATTTAAGACTGAATTGATAAAAAAAAAAGTTTATGATCAAATTGACATAATTACAATAGGCTTAAAATTTTTTTGATAATTTTTTCTTCGAGAAAAATTGTAGGTCCTCAAAATTATAGTAGACCAGTCTTTACTCCGCCACTTTATAGTTCACTCTTTGAATGAACTTTTTGTGATTCTCAAAGTCCTCGAAGATAGAAACCTAATACACAGATGGGCAGAGAGATTACTATCTGACAACGATAAAAACAAAGACAAGACTAAATGTAACATCAATGTTTGAATGAAAGAATACAGGATACAGGGTGCTGGCAATTGGGTTTAACTTAGTTTGACTTTCGAATAAGATCAAACTCTATATTATTGGAAAAAGGTTTCAAACAAGAAATGAATTGATGCAAGCCAAACACAAAATTATATCTTCTCTCCATTAGTTCGAGTAGTTCAATGATCCGATGTAACAATGTTGGAGCGTTTTTAGTCAAATTTGAGATAGTTGAACTTAACTTACCCTTTACTTAAGATTAAGATTAATACCACCAGAATTCTCAAACCGGTACATCTGTGTCACATTTATCTCAATTGATAATAAATGCAAACCAATGAGCCTATGACAAATCTGCTAAAATCTTAGGGCAAAACTAGGGATTTTAGCACATTTTTAAAATGTGAGTGAGCTCTTAGGGAAAAATTAGTAGACTTTCCAATCTCTTGTTTATTGTCAGATCTAGCTTCAACAAAACAACGTCGTTTAATAGATCCATATGTTGAATTTTCACATCAAATCCACATCACGTGCCAATCATCCAATTTGTTTGGCACTTGTGTTTCCATGTTAGTAATTTGATGGGGCAATTGGATGAAAGCTCATAGATGATCATGGGTGTATTAATTTGAGATTTTTTATAACACGAAAATTAATTTAGGATAAATGTGACACGCGTGTACTAGTGTGAGATTTTTTAGTGGATTAATCCTTGTAATCATTCCTGCCTTTTCATTTAAATCATGTAACGCAAGCGTAACCTAGATTATTTCACAACTCATCAAAACCGAAATATCTACATGTACATGTGTTGTCGTCTTAACATGTACGAACAATTTAACATATGAGCTTTTAGCTAATTTCAATTCGGTTTCATGTAATGTAAATCTCACATACTTAACCGCGTCAACAAACCAAAAAAAAAAAACGTTTGTTCTCTTTAGGTTTCCATTTTCCGATTCTTTTTGCCTAATTGTGGCCTAGGTTATGTGTGTGGCAATGAAAATTATGATTAATCAAGTCAAATCTATCATGGTCAGACCATGGCTCAAGTGAACAACAATTATGGAATATATTAAAAAATAAATGAACCATACAAGAGATCACGACTTGTCACCATTCGTGTAGATCGGAGCACATACTGGGAATCACAATTTTAAAATATTAATTGTAATTGCTCACTTCGTGTGATCTGTCAAGAGATACATTTCCAAGAAATATCTCATTCCTTTTGCGGCTTCACTTCTGGTGGGTACGGACCATGCAATGACTTGTCAACAAGTACTACCACTTATCCCGGACTTAGAATTATTAAATTACTTGATAAAAAATTATTAAATTATGAAAAAAAAATAAAAAAGAAAAAAGAAAAAGGGGTGATAACTGCCCTGAGAAAATTTATCTAGGGTAGGGGAGAGGCTATGGTTAATCTAACAGGAAATCATAATATATAATCGTGAGTTCCAATCCTTTTTTTTTTGGCACTGATATGATATTAGACCGGCTATTATTAATAAAAAAAAGTAAAACTTATCTCGAGCATATTAATAGAAAATATGTATAATGACAAGATCTACTGGAATGAGCTTGTTAATAGTTATAGGTAAGCCGGCATCTTAATCTCATTTGAGCGGGCGTAGATAATTCATCTCAACCCGATCAATCGAGAGCTCTGACCGAGTCCGATGGGGCCGAGGCAAGTCGTACCCTATTTTAAACGGGTCATCCCCAACCAGTTTGCTTGAAGTATTCTAATAGATCTTTTATGTGTACAATTAATGCTCAATTTGTTTTGCGGAAAACAATTTCCTCATCTTTTGACATTTGGATTACTTAGAAAAATGAGTCAACAGAAAAGATTTTCCTATCAAAACTAAAATCCAGGAAAATGATTTCCGATTCTTTTTCCAAAATAGAAAATCATTTTCCAAAATATAACTAGGTATTAGCGTTTGAACTAAAAACTCGGCACTTGGACATGAAAACACCAACGCTCATCCTCGAGCCTTTGGCAGCAAGGTCGAGTCCCTGGCGCCTAGGCCCGAGTCCATCGAGTTTGGGCCCCTGCAATATCGAGGCCAAGCCTAGGTCTTCGAGGGAAAATTTTTTTTATTTTTTTATTTTCCAATTTTATTTTCTTTATCTTTTTTCTTTTCTTTCTTTTTCCTTCTTCCTCTACCGATTGCTGAGCCTTGGTGACGACCAACCACTGGCCACAAGCGTGAGCCCACGAGCTCGAGCTCATCGGAAACAACAAGATTGAGCTTGCCTGGGGCCGCCCGAGGTCGTCGAGCTCGAACTCAATCCTCGGGCAAGGTTCCACCTCCCCAACCTCCGATCTCGCGCGGATTCCGGTGAGTTCGGCCCTGGCCTGTAGCTTGCTATTGAGGCCCGGCGACTAACGAAGGAAGAACGAAAAAGAAAACGAAAGAAAATAATAAAGTAAAAAAAAAATTAAAAATTCACAGTTTGAAACACGTCGACAACCAGTATCCATGTCACCAATTTCCAACCAAATGAGATTTTTATTACCAAAACGACGGTAAAAATATAATTCAATTCATTTTCAGGTCTCAAACAAACACAAACGAATATTGCTATTTTAATGAAAGTATTTTTCGAGAATATCATATTTTTTGCGAAATAATCAGAGCCTAAATATATCTTTTTTTTAATTAACAAGCTCAAAAAATGAAGTTTCAAACCCTTTGATTCTTTCAAACCTCCCTCGCCCCAATTCTCGGAAATTCGGTCGGAGTTTCGCGGCAATCGAGGCATTCACACCTTCACCTACCCCCCCCTCCCCTCCCCTCCCCTCCTCTCTTTTTCCCGGCCCGTTTCAGGATCCGAACCGGACCCGCATCCGCGTCCGCCGCGTGCCACGCGGAATTTCGGACCGGACCAAAGCTCGGGGGTCGCCGGTCGTGTCGTCTCTTTTGCTCGCTCCTTTTTTCGCGCGGAGTATTTTTAAATTCGAACGTCGCGAGATTTTATTTTAGAATAAAAAAAAAAGGGAGGGCCGCGAAATTCTAGCGACTCCTAATTAAAAAAAAAAAAACAAAAAGGGAGCAGAAGTCAATTTTGCTGACCGCATCCTCCGAATCCCGCGTAATTTCCCGCCATTTTCCTCGAACCCCGCAAAGGGGGGGGGGGAAGGCGAAATGCCGGAACTGCCCCTTCGGATCAGGTGGTTCGGTCTTGGTCTCCCGTGTACGTGTCGGATTGCCGTCCCCACGTTCTTTGCTGGCGTCCTTGCCGGGGAAAGCGGGACTTGTGCGGTCATCTGCACTTTACACGTGGCGCTTTAGTAGTACTAGCGCCCCCCCCCCTCCCTCCCTCCCTCCCTCCGCTTTTTTCGTTTCATTTTGTTTATCTTTTGGTATATGAAGTTTCGGCCTTAGAAATTGGACTTTCGTCTTAAATTAATTTTTTTATCGCGAAAAATCTCAAACTGGTACATCAGTGATAAATTTACCCTTCGTTAATTTCCGTTAAATTTTACGTTCAAATTGCTGAATTTGATAACATGTGGCGGTTGACGGGTGTACCGATTTAGGATTTTGCCTATCAATTTATCATAGGTTTATTAATTTTTTATGGTAAATCTGTCACGAAATATACCAGTTTGAGATTTGTGGTGGTCAAAAAATTATTTTTAGATAAATTTATCACGTGTGTAACAGTCTGGAGCTTTTCGTGATCAAAAAATTAGTTTGGGGTAAATTTATCACAGATGCACCAATTTGAGATTTTTCGTGGAATTAACCCTAAAAATTATTAAAGTGTCATGAGAGAGTTTGATCCTATGATGACATTAATCGCCCATCCGACTGTAATATTTCATGCCACATTGGTCCGTGAGGTAGTAAATGGAAAGCTAAAATTCGACTATTAAGTCAGTTTGGGGGATTTTTAATCGATGTAAGTTTGAAGGCAATCGGATTTATTTTTTGTAAGGTTAATATCACCAAAAATTTCAAATTATGCCATCTGTGACACATTTCCCAAACTTTTTTTGTATCACTAGAAATCCTAAACTTACCAATTATGACACAAGTAAAATATCTCGAACTTAATCTAGTGTGACAAATATATCATGGATGGAACTGTAATAGAAGGTATATATGTCACATATGTATAAGTTCGAGTTTTTTTCGTGAAGCAAAAAAAGAAAATTGAAGGTATTTGCGTCGCGATGAATATAGTTTAGAGTTTTTAGTAGTATTTGCCCTTTTTTTGTATTGATATTCCCGTTTTTGTTTCTAAAGTTTTTTTTTAAAAGAAAAGAGCTTGACTTCAAAGTTATGAAAGAGGAAACTTCAACCTGGCTTCCTAGAACTTTGGCAGAAATGACTTCGAAGACGAAGAAGAAGAAGAAGAAGAAGGGAGCCTTGAGAATAGTTCACTCTCTACAGCAGCCTGACTCCATCGGACCGAGCAACAGCGACCGGGCAAGTTGCTCTTTTCTTCACCTCAATCAACGTGGCTTTTTGCCCTAGAAAGATATCATGGGACACTTGGTAGATGGGATACATACTTGTTGACCATTAGTTTTGACTATTGAAAAGATCTGTCGGATTTTGTCCCTCTTGTTTTGTCACGGGAATATCTTCTATCAGGGAAAGCGATACATAGAGCCTTTGAATTTGGACTCAATATACGATGTCATCCTTAAACTTTAGCTTAATATGCAATCTCAATGCTAAACTTTTAGTTTATTCAATACGGTGCATGAACTTTTGATACATATTTAATATAGTCCATAAACTATTTGAAAATATTCAATATTGTCCTTCTATTAATTTAAGTTAACAAAATTTACTGATTTGATTTCCAATCCAGTACATTTGAATAGTGAACAAAAATATGTTATACGTGGCGTAAGATATTTAACTCAAGTTTGCATATAATAATCACTTTAATTTGTTCAATATGATAAAATGATTATCCATGTTATTTTATTATTTTATTCTGATTTGAGTTAAATATCCTATGTAGATAATCTATGAGTAACATAATTTTATTTTCACCATTTGAAAGCCAAATCAGCAAATTACATTAACTTGAAATAATTAAAGGACAACATTAAACATTTATATATAGTCTATGGACTAAAATTGAACATTTATCAAAAAATCAGTATCACATTAAATAAATTAAAAGTTCAATGATAACAATGCATATTGGGCTTAAGCTTATCAATGATTTGTATAATTATCCCAAAGGATTTGGATCATCTATACCTATCCACATTTTGTAGTTAACCATCTTAGGAAGCATTTGTTTTCGGAAAACTTAAGTTTTGAAAAATATTTCTTAAGAATAATTGCTTCTATTGATTACAAAAATAAATTCATTAAAAATATTTTCATCATCCGCGAAAATAGCTAAGTATAAATTGGTCTATAATGAAAACATAATCCATTGACTGATTTTTTTACGTTATGTAACCAACCATTTTTTCAAAATCTTCAGTTTTCCGTGAAACAAAAACACCCTTAAAATCCTTTATACTTTAGCAGCCAAATAAAACATTTGCATGTACAAGCATCACTAAAAATTTTACTGATCTAATGCAATGAAAATACCCTAAAATTTGCGCGAAAATCACATATCCTCCAACCTAATCCTAACTTAAATTTCTCCCTTTTCCTGCATGTGTCTCCCTCTTTGCCCAACACCGCCGTGAATAACCGTTGCCTCGGTCCCATGGATCGAAGCACTACTTGCAGTAAGCATCGGCACGAGCGAGCTTCATGAAGGTTGCGACCTCCATGGTCACGGATCATAGAGAGAGAGAGAGAGAGAGAGAGAGAGAGAGAGAGAGAGAGAGAGAGAGAGAGAGAGAGAGAGAGAGAGAGAGAGAGAGAGGCTTACAAAGCAACCAGGTACTATCATGTTTTTCATTACAGATGAATATCTTCTTCCAACTTAATGCAGAGAGAAGGGGAGCGAACGTGGTGGCGTTGGCGCGAAATCAAGAGGGGCTAGGAGGGGCTTGTGGCAACAATGTGCGGACGGTGTAATATAGCTGTTGTTCTGAAGATGAGAGAAGGCAAAATGAGGGAAAACGAAAAGCGTCATCTAATACTTTGATCTGGTGACGTTTTCTGATCTAAAGGGAGTAAATTCGAGATGTCAATTTATTCTCCAAAGTTTAGAGAATTTCGATTCTTGTAAGAATGATTACCAGTATATTGACCCGCGATACATAAGGAAGCAAATCGATCAGCACTGAGATTCTCCAAACACGACCACAATGCCGATTTCCTAATCACGAGCGCACAATAACTTCATTGAAGTGTAATAGCTTCATCGATTAACGAATATAACTAATGCTCAAATACTTTGGGATAAAAACACTGTAAGTGGTTATAGCTTTCACAGGATGCTTACATGAGTGATATCACTTCTTTTTTTCGATCACCTGAGAGCTACATCGACCAAATATAGTTTACTTGAGCACATCCATTAACATATTTCGTCGATTCGTTCTATGTAACTTTTCTTTAAAAAGTTTTAAATCTCACATGACTTTTTTGAAAAAAAAATTTAGTCCAAAGTGGACGACACTCGCATTCCAACTCATTCCATTTTCTCAAACGACGATGCATCTTTTCTCTCTCTCTCTCTCTTAGTTGAGCACACCATGCAGCTCCGCCTTTTTGCGGCCGATGCCCATCAAGTTGACGCATCAAACCCAGGTACTCACTTGGCCAGGGTGTCAAACCCCGTGGGCTTCTGGTTGCCGACGGACACGTCATGGACCGAGGACTGGTGCTTTTTGGCCGCCGGCATCCACTGCCGGATCGCAGCCTAGAAGGCCAACATAGCATTGTTGACGATGTACTTTGGGTTCTTCAACAGGTCCACCTTCGGGGCCTCCCTTGTTTTTCCATAACTGTAGTTCCTAAACATAGGGCAAAATCAGGCAAAAGGAGACTCTACTCATGTACTAATCCAATTTTATTCTCTTGTAACAAACGGAAAGCATCGGGCGACTTCCATGGTGCGAAAGCGGGGCATGAACACTGGTTCGCGGATTTTCGGCTCTCCTATCCTTCTTCAACCTTTCGACGAGATGAGCTTGTCCTCCTTTTAGTGGTGAACCGAGATGCCGATCGGAGTTTCACTTCGCTCTCTTCTTCTGCTTGACTGATCGTGCGTCACGGACGGATTTGTGCAACAATCTACACTACATTATGGTTTTCTTTTCTTCCTCCTTTGCATCAAACAAGGAAATCGTTACTCAGACGTCATAACTCATAAACAAAATCAACATCCTTTCTTCACCAAGTTAAAGTTTATCTTCAAATCAATTTGGGTCAACAAAAGGGTCAAATCAAATGTCGTTTATGCATGCTTTTATTGACTTCATTTCTCCAGCAAGCCACGTTAACCAATTTATATTAAAGTAATGCCTTACACAAATTACCGATAACACTTAAGTGAATGATTTTTAATTATTGTGGCTCTTGAGTGATCGAAAAAAAGTTATAATAGTCAAGTGAATACTTTACGAAAATCGTGGCATTTATAGTATCATTATTCCTAATACTTTCCATCTTGTCATTAATAAATTAAGAGACAGAAAAGACAAAACTCAAGATCAATTCTTACAAGTATCTCAACCGTCAAAGATAGCTACTTGCTAGCTCCCCGAACACAGGCAGCTGGAGATATTGCAATGACTTTGACAACAAAAACAAAAACCCAAAGTCGGAAATGGTGGAAAAAAGTACACAAAGGACATGGCCCTCAAGGTCTTCATTGTCATGCGCATACTTATTACTGTATAAATAATCTCATAAACAAGAACACAAAAGAAATGGCTGCTTAATTATTCTACTTTTGCTTGCCACCTACAACACTAAATTAGGGTTATTACTAACATTTGTCAACAGCCTGTCCAAATCTCCGATTTCTTAAACATGGAGATGTTTTTCTTTTCCGACCTCGATTGCTAGGTTTGGGTCCATTTTGAACTGCTATGACCCTTTTCACAACGGCTCCCAACTACAACTGCTCGCCTCACACGGCGATTTCCATGTTACATGATTGACTATACATACACACAAAACTTCAGTTCATCAATCAAACCCTAATTTAGCTCCCATCCATGAAACACCTTGGAGGTGCAAGACTGTTACCATCGGATGACGATGATGTCTCCGGCATGCTGCTGTACCCGATCGTATGCTCAAAAGGGGTGGTCACAAATGTTGAGGTTGTTATCTGCCAATCATTGCTAGCCCCAAGCTGTGCATGTGGCAGGTACTCCTCGAAAGCTTTATTTGCCAAGTGATACTGTGCGGGGCACTGATTCTCCATTTCACCTGAATTAAATACATTATATTTTAAACTAGGTACTAAAAAATATGATATAAATTATATGGATTACATAGACAAATTAGATACTACGTGATACCTAGTGTCAGTTGAGCTGCTTCAGGGTAGTAAGGAACCTCAGTCTCTTCCAATGCGGTCCAATTAAAGTAAGCTTGTCTGACCAAACTCTCAATATAGGGCTGCAAGTGCCATATTATAAAACTCATAAATTAGACAACATGGCTCTACAAAACTTGGGCTAGAGCATGAAACGATCTAAAAAGATTCAATGCATACCCTGATAATGTTATTTGAGAGGTCCTTTTGCGTGTAGATCTGCCCATTAACCTCAGCTCTTTCCACTTGACAGATTGGATTCAAGGTGATGATGAAGTTGGACCCTTGGTAAATGTAATGCTTGTTGCCCTTCTCACAGGTCCTTGCATGCTTTATGGTTGCATCCCAGATTTTCTCAGACATTCCTTGACCCAATATCTGTTTTTTTAATAAAGAAAAGGAAGGAAAAATATAATTAATCTTCAATTAGAGAAGCAAAATTTGAAAAAAAAAAGAAGAGAAATTAAAAGAAGAAGAAAGATTTAGTATAAGTACCCCTCTAAGCTTATTTGGGTCCACAACAGACAGCTTCAGGAAATCTTGAACAGTGTTAATCCCTTCATCACCAAGCTTCTTGTGAAATGCTCCCTCTTTCCCAATTTTCTCCAGACGCCACACTTCGTCCCCTAATTGTGGTGGATAATGCTTCTTGTACACTTAAGTAACAAAAAAAAGGACAATAATTTTAGATAATCAAATAAAAAGAAAAAAAGAAAAAGAAAAAGAAAATAGCGATGTAATCCTTACTAGCTTAACTAGTTGGCTCATTTTACATATTGTTATGAGTTGATCGTTCCAATTGATGAGAACATCCGACTAATTTCATCGATTTGTCTATGTTATACTTTCATTAACTAAATGATCTTCTTTGCAAGCAGAAGAGAATAAACCCTCACCATATTATATAAAATTCACCTAATTAAAAATGTCATCTTCTTATTTTCTTCCCTTTCCATTTTCGTTTTCCATTAAATTACGAATTTATTGATTTGAATTAATTTATATTTTTCTTCAATTAGGGAGGACGCGGACGAGTGCAGTGAAACACGCGAATATGCAGTACCAAGGTATCTTTCGACCTATTAATTAATGTAAACGCTTGCTACAACGACACTCTTCTTGTATTCACTTAGAGAAGCTACCTTAGTTTAATGGTCTAATTCACCCTAAAAATACCTTAATTGGTCAAACAATGCGTCCCACTAGGCAAGGCAAAAATGATTGTTAAATCAGTGAAAGGGACGAGATAGAAAGATTTGTCCCCAAGTTACATAGCTGACTTATTTTCTTTCTACTTTTTTTATTTTTGATTTTGGATTATAGCAGACGACGAAAGGAACGAGTCTCGAACAAGTTAAAGTGGGTGCTCTTTAGGGGTGATATCATGACCCATGACCCGTGAAATCACTTCTAATTGGTGACCAACCCATATGATTAGACAACTCCCATGACAAAGAAAGAAAGAAAGTTCAAACGTTGATTCATGAGGTACTTTACTATTTTTCTTTTTAAAGCGAAAAATGTTTTAAACATTCAGAAAGTATAAAAAGCTTGAGGCAATTTTGAATGTCAACATCTGTTTCCTAAGAATATACAAAATCGGATAATTAAATGGACTATCAAATTATTGTCTAATTTAGGACATTCTACATCAAGGTATGCGCATAATCTCATCTACTACAGAAACAATTCCACTACTAATCATCTCAATGACTGAAAATACGCTTCATCATGCTCTTGCTAGAGCAAGCTTTTAACTTGATATCCTTATGATCTAATCTATGTTGTGATCCATTATAGGTTAAAAGAAGAGGGAAACAAGCTAAAGAAGCTTCCTTCTGAAATAGCCCAATTCACGGCAGCTTTTTTTGGGGGGACACATATTGGTAGGTAGTAATTTTTGTGGATCATTTTTAGGAATCAAATAGTACAAAACAGATTTAGAATGTTAGAATTGACCACCATCTCCATGGTGAATGGGGGATACAAAAGCAAACCCTAATTTTATTTGCTCATTGGAATGATGAACCTGGGACACATCATGGACTGGTAGCTTCATCTCTTGTTATTTATGGTGGTAGTGTAGGACAAGGACATGGAAAAGAATTGGGGGAGCCCGCATGACGCAAGACCAAGATTCTGCTAGTTGTCGATGTGAGTGATATGATCACACTATCTATCTTAATCTAACCCTAGCAGAACAAGACGACAAATTTATGTTAAGGATGCCACCGGTGCCGGCACTTTTGACTGAAGTCTGAGATGGGATCACTTTTGTTTACTAATCTATCATTGAAGTGCTATGTATTCTGTATCAAATATCAATCTTGACAAGTACCAACCTCAGTGATATCTATAATGTATATATTTGGAACAAAACTGCACATGAACTTGAGTAAAATCTAATGAGAATCACGTTTCGGTATGTACAGTTCAACAATGATCAATAAACGTTCAGACCCAAAATGCTAACAAAGAAAGATCATGAAAGCCAAAAACTTATTATAATATCTAATGCATGTGAGTTAGTGTGAAGATTATGTCCGTATGTGCTTATGGTTGTGAGTATTGATAGCGGCATATCTACTCATAAGAAACTACAAGTTCATGTACAAAGAATCGATCATTTCAAGTGGTAAGTTGCAAGTTTCTTTTTTGTCTGAATACCCTATGAGATGAAAATGAATCATGATGTGCATATTGATAGGCTTGATTATGTGATCATATATCTATACATAACTAAGAATGGACATTAGTGCAAGTACTTGAAAAAATGTAAACAACTCACATTCTCCTCGGTGATCTTTGACGATGAATGCCTCAGATATGGCCTCACGTATCCTAATGCCTTGGTAGCTCCCCGGAGAAACCCTAGCGCCAAGCCTGAACTTCCTGCTCCTAATCCAGCTCGAATTATCGGTCAACTCGATTTCCCCAATGGCAGCCACCCCATTGCTCCTCATGGTCACGCTGAGCTCTCCAGCGAGCAAAGGCCTCTTCCCTTGCCTCTCCCTAACGATTTTCTGATCAAATTCCTCGCTCGTCCAATTAGTGCGGTCTCCTGGAGGAAAATCACTATCCAGGACCACGATCTCGACCTTGATCAGGCTAGGAAGAGTGGGGGGGACTGCTTGATCACCTCTTGTGTCAACGAGGATGATCTGGAGCTGAGAAAGGTCCACATGCACAATCTTGCTTCCAGTGAAAATGGGCAGCTTGAGACTTTTGCTGAACCTCAACTCGAGGTTCGAAGGTTCTAGTGCTTGGATTCGGAGCGAGGGGTTTCGCGTAAGTGTGCGTGAGCACCGTGCAAGGCCGCTCTCCACCTCTTCATTCACCTGAGGAAGTAATAGAGAAACAATTAGACCTAAACAAATTTAAGGGTTTTGTTTGTGATCATAAAATGTTATGGTCTAGGGTTTTCAGTGTATATGTTTCAAGTGGCAAAGCAACTCGTTATGAGTCATAGATTCATAGTGCAAGTTAAGTGATTGTGATGCATGATATATTTCATTAGGGCTTATCCAATCATACATATAAATTATAGCATTCAACCCATTCCCTTTTCTCCTCTCTCTAATTTTTTTTTAAATGAACGAAGATCAATAATTAAAAGAAAAATATATATTTTCTTGATGAAGGATGTGAATTCGAGAGAAGGCTTCTTACCACTCTACGAAGCATCGGCTCCAAGCTCGAGCAGAAGTTCTTCAAGGAGTTCACCATCACCACTTCTCCAATTACACTGGGGCAAGAAATGAAGAAATTTCATATGATGAAGAATAAAAAGAATGATTCGTATGCAAAAGAGAAAAACAGAACGAGTTAAATTGCAGAAATGAGGGGAAAAAGTTAACAGAAAAGGAGGAAATCAAAACATACGAAGCGAAAGAAGGTCGAGTTCGCATCCGTTTTTCAGACGGCGGATCGGAGTCCGAACCAGATTCGCCAAAGAACCTTTTTGCAGCCATTGCTGAAGTCCCAAAAAAGCTATCAAGATGAAGGAAGAGGAGAAAGAGAGAGTTTTTTCGGTGAAGGAAAAGGAGCGAGAGATGCAAGAGCGAGAGAGAGTTGGGAAGGGAGAGAAGGGTATTTATGCGCAGGAGTTTGGAGAGAGAGAGAGAGAGAGAGAGAGAGAGAGAGAGAGAGAGAGAAGTGAAGAAGATGAAGAGGTTTGATTAAAATGTTTATTAAAAGAATGAAAATAAAGTATTTGGAAGTGTTTGAAGCTTCGACGAATGGTGGAAGAAACAGCTGGGCAATAGGGGCTTCGTAGTGACCCATCCTATGCTTGCATGATGAAACGACTTTGACGTTGACCCAAAAGTCAACTCTCTCTCTCTCTCTCTGTTGCAAAAACCATATACATTTTGTGTCGCACCATTTTGCGATGAAGACTACTTTGATGTTAGGATCCTTGTAAATTAGATAAATTATTTGTAAGAGCTGAACACATTAGTAATAAGCAAATTGGACGACACAAATCAATTAAAATATTCTCTTGCTTTTTCTCTTTTTAGGCTCTTTCTTATTTCGCATTTTGCCCTAGTCCATCTTCCCTCGCCGTACATGATCGCAAGGCAACCACGGCCATTAGCCATGACAGCGAATCCAACCATGCCTTCTCTCCACTATACAGTAATCGCCAGCCCCACCCTCATTGTGCGACAACACCGCTGTTCCAACGCCCATTCCCGAGCACACACGGAGCCAATGTCTCCCCTAGGGAGGGCGGCGGCGTGGCTCAAGAGTTGGGCCACATTGGGGTGGTTCACAACCTCGGTTGTTGCGGTCATAACCATTGAGCTAGGAAATGAGGAGGGCAGAGAGAGAGCACGAAGCTAGGGTGGCCAACGAGATCGAGCTGGATGGTAGCAACAAGAAGCGCGGGCGGAGGAAGCAGCAACAACAAGATGGGGCAAGATGGTGTGGCGTGGTGGTGAGTCTCGCGGTTCAGGTTCTTTGGTGGCGGAGATGGAGGATGGGAGCTAGAGTAGGTGGGAAGGATTGTGTTTTGATGTTGGGTGAGAGGCAAGGATATTTTGAATTAAGGCATAACTCTATCTAACTTTAGAGATTCCTAAGTTTATATTAGCTCAATCATTTGCCGTATCTATGCAAAGCATAGGTTTCTCGGAACATCGTAGTATAATGCATGGTATCTAGGAAGTATAAGAGATGAAAAACATACATTGTGATGCTATTCTATACAAAGTATATTCAGTTGATGATAAACTAGAAGATGGTTTATGTAAAATTACTACTCTCCTTGCATAATATTACTTGAGCTTTTGTTCCATTTATTGAGCGAATGATTGCTTTTGTGATCTTAAATTTACTATCCGATATAGACATATGAAATAATGTACATGTGAATATCAGTTGGATCGAGCAATTCAGGAATCATGAATTTTCACACAATAAATTCAAAATTTGAAGGTAACAAAGAGACATCATGATGGAAGAAATACGTGGTGCGAATTAGGGGATAAGTGGAGCCAAGAAATATTGGCCATTTCATGTTTTTACTCGATTACGAGACTTATTTATGGTAAATTTCCACATTATATATATTTTATACGCTAATCATTTGAGTTTTTTGCTACGGGTGTTACATATACCAGTTTAGAATTTTTTGTGATACAAAAATTATTTTTGGGTAAATGTAGCACATGTACAGATTAATGATATGTTGTGGGATTAACCCTTATGATTATTCAGTCCTTTTCATTATCATGTAACGGGAGGATACTCTAGATTATCTTGCAACTCATGGAAACCCAAATTTTTGCATGTACGTGGGTTGTCGCCTTGATATGTATGAATAATCTAATGGATGAATTTTTCAGTTAATCTCAACTCCGTTTTGCTTATTGTTAATTCGGGTACTTAACCACGTCGACAAACTGATTATAACTTGTTCGCTTTTGTTTTCCATTTTTCCGATTCTTGTTGCCCAATTGTGGCTTATTTTGTGCGGCGATGGAAATTAGGGTTAGCAACAATTTCAAATCAAATCTATCATGGTCAGACTTATGGCTCAAGGAAAGAGACGAATATTTATTTTTAACGAAAAAAATATATTAATTGTAATCTTTCTTTTTTTGGTCAAAAAAATATCAATTGTAATTGCTCAATTATGTGACGTGCCAAATGGGTTCATTTCGAAGAAATGTCTCATTCCTTTGGCGGCTTTACTTGTGGCGGGTCATTCCCATTGCGGCTTTACTTGTAGCGGTTGAGGACTGTACAAAAAAAACCATACATGACCATGACTCGTCAACAAGTATGATCAATTGGCAATTCATTATCCCTGGCCTTGAATCATCAAAACATGAGGTAAAAAATAATAAGAAGAAGAATAATAATGAAGAATTCTTGTATATAGATAGCTCGATATGTTATGCACATTGTCATCCCGTCCGCAATTTCTATTGACAAGATATAACGGAATGAATTCTATTAAATATTATGGGTATATGATATAATGAGAAGATAGGTCTTGTTGATGATCACATCCCATGTGTTTTCACAAATCAAAAACGATTACACAAGTTAGGCGAATACACAAGTCGGGCAGCTCGACATCTCGATCATGTTAGAGTGAGGTTGGACAATGCATCTTGACCCGATCAATCGAGAGCTCGGGTCAAGTTCGACGGGACCAAGTCAATCTACACCCTTCTTAAACGCATCATCCCCGACCAATTTGTTCGGAGTATCTCTTCAACCTTTTTAATGCTCGTCGGATTCATCATCCCTTACCAACTTTCCATAGCGCCCGCCGTTCTTGGAAACTCGGTCGGAGCTTCGCAGCAAACGAGGTTCGCCTCCGCTTCCCCATTCCCTTTTTCCCGGGCCCGTTTCAGGATCCGAACCAAACCCGTGTCCGTGTCCGTGTCCGTGTCCGTGTACGCGCACATGCCACGCATTTGGATCGTACCAAACACGGTCGTGGGTCACACGGTCTTGCTCGGTTCCCAGAATATTATAATTCAAAAGGTCCTCAAATTTTAGCGACTCCCAATTAAAAAAGAAGTCCTTTTTGCGGACTGAATCTCCAAATTCCTCGTAATTTCCTGTCATTTTCCTGGAACCCCACGAAATTTTTTAATTTTCCGGGAAAATTCCCCAGCAGATCATATGTTATTTGGGTCCCGGTGTGTCGGATTTGTCCTGTCCCGCGATGTTGTCAAACGTCCTTTCCGTGAAAGTGCCACTATAATACCTGCGCTTCGCACGTTATCTTACCCTCTTTATATTTCGTTTTATTTTATTCACCCTTTTGTTTTGTGTGGACGAGGTGGTGTTGGCCTTGGATGATAATAATATAATGGCATGTATCGATTTCATCCGCGTGTGCCGAACAAGAGAGTCTGATCAATGTAATTACGTCGATCATACCTGTCCGACCTTCGCGATTTTGTATCGTATCGGCTCCCGTCGCGCGATAAAAGAAGAGAGAAAGTCGATGCATGAGTCAGGCATGGATGACTTGTAAAAAATGTAAACTGAACGGTAAACGGGTAATTTTACGATGGCTAATCATGCTAAATTGCCCCTTCAAAGGATGTGAGCGAGGAAACTGCAACTTGGCTTCCTAGAACTTTGGCAGAAATGACTTTGATGAAGAAGAAGAAGAAGAAGAAGACCTTGAATTCTCGATCGGACGGAGCATCCTTGACTGTGGAAGTTGCCCTTTTCTTCACCTCAATCTAACGTTAACTTTTTGCCTAAAAAAAATGTTACGAGGCACTTGGAAGATGGGAAACGTCCCTGTTGACTGTTAGTTTTGACTTTTGAAAAGATCTATTGGGTTTGATCCATTCCTTTGTTGTGGTCATTTCCTTCTGAATGGGTTTCACGTCTAGAGCGGGACAATTGTCCAAAAAATTTTAAACTTATTATATTTTTGTCAATTCAATCATGTACTTCGCAATTCTGTTAATTGAATCCTTAACATTTTTACGTTTAACCAATTGAATTCATTCAGTCAATTTTAGCCAGAAATCGTTAACGTGAACGCTAACCATTTTATATGGCACAACCGACGTTGACATGTATATTTTTTAATAATATTATAATCCAAATCTAGCGAGGGCCAACTGACCCTTGCTGGTACAAGCACCGATCGTGGGCAATGGCTTCAAAGCCCTCGCGAGGTTAGGGGAAGGGCCCCTACCCTCGGCCTCGACTTGTGAGGGATTGGCCGACCTCACCCAGTGGCCAACAAAGGTTGATGGCCCTCGGCCTGGGGTTGCCGGGGTCGTGTAACCTCGGAGCTCCACCTGGGCTCGCGGCGGCCTTCGCTCAGATCTGCGCTACTCAGATATATTCGTCCCTAGCATCATTGGGGTCGCATGACCCCGGCATTGCCACGCCGGTGGTTCAACCTCGGTGCCCTCACCTGGGCCCACAACGGTCCTTGCCTGAAGCTTGCTATTGTTGCTTCTTCATTGCTTAAGCTTCCTAGGTCGCTTCATTTCTTCGTTGCTAAATCGGGCTCCGGTTGCTTCTTTGGCCGGGCTTCTTTTTTCCACTTTTTTAATTTTTTACTTCAAAGTTGCTTTGCAAAAAATACACCTAAACTCGATCATCCGAATGCTATTTGCTTTTAGTAAATACACAATTGATCCAAAGATCTTGAGGAAAGTGACTTTGCACTTCTCCAAAGCCGAACCAAACGTATCTATAATATAGTTGATACTACGGCAGCCATTAACATATGCGCATTTAACACACTCTACCAAAATTATCCTGACCTTATCAAACTACCTTTATATTTCGTGAAAATCACAAATCCTCCCACCAAACCCCTAACCTCAATCTCTCTCCCTCTTTGCATCATTCCCATACCAGTGCTAGCTTCGATTAGATCATGTACCAATTCCCTTTCTCTTAAAATACAGAAAAAAAAAAAAAAGGAGTCCATGCTCCAACATCTATCAAAAAAGGACCAAGTCAGATGAGAAGCGAAGTGACTCAAGTCAATTAGATCTGCGGTTGCACGAGGCAGGCAACATCAGCACGAGTGAATCCATGAAGGTTGCGACCTCTGTGGCCGTGGATCATAGAGAGACAGAGGCCTATAAAACAACCACCCACTATCATTCTTCTCATTGTTGATTAACATCTTCGTCGAACTTAAGGAGGGGGCTGAGGTGGACAAAGGTGGTGGCATTGTGCCAACACCTTTGGTGATGTGCATAGACTTGTCCGTAAGATGAAAGAAGGCAAAATGAGGGATTCAAAAGAACAGCTGTCTACATTTTGATTTGGTGATGTGCTCTAATCGGAAGGAAGTAAATTCAAGACATAAATATATTTTCCTAAATTTTGAGGATTCCAATTCTTGTAGGAACGATTTCTCTATAATGTATACGATACATCAGTCGGTGGTGAATGGAGAAGCAAAACAATCGACATTGTGATTTTCGTAAAACAAACACAATGTTGGTTTCCAATAGCGTGCACACGCGCGATGACTTTGTCGAGGTGCAATAGCTTCGTCACTTAACCAATATAACTCATGTCAAAGCTAAAGAACGATAATTACAAGTATCTCAAATGTCAAAGATAGCTACTTGCTACCTCCCAAAACACAATCAATTTGAGGCATTTCTATGATATCGACAGCAAAGACAAGAAAACCCAACATTTGAAATGGAGGAAAAAAGGTACACAAAGGACGTGGACCTCAAGGACTTCAATGTCATGCACACACTTATCACTCTAAACTGGTACTATAAAAAACCTCAAATTAATACACCTAAATAATACCATGGACAAGTACAAAAGAAATGGTTGCGTCAATTCCTCCACTTTTGCTAGCCCCCTACAACACTCGATTAGGGTTATTGCTAGAAAAAAATTGTTCAATAAGCCCTAAATTTATTACACTTTTATCAATTCAATTCTAAACATTTTTAATTTTTCCAATTGAGTCTTAAATATTTTCATATTTTTTCAATTGAGTCTCTCCAATCAATTTTGACCGGAAATTGATAACATGGACATTATCTATCCGACATGGCACCGTTGGCGCTAACGTGAACTGTCACGCCCCGTACCCCACTGGAACTCAACATCCCGTCACAGTCGATTATGGTGCAACGCTCCCAGAAAGCGATGCCGACTCAACGCCCAACTCAGAGATCAAACACATATGGAAGCACGTATATAAATATATATACACCCGTACAATAAAACACATGAGACCAAGGTAGCACAACCATCAAACAACACATTTAAAAACATATATATATTGGTATTGACAAAGAAAACTTTTTACAATGTTCGTCTATACAGAGATAGTGGAAATCACACACACTAGCAGCTACTACTCGGTCAAAAGGGGTCAGTGGCAAGGTTTACTAGACAGGGTCAAGGTGGGCTTCAATAAAAAAGGTATAACCCGCTCTATTTAAGACTAATAGCAACCTAAGGAGTCCAGTCCGGATCGGACTCAGATGATCCACTTGATGAAGTACCCTGAGATTCGGACTCCTCAGAATCCATGTCCTCTGATCCTATCTCTTGATCGGATCCCAACTCTGCAACCTCTCCGTCCTGCTTCCGATCGACCTTCATGGCTACTAGCTCTTCATCTTCGTGATGGTCCAAGTGTTCCGGGTCAGCGTATAACACTTCGGGCTCCTCAGCTTCTTCGACCATGACTGTAGGTTCGTCCACGGTCTCGCCCTGACTACTCCAATCAGGCGGAGTTGGAGGATCAGAAATCTCATCACTTGCCATTTGCGGGATCATGACATCATTCATATCTACCGAGACATCAAAGGTTCTAAGCGGGGGTCCGATTACTCCGTCAGCTCCTCTGTAACACCACGCCACGTACTCTTGGGTATGGTAATAGTCTTCTCCCACGTTCACAAACAAAACAGAGTAGTATCTCACATATGCTGCTCCGTCTCCACAAGGATGTACACTCGATGACCGCTGAATATGATGCGGTATCCCAAAAAGAGGCGCTCTCCTTGGCATCCTACGGCTGAGGGTCTGAAATGTGGGTTGATAGAACCGTGAGACAAATCTCAGCGAGTATAACCCCCTAAACCTAGGTTAGGCTAACATGCAATCTCCTGGCCGATAGACAAAACAATACACAATCAATGATCTAGGCCCTCGGGCCCAGACCGTTCATCACGCTGACCTTCCAGGTTAGGCATTTTATATCACCACGATAACGCGGCACAGGCCCAGTCGTACTCAATCATACGTGCGCTATACGCATGCTCATGCTCATTAGTGTCTGCCTCGTACTCAATCCCCGGTACACACATTAGCCACATACACCGGCACACAATTGCCATGCTCAGGATTCAGTTCACATGATGCACGCTGGCACAATGCTCATTTTTAGACATTATTAATCGACCCGTAGGCCACGACCCGAAGGCCAACAACACTTCACGCCCTGCGCCAAAGCGCTCATGGCTCGATGTCTCTAGCCCGCGTAAAACGTATCAGGCGCAACACCGATCTCCTCACGAACCAGAGCCCGTGTAAAACGCATCAGGTTGGTCGTCTTCCGGACGAACCAGGCATCGTTCTGCGTAAAACGCCTCAGAACGGCACAACCCGAAGGCCACGACTCGAAGGCCTTAAGTGATCACACGGCACACTGCCAATTTTATCTGAGCCCCCACGTAATGCATTTGGGCATATTTTAATCAGGTGATCACATGCACATGGTAGGCACGCATTCTCGCATAATTCATCACATGTCTCATTCTTGGCATTCACAATGCGTGACCATACGATACAGTATAATGCACCATGAGCAACAACAAGTTTAGGCACCAAGTCAACTTCATGCCATCAATTGGCCAATCACACTCTGCATTTGTCAGCCACTCAGTCACGCGACATGACATTGTACAATTTCCCACAATTGGGCACCACAATCAACCAGTCATTCAGTCCGGGCACACCCGGCAGTCCAATCACATAATCACCAACTAATCCGAATTAGCTCAATAATTATCTCTAATAATCCCACTAATTTTCTTGGATCTATACCACCAATTGATCCTCAATCCAGTTCGGATTATACATCGATACTACCTAATCCAGTCCAGAATACACTGATAATATCTAAGCCAGTCCAAAAAAACGCACTATCAGTCTTAATCCGGGTTTAGGAAATATACTCACTTAATTTCTGGACCACGGCGACGGGGAACGGCGGCCGATCACTGATAAACAGTGAAACCGGCAACAGAATTCCCGGCGCACATACTGTTCACGGCTGTACTGTTCACGGAGGCACTGTTCACGGCGGTACTGACACTGTACGAACTGCGAGGGAAAGATGGCCGGCGAGACGGCGGCAACGGGCGCGCGGCCGTACGGACGGCGGCGTACGGACACTACAATACCGACCGTATGACACCGTACGAACGGTGACGGTCGGCGTCGTACGGTGAGGCTGGACGGCTAGGTGGCGACGGAACAGCGATCGGAGCTCCGGCGAAGCTCCGACAAAGGGAGAGAGAAAGAGAGGGAAAGAAAGAGAGAAAGGGGCTGGATAGAGGCGAGGCTGAGGCTAGGGGCTGTAGTGGTTGACGGTGGGGCACGGTGGCTGGCGGCGAGCTCCGACGAAGCTTGCCGAGAGAGAAAAATGAGAGAAAAATGGAAGAGGAGAGGCTGTTCTAGGATGGTTCAGCCGAATGAGAGGGAGAGGAGAGAGAAAGAGGTCTGATCTTGGTCAAAAATATCAGTCCAAAGCGCCACGTGTCGCCGATCCGGGCCGTTTGACCAAAATACCCCTAATCCAACGGTTTTAATTCAATCCTATCCAAAAATTGAGGGGCAAAAAGGTCTTTAGCCCCCAATAATTGAGCTAATAACCTCTGGTAATTATCCTAAAATTTTTCCAAAAAAAATTCGGACAACAAATTAGCCTAGGAACAAAATCGTCATTTTTCCGGTCCCCGGGGTGAAATTCCAATTTTCGCACATACGTGTTCCATATGTGCGTGGCCAACATAATATGGCATCGGAATTGCGAAATTCACTTTCTAAGCCCTCGAAAATCGACTGCTATGTTTCGGGAATAAAATAATATTATTTTTTCAATTTTTGTCAAAATTCCAATTTTTTTTTCAAAACAACTCCTGGTATGCGTAGCTACCCAAAATGGCGTCGGCATCGAAAAATAACCTCAAACAGCCTCAAAATCCAACACCGGCGCCCATAGTGGCAAAATCGTAATTTTTCACCTCCGGACCAAAATTTCAATTTTTACTTGTACTGACTCCAAATGTGTATGACCAGCGTGATATGACGTCAGATTCCCAAAAATAGTCTCTTAAACATTCGAAAATCGATATCGAAATCCGAGCTCAATTCCGTGAACAAAATTCGCTAAACTTTCAATTTCAAGGTCTTTCACTAACGGGCGGCAGTTTAGAGATTACGCATATCGACCTAGGGCTACCCGTATCATAATGATCTCGATCATTAAGAGAATGAGAAATTATTACTAGTCTTAGAGGCCATGATCGTTTGGTTTAGGTTCAAGACTGATTGACCACGTGCACTTTTCAGTTATGCAGAATCACCTGCGATCCGAGTGTACAACGTTGGCCTTGGCCAAATCAAATCCATTACCTTTCCGAAGATCGGCCCACATCGGTTCAAAATATTCCCTCAGCATCTCTCGCAATCGATGTCCATTTCACGATAGGGTCCCCGGTCCACGTACCGTTTTCTAGTTAGTCATACCCCATTGGTTAGTATCCCAAAAGTGATTAGCTCTGGGCGAGACTTACTAAAATAAAATGCGGATTAATATCAGTTTTATTGATCCCGGAATTACATTGAGATTCGGCTGTTACATGAATATTTTTAAATATTTTTTCTTTTTTTTCTTCTCTTTCTCCTTTCTTTTCTTATGTTTTTTTTTAGCCTGTGAGGTCGCCGGCCACAAGTGAGGGCAAGGACTATGACAAGGCCGATGCCATCGCCAAATTCAAGCGAGGGCCGCGACGCCTTTGCTAGTTGTTGATTGGCAAGGGCTATGACACCGTCGCCCATACTAGGCGAGGGGCTTGGGGCCCTCTTTAACCAACAAGCAAGGGCGTTCGGCCCTCGCTTGTGGCCAGCAATGGTCAGTTGGCGATGACCAGAGGTGTAAAAAAAACAAACAAAAGAATAGAAAAGAAAAAAAATCATTCGAGAAATATTATTAGAAAAATCGTCAACGCCATCAATTTCTAACTAAAATTTGCTGGATGGACTTAATTGATAAAACGTGAAAGAATTTAATACTCAATTGGCAAAATTAAAAGGTTTATGGCTGAATTGACAAAAGTGTAATAAGTTTATGACTTATTGGACAATTTTCCACTTATTTTTAACATTCGTCAAATGAATTCTAAATTCACTTTAAAAAAAAGGAAAAATGGAAACCCTAAAAAAAAATCTGAAACATGACAAAAGACATCATCAAAATGTTCAATGAAAGAAACACAGTTCCATGTTCTTTTCCTTAGTTTTTTAGAACCCCATGACCTTTGGAGCAAATCTCAGCAGCCTGTCCAAGGCATTGGGCAGGAACTTCCTAGCAAACAAGAAGCAGACGCTCGTGCTCTTCCCATTGTACTCGCACTTCTTGCTTCCTCCACCTCTCAACCTCTTCAAGAGCTCAATGGTCACCTGCCCCCGGCTGAACCGGGTCGGGTGCGGTCCACCCCTCGACCAGTCGACCCAAGTCAAGCTCCGGTTTGAGTTCCTCCTCCAAAACATGATGCTCATGAACGTGGGTAAGTAATGCTCGTCCGAGTAGCATGAGCCCTTGCAGAACCTCCTAAACACTGAGATGTACTTCTTGTCCGAGACCGCCTCAATGGCCAGGCCCCGGTCCATCTCAAACCACTGCGACCCTTTCCGCCACTGCCCAATCTGGATCGTGGGCCGCATCCGCCGGTTGTACCGGCCCCGGCCCACGGGCCCGGGCAGGTCGTAGGCCTCAACGAAGGACTTGGCGGACCCGACAAGGTAAGAGTAGACGGTGGTGAAGTTGAAGAGGGGGATGCATGACTCCGAGAGGAGGACGAACCGTTGGTTCGAGATGTCGAGCAGCGCGTTGGCAAGGAGGCGCCGCTCGGCCTCTATCATGTTGAAGCCGCCCCACTGGACCTCCTGCACGAGCCATAGAAAATCGAAGTGTTACATATTTGAGTGACTTTGGCTCGGCAAATACATTCGATAGATTAGTAATTTGGTATAACATTTTGTTGAGAGAAAGCTTGAAAAGCCGCAAAGAAACAATCACTTCAATAGCATCCCTAATCTCAATCTATGCTATCATTATACAAAATAAACACAACCTTCTATTCTTAAGGGATCTAAATGTTTTTTCCTTCCTCAAAAATTCTCCTAAAAAATTCTCAGACACTCGTTACAAATTTTGTAGAATGAAATGTGAGAAGGCCGACAATATAGAGAGAGACATCGGTAGGTGAGATATGGGCTTGTATCCAACAACAAAGTCCTTGAAAATTTACTCCGAAGTCCGGGCCTAGTTAAGTTGCATCTAATTAAGCCCAAAGATAGAAGCATGCATGAAAAATTTCTGCAACATCGATTGGAGATTTTTCGCATTTTTTCTCTGTTTTTTTTTTAAATTTTCTCCTTTTAATTTTCAAATAAGCATCTCTCGGTTACTAGAGAGGCTGCGATATACTCCTCTTTTCTTTAATTTTTGCAAAAAAACGAAATTTTTTTCGGGTACAATATGCATTTTGTTATAGCTAAATTCGAAAATTGGGAGGTTCATTATTTGTAGCTCTTGAAGTTTCTGGTTCTAAATTCGGCTTTTAGACTTTTTCACTTTTGACACAAGGGACGGGGAGAAGAAAGGAATGCTGAAAAGGAAGCGAGGCATTGGAATTTCTCTCCTTTTGCGTTGCAAAAAGAGTAGAATCCAAGCAAGTCTCGAATATGGCAAATTCCATGCCATCTCCCACGGGACGGGCTCAGGCGCGAAACTCCATATCACGAGTTCGATCCCCTCTATCCGTGGAGTGCTATCGACTCCCGGTAGGCGGTAGGCCGTCTGCCGGCCGACCCCGTGACTTAACCGGGTCACAAGCGAGCAGCCAGTTCGAGGATCCCGAATTATCCCTTAATTTTCTAGCTAGCCGATTATGCATGTTATTGGCACTGTTCTTGACTTAAACTAACAACTTATTCATTGTTCTCTTCATGTGAATGAATGTTTGTTGACACAGGAAGCGAAAGCGAGTCCGGGAACTGTTCAAAGCAACCAAAATAACTTGCTTCTTTGGTGAAATTTCATCGCCAAATCTTAAGTGTTAGGATTATATAGGCCGTAGCTTAAAGGGGTAGCTTGAAAGAACACAGCCTAGCTAAGCTTACACATAGATTAGTTTCCGATTAAGCTTTCACCTAATATGGGGTAACTTTACTTCGGCGCACTTCGACCGGTTCGTGGATTTTGCAGGTCGGCTTTAGTTATACCGAGCTAGAATTGTAAATCAGACCACTAGATATGCGCAATATTTATGGAGATTACGGAATTCACAAGGAATTGCTCCCCGTAACTCGCCCTAAGGTTATATGCACGTATCGGAATTGTGCAACAAAAAACCTTTTGCCATTCATCATACTACCCATAAAGAGCTTGTCTCGACTAATGTTTTGTATGCTTGTGATCGAGTTTTTATACGTATAATGTGATCAAAGGTGCTAATGAAAACAAGAGATTGGACGTTTAACAAAGGCTGCACGTCACTGACCTTACTCGGAATTCTCCGGCCGTGGAAGACAGAGCCTTCGCTTTCGCCGCCGTCCAGCGTCGCGTTAAACGCCGGATTAGAGTGGACGTAGATGGAGAAAAGACCGTCGTGCCCTCGGAAGAACCTCTCCCACAGCGGCGCCAGCGGCAGAGGGCCTCTTGTCAAGAACAAGAAGGCGACCTTGGGGACCCGCTTGAAAGGGTACCCTCGTCGCTTGGGAGCCATGGACGCCCTCCAGAGGAGCTCTTTGTCGTCCATGTCGTGCATGGTGGTCGGCGGGTCCAAGAAGTCGCTCGAGACGGTGCGACACCACTGCGTCGGGGTCTGGTTGAAGAGAGAAGGCGGCAGCGGCGAGGCGGGGCTTTGGAGGGAGAGTTGATTGCTGTTGTTGAGCAGGAGGGATACGTTGAAGGAGGAGAAGCTTTTGAGGGAGATGGAGAGGGCGAGCCCGAGGGCCAAGCCGGAGGCGAAGAGGAGGAAGTAGTGGATGAGGTGGTGGAATTGCATCTGGGCGGTCGAGAGGAGGAGCTTCGGCGGGGGCGGGGGCGGCGGCGGCGACCGTGGCTGTTGCTGTTCATTCTTCTTCATGGTTTGCTTGAGAGGGAGAGGGAGAGAGAGAGAGATGGTTTGCCTTAGTGAGAGAGTTGTTCTTTTATATATTGAAGAAGCGGGCGAAAGTTGTCCTTTGTAACTTGTTAGGGACTTACATTACTTTTACCCAAACTTATGTTCATAAATTGGGATTTAAAATAGGAAGGAAATCTATTTTTATGTTTTATTAGCAATTACATTGATTCCATAATTTCCCATTTTCAACAGCATATGTAAATAATGAAGAAGCCCAAAATGGATGTGATTTTTGTACGTTCATGGACAAATATACAGAAGAATTTATGGTATGTAAATGGTTTGTCGGCTCGAATGTGAACCGACCAATTTACGCGTACGTATAATTACAACACGGTTTGATGCTTGCAGAATTTATATAAGGGTTAGTACCACGAAAAACTTCAAACTGATACACCTGTGACACTTTTATCCCAAACTAATTTTTTGATCACAAAAAATCCCAAACTAGTACGCCTGTGACAAATTTACCCCAAGTTTATTTCCGTTAAATTTTATTGTCAAATTGTTTTGTTAAATGACACGCGGCAGTTGACAAATGTACTGATTTTATGTTTTACTCTCCGTTTTTCACAGGTGTATCAGTTTGTGATTTTTTTTTGTATTAATCCAATTTAATAGAAACTAATGGAAAGTAAATTTATCACAAATGTTCCATTTTGGAGTTTTTAATGGTCAAAAAATTAGTTTGGGATAAATTTGTCATAAATGTACCAATTTATTTTTTATGGTTAAAAAATTAATTTCGGGTAAATTTGTTACAGGTGTACTAGTTTGGAATTTTTCTTAGTATTAATCCATTATATAAATGGTAGAGGTTGCTCACCAGATGTATACTAAGGCTTGTTTGGTGTTGAGTCAAACTAGAGAGGATTTATTTGAGATATGGGACATAAAATATGGAGGTCTAAAGCCAAGCCAATAAGAGTCGTGTCTTTACTTAGAGCCGAAATTAAAGGAGTTTACGATAAAGAATGAGAGAAATAGACTGATTGAGAGAGACTAATCAAAGTTGATATTTTCTATCTCTCAACTTTGCAAAGCGAAAATTGTCTAAAATATTAGTACATCCTTGCGATTATTGAACCAGAACTAGCAGAATGACCCGTCTCTCCACGATGGAATCGGATTTTATTTTCAGCTGAATGGTGCTCTTATGACATGATATTTAACACGGGATTGATCAAAGAAGACAAAACAATAAGGTGATCTGTGGGAAATTAATTAAATCTTTCATTTTGTTTGTAGATGGAAATTAAATCACATATACTACAATAGCATTTCTCGTGATTTTATAGGAAAAATAGAAGTCGATCTTTAGAAATTATCATGACTGCAATTATTTAAAAGAGAATGAAAGAGTTATGAAAAAAAATAAGCTATTATTAAAAAACAGAGAGAAAATATTAAAACATGGATTAAGACAAAAACAATGTAACAGTATGGACATGTCTAGTCTAGCTGTATGGCAAACTATGAAAGAAAAATAATAAGATTGTAATGAATCAAGGGTAACCAATTCAATAGATACCCATTATTTGATTTATTGTAATTAAGTCTGATAAAGAGAAATCGAAGCATAAAATAACATAAGTTCAACTAAAATATTTAGAGAAAGTTTAAGGCCGTGTGGATAAATTATGATTTAACGACGAAACAATTCCATTGAAATAATGGATATAGCATTTTCGTGAAAAAGGCTTGATCCAACCTGGCCCGCTTGATCCATCCATCTCTAGTGTAAGTGGGGCTTTTGGGCATCAAGATCATCATCTCAAGGCCCAAAACCAAACATTCTACCCCTTGGCTTGGAGATATCTGTTTCGTGTAGTCTAGTATCTCCTCTCGGTTACTATTATTGCTACGGCTAATCCAGAAGAAAAATTAATCTTGTAGAAACATAGGAACCGTACTCGAGACCGCTGAGTATACACAAGGGCATAGCATTGCGACTTTTTCTGAAGAGATTATTGAGTTGGTTAAGACTAGATTATCAATCTCTTAATGATAACTAGAGCTGTCAAACAGGTGGGTCAGGTCGATAATGATTTGACCCAAATTGAGACATTTAACCCATTTTGACCCATTTACTTGCAATACAAATCTAATGACCCATGTCTAACTAAACATATATTCGATCTAACCCGACCCATATTACCAAAACACTTTCATATTTAACCTAATTTAGGAAAACTTCTACCCAAATTGAGGTGAGACGTAGAGTGCGCAAGCAAGCGAGGGTGAGATTGAGTGAGGGCAATATTGAGTGAAAAAAGAATCATAGAGGTGGGTTGAATCTAAGTAAGTTTTGAATCATTTAACGCTCATATTATTTTGACCTTTACCATTTTAAACCCATTTTATGACATATTTAGTGAATATAACTAATCTATATAATAACTCAGCCCATCAATTATGACCCATTTTAACAAGTCTAGATATGTTGGGTGCTTCGAGCAAGCCAAGCATGCTTGTCCTCCTAAAGAGGGTCATGGAAACATGCGTTCGTAGACGGTTAGTCCTGTGTTAGGAGGTAGCTAATAGAGGGTTGGGAAGGTAAGTCAAAATTGAGCAATCATTGTATGATTAAGGTTAGGCCCATGAGCTCGGCCATTGGATTTAGCCTCAAAGGTCAAATCCATTAAAAAATATCCATTAGGGCCTATGAGGCTGACCCGATCCAGACCCTACCCGGAGCACGGCCCGCCACCCAATGGAGGGCCAGCCCAGCCCCGTGGCCGGCCCAATCTACGACCCGGTCTCTCCATGTCTTCATATCATCTATTGCTTTGGCACTGAAAAAAGATCTTACCAAGTAATGGAATCAGGAGCATCCGGTGCTATCGCAATAGAATACAACAGATTTTGATAAGTCTAGTGCAAAGACCCTTCTTTAGAGAGCTTGATAGGTTCGGTTGAAGAAAACTCACCCGGATCTCGAAGCGTGTACCAAGATCTTTTGTTTCTTTGGACAAGTCTGATGTCTCTTTCAAGCTTTGCTTTCATCTAAGGATTTTGCATTCAATTCGTGGAGATTATCCTTGAATCCTCTGATTTTGATGCCTTGAATTATGGATAAGTGGTTCCAGGTTCCAAACCCATTAGAACAAGTTCCTCATTTTTTAAAATCCGAAATCTACCTTTCATACCTTGGAATCTAGAACCAACTCTGTCAAGTTTTAGGATCGATTCCGGAGTCTAACAGATTCATTTTTCTTTTCTTTTTTTCATTTTTAGTTAAGCAAAATGAATGCGAACACAACAATAAATATGAAAGTTTCTCATTCATCGATATAAACAATAATCCATAAAAGTGAATGTGCAAAATAAAATAAACAACAAAATTACATTTGGTGATGCAGTCTGACTAAGACCTTTTGCATGTTCAGGCCATGTTAGTGTGTTACGAAGGACTTTGACCCTCGCAAAACAGATCTTGGCACCCAATTTCAACTTTTCAAGAAGAAGAAACAACAAATCATGCGAATTTCAAGACATAAAAATTTTTCTCAACTCAAGATAATTTGCATGCCTCTGGGCAAATTCTAGACTTAACAGAGCAGATTTAAAGCTCCGAATTTAAGGCCACTTTGGCCACTAACGGAGTGTACCACCACCAGGGCAAAATCAACGGAGGAGGTTTTAAGAAATAGTATAACCTACTCAATTCATGCCGGTTCTCGGTTCCCCCAATTCGATTCCCGGTTCGGTTCGGTTCCTGAAAAAATGGAACCGGGAACCGGCCGATTATCTAGACTCTCAGTTCTACCTTGAAAGCATGCTCACCCGTACTTTGAATCTCTTTTCCTAAGTTTGGGCATTCCCTTTCTATACAATACAAGGTGTCCACACCTTTCAATTATATTTGCTCTCATGGATTCAATGCAAAGCCATTATCGATGAGCTCCACCTGCATCATGGCAGGCGTGACTCTTGAAATGGCCCTAACCAAGAGGCACCACTATTCGAACTAGAAATCAGGACTCGTCTAAAACCCTACATATGTTACCCTCGAAGGCACATTCAAATCAAGATGGAAGGGGTAGGATTCCATCTTGTCACTCATGCATCAAACCACTTTGGACCATGGGACAAACCAATCAATGCCCCCTTCGTAAAAAACCCCCCAACAAACTAACCCCATCGAGATAAAAGACCATGGTGGGTCAATTGAGCGAGTGAAAAGAATGATAACGAACCAAAAGGAAGATTTGTTGCCTCATGGGGGATCTCCTCAAATGGAGTTTGGTCCCTAGAAGTGGTGTTACATCATCTTCGTGTCCCACTTTCCATCCTTTGTCGCCTTGAAAAAAAGCGTAACTTCGATATTTACCACGGCCCAAAGATGGACTGACTCACCATGCAATGTTGTCCGGATTATCATCACAGACCACCTTCCCTAAGAGATATAAAGGGAGAGATCATCACTGTTCCTATATATGTGCACTGATAAGGTGGTATTGCCTGCCTAGTCACATGCAATTACGTGAAAAGAGCGTCTCTTTCCCTTCCAAGAGTCAGATAAAGATTGAGCCCTCGGGCTTGCTTTTGCTCTTGCCGTGATCGAAATGACACAAAGCCGTTGCTCTTTGCTCACTGCATGTACGTTTAGCGACAGGAGGATCGTGGCGTCGCTAATGATGTTTGTTATGGTGTTTGTTTTTATCGGGTCCTCTCTTTCCTCCTCTAACCCAAAGCGTGCCGCTTAAGCTCGATCCCGGGGTGAGCTTTATGTCTCGTTCGGTTCTCCACTTCGACCTAATCTCGTGGAACCCGATGAGAAGTACTCGTCTCGCCAAACTTTTACCGATCGACTTTCGTATAGTGTGACCACTGACCAACCCTAGGATTGTACGAGGAAGAAATTTATTGGATTCAATCTGGTTGGCATGCGTGCGCATGGAAGGATTACGAGTTTACACGCTCGACATTAACGTCGTCTAGATGCTCGATCCACCCGGGGTTAGCTTACACGTACTGAAAATGAAAGCTGTGTGAGGGACGAACTCAATTGGGATTTCGCGATAACCTACAACTTGCATGTATTGTCTTCTTTACATTTGGTGAGAGAGAGAGAGTGAGATCACAGCCTCATTGGGAGATTGGTCAACGCATTCAGAATAGTCTTGTTTGAAACTAAGTTGCTGACCTTTATGTCTTGTTCATTTTTCCACTCCGACCTCATCTCGTGGAACCCGATGATGGTACTTGTCTCGCCAAACTTTACCGATCGAGTTTCGTACAGTGTGACCAAGTTACCAACCCTAGGAACGTACGAGAGGAAGAAATTTATCAGATTCATCTGGTTGGCATACGTGCACGGAAGGATTGCAAGTTTAGGCACTCGACATTAACATCACCTAAATGCTCGAACCGTCCGGGTTTTGCTTATGACGTACTGAAAATGAAAATAGTGTAACAAACGAGATCTTATTCAACTGGACTTTACGATAACCTGCAACTCGCATGTATTGTCTTCTTTACATTTTGGAGAGAGAGAGAGAGAGAGAGAGAGAGAGAGAGAGAGAGAGAGAGAGAGAGAGAGAGAGAGAGAGAGAGAGAGAGAGAGAGAGAGAGAGAGAGAGAGAGAGAGAGAGCATTGCTTCATTGTTGTTGGGATGTGGTTCATACTCCCTATCGACAAAAATGCACTGGGCACGAGGTTGTAGGGGACAACACCTCTACAATGCCAAAGGACTTTTATAGTTTTGGCTCGTGTTTTATTAATAGTTTAGATTTGGATCCATAAATAGTTACTGATTATATATAATCTCTTCTTCTTATAATTGAAAGTTGTAAGAGAGAAGTGGAAGATGCTAACTATAGTGGAATCATCTATTAAATGTAGCCTTAGTTTAAAGGTGAATCAAGATAAAATCTTGTATTTCAATTTCTCTTTCTCGCACTTATTCTCTACTTTGTTTTGTTTGTGTACCTGGCAATTGATAATACCATGACAATACGTCGAAAGCAGCATAATTTTGATTCAAAAGCCAACTTGTGATAAGAACTCGAAGCGTGCATCTTAGTCCTAATCGAAAATTCGACAATAGAGCTTCGCCTTCATCTTTCTTGAAAGATCGATGCTAATCGAACTTCACCTGAGATGGCATCGAGGACCTCACTGACACGCGTGATCATGGAGATGAGATGCTTAGCACGACGATTCTTACCTAACTTTTGGAAAGTAATCTCGATGTGACCATACATTCGTGCTCGCAACCCTTTTAAGTCCAAACTCAAATTGGACTTTTGGAGGTTCAAAGTTGCTCATGGATCAAGAAAACGTCCTTCGTGATGTTAAACTTCAATTAAAGGCCAATTAGGTCACTTAATAAGCAACTTAGGTTTATGCAAAGAAAAGTAGAGAAGATAGTGACCTTAATTAGGGAGAGTATAGGTAAGCTATGGATACTACATGATACGTTGCTTTCGGCATCCTCAATGATTAAGTTATGCAAGATTATTTATAATTCTTTTACTCTAGTGCATGTGGTGAGCTTACGTATGGCACACTTCCGATTGAATAAAGTGGATGATCTTGTTGTGAATATTGGACCATTATCGAGCATAAAGCATATTTCGTGGGGTCTTAGCTCCATTTTACTTGGAGGGAGATGCTTTGTCCTGTCAATTTATATACGTTATCCAATCTCGATTCATCTTTCACCATCCCAATGGTGGGTATCTAGAACATGTAAGGATGCCTTTCGTGCTCTTGTGCTTTTCTCCCACCGCCATCTATTCTTTTTTTCAGCCTTCGTCGGTCCACGATTGCGATAAAGAATTTACTTCCATTAGTTTGTTGATTAAATGATTGGAGTTCCACGAAGGGAAATTTAATTAAGAGTTTATGACTTTCTCCTCAATTCTCAAATACGGTGCTCAAGCTTGGATCAATCGGTGTTGAACTGAAGTATTTTATTCCATAGTTTTTAAACAGAAGAGAGTGGCGACCAGCACCATCAACATTCCGACCGTCCACGGCTCTCTCCCAACAGAAGGTAACAGCGTCAGAGAGCACACGTCGGTCAGGGATTCGCTCCCGACGCGACCGGAACTCACGATTTCACAAACGGGAGGCATGCACGAGATCGCCGAGCCAGCCGGGCTCGAGTAATAAAGAAAGATAATAGCTTACAAGAGGCATGTTTCGATCCCTTGTGGCAGATGAAGTGAGTTTCCAATTTCAACCCCATATCACTACACAAGATGCATTTTGCATTACCTTCGTGTAATTTATAATTTGCGTCCACTGTTTCGGTCAAAAAACAGGCGATCTTTCTAGGGCAACACAGAGTGTTTTTTCTGGAGAGATGGACAGAGGAATGTGGTCCACGTCTGAAAGTATGTTGGGGACAGATTTGCTTTGTCCGAACGATGAACGAAAAGCTGCTTCCACAAGAACGCGAATCTTCTATCTCGTTAACAAATCCCATTATGTAATAGCATGTGCTCATTTCTCCTTCCTATTAAGAGTGAGCATGGCTTCAGAATAGACATGGACGCTAATTTATGATTTGCGCCCACTGTTTCGGTCAAAAAACAGGCTATCTTTCTAGGGCAACACAGAGTCTTTTCTGGAAAAGATGGACAGAGGAATGTGGTCCACGTCTGAAAGTACGCTGGGGACAGATTTGCTTTTGTCCGAACGATGAACGAAAGCTGCTTCCGCTAGAATGCTAGTCTTCCGTCTCGTTAACAAATCCCAAATATGTAATAGCATGTGAACATTTCCCCTTCCTAATAAGGGTGAGCATGGCTTCGTAATAGAATCAGAAACATGACTGAGCTAGACATGAAAACCGATCCGATTCCAACTCCCCACGGCTACCGGTTCCCAAGAAAAAGTAAACCCCGTATCGTGCGGTTAGGTTCCCGATTCCTGGGTAAGAACGGAACCGAGAATCGAGAACCGATGAACCCGCGGTCATGCGTTTTGAACATTTTATCGTTTCTTTTATTTTACACGTTCATCTTTTACGGATTGTTACTATTGACAAATGGGATTTTTGTCACCGTGCTCACTTCATAACATCATCCTGGTCACTTTAAGCGTTCCTGGGTAAGAACGGAACAGAGAATCGGGAACTGATGAACCCGCAGTCGTGCGTTTTGAACATTTTATCGTTTATTTTATTTTACGCGTTCATCTTTTACGGATCGTTGCTATTGACAAATGGGGTTTTTGTCACCGTGTTCACTTCATAACATCATCCTGGTCATTTTAAGCGTTTCTATGCTCTGAGTCAAATCTCCACGTAGTTTTGCAGCTAAAAGGCAGTTCCTGAAGGGCTTAAACAAGAGGTTCGCTCATGTGGAATAGCATATCTGCTGTAAGCTGATCTGGTTTTTCCTGACTTTCAGTGTAGATCTCCTTATTGGTATGGAAAGGAAAAAAGGAGAGGAAAAAAAGGACCCGGGTAAACCCCGGCACCGATCGACAGGGCAGATTCCAGGTTCCATAGTACATGGAGCGGGCTCGAGACTCCAAAAACCGAAGAAACAGGTTCCGGCGGGATAAATTCCGAGTCCCGAGTGAAACCCGGACCGACCCCTAAATCTAGCGCCGATGCATCTGGCCGTCTTACGGACACTGGCGCGGATCGACAGTTTTTCTGCAAATCCAAAGTTGCTTCTGTCCTCTGTTCGGTTGGGCCGACCCGCGACTCGGGGCGAGATCCCAGGGTTTCCAGAGTCAAAGGAGGGGGGAAGATCTTACCTAATTCCCGGGACTTTTTCCAAACCGGGGTGGGGCCCCCCGCCCCGGGCCGGTTCCGTGATCGGACGGTCAGGACGGGGCGAGGGGTGGAGGGGGGCCTCGTGATGGCGCGGGCGGATCGGGTGGCGGCCGACCACGTGGCACGCTCCCCCACGCGCACCTCGCGTGCCCGCTCGACGCCGCCAGGCTCCCCCGACCAGCCCTCCCCCCGTTCCCCCACGTAAATTCCCTCCCACTTTTTTTTTCTCTTCTTTTTTTTTTCCTTGTGTGGGCGGAGTAAAACAGAAATTTGGCGCGCGTAATTTTCGTCCCTTTCCATCTCTCTCGCGCAATTACTCTCCCTATCTCTCTCTCTCTCTCTCTCTTTCTATCTCTTTCCGTGTCTCTATCGCAATCGATCGACGTTTGCTTTGAAACGCCTCCTCCCGGCGGGCGCGATTCCAGGGGGCAATCGATCTCCCCCGTTTCTTTATTGGAGGCCCGCGCGTTGCGAACGACCGTCCCGAACACCCGGCGGCGCGTCCCGAGCCGAGCCGAGCCGGAGAGGCCTTGCCTCCGGGGGGGGGGGGGGGGGCGGCGGCGACTCGCGTCATCTCGATGGGGGGCCGTGACGAGAGACTTTTGCGGATCATGTTCATGTCGTGTCGGCGTAAAGGGCATGCTGCAATTCCGGTCGATCCGAACACGGCAGTAATAGTCAGTCAATTGCGCCGGCCTACTAGACAGGAACACGATCCGAAAGCTAATGGGTCCGCACGGCACTACACATGTAGCAGACGGGCTGGCAAGGCGACATGAATACATGACCGGCCGGACATGAACTTGGCATGAGATATCCTCAATTTTTCGTATGATCCATTACCATATTGCAATCACCGATCAACGAGATATCATTAAATCATAGTAAATAAATAAATAAGTCCGTAATCACTGAAATATCATCAATTTAAAATCTTAAAAGCTAATAGAATAGAAAAGGCCCTCTAGCTAATCCTTTCTAAACATATCATATACAAGGAATGTCAATACTTACCCGTTAATTTAAACGGGTCATGCGCATCAATTTCGTGTCCGGCGTGTCGGAGACGAACACGGCATGTTTATTTGCCGCGTGTCTCGTAGGTTGACCCGAAATTTACCCGAACGATTAGTCTCGACCGAAACCTGCTTAACCTCATTTTATGTTCGAGTCGTGCTATCATATCGTGTCGAAAATCTCCACCTCTTCTTTGAACCTTCGAGTCGCGAGTGTCATGGAGCAACCGTGGCCAAATCGAACGCTCCGTAGCGGGTGCGAGATCCTTCTGATAACATCCACGTAGGGTTTCTAACACCGGCATGTTCCTTTCTCACCTTAATTATCAATTTAAAAGATAGAAACAAAGAACCAAAAGTAAATTCATATCCCATCAATCAAATTATATTCCTATCCCCACTAAAAGAAAGCCGATAAGAATCTCCCTTCCAATATCGAAAGTTTGGTATCGTCGATCTTTATCCACGTCAGTGTCGGCCGCCGTGCCACGCAAGACAGCCGGTATCTATATCAACGATTTCCGATCACAATTCGTTGGACAGACCGACCCGGCATAAATACAAAAGGTGTATGACTCAATTAATAAAAAAAAGAAATTTATGACTGAACTGACATAAATACAATAAATTTATGACTTTTCTTCGGTAACGGTCCCCTTTTTCCGTGTACAAAAAAGGCAATTCACTAAACTCACGAGAATCCGTTTGTCGTAGCGGAAAAGGCAACGAAGTGAGGAAAAAGACGGAGAGGGAGAGACAGAGAGAGATGGATCATTATTGCATCCACCGGTTTGTGTTCATGGCTTCTTTGCGGTCCAACGTAAGAGGACGGACGCTAACGCTCGATTCAATCTTTCGGCTTCCGGCCTTCCGGCTTTCGGTACGAGCGGCACGATGGATCCATCGGTCGGGACGCTCCTCCCTGCCAACACCGCCTAATCACGTTCGGGTCGGTAAGGCCTCGTGAAGCTTCCGTCGGGCGGCGACGCACGCTCCTCTGATCAATGCGGGTACGGTACCCGCCATCAAAGGACATCTGCTTTGACGTGGGCCAAATCGGGGCAAAGAAGAAGTACGAATCAGCAGCGAGGAGGGGACACAAAAGTACGGTTTATACAGTTAAAAAGGAGGAAGAAGGGCATTAAAAACTGTCGAAAGTTTACGTGCAGTGCTCGGTGTTCATTTTAGCACGATAAAATTCTCTCCAGATTAGTCGAGCGCCAACTTTTTCGGAAAAAAAAGCTCCGCGAAATCCAACATTGACATTCTTTTTTACTGGTTTCTTAAGCCGACGTGGATCGCCGGCATGCCCAGTCAACATTAATGGCCCAAAACGATGTCGGTTAACATGTTTGCCCCCGGATTTCGAACGCTAATTTGGACAAATCGAGTTTTTTTTCGAAACCCTAATTATTCAAGCCTCTCATCGTCAATCCCTTTGCTGATCGAACTCCCCACCTCAATCCGCCATGTTCTGGCGAGTCACGGAGAAGCTGCTCCATCGGTCCATCTTGACCTCCATCGCCGCGAAGGCCAATTAATCCGAAATCTTAGACAATTATATGCAAATTTTGTTTTGGCATTTCATCGAACATATGGTAAGTATTTCGGGTGAGGGTCTTATATCTAGAACTAGAGAATTCCATCGAACACACGAGTATAAATCCAGACCAAATCGTCAATAACTACTTCAATGCTATTCGGTTCGAGTCCTCTTGGTCGAAATACAGAGTGAAACATGGGTGATTTGAGGCTATAAGTTAGAGGAGAAAGATGGTAGGCCAGATCCGGCGACCGAAGCTCGACTCTGTGATTGAGAGTCTTGGAGGGGTTGTCGAAGGTTGTAGCGTAGCCTGTAGGTTTGGTTGGCGATGGGTGAGCGCCGGTGAAGTTGTGGCCAAAGTACTCTGGCAAGGGTGTAGAAGGGAGAAGAGAAGAAACAAATAGAAAAAAAAAAGAAAGAAAAATGAGGAGAGGAGGAAGAAATGTAAACATGGAAATGCTACATGAACTGGATTTTTAGATAATATGGCGAGTCATATAAAATTTTTAATTATAAAAGTTACGTGTTATTTTTTTGCCGGAATTTCTTGCAATTGGCACTTAAGTTATCATTTTTTCTCTGATTTAGCACTCAAGTGATCCGGTGAAAACTTTTGGCACTAAAGTAAGCATCGTACACAACTTTTGGCACTTCTAGTATCCTTTTCCCCAAATTAAAGTATCTCGCAATACCAGTTTATGGGATTTACATACTTTTTTATACATGGTGGGAAAATTATTTAATCAATGAAAAACATATAGTACGGATAACAATTCAGTCATAAACTTTTCAATTTTGCCGATTTAGTGCTAAACACTGGCGAGAAAATTCTAATGGAGTCCTTCCGGTCAATTTTTACCGGAAATCATCGATGTGGCTATCTAGTCATCATCGGCCATCCCACGCGGCGCACCGCCATGTTGGCGATTTCCAACAAACATTGGCTGGAAGGACTCCGTTGGATTTTCACGGCTAAATCAACAAAATTGGAAATTTTATGATTGAATTGGCTAGAAGGGCTACATCCGAATTTCACACGAAGATTTAGGATGGAATTGAAAAGTTTATGACTGAATTGTTATCTGCATAATAGATTTAGAACCGATTGGACAATTTTTCCGTACTCTTTATACGCGTACGATTTTCCTCCACGGTTTAAGATTTTCAGATTGGATTTTTCTAGCACTATATGTATTCGATATCCCGTGGCAGCACGAATTTATAATCCTCAATTTTGTGCATAGGATACTCGGGCAAACATATTCAAAGCATGACCCCTCACGCAATAAGTGCACGATGCAAAGCTTTATACACGCATGCCAGATAACCATGGATTCCTCCTGACGAGTTTTACCTTACCTTTCTCTTCCTTTTCATCTACAATCACCTTAGATTTCTCTATTAATTACCTCCAAGAGCTTTTTATCGTGCCCTTTAATCAACTCGACATGAGAATAAGAACTGATTCTCGTGCCGGAGTGTTAGTCGTGGAATATTCGATCGGAGTGTCGTGTTGTCTCTAGAAAAAGCCGTAGCCATCGATATTCTAAGCTGGTTCATACGTCTCTCCCTGGGCCTGTTTAGAGTGTCCATGTACAACAGTCGCGTTCTGCAAGTGACCTATGATCGATGGTCCGAATGAATGTGAAGTATTAACCATGGGCGTCGAAAAGACCTGGATTGTGAAAATCTTGGAAATTCGGGTTGTTTCAACCTTCGATTTTTGTCTGAACCTAAGTTCATTTCGACAAACTTAGGCTAAACGCTCACGCTCATCAAATTACCGAAAATTCCGGGTCTTTTAGCTTCAAATTGTATTATTAATGCACTCAAATGCTTTATCGAAAGTCAAAACTTCTTCCGTACTAGGACCACACCCGAGTAATGGCTTTTCTCAAGTCCCTTTTTTTGAATTTCCACAAGAAAATAGTATTTATTTATTTCAAGATTGAATGCCCACCGTGTGCTTCACGTTCCAATGTTCCAAGTTGCGTCTCCTCAACGGCTCAACGGCTCTCATTATCTGGCCAACATCGGACCACAAAATGTCCTGTATCCATCTTGCAAATTGACCAATTGAAATGGACGTTTCGCAGCTTATTTTATGTAATAGTTGCCTCAAATATTTAGCTTACATATATATGATATATAGCTAAATAATCTGAAAAATTATGGGAGTCTCTGTGTCATCTGAGGCTACATTTTGTAGTTCGGATAGTTTAATAAATTATCATATCCAGTGTTTGACGACATCCTCCGGACCGGATATATTAAGATAAAATGCAGGATAAGAAATCCGTAACGGGGGTGGGATAGACTTGGACCGGATAACAATAACTTTTATGAAGGGAAAAGTATAAAAAAAAAGTCTTAAACATATTATATTTGTGCCATTCAGTCTTAGACCTTTTAATTAGATCAATTTAGTTCTAAACCTTTTCACATTGATACTAATTCAGTCCAACCGGCCAATTATGGTAATCTACCATCCTATGTGGCCAGAGCCGGCAAGGGTAGCCCTCGCCAAAGGCTGCAAGGGCGACCTTCGCCTGTGGATGGTCACAGGCCAAAGGAAAGAGCGAGGAAAATAAAAGAAAGGAAAAGTAGATAAAAAAAGGGGATATTTTTTATAAAAAATTAATTAAGAAATTCAAAAAATTATTAAACTATAATTAAAAATATCACGTCAGCGCCGGCCGTGCCACATCAATGATTACTGAATTGATATCAATATAAAAAAATTTTAAAATTTAAGATCGATTTGGTTATCAATTTTTTGGCACCTTTCTCTCTTACGATTGCACGTCCTTGAGTAAATGCTAGCTAGCTCTAGTCACGTGTTAACTTTAAATCTCTCATGGTCCAAAAACAACGTACAAAAAGTCAAAAGAGCCAATCACGCTCTCCTTCAACTCTTGACTTCTAGGGTTCCATAGTTTCACATTGGTGGTCAGCTAAAAACCCCAAGCAAAAAGGGGAGACGACTCACGACGGCTATGTTGAGAAGAGAAGAAACCACAAATGGGGGAAAACCCAAATGCAAAATTCCCTTTGTCGCCCTAATTAGTAACTTTAAGAGTGTCGGGATCGCTGTCAGGGTAAAAAAAAAAAAGGAATCATGAATTCATTACGTGAGTGAAATGCTGAACAGGACTGATCGAGGCGCGAGAGCTAGAAGCGATGCCGATGCCTTCATATGATGTGTACATGCAACCCTGATCTTATCTATTTTTTTAATGATATCGGTCCGGTATAAATCGGTACCTAAACATGCAGTTATGATCTAGATCGTGACATCTTCCTAACCGGCATTGTCCCTATGTCTAGGTAGCACCATTGATGGCTGCGAAAGAAAAGAAAAGAACAGAATAACCAAGTTGCCAATTAATGGTTTTTTCGAAATTTCACAAGCATAGGTTTTCACATGTATTTTTGCATTTGCATATGATAGCCTTCTCTTGTTTCCCATCTAAATTTTTAAAAATTCTACGGTCCAATTCATATGATCGCAATCCTAGCAGGTGCTGTTTTGTTGTTATCAAGACGTTCAAGACAGTGGCGACATCTACGGTATTTTAGTAATTACATCACGCATCAATACGCAGCACCTACGTATTTAAAAATTATAACATTTCGACATTGCGAAGTTGTTGACATGCAAAATTCACGTAGAGTCGAAGATCCCTTGCTCTTTGAAATGTATAAAGATAACTATTTTAAATTTAAGAAATTACAAAAAAAATTGTATTCATTTTAATATAGAGCCGATTCCCCAAAAAAGAACCTCGACTTTAAGATTAGTGTCAATTTTGCTCCGAACTTTTTTGTCTTAAAAAAATCCATGACTTTTACTCTAATCCCAAATCTGCCCGTGCGCCCAAAAATCACCTACTAGTTTCCTCAAAATTATTGATATTGGGGCCAGTTATGGGTTCATTATTAGAACCCGTGTCTTCGTGAACACCCTTGCTTCGTGCGAAACAATAGCAGTCTCCCAATGTTGATGATCTCAAGTAACAAGTGTTGATTTTTGGGCGCGTGGGTAAATTTGGGACCAGAGTGAAAGTTTGATATATTTTTTTTTTGAGATGAAAAAAATGTTTGAGGCGAAATTGTGATTAAACCTAAATTCGAGATTTTTTTAAGGGAATTAAACCCGTTTAATTAATATAGGGTTAATACCATAAAAAATCTCAAAGTGGTACATTTGTGAAATTTACCCCAAATTAATTTTTTAACCATCAAAAACCCCAAACCGATACGCCTACTTTACCCTCTGTCGATTTTCGTTGAATTTCAACGTCAAACTACATAATTGGATGATACGTGGCAGTTGACGGGTGCACCGGTTTAGGGTTTTATCCCTCATGTTTATCAATTTGTGATTTTTCACGGTATTAATTCAATTTAACTTAGGGTAAATTCGTCACAATCGTACCGATTCGGGGTTTTTTTATAGTTGAAAAATTAGTTCGGGATAAATTTATCACGAGTATACCGGTTCGGGATTTTTCCCTGGTATCAACCCAATTAATAACACATCCGCTGTCGTTGAATATTCTCGAGAATTATCCGGTATTTTCATGTTAATTTCAAGTCAAATTTAATTTCCCAAAATACGGCCAGAATTCTTCCTCGACGGTTCCACGTCATCGGCGGCACGCAATCCCATGCCGCGCGCCCGCGCCCGGCCCCGTCAGCGCGACCGGGACGCCCTCCGCTCACGTGAGCACCCCCCGTGACACGATGAGCCCCGCCGCTGACGTCGGCATCCGACGTGGCGGCCGAGAGCGCCACGTGGCACCGGGTCAACTATAAAACGTCCCCCCCCCTCCTCCTTCGTCTCCTTCCGAGGAAAACTCCAAAACGAACAGAAGATTGCAGAACGGGAGAACAGCAAAACGGAGGAAGAGAGAGAAAGAAGAGAGAGATAAGAGGTTGTGGAGAGAGAAAAACTCCGCGGAGACTTTGAGGGAGGGAGGGGCCGCCGGAGAGCTCGGGCGGAGGTGAATCTGGGGAGAGGCAGCGCGGCGGCGGCGAAATGTCGACGCCGTTGGCGGGGAGCGGCGGCGGGGGCGGCGTGGCGGTGCTCTCGGGCGCCGTCGAGAGCGGCGGCGGCGGCGGCGGCGGCGGAGGGGGCGTGGTGGACGCTTCGTCCCCGTCCCCGGCGGCGGCGGCGGCGGCGAAGTGCCGCCTGGACAAGCGGGTGCTCGAGTCGCCGATCCTGATCTTCCTCTACTTCCACAAGGCGATCCTCAATGAGCTGGAGGCGCTGCACAGATTCGCGGTGGCCTACGCGACGGGGCAGCGCGCGGACATTGGGCCCCTCCTCGAGCGCTACCATGTCCTCCGGTCGATGTATAAGCACCACTCCAGTGCCGAGGACGAGGTACCGATTTCGCGACTTCCTTTCTTCTTCTTTTTTAACCTTCTGATGTCCAAATATACATGCGCGGGTACAGGTTTATGTGATTTTGCGAATGATTTGGTGATTGCTAATCTGAAGCGGAGGTCTGTGATTAGCGTGTTTGGTTTGGCTTGGTTTGGGGAGATGGTGATGGAGATTGGTCTGTGGAAGCGTTCAAATTGTGGAGAGCATTCGCTTTTCCACTCCGAGCGCTCGAAATTTTGCCTGGAGATTAGGAGAGAACTGGTAGCCTCAGCTCGTCATTCGCACTTGCCATGTTTTTCTGATGAATTGCGATGAGTTGATAATTTGGCAAAGGATGGCAGTGGCGCGCTTAGAGATAGAACTCCTCCTTCTCATCATAACTAATTTGACCATTTTGTATGGGTTCTATATTAATGCATGTGATTATATGCGTTGTCGTGCAGCTGCAAAGACGCTCGTCATTTGTATGCTGGAATAACCATCTGCAATTCAATTTGCTTGCATAAAAGTGAATATGCTCATGCTATGACATGTTCACTTATGTAATCATCCTCTGACTGGGAATCTAGAATTGAGAGGGTGACATAGGAGCCGGGGCTTTGATCTGTAGAAGCGACTTCTGTTTAGTTGCATTGTTACGTCTTCTGGACCCTTTTTAGTTTAAGTTGCCACTATGGCTGATTGTATATGAGGAAATGGTGCTTTTTGGATGTTGTCGTCAGAATGAGTGAGCTCTTCTACCACATGAGTCAGTCTTCATTCTGCCCAAGATGAAGTTATGACCAAATTTTCACTTGAGCTGCAGGTGATCTTTCCAGCTCTTGACATACGCGTAAAAAATGTGGCACAAACATATTCCTTGGAGCACGAGGGTGAAAGCAATCTTTTTGATCAACTATTTAACTTGCTAAACAATGTTGCACGGATGGATGAAAATTTTCCTAGGGAGCTGGCGTCTTGTACAGGAGCCCTCCAGACATCAATTAGCCAGCATTTGGCAAAAGAAGAGGAGCAGGTATGCTCTTTGCATTCTCTATTTAATGGTATGGACTACAGATCATTAATTTGTTATAAGAAAGCATGTAATTTTATTACTTGACAGCTGGGAAATAAGGGATGTGGTTGACTGCTTAGAATGTAATGCGTATATCCATTTGCAGTTTGTGGCTCTGTACGACCTGTTTTAGCATCTTTCACTTTGTGATGCTTTCCACTTAGCATTCGCAGTTAAGTATGGTCTCTACTGATCCCATGGTGTTAGCAAGTTTGGAAAAATAATCAACAACAAATTGCGCATCAAGATGCATGGCCGTGAGTTTCAGTGCCATTCCAACAAAGGCAACTTTCTTGGGGCACCCCTAGTTGCCTCATGCCCTGTTAATTAGGCGCAAGCATCGATTTCATTTTAGCCTCTGTACCTGCCTGATTTGATCCAGTTTCTTGGCTCAGGAACTCTAAAATTTATCCCTAGATTGGTTCAGTTCCCAGTTCCTGGCGTAGATACACCGGTTCAACCTGAGAACTGGACCAACCACGCTGGTTACATGGTTGAATCATCTTTCTCTTATGAAAAGGAAAAAGAAAATTATCCACTTCATGCCAGCAAAGAATTGAAATTGTGACTTAAAACTTAGGGCCTTGCGCACAGGACCACTCAAGTGACGGGAGTTCATTTGTTGACTACCGGTTGCCTTTAGGAAAAAGTTAAAACCATAACCTATGGCCACCTCTGTTCTTTTCTCAAGTGCATTCTCTCCCTTGTTTACATCAAAATAGAAACCTTACTTAATCTCTCTCTCTCTCTCTCTCTCTCTCCTTAGGCTGTGTCATTATGTGTAACTTATTTGTGATGTTGGTACTAGAGGTGCACATCGGATTGGATCTCTCTGACCCTAGGTAGACCAAGTTATTTGCTGTTTCAAGGCCTATTCCAGGTCTGCTGGGTTTGGTTCCTGCTTTTGATTTTGGAAAACCGGGACCTGTAGGGTTAGTTTCAGGTTCCAACCTTGGACTAGTCCACACTGGAATTGATCTTCCCAGCCAATAAGTACTTGGTCGCGATGGAAGGGGAGTTAGTGGTGATCTGATGGGATCACTTGCTTGTAATCAGAGGCCAGAACTCCTAAGATTATACAAGAAAGCATCATCTCCATTTTACTGGATCATTTATAAATTGTTGTACTTATCCGAAATCATCCGAGTCCCAAGGAAGACTTTGTGCAGTATGGAAGCTACTACGTGGTTGTGATACTTATATTATTTACTTTTATTTCATTGATTGTTGATTCTGTGAGAAACCGCTGCTGGGCCCCAAGTTCAGGAGGGCACAGCTGCCAGTGCAAGTGGCGGTTCTTTGGAATATTCTATGTATTTGCATGCCGCTGTTTGATGTACTACCAGATACAGCTTCACCGCCAATATTGTTCAAGCAACAGTATGATTCCTTTGAAGAATCTTCTTTAATTAGGTTGCCTCTGCTTTTGCCAGGTCTTTCCCTTGCTTACTGAGAAGTTCTCGTTTGAAGAGCAGGCATCTTTGGTTTGGCAGTTTTTATGCAGCATTCCTGTGAATATGATGATGGAATTCCTTCCATGGCTGTCTTCCTTAATTTCATGTGAGGAATATCAAGATCTCTGTAAATGTTTAAGCAAGATAGTCCCAGAAGAAGAACTTCTTCAACAGGTAATGTTTCGAATTACAGTCAAGTTGACTAGGTCAATCAAATGTCCTTTTGGAGACCAGAGGCACCTTATTACAGTGTGTATTTGTTGAAGGTTATTTTCACTTGGATGAAAGGGAGTAATGCTGCCGGTACGGTTGAAAGATATGCAGATGAACCTCAGGCACAACATGCTGGAGAGTACAATATCAGCATGTCGAACACTTTGAAGTGTGCATGTGACTCATCAAAGACAAGGAAAAGGAAACACTCCGAGTCAAGTTTTTCCTTTTCTGACTCAACTTCCACGCATCCAATAGATGAAATATTACTTTGGCATAGTGCTATTAAGAGAGAATTACTTGAAATCGCTGACGAAGTAAGAAAGATTCAAGTATGTGGTGACTTCATGGATTTATCATCCTTTAACGAGAGGCTCCAGTTTATTGCTGAAGTTTGTATTTTCCACAGGTAGAAAATTCTAGTGTTTCATAGTACAGCAGCTGATATTTGCTATTCCATTTCACTCCAAGAAAAGCTCAGTGATGATTTTTAAGCTGCAGAAGACGTTAGAAGAAAAATCCTTCTAGTCGATTGATATATTAGAAAGAAATTGCCAACTGGCTCATCTATTACAAAAATCAGCTCATCAAAGGGCCAAACTCTAATCTCATGTCCTTCTTTCGTTATTGCGACAGTTCAGGCCTCAACATATATCTTGTGTTGTATAATCTACAGATTATATTTCTGTTTGGTTTTTCTTCTTGTCTAATCCCTGCATTTCTTATGATATGAAAGTGTTTCTCTTGGTTGCAGTATTGCTGAAGATAAGGTCATTTTTCCTGCCGTGGATGGGGAGTTCTCTTTCATCCAGGAGCATGCCGAAGAAGAAAGTCAACTCAATGAGTTCCGGTGCTTAATAGAAAGAATTCAAAGTACTGGAGCAAACTCTACTTCAAGTGCTGATTTCTATGAGAAGTTATGCTCGCATGCTGATCAGATAATCGAAACTATACAGAGGCACTTCCATAGTGAAGAAGTTCAAGTGAGCTTTTGTTGATACTTTGTTGTTTTCTTTTGTCATCTCGAGTCTCTATTCTGAGTCATGTGGTAACTTCTATGGAATACGGATGACATTGGGGCGAGAAAAATATGGTTGTAAAACCAACTATCTTCGAAATATTGAGGCATATTATAGGTATAAGAAGTATATGGCTACATCTACTAATATCAATTGGGTGGATAGGATTTAAAAGAGTTTTGTGTCATAGCAAATCTTCTATGTTGGTACAGCAATTCTTTCACTATCAGAAGATAAAATAAGATCAACTGGCTCTTCAGAGTATCAGTGACCTGATGCATGAGTAGAACCTGTTCCACCAGATAATCTTTTTCTCCATGAAGCTACTTTCATGTACAGGTTCTTCCACTGGCTAGAAGACATTTTAGCTTCAAAAGACAACGGGAGCTTTTGTATCAGAGCTTGTGCATGATGCCTTTGAAGTTGATTGAACGTGTTTTGCCGTGGCTAGTAGGTTCTTTAGTTAAAGAGGAAGCTAAAAATTTCATTAGAAACATGCAGTTGGCAGGTACCAAATGATGGACTCTGAAGTTATAGTTTTGTGAAAATTGTGACATACCTGCATGAAGTTACCTAATCTTTTGAGGCTAATCTCACTTTTAATCTGTTTGTGTATCAGCTCCAGCATCAGATGCTTCTCTGGTTACGCTTTTCACTGGGTGGGCTTGCAAGGGCCATGGTCAGGGTGTATGCTTATCTCCTTGTGGAACTGGCTGCTGCCCTTTTAAAAGGTCTTCAGACATTGAAGAAGATTATATTCAACCATCATGTGCGTGTGCTTGTGCATCATCAGCGCATTCATTGTATGCCCAAGCTGACGATGCCAAGAGACCTGTCAAGCCAAATGCAACTGTATCATGTGAAGACGGCAACGCCCTTGGGAAATCAGAAAATTTGAATGCCTATGAACTGCCCCGTAGTGATAGGTCTTGTCATGTCCCAGGTTTAGGAGTAAACTCTAGCAATCTGGGATTGAGCTCTTTATCCACAGCTAAGTCTCTGCGTTCTCTGTCTTTTAACTCCTCTGCTCCCTCCCTTAATTCCAGTCTTTTTATCTGGGAAACGGATGGTCAATCCTCTGATGATGGACGTATTGAACGACCCATTGATACGATTTTCAAATTTCATAAAGCAATACGTAAAGATTTGGAATTTTTAGATGTGGAATCTGGAAAGCTCAGTGATTGTAATGAGACATTCCTCAGACAGTTCATTGGCAGATTTCGCCTTTTGTGGGGATTGTACCGAGCTCACAGTAATGCTGAGGATGAAATTGTCTTTCCTGCCCTGGAATCCAAAGAGGCTCTTCATAATGTTAGTCACTCATATACACTTGACCACAAGCAGGAAGAAAAATTATTCGAAGATATCTCATGTGTTCTTTCTGAGCTTTCACACATCCATGAAAAATTGCACAGAACTTCTCTATTGGAGCAACTTGGTGGAAATAATGATGAAATTGCTGGTAGTGATTGTACACTAAAGTACAAAGAACTTGCAACAAAGCTTCAAGGAATGTGCAAGTCTATCAAGGTCACTCTAGATCAGCATATATTCAGGGAAGAACTTGAGTTGTGGCCATTGTTTGGTAAACACTTCTCAGTGCAGGAACAAGACAAAATAGTGGGTCGCATTATTGGAACTACTGGAGCTGAAGTGCTGCAATCCATGTTACCATGGGTAACGGCTGCACTTACACTGGATGAGCAGAATAAAATGATGGACACATGGAAACAGGCGACAAAAAACACGATGTTTAATGAGTGGCTAAATGAGTGCTTGAAAGAAACTGGAGTATCATCTTTACAAGCTCAATCATCAGAGAGCAGCACATCACACAAAGGTTTGTTTCTTAGGTCTGTTTCTTTTAGGGTAGTTGTAAAGAGCAGTAAGATTTTCATTATCTGATTGAATTAAATTTATATATATGATGGTTTGATTGATTCTCTCTGCATTATTATGCAGTTTCCCCTTTAAAGATATGTTAATTTTGTCTGTAGGCCTTGAGCTTCAAGAGACACTTGACCAAAGTGATCAGATGTTCAAGCCCGGGTGGAAGGATATCTTTCGAATGAACCAAAATGAGCTCGAGGCTGAGATTAGAAAGGTTTACCGGGATTCATCTCTTGATCCTCGAAGAAAAGCATATCTTGTCCAAAATCTTATGACTAGGTAGGTCTAACTGCATTAAGTAGGTTGTGTTATTAAGTTCGTAAAGCATGTGTACCCCTTCCTGCATTCTTCTAACAAGTGTTGAGTGATTGACCAATTAATCGCTTGTTATAGTCGCTGGATAGCAGCTCAGCAGAAGTTGCCTCAAGAAGTGATGGGAGAAACTTCAAATGGCAATGACATAGTGGGGCGTTCACCATCATTCCGAGATTCAGAGAAAGAAGTGTTTGGGTGTGAACATTACAAAAGAAATTGCAAACTTCGAGCTGCATGTTGTGGCAAATTGTTTACCTGTAGATTTTGCCATGACAAAGTGAGTGATCACTCAATGGATAGGTAAGTAACTGCCGTCATCACTTCTCATCATAATTTAGAGCTTCTGTATTTGTATACACATTAATTTGCTGCTTGACCAATGCAGGAAAGTAACCAAAGAAATGATGTGTATGCTTTGCTTGGAGATTCAGCCGGTTGGTCCAATTTGCACTACCCCTTCTTGCAATAGATTTCCAATGGCAAAGTACTATTGCATTATATGCAAATTTTTTGATGACGAAAGGTAAACTGAATACACTGAATTGATTAGCCTACCACAAGAAACTATTGATCACCCTCACAGTGCAAGTACTCATAGTCGATGGTTTGTAGAGCTTGCTTGGTCAATTTTGAGTGAACACATCTTTGATGGCTACTTCATGAGCCACTAGTTTAGCTTCTCGAGCTGTCTATGACTTCTCTGTCAATATGATCATTTATCCTTGCTTCTTTCGGGTCATTTGCTAAGATTGTCATCCTTGTTTGTGTGACTTCAGGAATGTGTATCATTGCCCATATTGCAACTTATGCCGTGTTGGAAAGGGTCTTGGAGTAGACTATTTCCACTGCATGACATGCAACTGTTGTCTAGGGATGAAATTGGCAAGCCATAAGTGCTTGGAGAAAGGTCTAGAAACAAACTGCCCTATTTGCTGTGATTTCTTATTCACATCTAGTGCGACAGTCAGAGCTCTACCTTGTGGCCATTATATGCATTCAGCTTGCTTTCAGGTCTCTCTCTCTCTCTCTCTCTCTCTCTCTCTCTCTCTCTCCCTCCCTCTCCCCACAACCTCTATCCTTGAGGCATTTTTGCTCTGCTTGCTTCTAACTATTATTATCGCCTAATCAGAAATTGAATAGCACTTTCTTCAAATTTGTCAGGCATACACTTGCAGTCATTATACCTGTCCAATATGCAGCAAGTCACTGGGAGATATGGCGGTGAGAGAACTTTTTTATACCTTTCTTCATAGTGTGGCCCCTATATGTAATGCTCAATCCTTTTTGTTTTTTTATTCATTTCATGCGATGTTAATCGATTAAAAGATGAAGCATTCCAGACTGAACTCCCTTAAGATGTCGATACTACATGGATAAATTGATCGATAACATGCGCCATAGTTTGGAATGTGGAACTCATGAAGTAGCATGCTCAATGTATAAGTTGAAAATTGGAGAACGTGAAAACCAATTCACGATGCATAATATATGATATAAAGGACCTGGTTGCATGGGGCAATTCGTTTGTTAATGGATGTTCTTTGCTGTCTAAACTGGTTTGATTCCTGCGGTTTTCGTGAGATATCTCGCTCTCTCTCTCTCTCTCAAGAAGTTAAATGCTGCCGCGAACTTCTTTGCAAGACCATGTATGTCTGTTAATTTTCTTTGCATTCTACTCAGGTTTACTTTGGCATGCTTGATGCCCTGCTCGCTACTGAGGAGCTTCCAGAGGAATACAGGGACCGATGTCAGGTACGATTCTAACGGCATCTTTTATCATCATGAACATGGAGATCTCCCTATGCTAAAATTTAGAATTGATATTATTCCCCGTGTTTCTTCAGAAGAGGGCAGACGTGTGTGCCTAACCGCTTTGTTTTTTTGACAAAAACCTTATAAGCAAGTGTATGATGCTGATTATCTTCCTGCAATCACACAAGCTAAAAGCATCGTCTCGTGTGGCGTCTCAGGATATCTTGTGCAACGATTGTGATCGAAAGGGATTGGCCCGTTTTCACTGGCTATACCACAAGTGTACGTATTGCGGTTCCTACAACACGAGGGTGATCAAGAGCGAGACGTTCGATCCCAACTGCTCAGACTCCCGTCAGTAATGTGCTTCTTTCTCCTTGATAGTAGCCGAGATTTGCCTAGCTTCTCTGTATATAGTTGTACAGCAAATTCTTTTATAGCAAAAATCATATCTCTTATAGGGACCAAGGAATTTTGTGCTTCTGTTTTTACGGTTTTCGCTTTTCCTGCGAGAAGAGAGATCGTGTCTCGGAGAAAGAAACACTATATAGCAGCGGCAATCATGTACAGACTTTTGCAGGTTTCCGATATCTTATGATTTTTGCTTCGCGAGTCCTTATCAAGTAATCATTCTTATGCTTTCGCTCGGCATTTTGCCACACGATCCTCTAACGTTTTAACTCTCGGCGGGCGACAATCCCATGGAACTGCCCCTCTATGAGTCCAGATGCGTTTTTTGAGTTTGCGCCGCTCGTCCTAATTTGTCATATCCTATGGGTCTATTCCACCACCTACGCACGATCCCAATTCTCTTTTTCGATGTCTCGAGCACCACGACGACGGGACAATGGACCTGTCCCGATACGACTCTTCGATAACTCAACCAGCTATTAACGCATACGCTCAAGACAATTTTTTGCAGACGCATTCCTTTGTTCTTTTGAATAGACAAGATTGTTGTAGGATGGAGAGCATCTGGGTCATTCTCGATGATGGTATCTGTCTCGAGGCCGAGACATGTCCCCCCTCAAAATCAATCACTTTTGGTCAAAGACGTTCCTTTCTAATCTCCGCTTTGGTTGTCCTCGTATTCCGTCGAAACCTTCCCCCTCTTGTCTAATTCAAAATTAGACGATCACCTAAAGCAAATTGCGCATTGAAGTTGTCAAGAACTTTGAGCGGATTTTCAATTGACCTGGTCAAAAGTGCAAATCCCTATTCAACACCGAGAGAAGAGAGAAAAGTGGGATAATCCGGAAAAGATGGGGCGCCCTGTTTTTGATGTCTTCCATGGCGATTTACATCTACCTCATGCTTTCATTGGAAATAATTACATGTCTCAAACTTATTTTTTTCGTATTATGATTGATTCTGTCGCTCGCATGGTCCATCTGATTGAGCCTACACTAGTTTCTCCTCGGTCTAACATGGTTGATACGGGAGCTTTCGTAACGAGAATGAGATAAAATCTAACTTGTGATAAACATGACATAGATCAGGAAACAGGGGAATCGATCGTGTTTTGTTCTTACTTCTCCTTGACTGTGAAACAACCCAAACAAAAGAGGTTCGCGGCCCCCTTGGAAATGCATGCGGTTGGCAAGTTCAGCACCGGACTGACTTGAACCGTGCTCCCGTGCGACGCTCCGAGCCCGTGATTCTTCTTCGACGGAGTCTTTTGGAGCCACGGATAAGAATGAGACGTCGTCGACGAGGAATGCGAAGGTTTGGGAATGTGACTAGCTTGTCTTCTGTGGGAAGACGATCTTCTCGGAGCCGGCGCCGAACCTGTTGACTTGCTTCTTGACAGGAGTTGTGATGGGAAAACCGAGCTCTTGCTGGCGCAACGATTGCCGGAGTTGAGACTAGTGCTTCTCCTGATTCCCCAGAAAGACCAGGACTGAAGCTTTTCTTGATCTGATGTCGATCTTGATGGTGCAGATGCGTTCTCCTCTGTTCTCTCTATCTTCTTGTCATCACCGCTGCATGTTGTGGGACTAGGAAGAGGAGTGAGGAAAGGGAGAGGCGCCGCTGCTTCGGATTCGCTTTTGGAAGCCCTTTTCGCCGCGAGACTCAACATCGATGACGAATGAGAGGATGATGGATGCGGAGGTTTGGGAATCCGACTAGCTTGTCTTCTATGTGAAGAACCTGTAGACCTGCTTCTTGACAGGAGTAGTGATGGGAAAACTGAACTCTTCTTGGTGGAACATTTGTCAGAGTCGAGACTAGTGCTTCTCCTGAATCCCCAAAAAGACCGGGACTGAAGCTTCTCTTGATCTGATCCTGATCTTGATGGTATCAATGCAATCTTCTCTGTTCTCTCCGTCTTCTCGTCGTCGTCGTCCCACGTCGGGGGACTAGGAATAGAAATGAGGAAAGGGAGAGGACCTGCTGCTTGAGCTTCACTTCTGGGGGCCCTTTTTGCCGCGAGACTTTCGCTCTGTATCTGAAATGGAAGGATCATGCCGTTAGCGAAAAGCTCGTCCGCCGAAGAAGACACGTGCTCGAGCCCGTCATCGCTGATGCCGAACTCGAACTCGCGGTTCGAGCTCGAACGGAACGAGGATCCCGACTCCGCATTTTGTATTTCTACGCCCTCCTTGCCCTTCCGGGGGAGATCAAGGAAGCTCAATGCGCGAGTCACACACGTCTCCGAGCACATTGCTCTCGTTCCCAGGTAGAAATTTCGGAGGAAGAGGATTCAGAACTGGTTTCCTGACGGTCACGGCATGAAGTTGTATTTACCTTCGAAGGACTCGTGGGTGTGTCGTCTCGGTTCAAGAATAAAAAGGGCTAGCTGGGGATGGGGATGCGGAAAAGGATTCAAACTTGATGGCTAAGTAGGGCACAAGAAGGAATGACAAAAGGGACGGCTTTTGGTCTCTGTGGGACTATGCAAGCAGGATGGTCTGCAGGGGGATTTATTGGGGACTGAGAAAAGAGGAAGTCTTTTTGGAGCTGAGAAGGAACGGGGGGTGATCCTGGCAAAAGGAAAAGGTTTAAAAAATCCTCAATCATTTGAACATGGAGTGGCAGATTGAAATTGGCCCTTTGTCGGATAGAGTAAGGGGGGCAGACATATGAGAATATGTAAGGTTTAGTAGGCGTAGAACAAGTGCATGTGCCCATGGCTTTTTATTATGGGGGAGCGAGAGAGAGAGAGAGACTTGTCGTCATACTTGACAAAGGAAAATGCACACCAACACCCTTGCAATTTGCAAATACTGGTGAAAGGAATCTGAGGATAAGGATTTCAAGGAGACTATGAGCAGTATTCTGTTTTTTTTCCTTGTGTTCACGAGGGACCCGCGCCGTTCTCGCCCGTGCCGGTCGCCGAGGACGAAGCTCGTGAGGGCTCCAAGGAGGCCCCCACCTCCGGACTCGGGCGAGTTTCGGGCGCTTCGCGATCGCGGGGGATTCGAAATAGCGCCCCGGCCAACACTGCCGGCGCTCGCGGGGCTACAAGAAATAGATGGCTCTCTCGAGCCATTTTGTTTTGAGCAAAAATCGCTGCAGATCCGACCGATCGAGACTTAACAAATCGATACCACGATTGATTTATCCACGAAACATGAAGTTTAGGCACGGTGCCGGTCAGCAAATGCTCCCGGCGATACTCTTTAAGCATAACTTTTTCGTCAACGTGTCTCCTAAGTCACGATAAATTATCTATCTAGATGGGGCGATATCCTTCGAGATTATCAAATTCTCACCACCCATAATTGAGGGGGGGAAAAAGTTAAGAAATTGGCGCCACCAATGTGGCGACGGCTTATCCTAGAGGGAAAATTGAGAAATTGACATGTGAACCACACGACCATCTTAGGGAATATTCAACACCAAACGATAAATGCTGACTAGCAGGAAGTTGACAGCTGCCTGGAGCTTGGAGGGGTAAATTGACCGTCTCCTCAAGTTGATTTCCAAGAAGTTACAGCAATGGCGGTCTTCGGCGAGACTTTTCAGCGATTAAATTTCGTGGTCAGTGGGTCAAGTGGGGCAATCCCACCTTGGTCAAGAAAGGAGGAACCCAAAAAACGAAAAAAAAACGAAAGATTTCTTCGTCAAAAACGACAGTCCGTTTGACCTGGCTCGTATAATAAAACTCCACCCCAGGTCGACATGGCGTGTTGCTTTTCAATTGAGGGGATGTTCCCGTGGCGTCATCAAGGATTAGCATGCTTCTCTCACATTGGGATTAGGAAGGGGATTAGGGACCAGAATCTTGCCCGATTCGACCAATAAATGACCAAGTTGACCTGGTGTTCTCCTTACCCTTAGAGCACGCAAGTTGCTTTTCGGACCAAATTAGTTTTCACGTTAAGCAAAAGACAAGAAGACGAGTGTGTAGTTTTTTCTTGTTCAACTCAACACATTTTCCTTTCCATAGTCGCATGTTGGTGCCACATGCGACGCTATAGTCGCTGGTCGGTGTGGAGGAAGAATTAGACAATATTCTCAGTACACGAAATGCCCTCGAAGTTTCGCGAAATTACGCCGATACCGTTTACGAGGGCGCCGGAGCAATTCTCGGCTCGTTTTGTCGGCTACCCTATCACTAACCTGAAAAGAGGGAAAAAAGAGAGAGAGAGAGGGAGAGGGTAGCTTCAGAGAGAGAGGGTAGCTTCGAGCCACAATCGAGTCCGCGAGATATTTTTCAAAGTAATATGATTAGCTGATTCTCATTTCTTCTCTATAGGAAGTAGCATACGTAGACCCAAATAAAAGAATGATTTGTCACTTTTTTGGGTTCATCTCTTTGACGAAGCCTAGCCTCTCTCTCTCTAGTTCATGATTTTCTTTGTTTCGATTAAAATGCGCTGCTAATGGATCAGGGTCAGACCCACGACCGTTCTTAGTTCGTCTTTGTTTCATAAAATTTGTGCTCACATGCTCTTTTATTTTTAGTTTTCTAATGCCTAACTTCGTAAAAAGTGAAGATCGGGTGCTTATTTTTTAATATTGCTGGATTCTTGATAATTTATCAAATTGCGAATTATCAGGTTGGAAATGGGTTATCAAACTTATACTGTTAAAAAATAGGTCAATGCGAGTTACAGGGGACTATACGAGTGACACCCATTTATGTCCATCCAAACCAGACCCGACCACCTCTATCTGAAAACTGAAGATCTCAATTTGGTTCGGGTCCGATTTCGTAGTTTTCGTCTTGCCCTAGGTTGGCTTCTCCGCTCAAGTTAGGCGGGGCTGAAGAAGGGAATTGCCGACCAATCTAAGTCAGACCCACGGCCAGCTCTAGGGCAAATCTCCATGGAACCAAATAGCTGGAGCCAGTATTCTCAGTACTGAGACAGATAAAAATCTCTTCAATGAATGACAAGCAGCAGCTTCCCAGATGACTTCGTATCAATTTCTCACACAATACAGGCCAACTGGGACAGTCTAGCTCTTCCTGTCTTATGTACAACCATGGGCTAAATCAGAATTTTCCAAAAAAAAAAAAACAGATATTATATTCGTATATGCTATCGACAATTGCACGGTAGACAATTACCAGTTCTGATGCCAGAATTCTGGTCATCGCAGATCAATGATGTCGAATTTAAGGTCCGGGTTCATGTAAACATCTGTACACGCCTTGTAAATTGGCCCGCCATCCGAAGGCTGGTTATGAGGGTGAAACCCGCGCTGCTGGCACTGTCTTATGACTGACATGCCACCGGGTGTTGTCAACCGAAAAATCCCATGGGTTCTGCGCAGAGTTAACAACATGCATATCATGATCTGGACCGTGCATATCATCCAGCAGATAAGGCAATAGAAGGAGAAACAGGCTAACCTCGAACCATCTCTTGGAGCCATTACTATGGCAACAGATTCTGGCAACATGATCTGGACCAAGGGAAACAAATGAGTGAACAAATAAGTAGATAACAAAAGCATAATGACAAATCCACTTTTAATGTGCTACGCGAGCTGAATAGCCTACTTTAGTGGACGAAAGGAAAAAAAAGAAATAGATAATGTTTACGACAAACGTAATTTCTAGAAGCCACATCTTGGAATGGGTGGAAGAATAGGAAAGACTCGTGTATGACAGTATGCATCCATGTTTGGTGTGTGAATAAAATCTTCTCTCAGGCGGAGCATCGCTGGCGATTTTATTACAATTGAACCATCTAGTACGTGTCAACAGAAACTTTCTATATGTGAAGAGAAACTTTTTTCCAAAGTAAGGTAACTTCAAGAAAAGGTCAACTCAAAAGTCAAGAATTTGAAGATCAAGTAAATAAACTAAAAATCAATATACACTGATTGCCATGTTGACAACCTTTTCCAATTGTGAGAGAAGCACGACTATTCTTTTTTCCACATGTACCGCCACCTAACCAATTATAAGGGTGAGAAAGACCAGAAGAGATACACACCTGATATGAGTAATGGGTATGAAGATCGATCGATGACATGAAACAGGACTGTGTAGGATGCGTCTGAAATTAAACATTAAAGAACGATCAATCTCTCGGTGAAAAAAAAAAAAACAAGTAGGAGCTTCCAACATAATTTAGCAAAACATATGAAAGGCACATGCAGCTGACAATGAACCATGACCAAAGTTTGATGACCAACTGCAAGAGAAGAGAAGATACAAATGACAAAACAAAGTCCTCTCCCCACAAAGGAGAAAGTTATGTGATCTCGTTATTTGCAAGGAGAGCTCTCAACTATACTGAACCACTGAGCAATGCAATCAGTTTTATCTGTTTATAGCCAGATCCAGGAGAATAACATGCAAAAAAGAGTGACGATTCCTCATCCTTCTCGCGATAGGGGAGACCCGAGAAGGAAAATGCATCCGTTGTTAAGTCATCAGATCATATTGCTTTTTGCAAATTACACTCTGGATGTTTGATAAAATTGTAGGAAGATACTCAGCTTCTAAACAATAAGTTCTAAAATACACTACGGTTTTAGTTAACTGATGTTCACAACAAAACTAGTACCAACGAATTACTCCAGATCACCTCTTTTAAAGCATCCAAACAATAAATCACTCTTTTGTAGCGCGTCTCAGAATCGCAGAAGGGGGTAAAAGCAAACAACTCTTTGTAAGCAAACTTCAGCCACCAAAAGTTACATGTCATCCAAAATATGTTGTTTGATCTAAACCTCAAGTAGACGTTACATGAACACCCTTGGATTTTGGCCAATTACACTGATATCCCATCCTTCATTTTGAAAAGATGAAACATAAAATTTCTCCCAACCAAAAGTGACACTATATTAAGTTTGTTCAGCTTTCTTGTCTTTAAACACCTCAACAAAATATATGCACCATATATAGCAAAAACAGTAGGCAAATTATATGCACCATTATCCACTCTACCAGACATCTTGACTAAATATAGCTCCAAAAATAAGTGGAGCTTCTAACACTTCTGATGGGGAAAAGTTTCTAAAATAGTGTCCTTGCCATAGAACCGAGGTGCAGGAACTTTAATAGTGTGTTCCTAATATGACTTTCTAATACAAGGGAATTAGATGAATTTACTTCGTTTCTTCTACAAATCTGTGAAGACAAGCCTGATCATCTTAAAACTTATTATTAGATGGAACATGATCCTTCAGCACAATACTGAATCCACCTTTATCATAAAGACACAAGGCAAGAAGAGTTCACAAGCACCCCACAAAATACTCACATGAATCCACCCGAGTGGAAAAAGAGATTGCTTATCTTGCACTTCAAATATCTCTTCTTCATTTGTGGTCTGGCACTGATTTTAAACAAATGTCAGCAGGTGAAGAACATAATATATGATCAATGAAAGAATGGTGACAGTTCAAATTTCTAAATGCGTGAGGCTGACATACAGAATCTGATGTCGATTGCTGCTTTGGAATGATTAGGGCAGTGACAAAGAATTTTCTATTTTTCTGTAATAAAGACATGGAGAAAATATTAGCCTCACAAATAGCAAGGAACAAGTTGAAGATTCTGCAGTGTCAATACTCACAAGTGAACCTGCAAGGATGCCACACGTTTCCAAATTACGGTCAGTATTGATCTTAGCCAGTTTCATAAAGGTATTCATCAATGCTGTTGACTGCAAAAAGAAACAGCAGCAAAATCAATGAGCAAGCAAAATTCTCAGTCTGAACTCTCTAGTTAATTACGGATTATTACGGATTTATCATCTGCAAGGGTATTCTATCTCTAATTCATACACCGCATATTCATTAAAGTTCCTATGAACAAGTGCCCTGGAGACACTTGTTGAAGCATGCCTAGTAAAAAATGTCTCGAATTCCAAAGCATGATTGCTCTAACTCGATAAAGGAGGTTATTAACTGAAAGGGAACAATGCAATAAGCAACCATGAGCAAAGGACTTCAAGACTCACAATGTGCAACTGTAGGGAAGACTCTGAACAAACATAATTATCAGGTGCAGGCTTATCCAAACCACACGTTAGATTATTATGTTCGTGAGACACTCCTGGAATTAAATCTTGCACTTCTGCCAGAACAGGAGGAGGAGATGGCTGTCGAATGATATCTGTGTGAACAGTTGTTTCTGTAGTTTCAAAGGAGATCATCAGAGGTTCTTCCTCAGTTTGAGGCAACTTGTTGCCATCATCAACAATGAGATTTGAAACCAAACTGGATGTTCCCTTTTCCAAGTCAGTGGAGTCCTTCATAATTGCATTTTTGTCTTCGACAGATGGTAGCAACCTGCTTCTTGCATAAGGCACAATTCAGTCAAGCGTGCAAGTGAAACCAAGATGAGAGGAAAGCACATACATACTACAATAATCACAGAGCTTACTAGGCCTCAAAACCTTTCCACAATGTACAGGTATTTAATGAATAGCAGGATACATATTGAATTTGCCGTAGTACATAGAAGACCAACCTGGGTATTTCAACTGGAGTCAAGTCTATGTTGCTTGGATATTGAACCTAGCAATAGGAAAAGTTGGCATCCATCAGGATTGAAGAATGAAGAAAACGTTTAAAGACCATAGTAACATACCCCTTTATCGCTCCTAGGTGGCTGCCAGTGCCCATTAAGTCCATTAGGCCCTAAAATAGAATGCCTGGAGAGAGTCTCCTCCTTCGGGCGCACCATGCTAAGTGATCTACAAAAATCAAGAGAAAAAATAAAAAAGCTGAAGAAGTCTCTCATTTGCCAGCCTAAACAAACTTCCAGATTTTTTTCATTCATCCTAATCCAGCACACAAGAATCTCTCAAGAATAACAAATCAATTTCTTGCATGCTCGACTGGACTACATCTCACAAGAATCTGCACTTCAAGTTTAGCTTATCCTCACAAACTTCACTTATGCATGTCTCATATCTAAGCAACCCTTCCATACACGCATTGCAATGGAAGCATAATTTGACCTAGCCAATATATAGCAGAGTCATGACCAAAACAAAAATAATATATATATATAGCAGAGTGTCTTTAAGAAAATGGTAAGTGTGGCCATCAAAACGATAGCACAAAAATGCAGGGGGTACTAAGGGACATCAGCAGCTAGCCCACCACAAGTTCTCAAATGCCTGATAAGAGGTGCCTAGTGTGGGGTAGCTCACAATATGACTGACCAATTCTATAGTACAAGTACACACCACTTTCATTGCATTAGTGGTTTGATTACACAGAGAACAGAAACAAAGTGGCCTGGAGACCTAACCAAGAAACCAATGTGGGCACCATCATATAGGAACTGTCAAATCTAGACCATCAACAGTATGAGTTGCTTGCGCTAGAACAGCTGAACTTACAAGGAGTTCAGTAAAACTCCACCTGATACAAAATTCTAACTTAACAAGGTTATCAACAAATCAAAATTACTTTATCTTCCAAAATGTGTGGATGTTACCAAGAAACAACCACTTACAATTTGCGGAATTGCTCATTTAGTGGACTGGATTGCAGAGGCAGCTGGATCGTTGTACTTTGATAATTTGACAGTAGAGAAGCTGGTCTCGATACCTTGGATAATGCATAGCATTAAGATCGATGCTCCGTAAATCATAAAAATAGCAACGCATAACTCACACAACTTCCGATAAAAAAAAAAAAAAACTGACACAACTTAAGTGAAGGCAGAGTTAGGATAAGTTGGTGGAAGAATAGGCTGTAATACCACTTTCATGCCGTAATTTGTCGAAGTCTGCTTTCTGACAGGAGTCCATTCCAGAGAATTACTTTGATTACGATAACCCCAGTTATTCATCTGGTTCGCCTGTTTCCTGTTAGAATCATCATCAATTTTCTGCCGCACTTTGGGCTGCAATTTCTCCAGCTCAGTCACTGCATTCCTAAGTTGCTACAAGAGAAACCATAAACCATGTTCACATGTGATCCAGAACAACACAGGATTTCTCATTTCTACATGAAGTGACATAGGAGACTAGGAACATACCTTTTTCAATAAAACCTTCTTGGTTTGTGAAGATGCTCTATAATCTCGATGGCAAGGAATGGTCTCGGAAACCAAACTGAGGCAAAAGAATGGAATTATATATAAAGCTCTAGTGTAGTTTCTAGCAAATACAAGCAAAATTGCTTCTCCAGTCTCTTCACAACTGAATCAAGTATCTATTCACTGAACAGTAACACGTAAAGAAAAACTAGGGATAACATATTGTACCTCGAAAACCTGAGAAGCATAACATACAGATCTACGATATTATTCTCCCGTCGGAATATATTAGCCTGCATGCAATTGACACAGGGGAGATAAACAAGCAGTTAAGAACGAAAATTGATCCAAAAATTTGAGGGTAGGGTTCAGGAGCCATAGACAAAGAAGCACAGAACTTGCGATTCAGTCACATCACAACAATGATCCATGAGATGCAAGAACAGCAGCATGCGTCAATCAAACAATATGAAGCCAATACTCGTTTCAACTCCAAGTGTTCAGGGTCAGCCAATCGAAATCATAGAAGATGTTTTAGACATCCAGCAATCTACCGTAACATCTCAAGTAAGAAATTCTCCACGTGCATAAACTGCCGCGCACCATATAGGCAGAAACCAAGTTCCGAGTAACAATGAGAGAATCTATACATAGCAATTCGTCGGATGTAATGGAGACGGATTACCCCGTTTAAGCACGTGACGTGACCAATATCAAGAAACGAATGGCAAAGTCTGGAAAGCCCAGAATAGGCTTCACAGTCTCGTTTCCCTGTCCTTATACATGCTACGACAAACTCTTTACCCTTTACCAAGACCAATCATTACGTCCATCATTGGTAATAAGAGTATCCAGAAAACCGACTTATAACAGCAGACCTATCAAGAAGCTCCACAGTGTTGCCTAGTCGCGAAGTAAAACACAATTCCGACATCCTCCGATCTTCAAAAACTGGCTAGCGAACTTGCAGAAAGCCACGAGAGGAACGAAATGCTCCGGAACTTCACAACCGACTGGCGACAATCAACTAAGAAACGAGCCTCCACATCTCTCACGCCTCGCATTCGATTTACTCTAAAACCAGAATAAGGACTCAACGGCACCGAGCGAATCAGAACAAACGGCCGAAATCAACATCCAGCAGCAACATCGAGAAGAAGCCGCGAATCGAGCAGGAGGTGGGCGGAGGAAAAGAGAGAGAGAGAGAGAGAGAGAGAGAGAGAATCCCCGACGGACCTGCTTGAGGACGTTGTCGGCGATCCTGAAGTAGTAGCGGAGCGCGATGCTGTTGTCGACGTCGAGCCTCTGCGCGCTCGCGGCGATGTCGATCCTTCCCGAAGAGGAAGCAGAAGAAGAAGAAGAAGAAGAAGATGACCTCATCCTTCCGATCGAATCGATCCCCGCCTCGTTCTGCCTTCCCCGCGCCCCGCCGCGACTTCCTCCGCTCCCGGTTTACTTCTCGGAGGAGCGAGCATCTACCGCCGGAGCGCTCCGATTCGGGGGTTCTCCGGCGACCGATCGGGGCCGGTGGCGGGGGAGCTCGGAGGACGGTCGTCGATGGCGGCGTCGGCTCTCGGAGTGGGCGAGAGAGAGAGAGAGAGAGAGAGAGAGAGAAGGGGAGGGAGGAGACGCGATTAGACCGAGACGGTGATTTCTGGTTTGCCGCGAGGGTGAATTTGGAAATACCGGCGACGCCATTTGAAAAGAGGCAAATTGTCCGAAAAATCCTGGATGTATCGCAATTTTTTTTTTAAATTCGGAGCTAAATATTTTAATTTTGACAATTGAGTTCTAATTTTTTTTTATATTTTGTATATTGAGTTCATTCGGTCAATTTTGACTGAAAATTATTGACGTAAACAAATTTTAATAATCTTTTTCAAATTTTTTTGTTGATTTCTTTTTTTTTTATTTTTTTAAAATTTTTCTTTTTTTTTTGTTCAAAGGTCTAGCTACGAGCCGAGGGCCGGTAAAGGTCGCTAGCCATAACGAGGGCTCGTGAGCCCTTACTAGATTCGACAATGTCGTGACCCTCGCCTCCGGCTGGCAAGGATTTTGTGGCCCTCGCCCAAGGGCAACTAGTAGCTAGCATCCTCGCTAGCCCTTTGAACGAAAAAAGAAAATTATTAAAATATTATAAAAATTTATTCATGTTAGTATTGATCATATCAGGATTATCAGCATCCACATCATCAATTTCTACCCAACATTGACCGAATGGACTTAATTAACAAAATATAAAAATATTTAAGATTTAATTGATAAAATTAAAAAGTTTTGGCTAAATTAGCAATAGGGCAATAAACTTAGGGCTTTTTAGGCAATTATCCCGTTAGAAAATGGCCGGTTGTTTGGCTGTTGGGGAAGAGGAGAGAAATGTTGTCATAATGTCGCTCTCCCCCGACAAATAAGAAAAGTCAACTCTAATTCGCGTTTGGATGGTTGTGGCGGCTCGTTATGCGGGTTCGGGACGTCCCTGCGCTGGATCTGGAATAGTACTATCCCGACTTCGGGATAGGATATCGGGATCGGGCCCAGATCGAGTTTTGTGTCTTGGGCCGGTTTGAAAAAGGGGACAGGATGATTGGGCTTGGTTTTGTAAATGTTGGACATTTTTAAAGACCGGGGCAACATGGGCCCTGAAAAATGAAGGGAAAGTTCTACTTTTGGTCCCTAAAAATTGGTCACTTTCTTAATCGAGTCCTCGAACTTTTAATTTATCGAATTGAGTAATTGAAAGCGCAAAAATCTCTTAATCAAGTCCCTGACTCCGGATATTCTTTCTTTCTTTCTTCTTTGCTTTGGTGTGAATTGCTTGGTTTGAAATCAAATTCTTATACGCGTCCAAAACAAAAGCTGTGTGTCCGCTGTGCTCGGGATGGAAACAGTAGAAAAGAAAGGGATTTTTATATGGTACACGGGCCATTACACAATCCGCTTTTGTTAATCATAGATTGAATATGAACCAACTATCTAAATCAATGGCGACGGACATAGATTGTGACAAAGGATATTACATTTGCTATGCACTTCAAATTTGATGAAAGAAATTTTATTGCGATTGTTTTCTTGCAAAATTGGGGACTAGTTAGGAGGAATAAAAAGACTTTGATGCCACCACTGAGCATGGTAGCTCGGTAGTAAATGGGTCACACTGTCTTCAACATGGTCATAACTTCGAGCCTTGTCGAGAGTGAACCTCCGGTTAGCTTATGTCTCGGGCATTTGATAAATCATGAGAAGAGATTTCCTAACTTTTGGTATGCCGGTAGGACTGCAGCCTGTACAGATATAAAGAAACTAAGTAGTCATGACTCAAATCGAACATTCCATAATGAGTATAAGACACTTATGGCAAGCCCCAAAGGGATAACTGCGTTATTCGGCCCCATTCACCCTTTTACTAATTAAAAAGAAGACCTTGATATCCATACAAAAAATAATTAAACAATACACAGTTAGAGCATGATAATTGCAAATTAAGAAGCTAAAAGCTTGTAACAAAGGTACGGATTGGGGATTTAGAAAACCTATTGCAGACCAAGTTGACTTAGGGCCTGTAGTAATGTTTTTGTTTCTCTGTTTTTTCTATTCTTTTGTTCTTCGGAACAGAAAAAGAGCAGAAATTCGTTTAGTAACATTAGTTAATTTTTTTGCTCCTGGAACAGAAAAGTGGTCATAGATTTGCCTAATAGTTTTGGGTTATAAAACCCTCATATGAGTTATCTACCAAAGTTTATCTTTTTAAGTTCACCAAGTTTTCTGTTAGGTTATGAATTTTTCATTTACCTTGATTAGAACTCCTTACATTTACTAATTCTTTTTAGGATTATTAACCTAAATTAACGTGGCTAACCAAATTTTCTCCAACTACTTTCTGGTGTTGGAGTAACAACTCTCGTTTAAGTGAGTTAGCAACATTTATTTGTTTTTTATTGTCAAGTTTACTTGTCATTTACAAACTTTTATTTGCATTTTAAAGCAACGACTCAAATTTACCAAGTTCTGTTAGGAATTTTCAACCTTAATTAGAGTGACTAACTATCATCTTTTTTTTTATTAATTGATTACTAACTAGCTTAAATTACCAACTTTCATTTGAGTTACTTACCAAGTTTATTTTTTCTTTTGATTACCAATATTTATTATCTAGATTACTTTTCACTTTTTCCCGTCTCTGTCAAGCAGGTACTGTTCACTTTCTCTCCCAATTTCTGATTCCCGTGGTACTGCTCACCTGCCTAGAAGGAGCACCTCCTGGGGTGTTCCGGCCATCGTTTGTGGCTGTAACTTGGTGGCTAGACTCGCAAGGTTAGCCTTTCACATACTTCCGCTCCAATCTCCATTTCTTGCTGTCTGCTGCTCGGGAGAACATATCTGGAAATTTGGGTTTCTGGGTTTCCGGTTTTCTGAATATCGAACAAACTGGGTGATTATCTACGCGATTGCTCCTGGTTTTTGGTTCAATCCTCTGCATTCTGCTGGTCTGGTAGTGGTTTGAAGTCTCAACCCAGAATCGGACCTCTGCGGGACACGAGTGTTGTTCGTTGGATTTGAGACGCACGTGCTATTATATGGCTCTCATCCTTCAAAGCTGATTATGGCTGGAAAACAAAACTCTGGGGATCCACTCTCGCGGTTGAAGGAGAACATGACTCAGGAAGTCCTTCCGAAGAGACCTCCGGAGCCTTCCACACACAATGCTGGCTCGTCTAGAGTCAATGAACGAGATGACCCTTCTGGGGAAACAGAGCAAAATGCTCCTCCTAACGCAGTCCATACAAAAGGGCAACCTGTTCACGTGGCTCACCTTGAGCAACGTAACACTCGTGGTCAAAGCCGTGGACGATCCAGGTCCAGTAGGCGCCCTAATGATGCTGGGATTACTAGGGACCCTCTGGGCGATCGTTCTCATCGAAGTCGCAGCAAAGGTGCAGCAACTTCCGAGGCAACCCCTCAGGGCAAAAAGCAGCAAATAACCCAGAGATCGTGGGCGACAGTTGCTAGAACGATGGAAAAGGGGTATGCCCTATGCTTCATACCGCCAACATTTGTTGATGGCAAACCAGTAGTTAGAATTTCAGATGAGATCCTGGGGGATGCTAATCCGAAATGGAGAGAATGCATCGTTGGATACTTTGTGGGGAAAAAACTCTCCTTCAAGCTGGTAGAAACAGCAGTTAAAAATGTCTGGGGGATAAATGTTATTGATGTCTTAGCAAATGCCGATGGCTTCTTCTTTTTCCATATTCCGGACGAATCCTTTCGGCGGAAAATACTGGATGGGGGGCGTATAACCATCCTCAGAGTTCCCATGATGTTGCAGCAGTGGTATCCTACGCTCAAATTAGTGAAAGACCAGCATAAGTCTTTGCCGGTTTGGGTGAAGTTGAGGAACATTCCTGTCTCATTATGGTCAGCTACTGGAATTAGTGCAATTGCCAGTGCAATCGGGAAACCTTTGCATGTGACCTTCAAATTGAGAAGATGAAGATGATTTCTTATGTTAGAGTGTGCATCGAAATTAATGCTGCACAAAATCTGGATGATTCCATTGACATTTATATGAATGATGAAATCTGGAAGATCAAGGTTGATTATGAGTGGCGCCCAATCTCGTGCCTGGCCTGTGGCGTCTTTGGACACAAATGTCCTCCCCCAAACATGGCTCCATCTGGGCTTGCATCAGAGCCTATTGCTGCTGAAGGCCCCTCGAATGCTGACTCTTGGCAGGTTGTGAGAAACAAAAAAGGTAATCCCCGCAATAATCCAGCTAGTATAACCTCCCCTGTTTCCCAGGAGGGGGAGCTCCAAACCCATGTTGCTCCTGTTGTTCCCTCGTTGGACTCTTCTCTGGAATCCTCAGACTCGGAGGACCAAATAGATGCTTTTGAGAGCAATGTTGTAAGTGAATCTGAGGATGGCGCGCCCTCTCCTCTTTCGACTATTACTTGCCGTAAAATTCCAGTGACACAAGGTGAAGTGTCAGAAAGCCGTCCCACTTCTTCTGCAGTGGCCGTCACAATGGCTACAGTCCCGTCTGATATTGCTGATAAGATCAACAAAGACCCTTCTATGGCCGGTACAAATAAGGGCCCAGATCAAGAGAGTAGTCTCACAATTGCTAAGGTGGCCAGCCGTAAGCCAAAGAAACGGGCTGGCACTAAAAGGAGGTAACCAATTTAGACCATTGTCTCATGTTTTTTGGCATCTGGAATATTAGGGGTCTGGGCGACCCCCTTAAGCAGGCGGAAATAAGAGCCCTCGTTAGAGCGCACAATATCTCTTGTCTTGGCATTCTTGAGACAAAGATTAATATGACCCTTTTTGAAAGTCTCTCTATCGGTCTTCTTCCGGGCTGGGAGTGGAAGGCCAATTATGACTACTCGCCGCGTGGTAGAATATGGATTGGATGGAATCCTCAAGAAATAGACCTCCAAGTCCTGTCTAGTTCTACTCAAGCTATCCATGGTCGGGTTCGGCTGTTGGCCCTCAATAAGACTTGTCTGGTTTCGGTTATATATGGGGAACACACCTTTGTGGCTCGCCGTACACTTTGGGCAGATCTTGTGCATTCAAGTGGTCTGTTTGAAAATGAACCTTGGTTGGTCGCCGGGGACTTTAATGCTATACGGGATAACTCTGATAGGATGGGTAGTTCTAATGCATGGTTATCGGCCTTTGATGAATTTAGAATTTGTCTAGACCAAGCTAGTCTTGATGACTTGAGATACATTGGCCATCGCTTCTCATGGTTAACTTCAATGGGAGCTCGTCGGAAGCAAAGGAAGATAGATAGGGTACTTATTAATGCCCATTGGACCAGTTTTTTCTCTTATTCAGAAGCAAATTTCTTGCCCCCTGGAATCTCTGATCACTCCCCGATGATCATCAGAATTGAACATGCTGTTCCTTCGAGAAAGCCAATCAAATTCTTCAACTTTTGGCTATCTCATCAGGACTTTCCGACTATTGTTAAGCAAGTATGGGAGTCTCCTATCTCTGGTACTCAGATGTTTCGTTTATGTCAAAAACTCAGGTGTCTAAAAGGGAGACTCAAGCAATTGAATAGAGATTCGTTCTCTGACATATCGGCTCGCATAGCTCAAGCAAGAGGGATGCTCTCGTCCACTCAAGACTCCCTAGCTGCCGATCCTACTAATATGTACTTAGCGAATCTTGAAAAGGAGCAGCTTCAAATTTTCTCAAAGTTACGTCTTCAGGAGGAGGCGTTTTACAAACAAAAATCCAGAATAAGATGGCTGAATGATGGGGACTTGAACACCAAATATTTTCATCATTTTGTCAACAAGAGACAACTCAGCAATCGCATCCTCTCGGTTTCTGATTCTAATGGTATCCTCCTTACAGACCCGGCTTCAATTCATAGCCATATTGTTACACATTTTCAGACTCTCCTATGCGCAAAAGATTCTGATGATAGGCCTTCATGTGCTGATGTCCAACCTTTGGTGCCTCGTACTCTCGGGAGTGAACAGATCGACTTGTTATCCAAGGAGGTCTCAGATTCGGAAATACGCAACACACTATTCTCCCTTGCCAAAGGTAAGGCCCCGGGGCCGGATGGGTACAATGTTGATTTCTTTATATCATCTTGGCAAATCGTTGGACCGTCTGTTACGTTGGCCATCAAGGATTTCTTTCAATCAGGTTGCTTGTTAAAGGAGATCAATTCCACTATCATTACTCTCGTCCCCAAGGTAGCTAATGCCATAGGAATGAACGACTTTAGGCCAATTGCATGTTGTAATACAATTTACAAGTGCATTGCCAAAATTCTAGCTAACCGAATTGCTGCTGTGTTGCCCTCTATTATCAGTTCTTCACAGAATGCTTTTGTAAAGGGTAGGAGAATAGGAGATAATATACTCCTCGCACAAGAACTCTTTGCGGGTTTTCATCTTGAACCCTATCTACCTAAATGTGCCATCAAAGTCGATTTCCAGAAGGCATATGACACTGTAGACCGGAAGTTCTTGAAAACAGTTCTCGAAGCCTTCGGGTTCCCCACGATGACCACGAAACTCATTATGGAGTGTGTCACATCCCCTAAATTCTCCATAGCTATCAATGGAGAATTACATGGTTTCTTTAACAGTGGAAGAGGTATTCGTCAAGGCGACCCCCTGTCTCCATACCTATTCACGATGGTTATGGAAATATTCTCCGGAATCCTTAATTCCCAAGCTAGACTCCCGGGGTTCAAATTCTACTGGAGATGTAAGTCCACTTGCCTAACTCATTTGTTTTTTGCTGATGATGTCCTCCTCTTTATGGAAGGAAACGCCACCTCTGCCACCCTACTTAAAGAAGGCATTCAGTTTTTTTCCAAATGGTCGGGTCTATACCCGAACCCCAACAAAAGTGAAGTTTATCTTTCTGGTGGGACAACAGATACTAAAGCACAAATTCGGATATCCCTAGATTCAATGAAGGCTCACTCCCTTTCCGGTACCTCGGTGTACCTGTGTTTGCATCAAGGATGACTAAAGCGGACTGTAATTCATTAGTTAACTCTATAACGGCTCGGGCACGATCGTGGTCCCATTGATTCCTTTCCTTTGCTGGTAGACTACAACTGATCAGGTCTGTTCTCCATGCTATCCAAGTGCATTGGGCTAATGTATTCACTATCCGTCTATCAGTGCTGTATAGGATTGAAATGATTCTTCGACAATTTTTGTGGAAAGGACCTGAACTGGGTATCGGGGGGGCCAGAGTCCCTTGGAGGAAAGTTTGTTTGCCCAAAGAGGAAGGTGGACTTGGCATTCGAAGACTGTTTGATTGCAACCGTGCAGCAATGCTTAAGCACATATGGAATCTATTCACAGATAAGGAGTCCCTATGGTGCAGGTGGATCCATTCTACCTTTCTAAAAAATAAAAACTTCTGGCTGATGCCGAAGCCCACTTTCTGTTCATGGGCTTGGAAGAAAATACTGGATATTCGATCGCAATTTCGGCTTCAGTTTCGGTGGAAGATAGGGGATGGAGCATCTGTCTCTTTTTGGTTTGATAATTGGCACCCTAAAGGCCCTATTTCTGACTTGTTCTCTAACAGAGAAATATATACCTCGGGCGTCCCGAGAAATGCGACAGTTCATGATTTCTTGTACTCCACATGGGATGAATCATCCTTCTTGGGAAGATTCAATTCGTGGAATGACCCGATACCCATGATTGATGATAGTCTTGATACTTTCGTATGGCAAGGCCATTACTCTGGGCTATTCTCGATAGTAACAGCTTGAGAGTTGATCAGAATTAAGAGTCCAAAAGTGTTCTGGAGCTCCTTTATATGGGACCGTAGCATTGCACCAAGGTATGCCTTTTTGCTTTGGCTTATCACTAAGAATAGACTCCCAACGCAGGTTGTACTTCTCAGGTACAATAGGATTTCGGCAGCTTTGTGTGCATACTGTAAATGTAGGCCAGATTCCATAGATCATTTGTTTTTTGGGTGTCAATGCACGGGCTCCCTTGCTATGTTCTGGGCAAACTCTTGCAATCTCTCATGGCGGAATAAACCGTGGGTAGATAATCTTCGTTGGGCAAGCAAGTACATTAGTGGTAACAATTTCCAACATCGGATTGCGCGGTTCTCTCTTGGCGCCTTATGTCATATTATTTGGTCAGAACGGAACCATATCCTTTTTAGGAACAAGCCCATGTATTTACTAGCCATGCGCAATCACCTTGTTAAGGTTGTTCGGGACAGAGGGTTATCCATGCATCCTGTTCAAGACACTCCACGCAACAGGAAGATCCAAGTCAACTGGGGCATTTCATCGTCTATATTCGCATAACCTACTTGTGCATCTTTGTATGTATCTTCCTTAGGTTATTGGCCAATTTTTAGGCCTTATTGCTCTGTTCCTTAACATTGTATAGCCCAACACCTTTGCACCTGTTGGGACACCTCGGTGTTGACATATGTGCGGGGTTTTTGTGTTTGGCTACCTTTTTTTTAAGATCCGTTGTGAAAAGTTATACAATTCTTATCTTACCAAAAAAAAATATTTATTATCTTTGACCAACTTTTATTTAACTGTAATAATTACAAGCGATTTATCAACTTTATTTCTATTAAGTTATCAACTTCTTTTTTGCTACTAACTCTCATTAAGTTAATTATTAATGATTATTGATTTTTTTTTTTAATTTACCAACTTTTCTATTTGATTTTATCACGGATAAAGTTGGTAAGTCAACAAGTAAAGTTTGGTAACTTTACCTAATAGTCGTGTTGGGAAGAACCGATTTGCGGGCATGAAATAAACTCGTTAAGAATGCTGAAAATATGGCAACATCACTCGCATTAAAGTTATGGTTCTCACTTGTCTAACTCGAAGAGGCATGACAAAAATTAGAACATTGTACTTAAAAGAAAGAGATGCCTCTTTGAATTCTGCTAGAATCTTTAGTCAGCCAAAATTTAGAGCAGAATTCTATTGTTTCGTACCCTTGGTGTGGATTTCTACCCAAAGGGTAAATTTCAATAAGTATTTGGAAAGTGTCAAGAAACTATTGTATAAATTGACTCATAACTTTGTTTCAAGCAATTTGCTAGTAAGGTACCAACACTTCATGAAACTACAAATACTCTCTAATAGTTTGCAAAGTTCAATTTTTTGTACTAAACTTACCAACTTTTGTTTGCACATATAAATTAGAGCAATTTACTAATTTTATATGAAATTACCGATATAAATTAGAGCAATTTACAAACTTTTACCTATATAAATTTCCACATAGTTTTGGGTTACTGACTCTCATATGAATTACCTACCAATGTTTATTTACTGTTTTAGTTTGCCAGCTTTTCTACGGGGTTACGAATTTTATTTATCTTGGTTAGCAACCATATGTTTAAGAATTCTTTTTAAGATTACTGGCCTAAAGCAGAGTGATTCACCAATTTTTCTCGCATTAATTTACAGTATACTATTAAGTTAACAACTCTCATTTGAATAAGTTGGAAACATTTTTTTTTTTCAACTTATCATTTACAACCTTATATTTACAATTTTCACCAATGATTTGAATTCACCAACTTTTATAGTATTTTACGAACTTTAATTAGAGTGACTCACTATCTTTTTTCAAGTTAGTTAGTTACTAACTAGCTTGAGTTCCTAGCAGTAAAGGGGCTTGGCGGTCGAGGGTGAGGGGGTGTCTTGCCGGTGGATGGCTCAACAAGTAGCTTGTCCTAGTGAGGTCACCGCAGTGGAAACAAGGATGCCGGATGCGAAGGGACTTTTGTTCCGATGAAAGAGACTGACAGAGCAATCTTTTAGGGCGTGAATGACAAGCATTCTGTTCCAAGAATAGATTTCTGGCTAGATTTTCTATTTGTATCCCTTGGACGAGTTTCTGGATAGAGATACATGTTTGATAACGATACAAAATTTCTCTTCTCGGATCATAAATTCGTTCGATAACGACACAAAATTTCTCCCTCTTATCCTCTTTTCCATTCATAGACGGGCGGCAGCCGATAGCAAGAGGCGGCAGTCGGAAGGCGATGGGTGGTGGGGGGAGGCAGCGGCCACGTGCGGCGAGAGGCGAGGGCGAGCAATAAGAAGGGTTTTTATTTATCTTTTTGTTCTAGAAATAGAAAAGTATAAAATTTTTACTTCTTATTTCTGTTCTAAACCTATTTATGGAGAAAAATGAAATTGCGTTACCAAACGAATTTTTATTCTAGGGATAGAAAAAAGAAGAAGAAATATAATAGTTATCATGTGCGTCCTTTACTAGACTTTTCCTGTGGTGTGTCTTCTTCTTATTCCCTTAGAAACCAACATTGCACGCTCAAGAATTGCGACCGCCGGCGAAATGCTTGACCGAGTTGAATGAATCGCCAGGGCGCTCTCGGTGAGATAAGGCAGGAATGTGTAGATCGCTGGGCTGGAAGACGTCAACCTGCAAGAGAGAAGAGCCAAACGTGATCACTTCGAGCGTCTAAGATGAGTCGGATCATGCAGGGTGCAGCAGCAAGACGGGAGCAATCGTGCAGACGCAGCAGGGAGCGGCGTGGTATGGCTCACGGTCCGACGTGACGGTCGCGAGGCAGTGCTGGGCGTGACGAAGCTGAGGACGACCGGCCGGGATGGTGATCTGGACCCGGGGGTGTTGGGACAGCTGCAGCTGCTAGGCGTGGTCGAGGAACCTGCAAAAAATTACCTGGTTGGTTGGGGCTCGCTCATGCGCTCGTGTTTCCTGCTCTCGACGCTTTTTTCTTTTCTTGCCGACTTTGCGTGTTGCCGCTCTCTATTGCGTGCGTTCTGTCTAGAAAAAAAAAATTTCTTTTCAATTCTGATTGTGGTGTTCTCCCTCGCTCTCTCCATGTATCTCTCGTTTTCTCGAGTGTGTTCTCTCTTGCTTTCTTTCTCTATGCTGTGTTCTCAAGTTATAGAGAGTTGCCGACCCCTTGATATGTGAGAAGTCATGTCTTTGTATGGTGAAAACCTGGGTTTATTCCTAATTGGCTTGGCTTAATTTAGGCCTTAATAAAGTGAGGGCTCTAATGGCATAATTAAGGCCTTTCATGAATTAAACCTTAATGGGCTACTTTAGACTCAATTAAGCTCAATGAGGCCACTCCGCCTTTATGAAATTCGGCCATCGTGGTCCGATGGGCCGGCCGAAATTGGCATCTGTCGTAAGCTTAGTCCAATCCATTTAAGTTCAGAACCATTTGCCGCCGGTCCGATTAAAATGCAATGAATTTATCTATATGCTGAATGCTCCTAAAAATATTGTTTAAAGGCCGGGATCGGTCCCTAATTTTTTATTTAATGAACAATCAAATGGATTGCCAAAAATTCAGGTCTCAATAAATAGCCCAACTCTGACAATAAGAAAGAAGGATATTAGAGAAAAAATGGAAACCAACTTTCTAAATTTCCTCATTGAGCTAGTTGCTTAAATTATAAATACAAAGATTTTTGAACAGTGCATAGCTAACGGTGCCATTAGCTTGGAAAAGATACATCAAATCTCAGCCAAGCATTTTCTATATAAAAAAATCCATAAGAAGATAAAGATTTTGTTATCTTATTTAGGTTCCATTAGTTTCACTCATGAGCAAAATGATTTTCTCTTTTTGGAAAGAGGAAATAATTTTCCTTTTTCTTTCACCATTTATTTTCAATAAATGGAATTTGAATTGCGCTTCGAGGGTATAATGAGAATGATGGAATTTGAATTCTTCTCTGCTTTTGTATCATTCGATCCAGTACAAAAAGGATTAAAAGCTAAGTTTCGATTCAGTCAATACCGTTGTTCTCAGTCTTTTTCCCCGCATTTCCAGCGACTTCTTTACTCCTCTGGATCGCCTTCAGTCCGCCGACAACCACCGCCTTCGCTGTGGGTCACTCGCCGTTTCCACAACGGCTTTGGAAGCCTCCTCTGTTCTCTGCTCTGTCTTCCGGTCAGTTTGCTCCGAGTGCTCCCAACTTGTTCCTTTCTCATTCGCCGGCTCAATTTCTCGGCATTTTTGTGCTTGATTTGTCAGCGATCAATGCTCTTGACAGCAACTATTGCGCATGCTCATTCTCAATTTTGCTTGATGTTTAGTGTTCCTGCTCCAGCATTTAGTGTTCACCTTGTGATATCGTTTGCATCTGTGATTCTCTGAATCTACTTGGCTCGATGGCCTGGATTTGCCTTGATTACCCCAATTTTAGTTCGGATTTATGTTTAACCGAGAGATTCTACAAAATTCCTGAGTTGCATCGATGAACGTCCCGAGTCGAGATTTGATTGAGTTTAATGTCTTCGCCGGCTTCATTTGCCTATTTCTATTACATAAGCTGTGGTCGATTTCTGTGTGTCCTCATTAGAAGCAAATCTGGTAATTGCTCGCTCCAAAGTTTATTTCCAAAGTTCTCACTTCATTAAACATTTTCAATGTTTATATGAGAGACGCCAAAATTTGAATATTGTTGAACTTGGCCGAGAAACATCTGAACGGAATTGGATCCATCCTGATGGGCGTTAGCGTTGGTGTGCTTTGGATTTGGCCAAGAAACATTTGCAGTTGATATGTTCATGCTGAGATTTGATGAGATTCTATGTTTGTATGTAAAAACTGGTCTGGTAGTGAGGAAACTAAGGGCGCGTTTGGCAACGTGCCAAATAGTAAAAATTTCTGTTCTTTTGTTCCTAGAAATGGTTTGAGAACGGAAATGCGTTTGGTAAATTTTTTTTGCCCGGGCACATTTTTACAAAAATTTGTGCCGAGAAACAGTTTTGGAAGAGAAACAAGAAGTAAAAAAAAGTTGCTTCTTGTTTCTCGGCACAATTTTGAGAATCAGTTTTTTTTTCTTTTTTTTCTTTTCTTATTTGTGTTGGTCTTCATTGGCCTAGGCCGGCGACCGGCCACAGCCCAGGGCCGGCGAGGGCGTCACGGCCCTCGCCGGCTGAGCAGAGGGTCGCCCTCGCCGGCGAGGGCTGGACCCTCGCCGCCTGGGCGAGGCCGAGGGTCGCCGTCGCGACCCACGGCGAGGCCGGCGTCGCCGTGGGTCGCGACGGCGACCCTCGGCCTCGCCCAGATCTGGCGAGGCCGAGCCTCGCCGTCGCGACCCACGGCGACGCCGACCTCGCCGTGGGTCGCGACGGCGAGGCCGCCTCGCCCAGGCGGCAAGGGTCCAGCCCTCGCCCTCGCCGGCCCTGGGCTGTGGCCGGTTGCCGGTCACCGGCAACCGGCCATGGCCAAAGAAGAAAAGGGTAAAAAAAAATATATATCATTAAAATATTATTTAGGAACAAAAATTTTGTGTAGTTTACCAAATGCATTTCTATTCTTTTCTAGTCTAGAAATAGAAATTTTGGATAATTACCAAATGCCTTAAAACACTCAGAAATTGTTTCCGGGTACAGAATAAAAAAAAATCATTTCTGTTCAGAAATAGTTCCCGAGCACAGAATGGTTCTCATGCGCACCCTAAGACTTAGATTTATGAGCGAAATTCATTGATTCATTGGTTTTATGGATCTTTCCACAAAAAATGACTAGTCAATCGAGAACACTTTACAATAGATGAAAGTATTCATACATAAAAATTAGGAAAGTGAATTCCTAAACCTAAAAAGGTGAAAACACTATCTTGAATTGTCATTCTCTTTCCGGAGTTGCCTCGAAACTGACTCGTCTCTCTCTTCTCTCAGCGGCCAGAGACTCGTGCTCTGCCGCCGCCGCCTCCTCGCGACTCCCACTTCTACCGCCAATGACTCTGCCACCAATTCTATATCTAGCTCCTCTGCTGCTCTCCTCTCTCAACTGGCTACTCTCATCGTTCTCCAATTCATTCTCTTCCTCCTCCTCAAACGTTGGCCCCATGCTCTCCAACCGAGTAACAGGCAACTCCACCGTCGGCCTCGACCAGCTTTGATTCAAGCTCCACACGCCCTTACCTTCACCTTCATCACCCCCGTCGTCTGACGACAAAAAACAACTGCATCTCTTTTCCCCCATCGCCAAACGCCGAGATTCGATGATCGCTGAAGACCTAGCTCACGACGTCGCCGACGCTTGGCGAGCTTCTCGGATAGGTACGGAGCGAAGCCTCTCCCGTCAGAAGGAGCATAGAGAAGAATGAAAATGGGTGCATTGATCCCGTGCAATGAGTGAGAAGCGAATGGCGATTGCAGAGAATGGAAATGGCGGGATTGGAGAGAGAGAGAGAGAGAGAGAGAGAGAGAGAGAGAGAGAGAGAGAGAGAGAGAGAGAGGCGTACGTGACAAGACGATGCGGAGGGTTTTCGTTTATATATCACCAAACATAAGAAAATTAACCATTTTCCTGAAAAATGATTTCCTGAAAAATGTTTTCCTTTATTATGGAGTTTTTCCCCAAACAAATGCATCATTACTAGTAAATCGGGAGAAATATTCCCTTTCTTATTTCTTTGAAACTACGGGGGTTCACCCAATATTTTAGACACAGGTTGCTCATAAGAAACTCTATGCCAATGTAAGTGGTTGATTCCGGGGAAAATTCCAAACAAGTATATGAAGTGTTCTCATTTTCTCAAATAAGGATCTGTAGTAAATTTTGTTTCAAAAAAGGGCTTAAAGTGGTACGTCGGTTTCAAATTAGGGCCTGACCTCGCCAGCCGGCTAAATATTATGATCGGTCAAAGGCTTTTTTCTTCCAAAGACAATTTTAACTTAAATTTTAATTAAAATGGATTAAACATTAAGAAAATTAAAAGTTTTTAAAAAAGAAAAAAATACAGGTGGGAGAGCTGTCCCGTCTATATTTTTTTTTGTGTTTTCTTTATTTTTTTAAGTTTTAGCCTTTATTTTCTTTTTTTTTTTGGTAAGTTCCTTTATTTTCTTTTCTGAGTTTGTCTTTTTCATAGAATTTTTTTGGATTTTTTAACCTAATTTAATTAAGATTTTGTGTAAAAATTAAGATTCGGATCAAAACGACGTCATTTTAGTGCTTCGGTTAACCTTAACACCACGTACGACCCCATGTGGGAAAGATACAATATTAGAAAAACCACATTAGTAGTTTCCGCTAGTTAAATGAAACGGAGTTAGCGGAAAGACTTGATTTTTACAAAATATTGAATCCTAGGCAAGGGCCTCCAAGCTCTCGCTAGCTGCTGGCAAGGGTCATCTCACCTAGGTCCTCACTGGCCATGGGTGAGGTGATCCTCGCCTAGTTCTAGCAAAGGCCGGCGAGGGTCACCCAGCCTAGGCGAAGTCAACCCTCACCTGTGGCTTTCAAGGTTGGCCTCGCTCAGCCCTCTTCGAGTATTGCTGGTGGCTGGCCATTACCAGAGATCGACCATAGGCGGCCAGCCTTGGCCAAAAAGGAAAGAAAAAACAAAAAAAAAAGGAAAAACAAAAGAAAAAAGGAAACAAACCAAAAAATTAAATGACGAAAATTCCCTTAACTAGTAGATGAGGTCAGGCCCTTCCTTGAGATTGACATAGCCACTTCAAATTCTTATTTGAAACCAGGTCCAATTTAAGCCCTCATTTGAGAAAATGAGAACACTTCGTGCCCTTATTTGGAATTTTACCTTAAGTTCTATATCACTCTAGGTTCCTTGATATTTTGAGTTTACTATGAGGAAATTGGCTAGCATAAGATATTAGGATATTGTTGCATTGCTTCTCACTTTTTGGATAATGTTCATAGATGTGAATTGGAGAAGCTTGGAGACTTTCATTAGCTTCCATAAGGATTACGTCAATTTTGGAATTTAGAAACTAGATTAGGCTTCATCATAGACGTAGAACAGTAATTTTGAATAAAATTGACAATCTTTGGTTTTAGTTTAGGTTTAAGTAGATTAGTCTCTTTAGAAAAGATTGGATTTGATTTTAGCTCAGGGAGTTGCTGTCCGGGACGCTTTGGACGTAGATTAATCTTTGGATTTGATTAGTCTCTGGCCGGTCACCGGACCGGCAACCAGCCGGAGGTTGAAGGTGAAACAAAAAAGAAAAGAAAAGAAAAGAAAAAGTAAAAAAGTTCGAAATAATTCGAAATAATATTAAAAAATTGGATGAATAGTAAACGGGGTAGATTTGGGACAAAAATAAAAGTTTTGAGTTTTTTATGAGACAAAAAAAAGTTGGGGATATAATTGGGACAAAGGGTAAAGTTCGGGGTTTTTTAGGGAATTAGGCCATTAAAATAAATATTCCTAAACATTGCGTGAGGTAAGGGATTGGGAGAACTCATGCCGATTGAGGATCATTGGTCCCCAACTCGACATTACCTCTAAACCCGTCTGTCCCCAGCCCTTTTGGGAGGGTGGCAACAATATGTTAAAGTGGTTGGTGTAGTGAAAATGGATCACTTATCTTTTACAAGGTCACAAGTTTGATTTACGTCGTGAGCCAACCTTTGAACAACTCATACTATGCTGTCTATTTGCGATATACCTTGCATGCAAAAATGTCCCAATTGTAGCATTTTGACGACGCTCGAATGACAAACTCGCCGATCTCATACCTTCATATTGCAGGTGATGTAGAGTAGTTATGCCTCAAATAGAATATTCCATAGAAAATGTGGAACCTTCGTGGTATATTGTTGGTTAAAAAATAATTGACAATCTTTTTCCCAAGTATCTCATTGACATCAATACTTTTATGAAATCACCAACCTTTTTCATAGTTTATAAATCATCAATTTTCGTACTAACTCTGCACATTTTATATTCATAATCTACTAAGGTTTTGAATTTACCAACTCCTATATGCAATTACGAACCAAAATTAAATTGACTTACCACTTTTGTTAGATTGAGTTATAAATTAGTTTCTGAGTTACTTACAAACAACTGATTGGTTGCAAGTATACTACCTTTTTGAGTGAATTATCAACTTTTGTGTGCTTTTAGTATATCAGCCTCTTAAGGCATAAACTCTTTTAGAGTTTACCAACCTTAATTAGCGTGAACCACCATCTTTCCCATTTAACTGCCAACAAATATTGGGTTACCAACTCTCGCTAATTTATTTATTTTTCCCTTATTGCCAACTTTTCTTGTCGTCTACAAAATTTTATTTGTCTATTTTAGCAATACTTGAAATTTACCAACTCTTTTTACATATTACCAAAATTAGAGTAAATGGACTAAATTGAACGTGTACCAATAGTACTGGGATTATATTGAACGAATTAAAAATTCAGAGACCATATTGAACAAATTAAATATTAATGGATCATATTATACATTGGGTCAAAATTCAAAAATCATTTACATTATTATTTCTTTTTTTATAGCATCAACTTTATCCTTTTCTTTTTGGCCACGTAATATTTTATCCTCTGAGAGGGAAAAGAACCCTCATAGCAAATATCACGTAGAAGATTCTTGTTCATTTTCCTTACAAGTAAACTTTAAGTCAATAAAAAAAAATTACATAACCAAGTCATCCAACCTACATGAATATAACTCGACAAAGTTTCACAAACTTGTTTTTTCCCATTCCTTCTTAGAGATGCATGTTTAATCAAGATAAAAGAGCACATACAGGTGCGAATGATAATATTTCTCGACCTTGTCCTTATTTTTGGCTAGAAATAGAAAAATTTATTTCTCTTCCCCAAATGAGTTTCTAGCAAAAAGTAGCATTTGATAAAAACACAAATTTTATGTTCCCTGAATAGAAATTCATTTGATAAGTTATTCTTGAATTTATGTTTTCGGCGGCAACAGACAAGCAATGGGCGGTGATGTACGGGCAGCGAGTGGCGGCGGTCGGGAAGCGAGCAATGGCTGGTGGCCAGCGAATGACGTCGAACAGCGGCGGTTGGACGGCAAGCAGTGGTGGACGGCCGGCGGCAGCAAACAATCAACGAGCAGGCAGGCAAGCGACGACAGACGGTGAGTGAGAGGCAAGAGTGAGCAATAAGAGAGTTGTTATTTCTATTTTCGAAATAGAAATAGAAAGCTAGAAAATTTTAATTTCTCATTTCTGTTCGAAATTTATTTATGGGCCAAAATTTTTCCTAGAAATAAAAAAGATAAAAATATTTTACTAAAAGGATTTCTGTTTTAAACCTGTTTCAAAAAGTAAAAAAAATAAAAAAATAAAGAAACATAATAATTATCATTCATGCCATAAATTAGTGATCAATTCAGCTTTTTTAGACACTTTACTTGCAGAAGAAGGGACTTCAATGAGTGACATTCCTCCTGCGACGGTAGTGGAATGGATGAGTTGCCCAGACTTTCGTCGCCCTATGGTTGCCGGCGTGATTTGGAGGCTGGAGGTGGAAGCTTCGAGGAGGATGAGTCCTCCAGTGGTCCTTTCGACATCACCAACACTAAACACGTCCCCATCTGTCATCTCAGGCAATGGAGGGTAAATCTTGCATATTTTTCGGCTACAGTTGATTGGTGGCCACTTCAGGCCTGTTTACTAACGTTTTTATTTCACTGTTTTTCTATTCTTTTATCTTCTAGAACAGAAATAAAATAGAAATCCGTTTAGTAACGTTAGTTAAATTTTTTGTTCCTCAAAATAGAAAAGTGGCCAGGAAAGATTTGGAATAGAAATAAAAGGCAAAAAAAATCTACTTCTTGTTCCCAAAAATAAAAAGAGAAACAAGATCAGCTCTTTCTCTTTTACAAGATATTCTCGTACTAAATCCTAAACCCTAAAACACTAAAACCCTAAATCGCAAAACCTCAAACCCTAAACCATAATCTCCAAACCCCAAACCCTAAACTTTAAACCCTATACCCCAAACCCCAAAATCCAAATCCCTAAAACCCTAACCCAAACCCCTAAACCCAAAATCTTAAAACCCTAAACACTAAAACCCAAAACCCAAACCTTAAACCCAAACACTAAAACCCCAAAACCCGAATACCTAAATCCCTAAACCCAAACCCTAAAATCCGAAATCCGAAACACTAAACACTAAACTCCAAACCCTAAAACCATAAATCGCAAAACCATGAATCCTAAACCCTAAACCCCAAACCCCAAAACTCCAAACCCTATACCCGAAACCCCAAAACTTGAATCCCCAAAACCCGAAGCACTAAACCCTAAACCCCAAAATCGCAAACCTTAAAACATGAAGAGTAATTTTCTCGACCACCACCCGGTATTTTCTTTGTCTATAAAGGGTAATTTTCTTTATGATTATATTAAGGTCATTCAATTCCATATCATAATATATTTTGATTCTATTTTTAGTCCATTTATCATAATATATTTTGATTCTATTTTTAGTCCATTTTTTCCAAACATGAATTGTTAAGTCTCCACTAACATTTTTATAATTAAATGAAAAAATTAGGAGAAGAAATTTTTAGGATCGTATCAAATGTATTTCTATTCTTTTTCTATTCCGGGAATAGAAATTTGTCCAATTATCAAATGCATTCATTTGCTCAGAAAATCGTCCAAGGAATAGATTTCTATTTCTGAACAAAAATGATTTTTGGGAACAGAAACGTTACTAAATAGACCCTTACTTTCCTTCCTTCCATAGAAGATCTGCATGCTTTTTCAATTTGAGCAGCGAAAGTTAGGGGTATGCAAAAGAACCGAGACCCGCCCGAACGGAACAGACCGAAACCGGTGGTTCCCAAGGGAACCGGTCTAGTACCCGGTTCTAATATAGAACTGGTACTGTTTGGGCCGATTCCCGGTGTGGAACTGCCCACCCGCCCACCCGAATCGAATTGGTAATTTAATAATAATATATTTTATTTTTTTAATTTTTAATTAAAAAATATGATCGAAATTTTTTTTTTTAAAAAAAGAAAATTTGTTATCATGTCTGAAGCTCTTGTATAGTTGGAATACCTTGGTCATTTTTCCCAATAATTAATGGGTACCCACTTAATTTATGAATGATGTGGTTAATATAATCGATCATAATGTAAGAATTGTATGAAAAGTTATTTTCTTTTCCCTTTATTCTGTTGATTCAATGTTAGTCCACAGATTTTTTTTTTATTTGTCTAGGAAAACTTGTTGAGACCGATTCCATGGATCCGCCTGATAACCGGACCAGACCGGCGGTCCGGTTCTCGGGCTGCTCTGTGGAACCAACGGGCGGTTCTTGGTTCCAATTTTTGGAACCAGTCCTGTAGCGGGCGGTCCACGGTTCCGAGGTGGGAATCGCCCACTCGGACCATGCACACCCCTAGCGAAAGTTATTTAGACAATATACGGTTTACACAAACCTTAACATTTCCCCCAAATCTTGTTGATCTCGGTTTTTATCAGCTTGATACTAGGGGTGTACAAAGGAATTAGGACTAGACCGATAGGTGTGTGTCCATTCGGACTAGACCGCGCACACCCACAATTCAAAATGTTAAGAATGCAAGTGTGTTTCATGTCATTTACCAAATTGTTAATTATACTCCTTAAGTAATCACTTGCCTGCTCTATTTAATGTGAAAACGAAGTCGTGATGTCATGTATTTGATATTCCTTAAATTCTTCTTGCCAACCCGTTAAAAATTCTCTCTTTTGGTTGCGATGGTTGGAGAACACCACCGAACGGAGGAGACCTTGTTTCATGCTAGCGGCGGTGAGAGATGGGCGTTGCCCACGTCTTGGCATCCCAGCTACTCCATCCCACTCGAAGCATGTGAGGGACGGGAAAGAACACGAGCGTTATATAACATGTTTCAAGATACGAATGTGATGTCAGCTTGGATTATTTTTGCGTGGGTTCGACTAGATTATTTTTCAAAGTCAAGGCCAAAGGACGATCACATGGAGAGGGCCCTCAACGACCTTCGTCACAGAGCATTTTCAAAAGCCAATCTAATCGAGTTTTGTATAGACTTTGGAGCTCATGAGTCTTATCTCATGGCTTGACTTATCCTGCCGAAGGGATTTGGGATTGGAGATCGGTTCCATGCACCCACCTAGGAACTAGACCAGACCAATGGTCCAGTTCTTGGTTCTAATTTTTTGGAACCGGTCTTTAGCGGTTGGTTCCCGATTTGGGGGAGAAAACTGCCCACCCGGACCATGCTCACTTTTACTTGATATTTCCGAGTTAGATTGTCCAAAAATTTATAAACCTATTGTAGTTTTACCAATTCAGTCTTAAATCTTTCAATTTTGTCTAAACCCTTTCACGTTTTGCCAATAGAGCCCATCTGGCTAATTTTAGCCGGAAATCGCTAACGTGTATGTCAGCTATCCTACGTCGCACGGCCAACGGTCACGTAGACAATTTTTAATAATATTTTTTTATAATTTTATTTTATCATATTTTTTTCTTCTTTTTCTTCTTCCGAACCCAGCGAGGTGGTCGGCCAGACTTCTCCAACCGAGGAGAAGTAAGTTTGGTACTTGAGTCAGATTGTTTGGATCTCATAGGCTCCCTTACCAGCTCGAGCACACATCACTTGAAGTGGGACTTGAGAGAGGACTTATGGAGGAGGACTGATCTGTCATTGAAGATTTCAAATTCAAAGTTGGCCCATTGATCGGGAGAGTCCACCAACTTGCCAACTGGGTTGCCAAAGCCTAACAATTGAAAGCCTTGTCTAGAAATTGGGCATCTTTCCCTCCGCAAGCCCTTTCGTATTTCCTTTGCTCGGATGCTTTAAACTTGTATTCTCAACTTTTACCAAGTCAATGGTACTCTTATCTTTCTGACAGAAAAAAAAAACAAAATCAATTTCTCTGAATTTAAAAAATAAGTGCCATCTTTATGCGCTGTGTACGACTACTTACATCGAGACAATGCCCCGCAAGTTAAATATGCCGTTCAATGATGTATCGTGAAAATTACCAAAAAATTCATTAATTTATTATACTTATGCCAATTCAGTTCTAAATTTTTTAATTTGATTAATTTAACCCTAAACATTTTGATAATTTGCCAATTCATGCCTAAACCTTTTAATTATGCCAATTTAGTCTTAAAATTTTTTACGATTTGTCAATTTAGTCCTTTTGGCCAATTTTTGCCAGAAATCGCTGACGCGATGGTCTTTTCAGTGCCACCCATCTTACGTGGCACGGTTGGCGCTAATGTAGACAATTTTTAAAAATTTTTATGAATTTTAAAATTTTTCTTTTTTCTTTCCTTTTCTTTCTCTAACCTTGGGCCGGCAACCCTCGCCTGGTCTTGATGAGGGCATAACCCCCTCGCCGTCTTATGTGGCGTGGCGTGGCTGGCATTTGTGCCAATTTAGTTATAAACCATTTCAATTTACTAAATTTGCGAAATTGGGTTTATGACTGGATTGACACAAGTGCAATAGATTTATGACTTCTTTGGTAATTTTCCCATGATGTATCCCTCCCTATTTAAGATCATCTTAATTAAAATTCAAAGGGTTAATACCACGAAAAACCACAAACTGGTACACTTATGACAAATTTACCCAAAACTAATTTTTTGACCATAAAAAATCTTAAACTGATACACCTATAATAAATTTACCCTAAACTAATTTTTTTACCACAAAAAACTCTAAACTGATATATTTGTGATAAATTTACCCTATATTAAATTAGATTAATACAACAAAAAATCACGATACATTTGGTGCTATCCGCCTTGCTCTCTCTTTCCATGGTTGAAAAGGATTACCTATTATTGCTCGCATAGCCATTTTAGATACCCATTTCTTGGATTACCAACATGCCTGCATTGGTACAATCCAAACCACTCTAAATGCCAGAACAGTGTTTGCTACACCGTTTCCAAATTTTAACATGGCTCTTTTGGATCCAAGACTTCTTTCTACTTTTACAGTTCAACTACAGCTCTCTGGAGCTCCTCAGACTCCTGATTCTATAACTGCAACTTTACACTACCATATTGTATACCAGGTAGCCATACTATTAATCTCAACTTTCCAAGCACAGATAACGCCCTTTTTATCTCGGTGGACAATGATCAGACTTCCTACGTCTATGTATCCATACAGATTCCTCGAGATCAATTAGTTAAGTTACTCCCTAACACTTGGATAACTAACTATGAAAAGCTTCACCAGAATTCCAGGCCTATCCAATCCATGGAATCCCTGTTCACAAAAAAGAAAGATGGTACGGTTGTCATTAAATTTAGTAAGGAAGAGGAGGAAGCTTCTTCTTCTATTTTTCCTACTATTTTTATAATGCAACCCTGTCATGCCAATATTCCAATGGAGGAAGGCGGCTCAAATCCAAAGACTATGATCGAGTCTTTTGATAAAGAGGGATGACCTATTCATTATTACAAGGATCCTCGAACAAACCACTGTTTCTGGGATCTTGATTGTCAATGTTCCCTTTGTACAAGCCCTCCTGATGATGAAGATGATAGACCATCCAAAAAGAAAAAGAAATGGTCCAAAACTAGTCTCTTCCAGAGATATCTTTACGAGGATCCTACCGTGGGACCCCTTGGTGCGGATGGAGGAAGATATCAATTTATGGCTTTATATAGACCACCCTAGTCGCAAATTTCTCCTTCAACTTTCTAAACCTTGTGAGCGTCCTTCTCCACCACAATTACCACCTAGAAAAGCTCCACCACAAAAGGCAGTTGTTTCACCCTTCTATAAAACCCATCCAAAAATACATCAGGAAAAATTTCTATCCTTTGCAATTACCAGAAGCACCCTAGCTTTCATGTGTTTCAAAGCCTGAACCACCATCAGTACTCCTAACTGTCTGAATGTTCCAACTCTCGGACTTTCCGCCTTTGGAAAGGACCAATTCTAGTGCCCCTTTCCTAGCATTAGAAGAATTTACAAACACACATTATCGGTTCCAACATATGCCAAAAATTCCGAACCCTATGGATATCGATGATCATGGGAGACAAAAGAAAGTTATTGTTGCTGTTGAAGTTGTTTTGAATTAGCAGTTTTAAAATGCCTTGGCCTGAAATAATGTTCTCAAGACAATTGATACAAAACTTTTAACTATCCAAGCCTGTCTTGATTATGTTGATCAAAAGGTTGATCAAATGGCTTTGGTCACAAATAAGTTGCTTGAGACGTTCCAGAAGAAACTCCAACAAATGCAATCAGGGAAATACATTTCCTATCATTATTTAGAAGATTAAACTACTAAAATGGAAAAGCTACGTATGCAAGTTAAACTCCTTCATGAAGGAAAATTTGTTCCTATGCAAGATCCATTTTCTCAACCTTTGTATACAACTCAAATGGAAATCTCTCCTCCAAAAGTTACTTCAGTTGCCTCAATCATTGTGGAAGCTCCAAAAGAAGGTTGGAGTGATACTATTACACTTCAAAATTGTTTCTACAAAATGGAAAAACAAAAAAAGATACGGCAAGAGAAGATACAGTAGGAGAAGAAGTCAGACGTTTTCGAGCCTTCTCAGGAACCTCCTTCTTCCCACATGATTTCAAATCTATTAAAAGCCTTTTTACGAAATCAATGCCAACAAAAGCTATCGGTTATCACTACAATTGATCTATCCCAACAAAATACCTCTTCCAGCTTTGAAACAACCTCTTTTTCTTCATAAGAAACCTCACATTCTGACCCTGAGATACCAAATCTCTCCAAACCTATTATTCTTATGGCGGATCCCTCTGAGGCAGATATGGAATCAAACTCATTTGAACCAGAAATAATAAAAATTCATAATCAGAACTCTCGTTTTGAAGCTTGGACCTCCAAATATTATTCCACTCTTGATGATATTCCATATACTAAATGGCCAGAAAGACTATAAGAATTCCATGCCTAGCTTAGCACTAGAGCCCTCACTGTTAAAAGTTGGTATGACATACTGACTAAGTTTGTCGGCAGATTTACCGATAGCCTCAAGGATTGGTAGAAAACTGTTTCTGATCAAGACCAAATGACATTATTACTTCAAACAGATTTTCATTACATAATTCGTGTCATTCACCAGTCTTTATTGGTAAGGCAAAAGACCTTCTTAAGCTAAAAAGAAGAGAGTTCTTTGACAGAAAATACTACTCTTTGTGCCGAAAACATTTAAATAAGCATTTTCATGATATGCTTAAATTATTCTACACCTTTGGAGCTGATCCAAGCCTGAAGCAAGTATTTTTGTCTTCTATCCCAAAGGATGTTGGTCAAGTTGTGGAAAGATACCTTCACAATAAGCAGAGAAGAATTGCTGATGTCCCGATAGGAGAACTTCAACAAAAGATACATTTAGCTCTTGATGACCTCTGTATTCACCGAAAGGCATTCAAAAGTTATCTTAAGAGCAATAGAGAACTCGATCAAGCTTGCCGAAGGCCAAAGTTGAGAATCAAGTGTGCAAATAAAGAGTCATGTGATGAATCTTCTTACGAAGGTCAGTGTAAAAGAAAAAAGCACTTCAAACGCTTCTCCCTTGGTCTAAGAAGAAAGCGCAAATGGCATTTTTTGAGAAGAAGACAATCCAAATGCGACCGATCTGGAATACGTAAGAAATCCAACAAGTGTTATATCTACAACAAAAAAGCTCACTTTGCAAAAAATTGTTCGAAGGCCGAGAAAAGAAATTCTCATTCAATCCAAAAGCTCGAAAAAGAAACTGAAATTTCTCTTCAGAATGATGATGTTGAATCCGTCTTCTCCTTAGAAGATGAACCAACAATGCACACCATATGTGCCATCCAAACATGGTCTCAGTCCGGTGACTCTGAAGACTCATTTGATGAAATAGAAAAGGGAGTTTACTCCTTTTTTTTTTCAAAAATCCAAAACTTCCCACGATCTGAGACCTTTGTGCATACACTCCTTCCACTCTTCCCTATTTTCCCATCAAAATCTATCATTCAAAATATGCTAAATCCATTTCTCTTATAGCCCATGTAGATATTAGAGCCAGTGCTTCGATTCTTGACACAAAAATTCTTCCAGAAGAATACTGGACTTCATACACCTGGTATTTTAATTTTGCTTCTGGAAACACTTTTGCTATAAGAGTCCGAAGAAAACCTATTACCCTTCAGTTCTTCCCACAGTGTTCTCTCACCACTAAAATCCTTGGTTCTAGTTCACTAAACAAAGATTTCATCATTGGATGGGATATTCTGACCCAGATTTCCAAACTTAGAATTTTGTCTAATGGACTTCGGTTCAAAGGACAATTTACAGAGTTTGTGGATATCTAACGAAGTTTTGCCATCCAGATGCATATACTAGATCCTATCATACAAACCCTTCTTGGAGCATGTGCAGAATCTCATTTAGACTTTGTCCCAAAATGTCCAAACCCTTTGTGGAAAAATCTTGTCTTTTTTCATCAATTTACCTTTCAAGAAAAATGAAGATATCAATTCCACCAAAGCAACTCATTCGGGAATGAATCCAGATCATTTGATCTTAGCCCAAAAGGAATGCTCAGACTTACTTCACCAAAAATTAATCAAGCCATCCAATTCTCAGTGGTCTTGTGAAGCATTTTGCGTGAATAAACGATTTGAGCAGAACAGAGGGAAAATGAGGTTGGTCATCAATGACCAGCCACTCAACCAATTCCTCCAAGATAATAAGTTCTCATTACCCCACCAGAATTCGTTATTCTCTAGCCTTACTCAAGCTAAGATCTATTCCAAATTTGACCTCAAACATAGATTCTGGCAATTGAAAATTCATCCAGATGGCAAGCACAAAACTGGATTTTGTATCCCCAATCAGCACTTCCAATGGACGGTGCTTTCTTTTAGTCTTAAAACAACTCCTTCATTATTCCAGAAAGCTATGTAGAGAATCTTTTAACATATTTTGGCTAATGCCCAAATTTACATTGATGACATCCTCCTCTACAACCCTGACAAGGATTCTCATTATACATTGCTAAGCCAATTTGCTGAACTGGTCCATAAATATGGCATCGTACTATCCCAAAAGAAGATGATTATTCCCCAACGCGAAATTTAATTTCTCGGAATGAATCTTAAGGATGGGACATATTATCCCGGTCCCCATATTGTTGAAGAATTGCAGAAATTTCCTCATGAAAATCTTTCTCTCATACAGATCTAAACGTTTCTTAGGATAGTCAATTATCTCAGAGACTTTGTTCCAAAAATCACCAACTTGGTGAGTCCACTACAGTAGATGCTAAAAAAGGATGCCCCTTCATGGGGACCTCAACAGAATAAATTAGTCAAACGCATTAAATAAATTTTGCAGCTTCTCCCTCCTTTGCAAATCCCTTCTACTGGAAAAAAAAAGTCTTGCAAACAGATGTAAGCAATGAATATTGGGCTACTGTTTTATTCGAAGAAATTGATGGCAAGCATAAGATGTGTGGACACAAAAGTAAAGATTTATGCCAAGTGAAATGCATTATCACTCAACCTTCAAGGAAATCTTGGCGGTAAAATATGGCATCAAGAAGTTTGAATTTCACCTTATTGGGCATCATTTTCTTGCGGAACTAGATATGTCCTCATTCTCCCAGATGTTGAAGTTCAAATAAAAGCAAATTCCTCATCCTCAACTCCTCATATGGACGAAATAGTTTTCAAAATATTTCTTTGAAACCAAGCATATAGCAGGAAAAAAGAATGTGCTTGTTGATTTCTTATCCAGGCCAAAGAATTTGCTACACCAGTTTCGTCCATAAACATATATGTATCGCAAAATCCATTCGATGGATTCAAACCCACCAAGATGAAACCTTCTTGGCCAAGCAGGCAATCCCCGCCAGAAGTTCTTGAATACATCCAGAACAACACCCTTTATGAAAATTTGGCATCATTAATGTGAAAATATCAACTGCTAATTTTGAGCAGGTTCAGAAGATTAAGTCACAGACCCAGAGGGCTGTATCCAGAATATCCTTTCATTCATCCTATCTCCCTCAATCTTGAAGACGAATTCCTATAGGAATTCAAGTGGTTTTATCGGTATTTGTTCAATCTTTATACCATAGCCATTGAATTTCCAACAACCGGAAGTATCTTCATTATTGGTAGAATTCTCTCGGGAGAAAAAAAGTTTAAGCATTTGGGTGACATGCTGAATTGGTTCAAACCATTAATAGCTTGAAAATGCATGTTTTAGGAGCAGCTTAGAGACTGTAGATCTAATCCAGAGTTGCATACAACAGTTCTATTTAGTAGGCCACGAGTTTTTATTCGTCTAAATGAAGACGTGAGCAAAACTCCATCTGATTTAGGAGTAACTACCTACAAACATCGGCAGGTTCTAGAAAAGTTCTACAAAACTCTTCTATGCAAAATCTCGGCACTTCCCTAGGAATGTAGAGAACTCCAGAGATTTATATGTCAATACAATCATGTGATACCACCAGAAGTATGGCCAGCCAGTTCTAGCAACATGTCTTGGGATCATCTAGCTGATCACAACTATCAGGCAATAATTAATAGAGCATTGGGATAAAGCAGATATGGATGCTGCTGCTACTTCGGATAAACCTGCCTCATCCTCATCTCAAGCGGCTCCGTCTTCATCTCAAGCGTCTCAGTCACAAGATCCATGGGGAGGACCATTATCGTAAAACCCATATGATTATAGTGAAGTACAACTAGCACTCAGTCTAGACGATGACAAAGATAATCTGTCACTGCAATTAGAGAATTTTTCTCAACCATGTATGCCATCAAGTTCTGCTAATATCGTCTCAAGTTCTGCAAACGTTCTAGAATTTTCATGAAAAAAACAAAAGGTCTTCGAAACTTCATGAAGATGTGGGTCTAGAGTTCGCGGAAATTGAACGAATCCTCGGGAATTGTAGGAGACAAAAGAACGGAGGTAGTTCAAACAACTCCGACGATGACAACACTAAGGAACTCATCTATGAATATGATATCTGAAGCCTTGCCAAGCGTGTTGAAAAAAATCAGTTCATCGTGTTTGAAAAATCAGCCCAATTTTCGAAAGATCACTGTTCATGTACTATTCATGCACTATTTGGCATTGTTTGGCGCTATAGCAACACTTTAGCAAAAAGAAAAACGTGCAAAAATGAAGAAAAACCATCGTTTAAAGGTGTTTCAATCGTCTGTAAAAGTCGTATGTGTAGTTTATCCGTCTTTATTTTCACTTGTCAGAGATTGCCTTGTCATCTGTCAGTTGTAAAAACCTTTATGGCCGATCGAGGAGTGTCAAATTATTGGTGATTTCCAGAACTTCGCCAATAATTGATCGTTTGTGTTGTCGTTTGTAAAAATGTCTATATTCGTGCCTATAAAAGGTCATGCCTGTAAGATTTAGAGGCACGAAAATCTCAAACTAATATACCCGTCAACTGCCACGTGTCGTCAAATTCAGAAATTTGACTATAAAATTTAACGGAAACTAATAGAAGATAAAATTATCACAGATGTACCGATTTAGGGTTTTGAGTGTATGGTGGTTAAAAAATTAATTTTTGATAAATTTATTACAAATATATTAATTTAAAATTTTTCGTGATATTAAACTAAATTCAAAATCCTCTCCATTGGTTTTTTCTAACAATCACACGAATTTCATGTGTCATCTCCGTTTTTAAGGGTGGGCGGCGGCGGCGGCGGCTGCTAGGTTCAGACAAAGCGAAAAACCTTGATCATAAAAGAAAATGCATGCTCCGTGCTGAATCCTCCGGTCTATGTTCGGTGCAACTTTCGTAAGGAAAAGTCAAAGAAAAATATTAAAATTGCTGGTTTGACTTTGACCTGGCTAAAAATACCTTATTTTATTTAGGACCGGAGCTTGAATTGGTCGATTTGGATTGGAAGAAAAGTCAAGATCCTTGAAGAAACCGCTTCGAGTTTGCGTACGAGCGGAGACAAACGTCGAGTCTTTTCCTTGTTTTATGCGATTCGCCCCGTTTTGGCCATACGGCGACCCGACCCAAAAAGCATTGGTGGTGATTTTGGATCCAACGCGTTCTGAGCTCGATCGTATGAAAATCAGAGATCAAAACGACCGCAATTACAATTTATGACACGAAAGTGATTGAGGTCGTGTTGATCGCCGGTTTTATATACAAAGAGAGCCCAAAATACGGCATCAATTCAATAAAAATTAAGGTCGCATCTGTTTCGAGAAAAATAAATAGTTAGAAAAATGCTTTTCTAAAAATAATCGTTTATAAAAATGTGCAGGCTAAAAATGTTTTCGTCGTCCACGAAAATATTTAAACATGGATTATTGTCAATAATAAAAATATTTTTCATTAACTAATTATTTTAAGTACCGGACTCACACCCGGATCGTTGTTTATCGCGTCTTTTGTATTTGATCCGAATCGTCATCTCTCTCTCTCTCTCTCTCTCTCTTTTTCATGTGGTCAAATCAATCTCCCTGGAAACAGAGTAGCCGCCAAAATATTAGAAAATGAAGACCGTATTATAAGTTTATGACCAAATTGGTAATTCTCCCAATGCTAACACGGCATAAGATTTCGTGATTTGCTGGACTAGACCACAGGATTTCTCTAATAATTATTGATGTTCCATGAATGGTGATCTTGGATCGAACGCGCTCTAAATCCTGCCAGCTTGAAGTCGAAGGTTTCCATGAAGACTCGAGAATTCTAATCTTACAAAAGTCAAGAGAATAAAGACACCGCAATTATAGTTCATCACGTGAAAACGATCGTGATTTTTTTTTATATCACCTATTAATAGAAGAAAGTCAAATATTCATGGTCAATTCAACGAAAATTAAGTCTGAAAATGAAATCCCGAAAATTCATCGTACTCTTTATCTTTGCTTTCATGCAAAGACTCGCGGTTTTCTTTGATTTGCCCTCTTCATTGGAGGGTGATTTCGACAGGACGCGTCCTCTTCTCTCTTGCTCAATGCCGGCTCTTCGGTAACTATGTCGATGTGTAATCCCGTCAATTTTTCTGAATATGGGTAAAGCGAGAGACCGTCAACGACCAATAAAAATTAGTCCGGCGTTGAGTATTCCATGCGGCATCTAGATCATCTTTATTGCCATATAGAAGCTCACCATAGGGAACAACTAGCCCTGAAATATCTACGTGTGTGTGCAAATATATATAGGGAGGACATGTTTTTTACCCATCCATTGCTAAAATCACCCCCCCGTGAACAGTGGACCGAAATACCCATCACTTGAAAATTCAACTTTGTAATTTCTCTCTCTCTCTCTCCTCACTCGTGCACCTTCATTAGCTGATGCTTTGGGAACAAGGACACTAGAAGAGTCAAAAATTTCATACGACGCTCACTTTAGTATCAAAAATTTTCGCCGGCTCACTTAAGTGCCAAATTAGAGAATAAAGGATCACTTGAGTGCCTCCGGCGAGAAATTCCAACAAAAAATTATGTGGCTTTATGATTAAAAATTTTATTTGAGACGGCATTTAAAAAAAAAAGAAGCCAGTCCAACGTCGGACAATCCAACGTGGCTGGGTTATGTAAAACAACGTCGTTCGCTCCAAAGTTCTTTTTGTCGTTCTCTCTCTCTCTATTTGCTATCTTCTTCGTCTTCTTCACCTCCTTCACCATCCTCTTCACCGCCACCCATAGAGCCACTGCCCACCACGCCAAGCACCGCCACCTCCTCCATTACCTCAACGAGCTCGGCGACCGCGGCGAGAGCATCGTCTTCGACCCATCCATCTCCTTCAAGAATCCTTGCCTCTACATAATGAGCTAAAGTGAGCACCATACAAACTGTTGGCACTTCTAGAGTTCTTATCTCATGTTATCGTTATGACCTGAAGTAACTTTTTTTTCGGCTTGACCAAGAAGAGCAAAGGGGTGTATAAGAAAAAATGTCTCATCAAATAATTATTCGACTCTGTTGATACCTCAAAGTTTCAACGAGACTCATTCTCGCCCCTACCCCCGTGCCGAACCACCACTACTTGCCACCGCTATTCCTGATTTTCACGTCGTCACCACCGCACGCAACGCGCTTCGGATCTGAGAGAGAAGAGCAACGGTCCTATCGTGGCGGTAGAGGCGAGGAGAAAGAGCAATGGCCCTGCTGTGACAGGAGAGGCGAGTGATCGATGCGCGACGCATGCAACGGCGATGGTGGCGTGTGGTGGTGGACTCGACATGGGTAAGGGGCGACGACGAGTGTGTTTGAGTTTTCGAGGCATCAAGAGAGTTTGTAATTGTTTTATGAGAAATTCTCTCATGGTAGGAGAGTGACCCGGCCGCGATGAGATAAAGAAGTATAATTAAAAAGTTAAATTTGTAATCAAAAGGTTTGTTAGTCCATGGCTTACAAATGGATGATTTTAGTTTTAAAAAATGGGGCAGAACGCGTCCCGGAAGAAATGTACATCTAAATCTCATTCTAGTTCGAGAATTCGAGATTTCAACGGGATAAGAATGGGACATGGAGGTGGACAAATGAAAAACGACGAAAACATCGGGGCAAATCGGAGGTCGAGATGGAAAAACAACTTTGAGAAAAAAAAACAATTGAGCATATATTTTATTATTCATGATTGGAAAAATATATTAAGGAATAATATCACGAAAAACTCTAAACTAGTATATCTGTAATAAATTTACTCCGAACTAATTTTTTGACCACAAAAAACCCCAAACTAGTACACCTGTAACAAATTTACCCTTTATTAATTCCATTAAATTTTACAGTCAAATTGCTGAGTTGGATGACATATGGCAGTTGACGAGTATCCCAGTTTAGAGTTTTACCCATCTATTTGTCATAGATTTATCAATTTATGATTTTTCGTGGTATTAATCTAATTTAACGCACAATAAATTTATCACAAATATATCAATTTGAGGTTTTTTTTTGTCAAAAATTAGTTTAGGATAAATTTATCACAGATGTATTGGTTTGAGATTTTTTGTGATAAAAAAATTAATTTTGAGTAAACTTATCATAAATATATCAGTTTGAGATTTTTCACGGTATTAACCCTTTAAAAAACGACAATTTCATTTAAAAGGTTATTCTGATCTGACTTTTCAAACTAATGTCCATCCACTTCCAAAAACCTAATGTCAATCGAAGTGGATCTATTCATGATGGGAATATATTAATAAGCAATATTCAAAGATGGTGTTTTAAAATCACACATAGCTTCTCTAATATCTCATCAATCTTTCTAGGATTCGAAGTTTAGTTTAAACATTTTCTTGAGGAGAAATTGTTCAATCAATCTTAAAAATATTGGTCAAATTTCAATTCAATTTTAAATATTTTAATTTTTTCAATTGAGTCATAAACTTTACGTTGAATTCTAATACAGTCCTTCTAGTCAATTTGTTAGAAATCTCTGACGTGGAAGTGTGCCACGTAGCACAACTAGCAACAACTAGACTATCAAAGTTAGTGACTTTCAGAAAAAATTAACCGAAGAACTACATCGAAATTTCATACAACGATTTAGTATTAAATTGGCCAAACTGAAATGTTTAAATTTGAATTGGTATTTATACAATAAGTTCAGGACTAATCGAATAATTTTCCCTATTTTTTATCATGTAATTATTGAGATTGCTCTCGTACAATATATGCCATAAATAGCACGGCATTATTTCTTTACTAATCTTTTTTTTAGTCATTTTTTGTACGCCCACAACTTTTATTTAAAATGAGGCTTAAGCAAAAAAGTCATCACCTAAATAAGAAAAATACTATTGGAAAAGAAATTGAGAGAGCCTTGAGGACCATGTAAACTTTCTTGCACATTATCAATTTAGGGTGTATTTATTTCGCGAAAAATAAAAGGATTTGAACAACATTTTCCTAAAAATGATCACTTGTATCGCCTACAAAATGAATTAACGTAAAATATTTTACCATCCACAAAAATATTTAGACATAAATTATTATTGATGATTAAACTATTTTGGGTTAATACCACGAAAACCCTCAACTGATATGCCTGTGACAAATTTAACCAAAACTAATTTTTTGATCACAAAAAATCTCAAACTAGTATTCTTGTGACAAATTTACCTCTCATAAGTTTTTGTTAAATTTTATTGTCAATTTGCTTTATTAAATGACATGCAGCACTTGACAGATGTACCGGTTTTAGGTTTTACCCTCCGTTTGTCACAAATGTATTAATTTTTTATTTTTTGGATATTAATCCAATTTAATGGAAACTAATAAAGGGTAAATTTGTCACAAATATACCAATTTGGGGTTTTTTATGGTCAAAAAATTAGTTTAGGGTATATTTATCACAGGCGTATCGGTTTGGGATTTTTTGTAGTTAAAAAATTAGTTTGGGGTAAATTTGTCATAGGTGTATTAGTTTGGAGTCTTTAGTGATATTAACATTATGTATTAACTAATTATTTCAAGTAATATAAAAAATTATTTTTTTAAATTATTTATTTTTCGAGAAATAAATAGAGTCTAAATAAATTAAATTAAAGGGAAAATTCCAAATAAAAACCTAAAATGCCATCATTTTATCAAATAAAGGCCTGAAGTAGACTTTGTATCAAATAAGGACATGAAGTTGCATGTTAGTATCAAATAAGGACCTGAAGTGGATTTTGTGTCAAATAAGAACATGAAGTGGCTATATATGTTTCAAAGAAGGGCCTCACTTTTCTTGTGGTGAGAGCATTTTCGTCTTTTTGACTTTTTGAATTTTTTTTCCTTTTTTTCTTTCCTTTTTTCCTTTTTTCTAGGTTTTCCCTTCTTCCCCCAGTGGTCGGCCATCGGTGAGGGTCGCCCTCGTTCGATCTGGCGAGGGCCGCCCTCGCCGACAACAGGTGAGGAGTGGCCTTGCCTGGGCGAGGCACCCTCGCCCTCGGTGGGGCTGGCCCTTGCCAGATCTGGGCGAGGGTTGCCACGCCAGCTGCTGGCAAGGGGGGCCTTGCCTCACCTAGATTTGGCGGGGCCACCCTCGTCGGCCATGGGCAAGGTTGGCCCTCGCTAGATTTGGGCGAGGGTCGCCTCGCCCAAGCAAGTTCGTCCTTCGCTTGTTGCTAGCGAGCCAGCCACTAGTGGGCCAATAGGGGAAACCAGAAAAAAGGAAAAAAGAAAGAAAAAGAATAAAAAAAAAGGAAAGGAAAAGGAAAAAAATTAAATTAAAAAATTTTTGAATGAAAATGCCCTTGACTTTGCTAGTCGCCAGTCAGAATATTTCACCGGCCAGTAACCGATGAGGCCAGGTCCTTATTTGAAACTCTCATGACCACTTCAGATCTTTATTTGAGATAGACATGTTACTTCATGTCCTTATTTGATACAAAGTCTATTTTAAGTCCTTATTTGAAAGAATGATGATATTTCATGTCCTTTTTTGGAATTTTCCCTAAATTAAAAGCAAATTTATGAGTGGAAGTGTGTTTTCCTGGAAAGTAATGAGCAATCAAGGTCAAGTCAACCACCAACTCTCACGCGCATCGTCTCGTCGTGTTCCATTTATGCGAAGCTCGAAGCAACCTCTTTGATTGCGAACGAATCTTCCATCATGGACGATTCGCTTGGAAATTCAAATTCGACCTCCTTTCGTTGGACTGCCTCGCAATCTGCATGCGCGTTGCCACCATCTTCGGTCCAAGCGACCAGGGACCCCAATCCGCCAATGTCATGTCTTGAGCAATCGATGGCAATCTTCTCCGGCCTCTACGCGTGCCTCAAGAGGCTCAAGACAGCAGGTCGTAGCGGTGCCAAGAGGACCCGCGTGAGTACTGGGCCGAGGTAGACCGTGGAATTGGATAGGACTCGAACTGTGCAGTTCGATTTGGTCCAGTTCCCGCGGAAAACAGTCTAGCCCAAAAATTGGGAGCCGGCACTATGCAGTATGGTTTTAGGGTCAGAGTGCTGAACCGAACCAGCAAATCGATCTTGGACTGACCCTAAACCATTTGTTTTGTTTTAAGGTGGTTAAAATTTGAAGTAATCTTTTAGGATGAATGAGGAATGAAGTCCTATGATTAATGTTTTATATTAGGGAAATGACACAAATGATTCCTGAATTTTGGCTCCACGTGTAATGTGGTTTATGAACTTTAACCTAAGATGCAACGTCGTCTCCAAACTTAAATGTGGTTCCTAAATTTTTGGTATGTGTTCAATTTAGTCCCAAAACTATATGTTGTCCCTGAACTTGAATTAATGGAAGGATGATATTGAACATTTTCGTATAAGTTTAGGAATCACATGGAATATTTAGCCAAAATTAAGGGATCATGTAAAATAAATTAAAGTTCAGGGATCACATTGCACATTAAACTAACGTTCATAGACTATTTATGTCATTATCCCATGTATATTATGTGTTTTGAACTTTTTTATTATTTATTTTATTTTACATGTTGTTGCTTTTGGTAAGTGAAGATTTATGTTGTTGTTTTGGCTTTCGTTTTGCTTGACTAAGGAATGAGTTAGATAATTTCCTACTGCTCTAGATTTCTGTTTGGCTTTTACTAGTGTTTTACATCTCTATGTTTTGTTGCTAAGTATCACAGTTCTAAATATTGTATGTTAATGTGTATATATATATATATATATATATATATATATATGTGTGTGTGTGTGCGCGCGCGCGCGCGCGTGTGCACTTTGTTTAGTCGAAGATGGATATGTACTAGGAGGAATAAAAAAATGAAAAAAAAAAAAAGAATCAGCTGAATTCTTGGAGCAACCCTAAAACTGAATCGGACAATTGCGATCGGTCCAAATTCGATTCCAAAGTCCGCACGGTCGGTTCTAGGTTTCAAAATCTGAAAAACCGATCCTATGCGGGTAAGTTTTAGGTTTCAGGTCCGATTGGCCTAACCCTGAGACCGCCCGTCCCTATATATAATACTTTATCTTGGGGTGGGGGGGCGGCTGCTAGGTTTAGACCATGTGAAACCTTGATCATGAAAAGGCCAGACTTGCTTTACAGGAAAAGGCAAAGAAAAGATGTGAATTCTTATTTTGACTTTGACCAAACTTAAAAACCCTAGTTTTACCTAGGACGGGAGTTTGATCCCGGATGGAGACACAACAGCGCTCACGTTGCGTACGAGTGGAAAACATGCATCAAAATCTTCTTTTGTCTGCTCTGTTGAACGACGCGGTTGGGGCCGCATTGACCCGACCACAAAAGCAATTTGGTGACCTTGGATTGGACCTGTTCTAAGTCCTGCCTGCTTCAAGTCGAAAAAGTCAAGAAATGAAAGGGATGGCAATTGCGATTGGGATTAATATCATGAAAAATCTTAAATCAGTAAACTTACAATAAATTTACTCTAAATTAATTTTTTGATCATAAAAAATCTTAAATTGATACACCCATGATAAATTTACCCTGCGTTTATTTCCGTTAAATTTTACGGTCAAATTACCGAGTTGGATGATACGTGACAGTTGATGAGTGTACATATTTAGGATTTTACCCGTCCGTTTGTCTCAAGTTTATCAATTTGTGATTTTTTTGGTATTAATCTAATTTAACGGAGGATAAATTTACCACAACTATATCAGTTTGGAAATTTTTATGGTTAAAAAATTAATTTAAAGTAAATTTATTATGAGTGTACCTGTTTGAGGTCATTCATAAGTTAGTCTTATAAAAATTATTCGATGGTTGAAGTTTCTTTTTCTTTTGACCCAATGATCCATGTTACGCTAGAATTCCAATCCGATAAAAGTCAGGGAACATGATGGCCACAATTATAGATTATGACATGAAAATGATTGACGTTATGTTTATCACCAATTAATAAAAGAGAGTTATCGTGAATTCATTGATAATCAAGTCTGAAAAATGGAATCCCAAACTTGCCATCACGTTTAGTATTTGACCAAAAGACTCAATCGTATTATCTTCCTCTTTATTTTGGAGACGGATGGAACGATCTTATAATTTCCGGTCTAAATTGGCTGGAATGACTAAATTGATAAATCGTCAAAATATTTATGATTAAATTGATCAAATTAAAAAGGTTTAAAACTGAATTAGCACAAATGTAATAGATTTACGACTTTTTTGATAATTTTGCTGATAATGTGTGGGGACCAACCTATATTGATCTACATTATGTAAAATCAAACGTCTAAGTTGATGTCCATCCTTTACATGACTATAATAACCTTTTAGTAAATCAAAGAGCTAATATATTATGATGGATTTCATCGTAAGTATGCATTATATGGAACCGATTTCTCCACAAATTAGCTAATTAGGGCACGCATAATAACTATTCCGTTTCCTTATTTTTTTTCTATTTTTCTCTTACAAGAAACAGTTTTGGAACAAAAATATATTCGGTAACGCAATTTCATTTTTCTATTTTTGAAATAAATTTTTAATTCAGAAATATGTTTGGAATAGAAATTAAAAGTATTTTTTTTTACTTTTCCATTTCTGAAACAGAAATAGAAATAAAAACTCTTCTCATCGCTTGCCCTCACCTTCCGCCACCGGCTGGCCACCACCCCCCGCCGTTAGCCCTCGGGCGACCCTTGCTAGCCACCCATCGTCGTCGAGCACCCCCCGTCGACCATTGCCATTGCCCGCCAATCGGCCAATCGCCGCTACCCTCGCTGGCCGGCCGACCGCCGTTGCCCATCGATGAATAAAAATTTTGTGACGTTATCAAACAAATTTCCATTGCAAAGAGAGAAATTTTGTGTCATTATCAAACGTGTATCTTTGCTCATAAACTTGTCCAGGGAACAAAAATAGAAAAATTTATTTCTGATCAAAAATAAATTTCTCGAACAAAATGGTTATCATCCACGCCCTTACTAGCCTTACACTAACAATCTACGCGCACGTGTTGATTGCTAGGTATTGCTAAAATCAACTTCCCTTGAATAGTGGACCGAAATACCCTTCAAATGAAAATTCAACTTTCCAATTTTTCTCTCTTTTATCTCCCTCCGTCGCCCACCTTCATTAGTTGATGCTTTTGTTACGACTCGAAGTACTATTTTTTCTTGGCTCGACCAAATTGAGCAAAAGAGGTGCATAAGAAAAATGTCTCATAAAACAATTATCAGACTCTTGACGTCTCAAAGTTTGAACCAGACTTGCCCTCGCCCCTACCCCCCATTTGTCGAGCCACCACTGCGCGCCACCACTATCCCCGACTTTCACACCGTCACCATCGCACATTCAGATCTGAGCGAGAAGAGCAAATGATCGTGTTGTGACGGTAGAAGCAAGGAGAAGAAAAACGGTCGTGCCGTGACGGGAGAGGAGAGCGATCGAACCGCGACGTGTGCAACTGTGATAGCGTGTGAAAGCCGGTGATGATGCCGGCGCGCGGCGATGGGCCCAACCTGGGGTAGGGGCGAGAGGACGAGTTCGTTTAAATCTTTGAGACATAAAGAGAGTCTATAATTGTTTTACGAGAAATTCTTTTACGGTGGGAGAGTAAGATCCTGCCTCATCGAGAGAAAGGCAGAACAATTAAAAAGTCGAATTTTTAATTAAAGAGTATTTTGGTCCATTGCTTACAAAAGGGTGATTTGAGTAAAACGACGGGGAAGAACGGCTCCGGGAAGAAATGGACATCTAAAACCCTTATTCTAATTCGAGAATTCAAAGAATTCAACGGGATGAGATTGGGACATCGATGTGGACAAATGAAAAACGGCGGAAACGTCGGGACAAAATCCGAGGTCGAGATGGAAAAACAACCTGGAGAAAAACTAAAAAAAAAATATCGAGCATGTATTTTTATCATTCATGAAGGTCTCCGATCCAAATTAGGCACCTCGAATTTGATCAACTTATATAATATCCCGGACTAATTTGAAAAAACGGCAAATTTATTTTAAAAGGTTATTCTGGTCAAAGTGGGCATATTCGTGAGTCAAAGTGGTATTTTAAAATCGCATACATAGCTTTGTTTGTGTCTCACGAATCTCTCGTAGATTCAAAGTGGTATTTGATCAACTTATATAATAGCTTTGTTTTTTTTTCTTCTTTCCTTTTTTTTTCATTTTTTACTTTTCTCCCCTCGCCGGCTGGCCAACGGCGAAGCCCGGGAAGGGCTGGGCGAGGGCGGCCTTGCCCATGGCCGGCGAGGGGCGGCCAACCCTCGCCGGCGACAGGCGAGGCCACCCCTCCCCGGCCCAGGCGAGGGAAGCCCTCGCCTGGGCGGGCGAGGGTCGCCCTCGTCGGATCTGGCGAGACCGACCCTCGCTGACCCAGGGGAGGGCTTCTCTCGCCCGCGTCGGGCGAGAGTCACCCTCGCCTGAGTAGGGCGTGGGCGACCCTCTCCGACGTCAGGCGAGGGTCGGCCTCGCCTATCGCCGGCGAGGGTCAGCCGCCCCTCGCCGGCCATGGGCAAGGCCACCTTAGCCCAGCCCTTCCCGGGCTTCGCCGGTGGCCGGTCGGCCACCAGCAACCGGCTGGTGAGGGGAGAAAAGAAAAAAAAAAAAAAAGAAAAGAAAAGGAAAGAAGAAAAAAATATATTTAAAATTAAAAATACTAACTGTAGACGCTAAAAAAATTATTTAAAATGAAAATGCTGATTGTATATGCTGACTCAGCCTCTGGCGAGCCATGTCGGCCTCAAAAATTAATAAAAAATGTCACATCGGATTTCCGACCAAATTAGCACTAAAGTGATCCTTTTTCCTCCGATTTGGCACCAAAGTGATCCGAAAAAAAGTTATGATACCAAAGTGATCGCCGTACACAAGTTATGGCACTTGTGGTGTACTTTTGCCAAAAAAAAATAAAGATTCCTAAGAACAGTGCGCACCGACATTAATCTCGTCCAGCGACCCACGACATATAGTAATATTCTTGAGAGTGAGAGTGACCGTCCTCGTATAATTTATTTCTTTAATAAACCCTTTTCATTTTTTTATGCGCACGCAGCATGTGGGTGGTTTTTCGCTAGTGCACCATTAATCAAATGTTAAATTTTACACACTCATCGAAGACATTGTTGGACAGAACGAGCAAGCAAACATCGAAATCGAGATATTTATAAAAATTTGCTTACGATAACTCAAGAAAATTGCAATACAATCGACAATGTATATGACGAAAAGACGATTGATTTTCAATATCTATAGGATAGCTTAAATGCTGCGTTTTATAAATTTAGATCATATGGTCCTCAAACATAGAAAATAATGATTAGATAATGGTAAAAAGAAAAAGAATTTGAGGACATTATTTATTTTGAATATCACACAAAATGATAGAAAAAAAGGATTAGGAAAAGAAATTTAATGAAAATAATTCGAGTTAGCCTTGAGGACTAGGGAGACTTTGTAACACATTTATCAATCCAATGAAAAGAAAATTTTACCAACAAGGGCCTGATTTTCTCAACTTTAGTCATTGCTTACGTCATTTGCAATAAGTGCAGTAGAATTTCATAGTCTAGAGATAGAAAATGACAGCTCAATATAAATTTTCTCAATTTCATCGATGCTATTGAAGTTAAAAAACAAATGAGAAATTTATCGAGTTTTTGCCATGATATTTATGATTAATATGTTGCAAATTTAGTATTTTTTATTGATAAATAAGTATCTTATTTTTTCGTACAGGGTACTCGTTCATTATGATGGTACTTTTAGGGTCCGGTGAGTAGAGAAATGGGACCGTTTACCGTGTTTAGCTATTGTTTTTTCGAATTTATCATAATTTACATAAAATTATCATAAGATCGGTTACACTTATAGGTAATTTTTAACTGTAATGGTAGTAACTCGTTTATACTTTTAGTTAATTATTACCTTCGAAAATTGGTCATTTAACTATTAGCCAGGAAACGTGCAACGGAAGCCCGATACCTTTCGATTGGGGAGATTACCAAAAAAGAACCCAAGTTTGAGCCTGTTAACATATTTAATCAAATCTATTTTCACTCAAAAGCTTAAGCCAATGGATTTTGAGCCAACTAAGATATATATTAATTGTTCTACACCACACTAATTCTTCAATGTTGGATTTCTCTAATACAAATCACACGTGCATCACATCTTAACATTATAGAATTCGTAAGAGCAAAATGTTAATACGAATAATTAATCACTAGTACAGTAAAATATCTCAAATTGTCATAAATGAAGATACCAATACTTAGTAATGGTCCTCAATGATTCTAATTTTTCTATAGGTCATTGTAAATGACAGATTAGTAACATGTTTTGAATGTAGTAATTCACGTCAAAATCTCGTAAAGGTTGTTTTTTTGGACTGAAAAATCTCATAAGATTGAATATTGTAACTTTATAACTTTTCAAGAAAAAGCACAAACAATATAATTGTATCTTAGGCTTCGTTCTTTTCATGAAAAAATAATTTCCATGAAAACGTTTTCCGGATTTTCCGGCTTTCGGTTCATGAAAAATAAATTAGTCAAGGAAAACATTTTTCACCAATGGAAAAAACACGTTCATAAGTGAGGAAAATATTTTTGGCTTGTATTACCTTTCTTTCACTTCTAGACCGGCACTTTCTTTCACCAAACACATTTTCCTTGTATTTTTTTTCTTTTTTAAAAAAATTGAGTTTTAATTATTTTATTTTATTCTTTTCTTTTCTTTCTTTTTTCCTTTTTGCTTCTTCCTCGGCCGTCGCTGTGCCACCAGCGATCAGCCACAGGTGACCTTGAGCCTCGCCAAAGGCCAGTGAGGCTTGACCTCACTGAAAGAAAAAGAAAAAAATTGAAAAAATAATTTTAAAATAAAAAACTAAAAATCAAATCAAATACTAAATGGTGTAAAACATTTTCAAGTTCGTTTTTAAGTTTCAGCCGAACACCAAAAAATATTATCATTTTTCTACAAAATGGCTTCCTTGAAAAATATTTTCCAGAAGCGTTACACTTTCCAAAAACGAACGGAGCGTTAAATATATCCCTTTTTATATTAACCATTCATTACATTCCTTTACAACACGTAAACTTAAAAACCTTATCAATGGGTACTCATCCTCCGGTTATGCAATTTTTCTTTAGGATTAATACCACGAAAAACCTTAAATCGATACATTTGTGATAAATTTACCATATGTTAAATTGAATTAATATCACGAAAAATCACAAATTAATACACATGCAACAAACAGAGGGGTAAAGCTCTACTGGTACATCTTTCAACTGTCATATGTCTCTAAACTCAGTAATTTGATAGTAAAATTTAACGAAAAGTAACCGAGAGTAAAATTATCACAAGTCTACCAATTTAGTGTTTTTGGTGGTTAAAATTTAATTTGTGATAAAATTATCACAAGTATACTGGTTTAAGATTTTTCATGATATCAACCATTTTCTTTATGAATAGTGACATCAGCAATCTTATATAGTCGGTAAATCACCTTAAACATTCGTAAGTCATTATTTTTCAAAAATCATCCGATGGTCAAAGTTTTTTTTTTATCTTTTGACCTAATGGTCCATGTGAGATATGGGATTAGTTCCATAAACTGTTGAACCGGACCCTAAAAAGCTTTGTCGTTATTATTGGGGAAAATTTCAAATAAGGGCTCGAAATACTCTCATTGTCTCAAATAAGTGTCTAAACTGGACTTTATTTCAAATAAGGACTTAAAATGGCCAAATTATCTCAAATAAAGGTATAAAGTGGTGAAATTATCTCAAATAAGGACTTTTGGCCAACCGGCCAACATGTGACTACTTCGGCCATAGCAGAAAGGGATATCACAGAAAAAAAAATCTAATCATATATTTTTTGTTTTTTTACTTTACTTTTGTTTTTTAATCTTTTTCCCTCTTCCCTCCCTTAGCCATTGCTGTGCCTTGCCGATGGCTAGTTGAGGTCATTAGCCTCAAGTGAGGGCGTTCCTTGATAGATCTGGCAAGGGTCGTCGGGTTTCGGGAAGGCCTAGGTGACCTTCGTTAGCTCTGCCCGGCGTCTGTGGTGATGGCCACTAGCAAGGGCTTGGTGGTGGGGCTCTTTGTTTTTTTTTTTTATAGCTTTTTCTAATTTAATTTATTAGTCGCCATGTGTCTCAAGAAATTAATAAAATAAGCCATATCAGCATTTTCCGTTAGTAAATTAGACGGTGTTCATTTTAGGACTCGATTGAATCAATTTGACAAATTTTAAGACACGATTGCCCCTTTTGCAAGTTTCGAGGCTTAATTACACTTTTTTGATAAATTTTATGACTTCTTGTGCGCGTATCTCTATTTGGAATTTCTTTCTTATTATTGATAAGGCAAATAAATCAAATTTAATTGCAACCTAAATTAAATAAATCAAAAGCAAAAGCAAATTTATGGGTGGGAGTGTTTTTTCCCCGAAAGTAACTAAATTTTAAAGTAAATAAGTCGTCGAGGTCAAGTCAACCACCAATTCCCTGACGACACGCGTCGTCTCGTCATGCGCCCATTTTATGCGAAGCTCGAAGCGCAACTACTTCGACTGCGAACGCCTCTTCCCTTCCGTCGAGCTGCCCATTTGCTCCGGAAATTCCAACTCCCGCCTCCTCCTCTCGCCGGACCACCGCCTGCGCGCCGCCGCCGCCGCCATCTCCGGCCCGCCGATGTCATGTCTTGCGCGAGCGATGGCGATCTTCTCGAGCCTCTACGCGTGCCTCAAGAGGCACAAGCCGGCGGCCTGCGGCGGCGGCGGCGGCGGCGGCGCCCGGAGGGCCGGGGAGGAGGAAGTTGAGGACGAGTCCTCCCCCGGCCTCTTCTTCGACCTCCGGACGCTCCAGGTCGCCACTGGCTTCTTCTCCGAGCTGAACCAGCTCGGTCACGGCGGTTTCGGTCCCGTTTTCAAGGTAGGAAACGGTTCTCCCCCTCGGATTTTGTAGATGATCCGCCTTGATTTAGGTATTTTTTTTCTGTCGCCATGGTTTTTTGGGCGTTCGCGGTCTTGAAGAACGTACGGATTAGTCCCGTATTCTGTCGCTGTATGGTTTCGTTTGTCCTCGCCTGGTTGAAAATGACGATCTCGGACAATCGCGTGCTGCTATCTTTTGCGGCGAAAATGAGATTGATCTGCTTCAAGTCGTCCCACCTCTGCTTTCAGGTTTATGGTGGGACTGGAGTTGTGGATTGTGAGTTCAATATGAAATTGAGTGTTCTGTATCGTGATGGTGTCTTCCTTTTCAGAATGTTTCTGCCTAGACTTTCGTAGCAAAGAAAAATTAGTAAATTTAGGACTTTTGTTTCACAGAAGAGGAATGATTTGGAATGTATTTTCTTAAAATTGATCGCTTATATTGCTTGAAATAATCGGTCGATGGAAAAAGTTTTCATTTTTTGATAACAATTTTTGTCTAAATATTTATGTGGACGATAAAAATATTTTTCGTTCGTTCATTTTTATAAGGGATACAAAGGGTCATTTTTAAGAAAATATTTTTCAGATCATCCATTCTTTGTATAACAAACGGAGCAATGATGGTTCCGATGATGAGGTTTCGCCGGTGTATGAGATTTGGATGCATGTTGAGTGAGCTGTCTGTTTGTATGTTTCAACACCCGGCTGCGAAAAGTCCGGGTGTTCTTTTGCCTTTGACATTCCGCATGGAAAAAGTAAACCTTTTTGCTGTTCAACGGGAGAAACCTAAGCAACTTTAACTTCAATTTTCAATCGAACGAAACTGTACTAGAAAGGTGGTTCCACGGTCCAATATGAACGCATGTTGATAGTTTCCATGCCTTTTCTTTTCCAGGGGTTGATGCCCAATGGCCAAGAAATAGCTGTAAAGAAGCTGTCTCTCACTTCAAGACAGGGAATGAGAGAATTCACTAACGAGGTGAAACTATTATTGAAAATTCAGCACAGAAACCTCGTCATGCTGATGGGCTGTTGTGTGGAAGGACCGGAAAAGATGCTGGTTTATGAGTATCTGTCAAACAAGAGCCTTGACTGTTTCCTTTTTGGTAATTCTTCCTCCTAATCAGCTGATCTAGGATACATAAATCTCTTGCTGGTTCACTGAGCATAGATCTGAGCAGGAAGTAGAGCTAACTCAGTTGTCTTTTCCAGCTAAAGAAAAGTCTGCGTCGCTGGATTGGATAACTCGGTTCCGGATAATTACTGGGGTGGCGAGAGGTCTGCTATACCTGCATGAAGAAGCCCCTGAAAGGATTATCCATAGAGACATTAAGGCTAGTAACATATTGCTTGATGATCAGTTGAATCCCAAAATTTCAGATTTTGGTTTGGCGAGGCTTTTTCCTGGTGATGACACGCATCTGAATACATTTAAGATATCCGGGACTTAGTAAGTAGTCACATTGCTCTCCTTCCATATTTTATTGGTTAATTACTGCTCATTTACGCGGTCAGGAAAACGGCCATACTCTTATGCTTCTGCATGTCTTGACTCATGATGCAATTAAAACTAATGATCCTTTTGTTTTGGGATGTAGTGGTTACATGGCTCCTGAATATGCAATGCGTGGATATTTGTCCGTGAAAACTGATGTTTTTAGCTATGGAGTTCTGGTGTTAGAGATTGTAAGTGGGAGAAAGAATCATGACAGCCAACTCGGTGGAGAAAAAATGGATCTCCTGAGTTACGTAAGTTGCTTAATCATATAAAGTACTGTTATTCATTGTTATACTGGAGAATTAATGCCTGGCGACACTTCTTAGATTGACTCGGCTTTGGTGGATTAAGTTCTTAATCTGCTTTTAGTTTAGTTTGGTTCCTGATGAGTTGCAGCGGTTTCTATTGTCCGTGTTTTAGTAGAATGGGGTTAGGCGACATATTTTCATTACTTTGAATATATTACATCTGGCTCTTTTATTTTCCATTCCATTGCGGAAATGCAAGTTAATATTGTTTCGTCAAACTGAGTGCTGGATTCATCAAATGTCTTCACTTCTATTCAATTCTCAAGAAGATCTCTCTGTCTCTGTCTCTGTCTCTCTCTCTCCAGGGTGTTTTAGGAAATGGAAGACGCATCAGGAAATAAATCTGCATAATTCTGGTATAAGCATCAACAAATAGAGTGAAATATCTGTTGTTGAACAACGATGTGCTTTAGATGCATGTCATTTGAAGTAAATGCCAGATAATAAAATGGCCCTCAAGAACCGTAGTGAAAATCTGGAGAAGTCTGGAAATCTGAACTTTTAGAACTTATTGAAACACTTGTGTTATGAGATAGACATTGTTCTAATGAGTTGCCGAAGCTTAATCTCCAAATGCATATTGTTCTCTTTCTCCTATGCATATATAAAATAAGGACTCCATTTCTATGCACGGAGTCAATTAAACATCACGCACAATTCCTTTGGCAGACATGGAAGCTCTTTCAGGCAGGAAAGTCATTGGATCTAGTGGACTCAAGCCTCGCCAAATACAACCCTGACGAGGCAGCAATGAGTATTCAGCTAGGGTTGCTATGCTGTCAAGCAAGTTATGCGGAAAGGCCGGATATGAACTCGGTGCACCTCATGCTTTCTAGTGATTCATTCACATTGCCCAGACCAGGAAAACCTGGGCTGCAAGGGCGAACGGGACGTTGGACGACTACTACGACTTCCGCATTCACCAACACTAATGCGAGCAGTACCCAAACTGGAGCTACTAAAGTTTCTACTGGTAGCAGCCTTATCGAGGAGTATTCTAGAAATTCAATCTCCATTTCCTCCATTGATGAAGGCAGATGACCTCAGCTCGATAGGCTACAGCATGTAAGATTCCTTTATGTAAAGCAAGTCTAATATTTCTTTAGAAATTCTTTTGTTGATTATAGAAAAGAAAATAGAAGCATGGGGTGCTCTAGGAATCATAGTATATGCATGTAACTTTTTCTGGTGATAGTCATGAAGAGTTAGTCTAGAATGAATCCTTTCTCTACTCCTACTGGTTCGCTTCTAACTGATTGTCGACATACATACGATTACTTCTGCCAACATGGAGAAAAATAGAACATCTCTTCTTTGTGGATTCTCTTGCACTGTCACACCCTACTCAAGTGATGTTCATCCTTTACTTTTCGATGGGAACTAATGTTGACAAGAGTTGCTGTCACATTGAATTGAAGTGAGGCTTATAATATCTCCGGGAAATGCATTCTTTTATCATTGCGGAAGCCGTTCGTCGATGAGGTTACGGGAGAGCATCATGCTTCGTGCAGTTTGCAGAGTTGCCGAAGAGAATGTCCACAGTCCAAGTACACTCCGTAGACACAGATTGAGTTCTAGACCGGAGGATGTCCTTCCAGTTCCGATTTCTTGAAGTTCTGTCAGCATCCGTTCATGGTCTCTCAGTTCCACCCCAGACAAGCCGTGTTTCATAGGATACCTGAGGAAATACTGTTGGATAATGGATGGTTCAAACTTATGTCTGGTGTTCGCAGATGCGCATGATTCCAAAGTGAATGGACATGGTCTGACCGGGAAAATTTGCACCAACTTGCATCCGAGGAAAATTAGCGATGCCCACGGCCTCTTCTAGCCGTTGGATGACCATAGAATTTTACTAAATTATTGGGAAAATGACACAAATAGTTCTTGAATTTTGGGTCAATGTGCGACGTGGTTTCTGAATTTTTAATTTGTTCAATATGGTGCCTAGATTTTTTATGTGTTCAATTTAGTCATTAAACTATATGAAAATATTCAATTAAGTCTTTCCGTTAATTTAAGATCAGGGTTTACATTGAACATTTTCATATAGCTCAGTGATTACATTGAACATGTACAAAAAATTTAGACAATACATTGAATATTAGGCTAAAGTTTAATAATCATATTGAATAAATTAAAAGTTTATGGATCATATTGCATATTCAGTCAAAGTTTATGGATCATTTGTGTTATTATCCCCAAATTATTTAGCTACATACTTTAGGGGATATCCTAAGGTTCCGTTTATGTTGCAAACATTTTTCGGAAGATACTTTTTCCTTATTTTTTGGCATTTAAATCGCTTAGAAAAATGATTTAACGAAAAATATTTTCCGTGAAAATATTTTTCTAGTCAATGGAAAATGTTTTTCTAGCAAAATTTTAAAATTTGAAAAATGATTCTCTTTAAAAAAATTAAAAATTATTTTTCAAAATATGAATAGATATCGGCGCTTGAATTAAAAACTTTGCTCTTGGGCATAAAAACCCCCAACGCTCATTCCTAGGCTCTTGGCAATGGGGTCGAGTCCCTAGCACTCGGGCCCGAGTCTAGGCGTTGGAGACCGAGCCTTGGCCTCGACCTTGATGGACCTAGGTCCGAGCGTGGGGTTAGAGGCCTCGGTGCCAAGTTAGAGGCCTGGCCTCGATTGACCTAGGCTTGGGCGTTAGGGTCTATTAGGTCTTAGGTGCTAGGGTTCGAAGCTCAACCTTGATGGACTCAAGCTTAGCTGCCGGGGACTTGGACCGGACCTCTATAGACTCGGGACGATGTGCTATGGAGTTGAGCACGAGCGCAAGTGCTGAGTTCTTGGGCTCGGTTTCAATGGACCCAAGATCAGTGTCCATGCCCATGTGCAGGAGTCAGGGATTTGGGCTCGAGACCCCAATGCCCGTGCCAAGTTCCTTGGCTACCCATACGTCAGTCACTAGTACTTGAATAATGTTTGTTGATTTTTACCAAACAACGGAAAATATTTTCTACTTCATTATTAGGTCTTAGCCAAATACCGAAAAATATTATCATTTTCCTGGAAATATGACTTCTCAGAAATTATTTTCTAGAAATATCACATTTTTCACAAAACAAACGGACCCAAATTGAATATTCTTTTTCCACCGTCCCTAAACTTATATTCATCTATCCTTTGACTTAATTCCCTCATCTCTCGTTCTCGTGGTACTTTGTCCATTCTTTCTACTTTCCTGCTAAAATTTGAGATACAATTCAAATTTAAACTACTTATCTGAAATTTTTCTCTCGTGAACAGTCACATAACTCTAAATGAGTAATGCAATTCTAATCATATCCTCGCAAGATGGTACACATTGGCATCGATGATATTTTTTTTCTCACAACGCAGGATATTCAAGCTTTTGACTTAACCAATCTTCAGAATGCACATAAATCGCCCCTATCTATGTGCCTGCAAGGCTTTAGCCATAGAAGCACGAGCCTCATCCTCGAGATCATTATGAGCATGTGAATTGGGGGATGATCAGATCTCAAATCTGCAAATTGCTAGGTCGAATTAAGGTCAATAACCACCTAGTGCACTCTAAATCCAAAAAAGCACACTTTGCCAAATTGGTTCCAAAGAAGTGGAACGACACGACAAATTACAGCCGTTCCGTAAAATTAATGGGTCCATTTAAACGCTCAATAAGAGCCCGTCGCATCATTTTGTAAATCAATATTTCCTATCCATTGCATTGCTCTCATTCCTTAGCTTTCACTCCTAAAAAAAAAATAATTAAAAGTAATAACTGTAAAACAGGAAGAAGAAGAAGAAGAATCGGCTTTAACCCTTGAAATCATGAATGAATACATCATCTCGCACATGGCGCCATAATTGCAGAACTGTCGGGGCATCTTCATCATCAGACCGACAAAAGTCGAACGCATTTTTACTGGGAGTCGTTCCTCTTTCTTTCTCTCTCTCTCTCTCTCTCTCGTCTCTTTGCCAACTTCTCTTCTCTCTCCAGAAGCATAGACGTGAACGAGAAGCATCTTCGCCGAAAGAGACACGAACGCCCCGCAACCATCAAGAAAAACGCAAGGCTCCCACCCTTCCCCTTGCCTTAGTTTTTATAATTCAAGGCAAGCCAATCAGTGGATTGCTTCCCGAATCTGACGCGATTCCTCTCCCGAGTCTCTTGCCTTTTCTTGGGACTTATTGGCCTCGCTTTCTTGCAAGCATTGACCTCCCTCGTCATCACCTTCTCCCTTTTTCTTGTTTTTTCATCTTTTTCAATTTGGGTTTCCTTGATTATTAAATTCATTGGGAGTGGAGGGGCGCACTGTAACTGTCCAATGAGACTCTTTTCTCTTCTACCCAGTTCAAAATTTTTCAAATCTCACCAAGGAGAGAGAGAGAGAGAGAGAGAGAGAGAGACAGTGATCCCTCATTCTTATGAATGAGCCTACATTATCCTGTGATTATTTTTTCCTGGGGATCCCCGTAAGAAAGATTGGAGGGTGAATCAAAAGTCGGTGAGCGAAAGATCCAGGTGTTATTCTTGAAGCAGTTCAGGTGGCAGGGAAGATGACACCCAATTGGGAGCTCGAGAACTGTTGCAATCACGAGCAAGTTGTGTTCTTGATTTCCGTCTCTGTTTGCACTGTCGTTATACTCGCGGTATGGTCTCTCTCTCTCTCTCTCTCTCTCTCTCTCTCTCTCTCTCTCTCTCGAGACAGTGTCTCTTAGATCAACTATCTCGTGGCTGGCCTTTGAGGAATGTGTTAAACTTCTGTGAGGTTTTGCCGTAATCATGCCCAAAACATTGAGCGCTGCTTTTCTCTTAAAGTGCCCATTTATAAACTTTTGCTACCCAGGTTGATGTGCATCTGTACGGGAGTCTTACTTCGTTCTGTTTTTCAGTTTAGAAACATCAGAACTTGGCAGATTTGGCTCTCTCTCTCTCTCTCTCTCTCTCTCTCTCTCTCTCTCTCTCTCTCTCTCTCTGGTCACGTTAGTACTTGTGCTGTAGAACCGGTAAATCATCATAAAAGGGCTATTGGGTATGTGAGATTTTGTAGTAAGAACTTGAACTGAAACCATAAATCCGTTGAAATCATGACGTAGCAGAAAATAACTCTAGGAAAGGTCACTAAGGGCCGATTTTCCCCGGTAAATATCAACTAAAGTTTAACTTCAGTACTTTGAAGTGCAATTTGGGCATGCACTCGCTCAGAGACCTAAGTTTTATTCATCCAAAAGCGAAGAGATTCCAGCAACATTTGATCATAATGCCTGCCGCTCTTTTATGTTCTCACTTATAAGTTTTGTCTCCCTATTGTGTTCTGACAGATCCTTCCTTCTGTAGCTATGGAGGACAGTATTGCTGAAGCCATTTAAGCTCGTAACAGTATTTCTTCACGAGGCAAGCCATGCCATTGCTTGTAAACTAACATGTGGCCACGTAAGAATCTTTCTTTAGCCTCATCTTAGATTTAGTAGGAGGCCATTCATTTGCATAAAGGTAAGTCATTGCGATGCTTTCACTGATTGCTTTTCTTTGCTGTTGGCGAAGGAAAACATATGACTCATTGCTTTAAATACACTCTCAGGTCGAAGGAATTCAGGTTCATGCTGATGAAGGTGGAAGTACTCAAACCCGTGGTGGAATATACTGTTTCATCCTGCCAGCTGGATGTATCAATTCTAACCTCTGCATTTTCCTTTGTCATCTCGACATACACTGATTGCCTTAACACAAAAACCATCCGTTTGAATTTTGGAATTCCAGCATGACATGAGAGAGTAATAATGGGTCATTTAAAATCTAGCTTGTAGATTGTATAGATTGTTTCTTCAGTATCGCTACAAATCTATGATTCATCCTCTAATTGTCATGGCCTTTCAGATCTCGGCTCATCATTCTGGGGAATGCTCTTTATCCTTGCTTCTACAAATCTTCTTACATCTAGGATTGCAGCAGGTTGTTTGCTCGTCGCTCTTGTTATTGTCCTATTTGTGGCTAAAAATGTGAGTCTTTGTTCTCCTATTCTAGCTTCTAAATTGAGGGTCTTCAAAATATAGTGTTGATTTATTCTATAGTTTTTAGTATCATGCTTATCAGCTCAACCAATTACAGAAGGTGGGAAGTTAACAAACGTGCACTTATGGTAGTCAATTTGTGTTGTTGAATGAAGTTGGAGAAAGAACTTTTTCACAAGTTGCAAAATTCAATCCTTGACATGAATAAGTATAGTTTTCTTTGCAGTTGACTTGTACCATTTGACTTGTGCCTTCCCATGGTGTTTATACCTTATCTTACTTTTTTTGGACTGTTCTTGACCGATCGGTCATCTTTGATTTATATAATTTCCTCTTGTTTTTGCAGTGGACACTTCGAGGGCTTTGTATAGGTAGGTAATCATATGATCCAGATAAACTCTGGCTTTCCTTGATACAATATTCACCAGGAATATGATTATTCTTCGTGAATTATGAATATGGAGTTATCAGGATTTATTGTATTCCTTGGTGTGGTTTGGCTTCTCCAAGAAACAACAAAAGCTCGAGCTCTTCGCTATGTCATTCTGTTCATTGGTAAAAGAAACACGCGAATTTCTTATTCTTCTTCTATATTGATTTTCTAGTCATGTGGAATTCCTTCTATGTAACATAGTGACTGGAGTTTTGTCCCTTTTTCGCACCTGCAGGTGTAATGAACAGCTTGTTTTCTGTTTATGGTATTTTCTGAAACTGAAGCATATTTATCAATTCGTGCAGAACATTGCTCTGATCCTTCTTATGCTATGGTATCACAGATATATATGATGATTTGATATCTCGTAGAGTCCACACCAGTGATGCAGAAAAATTTGCAGAAGTATGTCCTTGTTGCAATGGTGCTGGATGGGGTGCAATCTGGTGAGCACCTTACTTCGAAAGAAAAATGGTCCTTGATGACAATATCTTCTCTTTTTTGATTTCCATTTGTAACGGTTGCTTGGTCTCTCTCTTGCACATCTCTTCTTGTTGCACTTACTAATCACGATGAAACCTTCCTGCAGGGGTTTGATATCATTGCTGTTTCTTTCCGGAGCCATGTACCTTGGTCTAGTTATCTTGTCCTAAGGTACAATCTGAAATTCATTTAAATTTTTTTCTCTGGTGCTAAGTCAGATCTTTAGTCCCACAGAATCCTTCAGTGCATTCTAATTTGTGCATGATCTCGTTCTGCTACGTGCAATCAATGAATTATCCTTGATGATAGTTGTCCGATAAATGGTGCTGCCAATAGACCTTTATCAAAGTTCACAATACTTGTGCAAGGCATTTCAAACCTAAACAATATTGTTTCTGCATTTGTCAAATCCTTTGAAGAAACCACCATCTACGTTTGCTGCACTCTTTTTGAATGGATGTGCAAGTTTTAACTCTAAGATCATTCACCCCTAGACTTCTGGTTTCCAGTGGTTGAAGAATTTATCCTATGGCCTTAAATGTGGTTTTTTTTTTCTTGTCCTTAATATGAGCAGAAGAATCAATATCTGAAGCCACTTCAATCTATTTCTTTTTTTGTTAGAATTCTTCCTCAACCGTTAACTTCTATTAATGCTCTAGAATCTTCTTTCCACTTAGTTCCCCTGATTTTGACCGGTTCAATTATCATTGTACTTTATAAGATTTCAACATGATATGCACATACCAGATATGCTTCTGTTAAGAAGTTTACTTTACCAACGCGGCCTGACTCCATTTTCAACCCTGAGCATTTTGGTCTACTCTCATTGCTGCAAATACTTAGTAGCATCCAAGCTGCTTCTGCTAAAAATGTTTTGACTGGATCTCTCCAGGTACTGCATTCTGGTCCAGATTCTGAAGTTGCGATGAAGCCCCGACACCATTTCAATGCTTGACTCTGCATGACAATTTCTTGTTCCAACATTACATTGAATTAGGGAGGTATACATGATACCCAACTTCTGCGGTGGGCATCTGCTCATATGCAGTCCTCAGTTATACGGTCTACAAGACAATACATTCACTCAGCTTTACTGCAAAAGTTGGGCAAATATACCAGAGTGATCTTAACATTTTCAATTGCCTGTTGATATCTTGTAGCCCTTACTGCTTTTTAAGCCTAACTATTTAAACAACATTCCAAAAATTTAATCCATCGAATCCCTCTTCCTTACAATGACAATCAACTTGGCAGGGAAGTGATGATCGTAAAAGTATTGCTCCAAATGCAGTTTCAGAGCTACGTACCAATCTGCCGCTCTGAGTTATTTCTCCAACCACAAACCCAAACCCTGACTGAAACTTGAATGAGGAGTGATGATATTTGGTGCTCCATCATCACATGACTGAAAATATTTGGTGGTTTGCGACTACCACAACAACAGGTGACGTGGCAGTCATGTTTTTTTTTTTTTGGTAAGGGACGTGGCAGTCATGTTTTTCTCTCCGTCAATAAAAAAATTGACAAGTGCGTGCTGATATGGTATTAAATAGAAAAAATAATTGCGTAGAGTTCTTTATGAAAGTTCAGCTATGGAAGTTTCTTTGCTTCACTAGAGTCGCCCCTTGTGATCGGCACCGCGTCCTACACGTCCAAGCAGAGCCAACCCTTCTAGCATCGCTAGCTATCAACCCGAGCTACCCCTCCATCTGAACCACCCCTCCATCGTTGATTGTCCAAATCCAGATCTGGCGTCGTGCTTGTCCACATGTTGTGCCTTCGTCGTTGCTCCTCCATGGCCATGAGCGACAGAGATCCTGCGGTCGATGGAGCCAACCTTCTGCTGTCGCTCATCCAGATCTGAATTTGTAAGTTGAGTTTGGGCCTTCGCTGTTGCTCCACCATGAATTGCCCACAAATCCTCATGGCCACAAAGATGACAAAGAAGGTCATCGGCCTGGATGCAGCACTGGTGACTCCGCCGGTGGCGACAGCATCCGGAGGTCGAGCAGCAACAGAGAAATGGGCAGGTTCTGAATTTTTGGTCTTCCCCATTAGCTATAGATGTGGTACCGTAGACACGTTTCTCGGTTGATGACGTAGCAAATGCAAACCGCTAAACATTTTCTCCTTTCAAAGGAAAATAATGTAACTTAACTTCCAATATTTTCCATAACTTATATCGCTTGTGATTATGCCATGTTCGAAATATACCACTCATCTATTTTATCCACATAGAAGAGACAGTTCTCATGCAAACTGCAAAGGAGCAAAAACAGATGACCGACACAAATAAAGTCACTATCTGACCGGCTAGGTTATATAGCTTGAATTATGGCCCAAATCTCCTGATCCATACAATAACATGTGGCAACCTCTACTTCCAAATATCAAAGACGAGGAATTCCTGGCAGAAATTTTAAAGCTGTTCAAGCAACATTTTCTAGAACCGCATAGTAATTGTCAGCTGACATTGGCCTCCGCTACAACTTTGAGAAGAATGAATCAGATCAAAAGTCGAGGATCATGCCTGATTCATATGGATAAAAGACAAAGTTTGTAATGAGAAAAATAGTAAAAACCCCCCAACAAAGGTTCATTCATCATAAGCTGACTTCTCTCGACGCCAAAATTTGGAAAATGTAACTAGAAGAGAAACATCTGATTTTCTTTGCTAGCAGGTCTATGCCTCCGTAATTGGATATTCGAACACAACTTCTTTGCCAGCAAGTTTCCTGTAGACAGCTGAAAAAGTCTCCAGCTTGTACTCTGTGCTGTTCCGTTCTTTCGGGTCCAAGAAAACCTATAAAACGGAGAAAAGAAAATCTACTCAGTATGAAACCACAACACTTGGATACACAGTCAAACAAAGCAAGTAACCACTCTAGTGACTGGCAAAACTTGATTCATCGGGGAGTGGCATTCCATATAGTTAGAAAAGGGTCATAAGGTACTCTGAATTGACGATGATCACTAAAGATCTAATGCGATATTCTCCTACCTTCATAACTTTGGAACCATCAAGCCGATACCTAACACGCTTTCCAACAATCTCAGCAGGCAATACAATGTCCTCAAGCATTGCATCATGCACCGCCGTGAGTGTGCGGCTACGAGGGCGTTGAGCTGCAGAACCTTTCTTTGGCGGTCTTGATATCCTGCGGGTAGCAATCACAATCACATCCTGCAAAACCAACAGCATGTCACATACAGAGGAACTTAAAAGAATAGGACGTGAGAATAAGCTACAACATTTTTCATCTAGAAACAAACACAACATCAAACAGGAAAAAAAGAAGATGGCATGTCAAATAAAATAACAAGGAAAGAGAACTTGGAGAAAGGGAAGACAACAAAATGAAAGTAGCTGACTTTGGAACTTCATTGCTATTCAATGAAAAAATAATTAAAACATGTCAGCTACGATGATGAAAAGAACATGAGTACTTATTGACGAGAAAAAGAGAGCAGACATCTTCCCATTACCTTCCCACTGAGTTTCTTCTCAAGCTCTCGCACAAGCCTAACATGAATCTTACGGAAAGCTTTTCTCAATCTATATGGAACATGAATAACAACAGCCTTTTTGCTCCCAGAAACATCGATTTCACTGCCAAAGGATAAAACAACCCTATAAGTAAAAAAACCATTAAAACGCAAAAGAAAGAACGACTATATTTTATCAATTAATACAAAAGCATCTCTTTCTCAATGATAATCACGAAGCTCTAACTGCACTCTTACACTGCTGCGTTTATGTAAAGGTCCTTCAAGTCACTTTTCAGCTCCTGGTTGGTATTTTCCAAGTCAAAGAAGGACTGCAATAATTTTGAAAGAAGATGAGTGTCAGCCAAGAGAAAACACATTTACTACAAAAAAATAGTTCAGCGAAACAAAAAAATTTGAAACACTAATATGAACTAGAAAGCAATCAAACCTGGGCAACAGACTCCTCAAACTCAGTGGGTTCAGCATCCTTGTCCTTGTGGATCTTCCTCCTCGACGTGTACATCTTGTCAAACCTGCTCATTACAGCAACCGGTCAGCTTGGTCGTGACCAAATAAACAAACTCGTGCATCGCAATGATAAACAGGTGCAAAGGCCCTTTTTTTTTCGCACAATGTCATCACTTCCTAAAAACCAACACCCCCTAATTCGACACACACGGGGCATCGCACATCCTCTCGATCTCGATACTGTTCATTCGAAATCCGGGTTCCTCGCCTCCAATTTTATTAACTCATCTCTTTATTATCGCGGAGGATAAAACCATGCCGACACGCTTATGTAAAATGTCTCCACACCATTTCGCACACAATGTCAACGACAAGCATATAGACGACAAAACAACAGAAACTCAATTGGGTCGATCCTTCTCAGTGCAAAACGAGTTCCAGAAGCTTCCAACCTCGCTCATCCTCATCCAGAACACAAGGAAACAAAAGAAAGAGATGCGAGCCCTCCACTCTCAATCAGGGCACCCAGAACCTCGTCTCATCTTCCCAGAGAACCCCACTCCGAAAAAAGGCATCTTTCACTCTTCTCCAGCAAGAAAACATCAAATCTCCTAAAACCCATCACGGACACAGATCCGCTCGACCTCTCCGACGAACAAAAACCAAAATCACACGCACGCAAGAGACCCGACGATGAACTACAATGGAAACTCTACACTACCCTTTCGCAGCAATGGCCCCCGAGATCGAACAAGCGACGAAGAAGATGCTATATCCCGAAGAGGAGGCGAATACTACCTGGAAGCTGGAGGAGAGCCTGCCTGCTGCACGGTCGCGTGAAAACCCTACGGCTCTAGCTCTGTGGAAAGCGTCCGGCTTTGTCTAGGGTTTGGGGATGAAGAGACAACATCGCTTTATATATCGAAGATTGACGGCCCAGATGAGAGCCGAGTTCCCCCCGAAAAGACATCTGGGCCGTTGGTACGTGGCGGATGCTATAGGCCTAGCGGGCTGAATTGGGCCGGTCATATGGGCCGAGGATTTTAGAAGCCCATATTCATCGGGCCGAATGTCGCTAATCCGAATGGGCTCTATGGGCCCAGCACTGGACCATGCAATTTTCAACCGTCGTTCGCTCAAAGCATACATTTCGAATCACTGCATCATGCCTGCGCTTCAGGTCACAGTCCATCCAGCTCCTATCAAGAGCTTCCATCTCATTGAAGAGTGTGGAATGATCAAAGAGGACGTTCGGGAAAGCAGGATGCTTCGCTCGGGCTCCTCCGTCGAGGTTCCGAAGAAGAAAAGTGTGAAACTGCCCCCTGCCAAGTTCTCTGAGTTCCGAATCCCGCTCGGGGCGGTGCGAACCCAGCGTCGTTCCGCTTGCCTTACTGACATGTCCCTTTACGAGCGAAACGTACGTTAGTTGTGCCGATATCTTAAACTTTGGAGGGACGCGATCGCTAGTAGCTCCCGGAGAAATGACCTCCTGACGCCGTTACGGGGCGATGATGCGAACGGAGTCTTTGTGTTCTCTGATGCGAACTTGGCATCCAGAAGCGATGGATAGCTTCTCGAAACACTTTACCGTCCGCATCAAGAATGAATCCAAACGTATGCATTCGATGATTACCTGTTGCCCCCACTTAGACTGGAGATCAAAGAACCAAGAGCTGCTCTTCTGGAGAGCAGCAACTCTCGCCAGTCCTCTTTCAACCCTTGACCCACATAATAATCAAACACAGAACCAGACATCAGTAAAGATTGAAGCTGGGAACAAGAAGATGAGATACAGCGCGTTAGGGTGTCGCATGCGCTTACACGTCTCGATTCATATGACAGTGATTACGTGGTTATCAATCAAACTTCCCCGACAGTTAGCTAGCTGATTCCACCGGCCTTCGCCGTGATGACCACGAAGTAGTGAAGCAGGAGGTCATCTTCTTCGAGCGACCACGGCCATTTCCTCGGCGAATTTCGACCTCACCATCTGTCCTGCTTAGGCACTCAGCCCTATTTTTCCTGCATGCGTATGAGCAGCATGCGTACATCATGTGTGCTTACAAATAAAATAGTTTGATATATTAGTATGTATGACATTATCATAAGCAAAGTCTCACGCTATGCATGTTGTGATTTAAGTCCTATTACGTGAAGATCACGTCGCAAAGACCTGTAAACCAGTATACACTTGACGGGATCGCCGTCGCTATAACTCGAGAATGGTGTCAGCTAGCATTTACCGAAATACTTCTTTATGAATAAAATTACATGTTTTCAGATTGGACAAACTTGGGTATTATCTTCCAAGTCACAACAACATCGTCTCGTATTACTGTACATATGCAAAATGAAAAGACCCAAAGGGAGGGATGAGTTTGTACAATCGAAGGATGTCAAGTAAGGTTCATGATTTGCTTATATCCAAACCCTCAAGTTCCACGTGCACCGAAAACAATACTAGGGGTGCCAAAACCCTAGCCATTATCAAGATTTTTTGTATAACTCATAAGCCACTAGTTTAAATTCAATGCGGATGGCCTGCATTTTAGTGGTTCCGCCGGAGTCGTCGACTCGATCCAATGCATGAAAGTTCATTCAGAGTACCGCGTCTTCGAAATTCTCCTCGGAAATAGAAGGAGAACATTGTCCGCGAAGGAGATCAAACACTTGTCCGAACTCTTTTGTACTTGGGCCGTATCTAATTTGCAAGCACAATGTTCTCGCCTGACCAATTTCTCTATCTTGGCTTATTATCTTCATCATCTGATCATGTAACATGAGTCTCTCAATGTGTCAAATTAGGGACAATAATGGTAATAATCACAGGGACTTTGTCAGGCCTGAAAAAAAAAAGAGTTGAGAGTGTCTACTAGTCTAGAGATATTAACACAAATAATCCTTGAATTTCGGTCCAATGCGCAATGTCATTCTTGGACTTTTACTTTGTACAATGTGGTCACTAATTTTGGCCCGATACGCAGTGCTATTTCGAGACTTCTTGAACTGTTGGAAAATATTCAATGTTATCATTCCGTTTGTTTCATTTTCACATAGTTTAAGGACTAAATTAAGTATTTACAATAGTTTATGGATCAAATTAAATAAATTAAAAGTTTCAGGATGACATTACGTATTTAACCAAATTTCAAGAATGTCATTTCCCAATAATCTATCTGTGTGACTGGTACCCGTATAATATTTTGTCAATCCGAGTCTGCAAATTCTGTTTGGTTTTTCTTTTTTTAAACCCACATGTATCCAGCCTGGCCCTTAACCTATATATTAAGGAAGCCCAAGTTCATTAGGCCTCCCTCAAAACCAAGTTCTTGTCGTCTGATTTTGTTCGTTCTCAAACCCTAAGATCCCCTTTTCATAAAAGAAAAGTGTCTTAAGATTATCATGTTCGCTTGTTTTGCAAAAATTAATAATCTGAAAAATATATTTAAAAAAAATAATCGCTTATACCAATTGCAAAAATGAATCAACGAAAAACATCTTCATGATCACATTTGTGTCCATTTTTCAAATCGACACAAATGTTCATTTTTATAAAAATTTTCAAAATCATTATAATTTTTTTTTGGAAAATAATGCACCACTATTAAGGGTGATCAGTTTTAGAATTGGACCGGTTCCACCCTAGAACCGGGAATCGGAATGGTAGGGCCCGTTCCCCCTACACCCGGAAAGGGTTTTGGCAATTTCTTTTTCTTTACTATTTAAGAGAAAAGAAAAAAAACATATCGATCTGGTCCTGTCCGGTCGGTTTAGGCGGTTCGATTTTGCACTTGGAACAAGAAACTGGAAACTGCCCGAAACTAGCCCGTTCGATCGGGGAAGGTTCCCGTGCACACCCCTAACCACTAATTAATGCTTGATCCAGAATTCCCTGCTTGTGCTGGGAAGCTGAGAGATAAAGACACAGGATCTAGAAAAGCAGAATATTTGCTGTCGGATAATGATTCTGGAGCTCCTCGGCTCGCGTTCAAAAGTTGTTACGAAAGCTTCGAAAATCCATATGTTAATCAAGACTTTGATTACGTTGGTCGGAAGATCCATAGCCCATCGATCCCAACACAATCTCTAGAAATATTTGACTTTAGATCTTCATTCACTTCGCAATCTTGGGCAGCAAATGGTTTGTTAGGGCACCTAATCTTTAGGTTGGCATTAACTTTCGTATTCATTTTTTCAATCTCGAAATCAATTGTCACCTAATTAATTTCCTATCTTTGGACTTGCTTTCTCAATGGGTCAAATGAGCTACCGCCTAGAAACTCCAAAACAACGGACTAAAAAAATCAGAGGAGGAGTCCTACCAGAAATGAGAGACGTCCTTTTAAAGGAAAAAAAATATATTAATACCATTGAATATCCCAAACCTGTACATTATGACACATCTATCCCAATTTAATTTCTGTCTCTCAAGAAATCTCAAATCAATACCCCACTATACATGTATACCAAATTAATTTTATCTCATAAAAAATCCTAACCGATACTCCTGATTTAAATCTGCCCCATGTTCCTTTTTTGTCCAATATTAGTCAAAATGTATATGTAGTATCAATATACATAGCAGACGAAGACGGATATGATGAGGAGAAAATTAGTTCGAGTTAAACATATCAGGAATTATCAATTGGGATTCTTAATGGTATTAAAAAATAGAGATAAGTGAACTGAAAGTCTTAAAACTTATCACGAATATACTATTAAGTCCTAAAACTTGTCGTGAAAGTGCAATCGAGTCCTAAAATTTTCAAAATGTGTAATTGAGTCCTAAAATTTATCACCAAAGTGCAATCGAGTTCTAAACATTTCAAATAGTATTATCAACGAAAGGACTTGATTGGACCAATTTAATAAGTTTTAGGACTTGATTGTACTTTTCAAAAGTTTTAGGACTTAATTACACTTTTATGATAAGTTTTAGGACTTAATTATACTTTTTGAAAATTTTAGAACTCAATTGCACATTCATAACAAGTTTTAGGACTTTCGATGCACTTTTCCAAAAAAGTAAGAATCAAATTAGGAGACTGTCAATTTGGCAGCAAAATTTGAATGCAACCTTTTTAGATCGAGAAGTACAACTCTCCCATATAATCGTTTCCATGTATAAGCGGAAAAAGCAGCCACAGAACTTTTTGTTGGACTAACCACTCATTCACCTCCATAAAACCATCGTGGGTCAAAGTCAAGCTCCTCCCAAATCAATAAATATCTCATTATGGGAAATGGAATTCGGCCTTTTCAACTGTCTAGCTAAAAATAACCTGTACTACCATAAGCATGGGCAATTTGGTATCAATTAGGGTTTTGTTGGTAGGGTGGGAAATTTGTGGTGATTGGAAGAGGAGTAGAGACATGGGAGTCAAATGTAGTTGAGATTTCCAAAGAAAAAATAGTGTAGATAAGATTAGACAATTGGACAATCGAAATTGACCACGATATCTACGAAAATGTGAAAGGCGGTACCCTTATTAGGATTGAGGCACGGTTGAATTGATAGTCCACCTTTACTGAATGTGCTTGTCTTAGATTTAGATTCAAACTAAATATTAGGAATAAGAGTTCTGTCAAGATTGATATGTTTATCACCACGTGTCGAAAAATCGCGTCGCATGCATTAATCCTAAGTCAACTTCCCTATGCTAGACGAAATCGTCCAAAAGTCGGTCGATCGAATGCGGATGCAGGTCATGTATACCATGATTAAGTTATTATCGAGTAATTATTTGTCTAATTCAATTTTCACCTCAAGGGTTATGTTGACTGAAGAAAAAATGTAGCAATAATATGGTCCTATATTTATGACCATCTATATATATGTTTTAACATTGGTTGTTATGTCGCTTGCAAAAATAAAATGGCAGATATAGTAATTACATGGAAAAAGGGGTTGGTTTTTATTTCTCTAATCCTTGGTTAATATATCTGTTTTGTTCAAAAATATCTTAAGAGCAGTAAAAAATAAACATAAGTACCTTTAGACATTGTTCAAAGAATTAATTAACATTTGTGCTTAGACATCTTTAGACCCTTAGCCACATGTTCATATGCCACACATGTGACTACAATATAGGAATGATTGGAGCCGAAATGATATGGAAAACCTAATAACGAAAGTTAATACTTATTGCAGATGGTCACTATAAGATACGATATTATGCCCCGATTTATGTCTCGCTTAATAATTTGATTTTCAATAGATTTGTTTGACTCATATGATCGACAATCTGGAAACTTTGATCAAGCGATTGATTTGGATGCACCCAAATTTGTGTGGTAATCACGTCTCATTTTTATGATTTTGATGATCACACCCATAATCCTGTGAGTAAAGGCAGGATAGGATAAAACCTGCCCAAGACTGGATAAGGTCGAATATGAGAAGGATACAATTAGATAAAAATATCTCATAGAGGAGGTGGGATAAAAGCGCACATGATTTCTTATATCCATCGCATAAATGCTAATTTTTTTCAAATAAAAACGTCTTAAATTAATAAAATTAAAATAAAAATTAAATATAAATAATATTTGAATTCCAAAATAAAAAAGAAAACGCAAATGTTTTTTATTTATACCTATTTTTATTTATATAAATAATATTTCATATCTATTACATATTTCGGGTATATTTTATAATTTTTTATGTAATAAATTTTTATTAAGGAATGATGGAAGGGAATAAAATAGAAATTAAGAAGGAGAGGGGAAAATAAAAAAAAATATGTGAATAAAAATGAAGTAGAAGAACCAAATTTTAAATGAACAAATTCAAACTCTAAAAGGATCTTTTGAATTATCAAAGAACGAGAGGCAATGAGATTTCGAAAAAAAAAAAAACTCTACCCTCTTTGTCTCCTCCTCCTCCGTATCTTTGGTTCATGAGTTTTATGACTCCTCCATAATTCTTTGATTAACATCAAAACTCCATGAATATAGCGAGAAAGTCAAAGCTCCTTCACCTCCATAGCTTTCCGGTTCATATTAAAAGTCCACAAAAGCAGCAAGAGAGTCGAAACTCCTTTTCCTCCTAGCACTGTACTTTTGAGAATTGCGACAAGTGTATGATTATATTTTTTTTCTCTCTTACTAGATTTGGCATTTGCTGACTGATCTACATCGTCAATAGGACTTTATTAACACAATAGTCTCTTGCCATTATGAGTCACTAATTCTTGAAGGAATGGACCCAATAATAATTTATAATTATTTTTTATTTATTTTTTTTTGGCCCATGTTAGGTTGTTTTCTCACGTTGAATTAAAGACAAACACTTGATCATTTCTTTTTGCGGATATTGCTTGTGCTCGCTATTTGTTATAATTGAACATGTGGCTCTAGAATGCTATAATGAGTTCCTTTGCTATTTAAGATCGTACAATAATTATGGATCAATTGGTGGAGGCTATCTCCAATTCTACATTTTTGGTTTCTTTATCAATGAATCATGATAATTATTACCATTTCTGTTTATTCTGATATGTCGTTCATACCAAATAATGAACATGATAGAAAATAAAAGTATTCAGCTTTATTACAACGATTCACCAAATAGTAGATAGGATGTAGCAAAATTCCTGGATTTCATATTCTATTTTATCCAATCCTATCCTAATTAAAAATTCAAACGATCAAACTCTGCACTACTGGATACACGTGGATAAGGCATTCGCGAGCATTCATAGAGATTAATCGAGTCAAATGATTTAGATATGTCGTATTACAGAAGATTAAACTTAGAAAATTTTTTGGAAAAATTAGAAAGGAAAAGGAACTCCATACCTTTTTTTTTTTTTCCTAAAAAGCTATTAACACATAAAAAAGATTGTAGCTAAGCTGTTCTTTTCATATCATTGAGTCGGCCCCAACAATTTCCATGGGGTAGAGCTTTCGGATGTACATCTCCTTAACAAGTTAATACGGGGCCTACAAGGGAACACGATAAGATAAAATGGGTGACACGTGGGCTTCCGAAATTCAAAGCTTCGCTATTCTTTTCTTAGGGCATATTACATCCTCTTGAATATATAAAAATTTATTTTCACTAATTTTTCATGTATTATGATAAAAAAAAATAAGGATGACTTATTTTCACAATACTACATGCCATTTGAATTTTGAATAAATCATAGTGAAATGTATTCCAATTGGACTATGAAGTTTCTTCATTTCAATTGCAAAAACAGAATGCATAGTATGCACTAAACTTCGCTTAATTCGTGTATATAAATAACTATATTTCATAAGTAATCGATTATGGCTTTAAAGATAATTGTACATCATCAAAATTTTCTTGACAAGGCATTTATGTCGATTGTATCATGCACGATATAAGTGATGAACAACTAGTTAAATTAAATTAAAACATTCTAAGATGTTTAAAGATCCGTCCAAATTTATTAGTATGACAATTAGAAATATTATGAGTTAGTGAAGTATGTGCTATTTGCAACATGCTCGCTCTAGCTACCGTGTTCAAATTCGAACCTTCTCTCATCTCAGACTCTGCTAAATTAATGTGATAAAATCATATGACAAAATGAAAATATATCTTCTGCTAGTAGGAGCCAATCTTTACCTTGTACAACACAATATTACCAAAAAAGGGTGCATTGCCGGAAAAAATTAGTATTTCTTGACTTTTTTTTCTTAATACTTCAAGAACTTTATTTTTAAAATAAATTTATCATGGAAATTGTCGTTAACTAACTAACATTACCATATAAATACGCAAACGTTTCGAAAGCATCTCCAGAAGCTCCAAATTCACGTTCTCCGGAACAGCTAGTTTGGGCTAATACAAGGAAGGACGCACACGGTCACCGAGCTCCATCCATGGCCGAATTCGCAAGGGACTTGCAATGCTTTCAACCCTTCTCTTCTTTGCTCGACATCGACACGATCGAACCCACGAGCCACTTCACCGAACCAAACCCCAGTGCCGTGCATTCACATCCCTCCTCCAACTTTCATCGCTCTGCAATTCTCTCGAGTGACAATCCATTGTTTTCCCACCAGCTGGTCCCTGATTTCCCCAGCAACTGGGCCGACATTTTCCTGGGCATTTTCCATCCTAACGAGCATAATCTTGCGCCGCTCAGCTCTGGAGACGATTCGCATGAAGAAAGAAAACGAAAGGTGTCCAGTATACCTCCTGAAAGCAGCTCAGGAATTGTTTCATCACCACTTCAAAAGTCAGATACAGCGGTGAAGATAAAAAACCATGTCTACATATATCATATCACTCCACTTATGCAGTAGCTATACATGACTAACTTTTTTGGTGTTCTCAGAGTTTAGGAAAGGCAAAGAGAAGGAAACGTGGTGAGAAAGAAGAAGAGAAGCCTAGGGATGTGGTTCATGTTAGAGCTAGAAGAGGCCAAGCCACTGATAGCCACAGTTTAGCAGAAAGGGTAAGTTATTTTCTCTCTTTCTTTGGCAGAAAACATCGATTAAGCTCTTCAAGAGTTACTGGTGTTGATTTTTTCTAGCTATATTACTCAGGTGAGAAGAGGGAAAATCAAAGAGAGGCTGAGATATCTGCAGGATCTTGTTCCTGGGTGCTATCAGGCAAGCAATATTCTTCCTTTTTTGCCTAAATTTCATTGTTATGTTCTGATCTGATCAGATTGAACTTCAAAATTGCAGACGATGGGAATGGCTGTGATGTTGGATGAGATCATTAAATATGTCAAGTCATTGCAGAGTCAAGTGGAGGTGAGTGGGAATACAGGAAAAATCAAAAATTTCATTTTGGTCCTTCCTTCTTCTTTCTCTTTCCATTTACATCCAAAAATAATCAAATGATGTTCCATTTTCTTTTTGTTCCATTTAGTTTCTCTCCATGAAACTTGAAGCAGCAAGCTCATATTATGACTTCAGTTCAGAGGCAGATGCAATAGAAACACTGCAGGTGGTGTGTGATTTTGTCTCTGAAAATAATATCTTTGATTCACTCCTCTGATATTCTTTTTTAATTTCGAATTTTCCCTGAAATTATCAAACGTTGAATGGTGTCCATTGCAGAGGGGGCAGGTGTATGGGAATAGAGAGTTGGAGAGTCTGATGAGAATAGGACATGCCAACTTCCATCCAAGTTCACACCCTTGATCTCTCACCTCCTTTGATGTTACCCAAGAGCAGAACGAAGATGCTCCATACATATTCCTATGGAGTTTTCCTTTCTAGAGCAAGTCTTTTCATACCCAATTGTCTCCTTAAAGAGAAAAGTGTATACTTGTACTATCCCTCACAGTAAAAATGAGGGGCTACGGTAGTTTTTCCTAGATTCGTATCTGAAAAAAAGTTGACAGTCAGCTCTTCCAAAATTATTATCGATTGCCTAGGGTTTATGGAGATCCCGTACGACTTTTGATTGTGATCAGCTCCTGTATTACTTGTGCATCGTGCTTCAAGACAAGGGTTCAGTCCCGTAATTTGTGAAACGAGTGCAGCATGGAGTATTTAATATAATGATAATCCGATGTTCTAATATTCTAATTTGGCTTCTCTTTGATAAAAAAAAAAAGACTTTGTCGGACCCTTTATTCATTCGTTGTTTCGGATTTCCGATGTTGCCCTACTGTGCACTCATTTAGACATATGTAATTTAGTGGGCAATTCGTACTCTAATTTCTTGGGACTTTCCATTATAATTGGGTTTGAGGCATGTTCCCTAGCTAGACAACATGATATGCATATATTCAAAAGCATTACTAAAGGGGACATTGATTAAGACTGGACTTGAAAACGAAGCATTGCATGAGGCTTCATAAATCATGTAGTGATCGAGAGATGACCCCATAAATATAATTATTTTAGAGATTCTCCGGGGCTTGGCATCGTTGATCTGTCTAATTATGCGCACTAGCGTAGATTCCCTCCCACATTAGTCCTCGTGCTTAACAACTTCCCCTACTCTTTTAATTTAAGGAGCATGGCATTAATGATGGGAAAATTATTAAAAAAAGTCCTAAATCTATTGTAATTGTGCCAACTCAGTCCTAAACCTTTCGATTTAATCAATTTTTTTTTTATAAGATAAGATGTATATTGACTTTTCAACGCGAAATGTACATGATAAGGAACCGAAACACAAAAACCTCGTACCTGAAGCGACAAACAAAGTGTCCCAACAGGTGCAAAGGTGTAACGGTTAAAGAGCTATAAGCAACAAGGCAAAATACAGGAGAGCCGACGAAGCGACCACATAACTAGAAATAGGAACAAGATAGCCTCATAGGGGTTACTCAAATATGGAACTCGAGATGCCCCAACTGACTTGGATCCTACGATTGCGAGGATTGTCTTCAACAGGTTTGAGAGACAAACCTTTGTCCCTGGTGAGTTTCGCAAGATGTTGTCGGAGAGCCGGCACAAAGAGAGATTGGTTCCTAAAAATTATATTATTCCGAGTGGTCCAAATAATGTGGCACAATGCTGCAAATGAGAACCGAGCAATTCTCTGGTCAAAATTATGGCCTCCTATGTGATTGGTGGCCCAATGAAGATTATCTTGCCACGACTGATTTCTCCATGAAAGGTAGCAATTTTCAGCCCAAAACAATGCAAGAGAGCGCGTGACAGGACATGCAAAGAACAGATGGTCAATCGAATCTGGTATGCATTTGCAAAAGGCACAAACACCTACTGATATTCTGTGATAATTGAGCAACACAACCTGTGTTGGGAGCCTATTCAGCGATATTAGCCACAACAAGAAGCCATACCTCGGCGCAATACTCCGGTCCCAAACAAAAGAACACCAAGGAACAACAGAATATCAATTTTTTTTATTTATTTAATCATAAACATTTTGACAATTTGCCAATTCAATCCATCCAACCATATTAAAATATTTATGACCAAATTGACTAAATTAAAAGATTTATGATTGAATTAACCAAATTAAAAATGCTTTTTTATCCTTCTTGCATTCCAGTGATGGATTTTGTTGATGTCGATTGTTAAAGAAATACTAACTTGGATTATGTTTTGGCTGACAATGTACTGTTTCTTTCTCTCTCGCGCTTGCTTTTCTTCTTTTGTCTTGTGGCCACCATGGCCACATAGCTCAAGCCCCAAGCTTCAGCCGCAGTTGCCGCAAAGCTTGAGCTTGCAGCCATGACAGCTCTTTCCTCTTCTTTCTCTATGGTGCCGGATAGTGGCAATCATGGCTTTTCGATCTTCTATTCTCTCTATCAGTGTCTCTCTATATCTCTTGTCTTGCCACCTTAAGCTTGCGGCCATGGCTGCTTGAGTTTCAAGCTCATGGCCATGCTCACCCGAGCTTCGAAATTACATCCATGGCCACTAGGTCCAAAGACTCGTGCCCATTAAGAGATAATCTTGAGTCTAAAGAAATAATGCCTTTACACCTTTTATTCATAATACGACGTGACAACTCACTCGTTCTAATAATAAAGTTTACAACTTTCCTCCTAATTAGCAAAAGGCATCGAATCTTTATTTTTTGTTTTTGCGCTAGCATATTATATGTCTCAATATATATCAAAGGTCCACAAAGAACTAAAAATGGAGTGGACCCTAATGCAAAAGAGCTTTTGTAGCTGGGCCATTCCACGTCAACCAAAAACCTAAAGAATACCATATCCACAAAATGGACGAAATGATCTCATGGATGTGGCCAACTCAAAGGAGTGAATGATTGGATTTGAGAAGCTACACAAAGCAAGATTTTAGGGTTTCTGTTTTGTTCCTCTTGCCTAAATAATTCAATAAGAGAAAGCAAGATGCAATGCACATCCATGGGGGTCTTGTTGAGGGTGAGAGGAGGACAGCTTGAAATGGGGCCAGAGCATGCTTGCAAGTGCAAAGCACAAGTGCAAGCTTCTCCCAAAAGAAAAATATCATGAGTGCTCGTGAGAACTTAATTTAACACATAGGTATATCAATACCGATTTACAAAACTATTCTATATTAAGGGTATATTTGTTTCCCGGAAAATGAATTATTAAAACATATTTTTAAAATTGATTGCTCATGTTACTTTTAAAAATCAATAAACGAAAAATATTTCATCGTTTATGAGATGTTTAGACATTTCTTATTTTTAAATAATGAAAAACTTTTCATTGGAACCACCGCCCGCAACGGTTGCGTTGGCTTGCGCTCTGGTCCCTCCACGAAGGGATCAGAGTTCAAACCCCAGCCTAGTCGTTAGGGATTTTTAAGTGTGACACCGTAATGGTGGGTCCTGCGCTAGCGTCACTCGAGGACTAGTTGTGCATCACCGCCGGTTTATAGCTGAGTTATCGTTTACCGGTCGCGCGGACACCTTGATTATAAAAAAAAAAAACTTTTCATCGACGAAGTATTCAAGTGATACGAGTGATTATTTTTAATAAAATATTTTTCAATCATTTTTTTTTTGCAAAACAAATGAAACCTAAATGGTGCGTCAATCTTTTCCTATACATTGAATGCGATCCACTTACATAAATGGCCACTTACGGTCCACCCGTTACTTAGTATATCAATTTTGTCGATCATGCTTTTTCTGCCTAATATTGCTTATTAAACTTTAGAGCTACTTTTGTTTCCTTTCGCACTCAATCATTTTCTTTGACCCCTTTTGACCCATCTATTTGGGTCTCTCTTTTCCTCTTGGAGGGTGCATGAACGAGTGCGGTAGGAGAGGAATTCGAGGGTCCCAAGAGCAATTGACTAGCAAGTGTCATATTCCCAATCTAGATTTGGGGTCAAGTCGAGAAGATGGTGATTACATGCTAAGATGGGCAAATTCAAGGATCCAACAATCATGAGGTGCTCATCCACCATTAGGAAGCTATCTCCAATGGAGTCGTTGGTGCTTGTCGAGAGTAATGGAATAGTTTTGAGACCAATCCACGGGGAAATTGGTCAAAAGAAATTAAAAAAAAAATCATTTTTCTGTTAGTGGTCTGCCCTAAGAATCAATCAATGTTGATACTCTAATATTAGTTGTGAATTAGGTTGTGTCGGAAAAATCGATCTTCACTATACTTAGGTAGTCATAATGTCTTGCTAGAGACCGCTTATGACTTGTGGGCCAAAAGGGTTTTGAGCACACTACTAATGTTTAGTGAACCTACAGGGTCGCACACAATAGCGAACGGATTTAATATTTTCTATACGCCTTTGATCTACTTAAGAAGTAGATTTTAATTTATTATCTTATTTAAATTATCTATACGGTCGTGCGTGTTATGAGATAACGATTAAACGTGGGCCCAAATTGCCCGGCCCACTTCTTTTAATTCCGCTGGATAATGAGGCTATATAAATAGATAGAGAATTGTTCTCTGTCTAAGGGTTTTTTCGATACAGTATCGAAAAAGACAACGGCGTTCAAGAAAGAAACTTCAAGATCTTTCGCTAGCACGTGGATCGTTGGAGAATTCTGTTCGTGTGTGTGGATACCGGTAGAGGCGCAACACTTGGGGCGCTAATCCAGACACAATCAGTTGTCGATTTATCCTCGATCTGCAAAAGGTACGTTTCGAAATTCCCTTTCGATTTCAATATACGCATGGATTCTATCTAGGGTTCTATATTCCGCTGCGTTTGTTTTTCGCTAATGAACCCTACATTTTCGTTGTGCATTTCTACCTCTCATGTGCAAGCCGGATCACGAGTGATATGGGGATTGTACATGTGAAATAAATTGGGATATAACCCAGCTCTAATGCCATGTTTGAAAGTTCAAACTAAAAATTTAATTGACAGGTGGAGGAAGACCACATGTATATAATAATTATATGAACGCCGTAAACAAGTGGTGTGTAACATTTTAAATGATAGAGATAAAGATACATGTATGAATATCGATAATGGATGCTCCCTCGTCCAAGCATGTCTCGTCCAATCACACCAAATGCCACCCTTCAAAGACGCGACAGGATTAAATACTTGGATGAGACATTTTGTGGTGACCCGAAATTGACTAACGAGGTTATGATCACCGATAGCGTTAACAAGAAAATGGCTCTAGCGACAAAATGAAGGTCCAACTCCATCTCAATTATTTTCTTTATCGTCAAAGATTAAATTCAAGCAATTCATTCAATAGCCAAACATTCTCTTTTTTATTCTCAATCATTTTTACTACCTTGATTTTTCAAATGGGCTATGTATTTCGCATTTTCCAATGCAATTCTTTTAGGGGTTAGGCCCTCGCACTTCAAAGCTAAAATATGAAGCCCAAGAAGAAATAGATATGTGCTTGAATTAGATTACAAGCCCGCGGTCGAATGATCTTCAACTTTAGTTGACACATTTTGTACCCATTCCCATGTTGGTGTGGCTTGATCGGAAGAGATTAGTAACGAATAGACCTGATCAATGGTCGAGTCTCGATGGACATAGTCTTGGCACGTTTGACCCGGCCATTAGGCCCGAGCTAGACATGGCCTAATATCGAGCCTAACGAGCTTCTTCTAGGTCCATTCGTAACTCGACGTGTGTTTAGGGATTTATTTTCCTAGAGATTGATTAAGAGTGGTTGGATCCATCCACCTCAAGAAAGTATTAGCCATCTTGACTAGAGTCGATCGGGATGAACTGAGAGTCTGGCCCTACATGGGATGATTCGAAAGAGAATGTAATAGACTCAATTAAGACTAGACGGGTGGAGAATTTAGTGATTTTGTAGATTTCAACTGGCCAATTTTCGTCTCACTCGACATTTTAGCGATACTAATTTATCATCTGACGCTATAGTCTTTATCCTCTTGAATTACTACTTGATATGATCTCCGCATACTTTCGAGATTTGTCTAAGTCAACTTTTACATTTTAATTCGTCTCGGTCGACTCTTTCCATAGTTCCCGTCTCCTCCCATGTTAAGTTTTGACTTTCAATGTTGATGAAACCATCGGTGCACGTCTTTTCTCTTTGATGGAGATAAGTGTTACTAAGGCGATCGACCAAGACAATTGAAGAACAAAATGGAGAAAATGTAAATTCCGTTTAGGAGAAACTACAAGAAAAAACCTTAAACTTTTGGGGTTGTGCACGTTTGCCTTTGAATTTTCAATCGTTACACAAAACCTTATAAACTTTTATTGTAAAGATAATGACACAAATGATCCATAAACTTTAATCCAACATATAAACGTAGTCTAAAAACTTTTAATTTATTTAATATTGTCTCTAAACTATTAAAAAATATTCAATTCAATCCTCCTATTTGCTTAAACAACAAATTAGACATTATTTGATGACTTTGATATTTATATAGAGAGCTAGATTTTTAAAAATGATGGGTCACTATGTTCACATTTTTATTCATCTAATTTATAAAATAAAAAAAAGGAATTAAATCATTAACATATCCATCGTTATTTGATGGCGCGAATTATTATATCATAATTTGAGATGAATATTTTAAGTAGTTGATCCACATGTAACTGTTTTTTGTCCACTGCTCAAACTTAACGAATAAGAAGTCATATCAGTAAATTCAGTTAAAATGAATTAACGGAAGAATGTTATTAAACATTTTTCATATAGTTTATGGACTGAATCAAACATTTACCAATAATTCAGTAAACTATATTTAACAAATTAAAGGTTCATGAATAGCACTGCACATTGAATAAAGTTCGATAACAATTTGTGCCATTTCCCCTTCATTTTATTACGGCCATCAACCCTCCGGCTATGTTTCTCTTTGCAAGATCATTTCAGGCACGTGCCAATGAAAGAAATAGACAGAGAGAATTACAATTATAACAAAATGAAAATTTAGGGTAATTCGGCGAAAGAGTCTAAAGTTCGGGGGGCAAACGCGAATTACTGAGAGTTTGGGGACTTGTGCAATTTTCCTGTTTTTGTGTTTTTGTTGAGTTAGAAATGCAATTTTCATAGTTTATGAAACTAAAACCTAGAAAAAGAGAAGTTCGGAGGACTGGACTGAAAAGCGAAAAGCAAATTCCCGATTTTGGGAGATAGAGCGCAACGGGGACAAGTGGCATTCCTCTGTTCCTGGATGCAACTTCCGCAGATTCGCATCACCTGAGAACTGGTCACTGCGGCTAATCAGAGGCCAAAAGTTCTCGTTCTTGAAACGACCCAGGGAACATAGAGAGCACCGCCTTTCAATTCGCTCACTCCAAGAAGCAATCAGCATCAGTTGGTCTTTCTATTGAGACCCTTCTGTTTCTTTTTGAATCGTGATCGGTATATGGTGGTGGGGCTGAAGAAGATGGTGGGTTTCGCAGCGGTGGAAAAGATGATCCGGGTCGGATCATATTGAGGATATCTTGTCCGGGTGGAATTCCCTTTGAGCTTCTGGTAAATGGGTTCCGCTCGTGGTCGCTGTTGAAGTGTTTTTCTGAGCTCGGGTTCCGCTGCCATTGGCAATATGTCTCGTTTGGCTTCGATGGTGTGCTGCTGAATGTTCAAAAGATGACTGGGGCGATCGGAACGAGAAATTGGCTAGAGGGATGGTGGATGGGAAGGCGTTCTCCCTTCGATGATGAGTCCGGCAACATGGGAACGTCTGCGGCTCCCGGGAGGAACTGGGTGTTGGAGCTTTCTCCGATTGCAAACATTGTGGTTAGAAGATGCTCAAAGTAAGCTGTAAGCATTTTAGTGGCACCAGTTTATACTTTTTAAGCTTTTAGTTCTTTAGACCAGTGGGCATTGAGATGGTTATGTAGAATTTCATGGCATGATCTGTTCTCTGTTTTATGTGCTCTGAATTTTTGGAAGATGTTAGAAGAGTGTCCAGGTAAGCATGTTAGAAGATGCTCAAAGTAAGCTGTAAGCATTTTAGTGGCACTTTGAGACAGATGTATAGAATTTCGGATCCTTTTTCGGTTTTTTGTAGCTAGTAGACTGTGTTCTTGCTTTCAATATTGTGGACATAGCGTCTGTGATTTTGTAATGCTCGTGTAGACCGTGTATCTTGTAGTGCGTTGGTAGATTATTGGATAGATAGACATTGTAATTGTGTCAACAATGGAACTATATGATGCAGAGTACTTGGCATTTCTATGAGTGAACTTCAACAAAGATTCGATGAAGAGGCTTGTGATTATGTGAAGCATCCGCAACGTTATGCACGGAACTTTCTGGAGTTTTGCTCTTTCATGACACTTTCTCTTTCTGTACGTGCAACCGGTCATCTAGCTGATAAGAAATTCCGTCAACTGACTTATGACATGATGGTTGCCTGGGAGAGTCCTGCAGCTTCCAATCTGCCTTCCCTTAACATGGTTATTGCTGCGATAACTGTATTATAGTATTGTCTTCATTTGACACTCAATTCACCCCCTTTTAGGTGCATTTCTATGTAACTTTTTGTTCTCATTGCCAATAGGTAGATGAAAATGTTTCAGTTGGAGTAGAGGCTTTCTCTCGTATAGCTCCTGCCATTCCTATTATTGCCAATGTGATTATTTGCAAAAATCTTTTTGAGCTGCTTAGCACTTCAACTGGTGGAAGGCTCCAATTTCCCGTCTATGACAAGTTCCTTTCTGCATTAGAAAGGTATCTCTTCTCCATTTGATATTTGACCTGCTTCCTCATTTTACATTTCTGCCATCCTTCATGGTTGTCATTGAGAATCGGCTAATTATTCTCGTCGAAATGGCTATGGCTATGAGAACCTTAATTGCTGCTTCTTGTTATTATGTTAAATATGTAGTTTCAGATGCGTATCGTCCGGGAATGTGTTCCTAAGTATACTGATTTAAGTATCAAGATGACATAAGTTTTCAAATGAGAGGGTAGATAACTAAAGAAAAGAGTATAATAGTAATTTTTTAACTGACTTAGTCTGTCCAAGAGGCAATTTACTGTCCATAAGGTTTGAACTCTTTTGTTTATCTTGTAAGTAAGCTTCTAGGTAATATTCTATTGAGTTGGTTAGATGTATGCAGTATACTATCAACTCTTGATGGATAAACATGCAGCATTTATTACTCTTAATGAGTAAATGCTCTGAGGCAAATGCATATCAGTTGTATGTTCTGTACCACCACACTATTTAGCTTCTTGTAGGCATGTATGTAGCTACTAATCGCTCATTAGGTTTGACACTTGGATTTATCAATTCATAGAGCTATGAGGAGATTGAAGAGCCAGACAGATTCAGCCCGCCTTTTTGCTGTCAGATCCTTGAGAGGAGAGAAGGTCCTTGAAGTTGATGGAAAAATCACTAGTCAGCCAGTTCTTGAACATGTAGGAAGATCCACATGGCCTGGTAAGTACCTCTATATGTTGTAATCAGTTTTCTAACCTATCTTACAGTGAGTAAATAAGCTTAAGCTAAGATGATCACATATCACTGGTGCTACCTCGTTGAACTGGCTTGTGCATATTGAGATGTGTAGGATGACACCATAAATGCTACATCCTTTGAAAAATGAAAGATTTGTAGTGGAGAAGATCGCACATCTCTCCACCTGCATTGGATGTCCACTCACTTACCATGATTGGTTTTGTAGGTCGGCTTACTCTGACTGATCATGCACTTTACTTTGAAGCTTTTCGAGTAGTATCCTATGACAAAGCCAAGAGATATAACTTGTCAGATGAGCTAGAACAAGTCATTAGACCCGAGGTGGCTGGTCCACTGGGTACTCGATTATTCGACAAGGCAATCTTGTTCAATTCAGTATCCTTGTAAGGCATGACACTGTGCTTGTCTCAGCTGATTCTTTTTTCTTTTTTAGTGTTTAACTGTCTTTCTTTGTTGGCTCAGAATTTCTCCCTATTATTAGGAGTTTGGATGTTGACTTTCTCAAGTTCTTGCAGATCAGAACCAGTCACTATCGAGTTTCCTGAGCTTAAAGGTCATAAACGCCGGGATTATTGGCTGGCAATTGTCAGAGAGATTCTATATGTGCATAGGTTCATAAACAAATTCCAGATAACTGGTATCGAAAGGGATGAGGCAATTTCCAAGGCTATTCTTGGAATCTTGCGTGTACAGGCCATTCAAAATATGAATACCTCTGGTCCTTTTTGCTATGAGGCTCTTTTGATGTTCAGTCTTTGCGATGAACTTCCGGGGGGAGACTTAATAATGGAAGCACTGGCAAAGTTGTTATGCTTGAAGGAGTCGGACAGACAAAGTGATTCTAAGTTTGGCAGAAGGATGTACTCAATGTCATCTGTCTCCATGATTTCCAACTTGGGCTTTTTATCTGGTAACAGTTCAAGTCATCTCAGTGAGGAAGGCCTACCTGTTGGTGAGATTTCTGTGGGGCAGTTGAGTTTGCTGGAAAGAGCGGTGAAGGAATCTGGGGACAACTACAAGGAAGTGGTAGCGGCGCGAGAATCCTGTGATGGAGCTAAAGTCAATGGCATTGATACAAATTTAGCTGTGATGAAGGTATCACTAGATGGTTTTATGTTTGCTTTCATTCTTAGGCTACTTTTCATGATGCCGAAGCACTTACTTATCTCTCCGGTCTCCCCCTATTCAGCATCTTTAATGCTGCGGACAATGTAGTAATTCGTCGCTTCTTTTGCATTTGTAGGAGTTAATGTTCCCCATTATGGCAGTTGGAAATTGGCTTCTTTCTCTGGCATACTGGGATGATCCTCTGAAGTCTTCGATATTCTGTCTGAGTTTCACTTTCATCATTTGCAGGTAAAATGGTTGTACAAGAATGCTCTTCCTTTGTTAATGTTCCGTTTTCTGACTATTTTCTGGTCATCCAGACATACTATCTTGTAACTTCCTGCTTCCCAATTAGGCTTGAACGATGTAGAAAAGAGTAAACGTTGCGAATTTTAACAATTAAAAACCCTCAGAGGGCAGATTCACCTCTTATTATCCAAGTCGGATCATTGAGCTTTTGAACAGATTATGAGGTAGCATGTATAGATATTTGTTGGTTTGAGTTTGGGCTTGCTTAAAATTCACCGCAGGGGGTGGCTGGGTTACTTCACTGCACTGGTGCTTATCGGTATCGTGGTTTTTGTTACACTCACGCGGCTTCAAAACCAAGGGAGGCCCGCTCGTGAGATTAAGGTAATGGCACCTCCAGCAAAGAAGGCAGTGGAGCAGCTGTTGGCTGTTCACAATGGAATCTCTCTAGCTGAAGGGCTCATCCAGGATGGGAACATAATACTCCTCAAGCTACGTGCATTATTGTTGTCTTCGCTTCCTCAGGTAACAGTTTCTTCCTTCACCATTCTTACCATTCTCATGTCCTCTCTCTCTTGTATTCTGTCGATAGTCGATTGAATCTTTGCAGTTTGGATTATCCCAGAACCAAGATAAATTTTTCAATGTTCTTGTTCTCCAGGCTAGCGAGAAACTCGTCCTTGCTCTTGTTGTCTCGGCTTTGATAATCACCTTTTTGCCTGGAAAGTACACGGCGCTACTCGTTTTCTTGGAAATTTTCACCAGATATTCCCCTTTCAGGAGAAAAGGCACGGAAAGATTGATGAGGAGATTGCGGGATTGGTGGTTCAGTATCCCGGCGGCTCCAGTCATCGTGGAAAGAGAGGGAGAAGAGAAGAAGAAAAAGTAAACGTTGTGTATCTACATGCATGCACAGTTGTGTACATAACATGCACATGTCCAATCTCAGTATATATCCTCAAAAATTGAACTCTGTATATTGAATGTGAAAATGATGATTTGTAACTTATTTGAGATAGTGATGAGCACCGGTTCCGGTCCGTTCCAAGTACCATACCGGACTGAATCGGCCAGTTTTGGGTGGTTCCCGATTCTTTGTGCAAACTGGGTCGATGGAGCCGGCCTAATATACTGATCAGCCAACCCCAATTGACACACCTCTTTCTCTCTGACCTAACTTGCTCTCCAGTGGTGCTCTCCCCCGTGTCACTTACTCTCCGGCTGTGCTCTCTCTGTCTCGTCCTCCGACTCCGCGTCCTCCTCCTACTGCTCCTTCCCTCCCTCCCTCCGACAACGCCCGCTAGGGCTTCTAGATCCGTTGTCTTGCCATACATTTGCTGTTTTAGATTTCCCTCTTCACTGCGTGTGGTTCATTCTCAATGGGGTGCTCTGAGGTAGCTGCCGTGTTCTCTTTGGTTCGTCCGTAGAAGTGAGTAAGAGATGAGTTTGTTCCGACATAGTCTAATTTTTCACAGTTTATTCACGCTCGTGTTTCAGTGTTAATTTATTTTTACCTTTTCAACATTTTGGAAGGACCGTCCGTTCTTGGCACGTTTCTTTCTTTGGTCAAGCTAGCATGATTGCTGAGTCGAGCTATAGCTCTTCTGTCTAGACAGATCACAAGGAAAGACGGTGGAGGTTGTGGTTGCCCTCAAGAACAGTGAGGGTGCCAGCGGAACTGTCTACTTCGCTCGGTCGGTTCCTGGGTCGTAATTGGAACCAACTGGTCCGGATCCAAGGCCATCAGGTTCGGTTTCCGGTTTCAGGAGCCTATCTTGACCGGATAAGTTTTAGGGTGAGAACCAATCCATTCTGAAACCAATCATACTAATTTTGAATTTTATTTTCTGGGCCATAAAAATGGGAAGCAGAAAATCTGTTTCACTCTTCCAGCAAGGGAGCACTTCCGTCCTTTTCGCGTCTCATCTCATTTGACCACTATCACATTACACTAAAATTGAACATCCAAATGCAGCTAGCATGTGAACTACGTTCATATGAAAAATTTCCCCCTCTTCACGACACGTATGTCCAGAACATTTGATGGAATATCTACGCAAACATCGCTACTTATGATCCTTCAATATCTTACATGTAGTTTCATTGCATCGGTTTTAGTTCTTCAAACTGATTCTAAAACCAACCCTGCATGCATTAATAAATCACAATCACCATACATAAATCGAGAATAGCTTCAATCAATCACAGAGAACACCAGACATGATATAGTCAAAAATATTTCTCAGGAAAGATAGATGAATCTCTGCGCCGATACAATATGGAAAAATCCCTAGCGGGAACCAAAATGAAAAAAAATGGGCAGTAGTATGTACAAAAATAACGTACTATAGTCATTATTATACTTTCTGAATTTTGCGAGTAATTTTTTTAATTTTCTGTGAGAAGGGTCGTCTATTATTTGGCAAAAAAAAAATTGAAATTTCTTATTGGCATTCAACGGATCCCCAAAAAGCGCGCAATGAAAAAAAAAGCAATAATAATTTTCTCATGCGTATCGATGCTAAATTAAAAAGAAAAAAAAATAATCGGAAAACCAGATTTCAAGACCAAAAAAAAAATTTTTTTTTTTCAAAACTCGCGAAAATTGTTCGCCCTTTCGAAATTGGAGTACGACGACACGTTGTAGCTCGTCCTCACGCTGCTCGCCGGAAAACCGAACGCCGTCGCCTCGCTGAAATCGTAGAAGCCAGGCTGGTTCGCGCACAGGAAATCCGCGGCATTATTCGGCGGCACAAAAGGCAGATGACTGCTCAGGTACGAGCCGTTGCCGTTCGCGGCCTCGAAGCCGGCCGCCGCCGCGAAGCAGGAGGAGTTCACCTGGCCGCCGTCACCAACGCTGCTGCTGCAGTTCTCCTCCGTGATCACGGACGAGCACTCGTTGTCCTCGCCGCTCCCCCCGGCGCCGGGGCCGGCCTTCGAGCCCTTTGCCTCGTCACCGTCGCTGCTGTTGGCTGCGGCGGCCTCGGGCGGCGGAGGCGGCTTCGGATCGTCGTCGGGGGAGGAGCGGGAGAGGCCGGTGAGCTTCTGGACGAGCGCCATGAAGTCGCGCGGCTGCGTGTGGATGATCTTCGGCGAGTGCGTGTAGATGATCACCGGGTGGCGCTGCTGCTGCTGCGATGGCCTCGGCGCGGCGGCGGAGGCGGAGGCGGGGGCGGAGGCGGGGGCGAGGAGCGGAGCCGCCGCGGCAGCCGCGGCCGCCGTCGTCGAGGAGGAGGAGGAGGAGGACGGGGAGGGCTTCTTGATGGAGCGGGAGTCGCGGTTCGTCTTCAGCGGCGGCGGAAACGGAGGGGCGTGGTGGTGGGGGTGGTGGTGGTCGTTGAAATGGGCGGGGCTCATGGTCTACCGCGATCCGGAAATGGAAGATTCAAGAAGACGATGAAGAAGGGGAAGCTCCAATTTCCTACGGAAAAAAAATATATATTTCTGATTTTTCTTTTTCTATTTTTACTTTTTTCTTTTTCCTTTTTCGGTTGCGGAGAGAAAGAGGATCTGATGGGTGGATCTGCGGACGAGGAGGGTTGACCCCGCAGGCGTCCCGCGCGCCCTTTATATAGTCGCGGCGCGGGAGATCGCCTGGGGGCGGGCCCACCGGTAGGGACTCGCGGCAGCGAACGCGCGGCCGCCGCGTGTCGAGGGGGGGGAGGGGTTCCGACGATTCGGAGCACGTGGGGGTTTGCCGGGTGGGGTGGGGGGGCGCTTTTTTGTTTATCGTGGGGGAGGGAGAATGACAGGACAGGTGGAAGCGGTACGAGGGGGCGATGACGTGGCGGCGGTTGTTGAGATTTTGCAGGGGGAGGCCGTTCGGGGGGATCGGGGCGCCACGTGGCGGCGCCCGCGGGGGTCTCGGGTCGGGCGGGTGGAGGCGGATTTGGCGGGAAAATATGGCTGGGGGCCCGTGGCACGAGGGGTTTTTTTTTTTTTTTTATCTCTCTCTTTCTCTTTTCCCTTTTTTTTTTGGTTTAATTTTCTTGTTTTGGGATCGTAGCGATAAAATTGCATGAATTTGCATGAGGAGAACGGAGAATGTATATGCCTCAATGGACAGCTTATTCCTCTTTCTGGTTATTTAACTTTTCGAATGAAAAAAAGGGTGATTGATCAAATTAGCCGCAATTATATTATTTTAATATCCAAAAGGTAATTACAAATCTATTAGTAATTAGAAAAATCACTGTATTTTGTCTTTAGCTAGGCATCGCAAATATAATTTTCATTCTATCTATCATTAGTAGGTAAAAGTGTCAAAAAAGTCATAAACCTTTTGCATTAGTGCTAATTTAATCCTAAACCTTTTGCATTTGTGCCAATTCAATCCTAAACCTTTTTTTGTGCCAATTCAGTCCTAAACCTTTTGCATTGGTGCAAATTCAGTCCTAAACCTTTTTTTTGGTGCCACTTGAATCCTAAACCTTTTGCATTTGTGCCAATTCAGTCCCAAACCTTTTGGAGCTAAATTAACTAGAAGGACTGAATTGGTACCAATACAAAAGATTTAGGACTAAATTGGCACAAATAAAAAGTTTAGGACTCAATTGGCACTAATGCAAAAGGTTTAGGAATAAATTGGCACAAATACAAAAAGTTTAAGATTGAATTGACACCAAAAAAAGGTTTAGGATTCAATTGACACCAATGCAAAAAAGGTTTAAGACTTAATTGACACTAAAAAAAGGTTTAGGACTAAATTGGCACCAACGCAAAAGATTAAAACTTTTTTGACACTTTTTCCATCATTAGTAACTTTTAAAAATATAATGTTTAATAGTGGCAAGTTGACGTATACATAATTGTATTTTCTTTTTTTACAACGAAATGATATATAAAGTCAATAGATCTCAAATCACTGCATAACGTTATATTCAAGATGGTGTTGTGCTCCGTTGCTCCTCATCTCACTCACCCATATGATGGAATATTGGCAAACTCGGGGGAAAGGCTGCCGTTGCCATGGCCGCCCCATCTCCTGATAAAAAAGTTTTCGCCGATTCATTGTGCAATTAGCTTCATGCTTCATTTCCACCTCAAATTAAAACGTTTGCATCCACAAAGTGATATATTAACACGAATGAGGCTCATCATTATTTTTTACATTCCACGTGTTATATTATATAACAAGGTTCATAGATTATGAAGGTGATATCCAGGTTATTCTTCCTAATGTTTGAAACCGTATCCGTCACATGAGCGGGATAATTATCAAAAAAGGCATATACCTATTGTAAAGCAACCAATTTTGTCCTAAACATTTCAATTTTGTCAATTTAGTCCTAAACATTTTGACAATTTGTCAATGAAGTCATTTGAGTCAATTTTGGATGGAATTTAATGACCTAGACACCGACCGTACTATGTGGCATGACCGACCTCACTACCCTAGAGTTGAAAAGGAAAAGGAAAGGAAAAAAAGGAAGAGAAAAGAAAAATAAAAAAGAATAAAAATTCATAAAAATTTAAAATATACAAAAAATTATCCGCATTAGCATTGGCCTTGCCACGTAAGACAGCCAGCAACCACATCGTCGATTTTTTTTAATCAAAATTGGCCAAAATGACTCCATTGCGAAATTGTCAAATTTTTTATAATTAAATTGGTCATATTTAAATATTTAAGACTAAATTAGCTTCCATACAATAGATGTAGGACTTTTTTGATAATTTTTCCCACACGAGCACATGAAATGCACACTAAAATGAAATATTAAACAACCACGTGGACTTCTTTTGGAAACTCGCTGCCTTTCTTTACGAGGATTTTCATGTGAACGTTTTGATGAGACAAATCAAAGACTTTCGATTTGGACACACGGTTATATCCATGCTTCGAGTTCGTTGACGAGGTAATTTGAAAACGTGAAAGTGTGATATGCGTGCAAAAAAGCCATCCGTTGCCAAAATATGTTATTTTCTACGAAAAACACACCACTCACCGGGGGGATCGGTTTCGAGAACCAACCCTGTGAGTCCATGACTTACGATGCCAATACAAATTTTCGGAACCAGGAATCGAACCAACTCACTTTTTTATTTGGGAAAATAACACAAATAGTGCATGATTTTTAACCCAATGTGTAATGTCGTCCTTGAATTTTTAATTTTTTTAGTGTGGTTCTTGAACTTTTGGTACATATTCAATTTAATCCTTGTACTATATAAAATTGTTTAATGTTTTCCTTCCACTATTTCAAGTTCAAAGACAATAGTGAAAATTTTCAAATAATCCAAGGACTGGATTGAATATGTACTTAAAGTTTGGGGACTACATTAAACAAATTAAAAGTTCATGAATGACATTGCACATTAAACTAAAATTCATTGACCATTTATCCTAAACCTATTGTGTTGATGTCAATTCAATCATAAACTTTCTAATTTTGCCAATCAAGTTTTAGACTTTTGCGAAACTCCAATGTAGTCATTCCGGTCAATTTTCGCCGGAAATTGCTTATGTGCCACGTCAGATGACCGGAAAAACTTGACCCGAAAGGACTACATTGGAGTTTCGCAAAGGTCTAAGACTCGAATAGCCAAATTAAAAAGGTTATAATTAAATTGATATTAGTACAATTGAAAAGAGTTTCATGATACCACCGCCCGCAGCGGCTGTGTTGGCTTGCGCTCTGGTCCCCCCACGAAGGGATCAGAGTTCAAACCCCAGCGTAGTCGTTAGGGATTCTTAAGTGTGACGCCGTGGTGGTGGGTCCTGCGCTAGCGTCACTCGAGGACTAGTCGTGCATCACCGCCGGTTTATAGCTAAGTCATCGCTTGCCGGTCGCGCGGACACCTCGATTATCAAAAAAAAAAAAAGAGTTTCATGATCGGTTCAATCCGAGAGTCAAACCTAGATCTGGTGTTCACCCCAACTCATAAAACAAATAGCGTGTGCACAATCCATAAAATAATGAATCGCCCTTTATATTGGAGCCTCTTTGTTTTTTTTTTTTTTGAGGGGGGGTTGTTCCCACTTTGCAACGAAACCCATGGGCCTGTCAGATATTTAGGAAAACAAGGGAAGTTCCCTAAACAATCGTCAAGGTGGTTTTGAAAAGTATAAGCCGCTTGATTAGAGAACGCTTGTTCCCAATCGCGAAGACAGAAAGGAATGCGGCAAAGGATGGGTTGTTGAAACTTGAACTGGTAGCTGGGAGTAAAGAGTCAACATACATGCAGGGTGATATGGTCGAGAAAGCTGCCGTACCAATCGTCAAAGTCAAAGTAGTCCATGGATTGAGCTGATCGAGGTAGCCCTTCGTGAAAAACTTCATGATTAGATCTCGAAAACAAAAGCGGTCCCCGAGGGGTTTTCGTAGGAGAGCGGTAGACATGGTTGTTGAAACATAATAATGTTTTCGAAATGTTAAATTAGCAATCATCATCTTATTTGTATAATCTTTGGATGGTTATTTAGCGCACATGTCATTAAGAGAGGAGATTTACTCAATCAATCCTAAACCTATTGCATGAATGCTAATTTGGTTCTAAACTTTTGCGCGAAATTCTAATATAATTATCTCGATCAATTTTGGCATGAAAATGCTCATGTTAAAGTATTTAGCAAAACGGTCCGTTAAAATCTGCAAAATTTAGTGACTGCAGATGAATTGCTTTTTAATCTCCGATGACTTTAAAAGCTATTTTCTTTTAGCCGACTCAACTTACATATGACATCGCTAAAAGTTGAGGGACATAATCAAATGTGCGGGCAAAAAGAGGGAAAAAAAGAAGCAGCAAAATCCCATAGAATTTAAAGATTAAAAAGGAAAAACAATGGAACCGTCCATAAAAAAACAAAAGTAACAGCATCAACAACAACAGCACCGACAATCATTATTGATCCTCGAACTAAACGACCACAATCATAATGACATCCAAACTCGATCGAGAAATTCCTTCAACTTCGTCATAAAAACAGAATAATTATCCTTCATGATTAGCCATATTTTCCACTGTAGCCGGGGGCGCTTCCACGTTCAAGAGGCAGAAACAAAGGTCCCCATTCGCTCGAAATGACCGAAGCTGCACGAGGCCACCCACTTTGAGTCGGTTCCGCTCAAATGGGTGGGCAACAGCGGTCCACTCCTTGGTCAATACATAAGAAAAATATTTCCCCTTGTTATTCCATTTCTTGAGCTGCAACCCGCGGCGTACTTGTAGACAAGGCTCGATTAGGGAAGCTGTAATTGCCTCCTTGTTGTCTAGGGTTCGGATCTCTTCGCCGGTCAAGAAATTTGCTAGTAGCTTCCCGTTGGGTATCGAAAACCAACCTTTGTCTCACTTCATGTCAGTGGCACACAATCTCTTCTCTAGCACGAGCATCACACCTCGGCCATGCATTTCCAGTATTTTGTCCCATAAGATGTTCGGCAATTCGCTCGGCCGGGTTTGAGGCGTGGGAGAGAGAATTCCCTCACGGACCAATTCGGAAGCCTTCGCCAAGACATCGAGAGATGAGGAATCAACTTCGATCTCTCTCTCCCCCATGAGACTAGAAGGGTTTTGGTTGCTAAACTTTGAGAAGTAACCTTGTCAACTTTTTGAAAAAAAAAAACCTTGTCAAATTCACAATATATTACTGGCATATAAACAACCTCAAAATAGAAGTGCGTCTATAATATAAATTGTTTAATGAGATGCTAAAACCCGGAACAAAGCAATCATAGAACGGTTTGGTTAGGAGTGAATGGGTCCATTTATTTCACAAAAAATAAATTATTTGAAAAATATATTCCTAAAAATGATTGGTTATATTGCTTGAAATAATTAGCCAAGAAAAAATATTTTTATTATCGATAATAATATATGCCTAAATTTTTTCGTGAACGATAAAAATATTTTTTATTTATATATTTTTGTAAGGAATATACGTTATTATTTTTAGAAAAATATTTTTCAAAAGACTCTGCAATCTGTTAACTTCACAAAGTGAGGTTTTGCTTAGCGAAAGATCCAGTTCACATTCACGACTGAGTTGCGCCATGAACCAAAGAGAAGATGAAGAACACTTTGCAGACATCTGAAATTGAGTGGATTAAAGAAAGCTTTTTTCTTTTCTGATTAATTTTTTTCCTCAATCGACGCCAAAAACACTCCTAACCCAAAAATAAAAAAGAAGCCACACTAAATCGAACGGTAGTTGACAAGTGATGACCTTACGAGAGAATGAAAGGGTACACAGGATATTCAGATATTAATGTCGACGCGTTCATGCACTTCAAGTGAATATGTCCAAGTTTTGAAAGCTCACCGTCGACGAGGGCGCAACCCAATGGCAGATGGTGCAGAGTCGCACTGCTACCGCCACTAAAACTGACTCCTCTGATCGCCAAATGTTTCTTGCTGTTTCAAGGGAGGAGGGAGGAGGAAGGAGGAAGGACCGTCATGTTATGGAGATTCAGAGCACGAATCTCTGGGAGGCTTGGGTTGGTCACCGTGCTCGAAGAAGAAGACGACGAAGAGGAGGAAGAAGAAGAAGAAGACGAGATGTGGAGTGAGGAAGGGAAGGGGATGGGAGCTCGCCATGGATAGCAAAGCTCTGATGCACAGAGGAGGAGAGAGAGAGAGAGAGAGGCGAGGGGAACGAGGAGGAGAAAATATTGTGTACCACTTGTGGTGCCAAGTCAGCAAAAACCAATATTTGCTCCCCAGCCACCAACCCCCAATAAGCTGTTGCTTCATTGTTTTTTTTTACTTTTCACTGTTAGACACAGAACTTAAGTGTCGAGAAGCACAAAGTTCCAAAATCAAGAAACATATCCACAGGCAGCGAGGAGAGCGAAGCGGCGTGCGAGTGCCACGTGCCAAAATAGCAAGGGACGCTGAAGTTACGCGCATGGGGTGGGCCCGGTGGGGACTCCACTTCTGTGTTTTTTCTTTTTTTTTTTTCGAAAATTTTGTTTTGTGTTGCCTTTTGCAATCAATGTTTTTTGTGGTAGATGCACGTAATAACCGCTAGCTGCTTTCTGGGCGTATAAATCTACTTTTCCAGTTTATGCATGCCTGTATAAGTATGTTTTCGTATAATCAGTAGGGAATACACAGCAATTAGTGGATAAATCTTCGTATCATGCTATGATGCGACCAACGAGATCATATAACTGAGTAGCTCAGTAAGTGCGCATTGCATGTCCGAAAGAAAAAAGAAAAAAAAGGAAAGTGAGGGTGCGGTGGCAATCAATTTGGACATATACTAACACACAGGCCTACGATGCTGTTTCACCGTGAAGTGTTAGGCTCTGACCTTGAGGAAATTACCTTGATATGCCACAGGCAGATTGATGAGCTGTTTGCCAATATACGATGTTAAAGTTGCCTAAGTCACATAAATTTCTAGCAAAAAAGTCACATGAAGGAAATTTGGTCATTCGACCATCAGATTAGTGGGCTAAGGTCGCACGTCCCATGATTCGAATTCAAGTCAAAAGGAATGGTGGTGCATCGTTTCCTGAAGATGTCCCGATCGATTGTAAGTGGTTAGGTTAGTGATTAATTTGGTCATTTTACCAAATGTCACAACAATGGACAGATCCATAGCATGCATGTTCGATAATATGTAATATTTTAAACATTAATTGATGATTTCGCCAGTATCATCCCTTTTACTTCTGATTTGAGCATCATAAGTTTATATGTTTGAGTGCCTTAAAGGTTATGAAAACTTTATGAGGCAAGGCCCTGAGCACTTCTATAGAGCTTACATTAAGACAGATACTAAGTATGATGCGGTTGATAATAACTTAAGTGAGACCTTCAACAAACACATTTGCATACCAAGAGCAAAACCAATACTCGAGATGCTTGAAGCAATAAAAACTATATTAATGGAGAGGATGGCAGAAAGAAGTTAGTTAATGATGGATCGAACATATCCAATTTGCCCAAGGATTAGAATGAAGTTGGAGAAGACTAAGCTAGATTCAAGGTATTGTATTGCTAGAGCGGCAATGGGGTATACCTTTGAAGTTCAAGTATTTAACAATAGATTTGTGGTTGACTTGGCTGGGAAGATTTGTGCTTGTAGGGAATGGGATAGATCTAGAATACCATGTAAACATGCTATATGTTGCATTAGTTTCATAAAGTTAGATATCAATGATTACGTTGATGACTACTTCAAGAAAATGGTTATGAGAGATATTATCAATTTCTCCTCTATGCCATGAATGGACAACAAATTTGGCCCAAAGTCAGTGGTGAGCCAATCAAACCCCCTCCTTAATGAAGGAAAAAGGGGAGAGAGAAGAAAAACAGAATCAAGAATAAAGATGAACGAAGTAGTGATGGTAAGAAATTGATGAAAGCTGAAGTTCAAATGCAATGTTCAAATTGCCTTCAGTTTGGGCATAACAAGAAAACGTGCAAGAATCCTTCTGCACCTAGGCCATCCAAAGTAAGCCTTATTTAAAATGTTTATAACTTTTAATAATAATTTTTTGAGGGTCCATCGATGGACAACATGCACATGGATAACAATATGTCATTATCTGTCGTAAGGTACATGTAGTCGCACTCATCTTTCTGATGAGTACGCAGGTTCTCATCAACGATATCATTTTTTTTTTGGCAGACGGGCCGCTTGCGGTTTAAGCTAAAAAGAAAACCATTAAAGGGAAGCGATCGAATTAGTCAATGAACGTCGAAGACATGAATAATTCGAATCCCTTCAAGAGATATTATTCGGCAGTCCCTCCCCGAACATCACACGCACGTACACACAAAAAAACATTAGACAAAGACATCAATTAATGTTGTTCTTGGTGTGGGACGTTTTCGTGCTCGCTTTTCAATTTCATGACAATTAATTGCTATGGCTCGAGGCATCTTTCTTGACAATGGATTGGACATGTAAGGAATTGGCCATTGCCTTTCAGTAACACCTGCATAGTTACTGTTAACGAGTCCTATCCAAAATCTTAATGCTATTAGATGGATGGAGACTACATGTTTAAAAGGTTACTATAAATCTCGTACATGAACCACATGAGACATGCTTTTAATAGTTACCAAATGCACAGAACTAGAAAACGGAGATCGTTTAGCTTGCCATATAGCATGCTCCAGCAATGTTAGTGAGTGCATGGAACTTGATTTCTTCAATTAACTACTTTCACGATGTACAATGTAGGGGTGAGCATGATTTCAAGGTAGAACCTGGAATCTGAAAATCTGACTAGTGAAAATCTGTTAGTTCGAGGTTTCAAGATATATAAGGTAGAATCTAGATTCCAAAAATTGGAGAACCTGTTTCGACGAGTAAGTGGAGTCTGAAATAAGTTTGTGTGTTTTTCTTGGTCTATGTCTTAGCATGATCCTACGGTATTCTTTGTCATTCGACAATTAGTGTATAATTTTGAACCACTAGTCTGAGCTTCTATTTTATGACTGAGACTTTTACTTTGTTAATATTTCATAATTTTTGTGTGTTTAAATATAAATTGTGGCCAATAGATTGTAGTAGCAAGTGGTGGTCATTAAAAGCGATAACTCGCTACAATCGTTCAATTAATAAAACTAGTAGAACTTGGGTAGATCTTGAACCAACCCTAGAACCTGTGACAGGGTAGGTTTTAGGTTTCAAGGTATGCTGGGTATTCTTTAGGTTCCAAAAAATAAGGAATCTATTCCAACGAATAGGTTATAGGTTTCAAATGGAACTTGTAGGAAATCTAGAACCGCTCACCCCTAGTACAATGTCTATAATAGGAAAATATATCATCAAAGCCTTTCTAATTGTTTAAGCCTTTTGTATAGTCGTTCTTGGGTTTTTAATTAACGAGACAAGTTCTGTAGCGACTCTGGATAGGAAATATCACAGGTTATAAGGAAATCAACCACTCTCATTCCTTCGATCGTGCTAAAAAAATGTTTCATCAAAATTTCGCCGCAACGAAATATCTTTCACCGAAAAAGTCATTTTTTTTATTTTTAATTAAGGAGATAAGTTCTATGACAAATTGATTGTACCAATTTGGGGGTTTTTTTGTAATATTTACCTTACATGTGGAGTTACCACTTCGCCATACCACATCATCATGTGTCATCCACGTCAGCAAATTTAATAGTAAAATTTGATGGAAGCTAATTGAGAGTAAATTTGTCAAAGGTACATCAATTTGTAGTCAAAAAATTAATTTGGAGGTAAATTTGTATCTGCTGCTGGTTTGGGAGTTGGTGCTGCGTGGGGGGTCGTTGTTCCTCCTCCTCCTCCTCATCGCCCGTGGTGTCTGTGGCGGGTGGATAGTCAACGTACTTGCCTGTGCTCCGACGGTCTGCCACCTTTATAATAAGCAAGCATGAACGCGCAACGCTCTGTTTCACAAAATGAATTATGAAAGGGAGGGTTGCTTGATTACACAGATACTGCTCTTTATCGCTACAAAACGTAGAGAGAAGATCAATTTTTCCTTCTTAGGTTTTTATGAAGTGAAACTTTTCAATATATGAATGGACTGTTGTCGGTTCCAATCAGCCGCCATTGCTACAGTAACACACAGAGGCACATCCTTCTCAATTGAAATAAATAAATATTATGCATGCGTGCCCCTCTCTCTCTCTCTCCCGCCATTGCTACAGTAACACACAGGCACATCCTTCTCAATTGAAATAAATAAATATTATGCATGCGTGCCCCTCTCTCTCTCTCTCTCTCTCTCTCTCTCTCTCTTTGCGTTTACTCTTCTTTGCTTTTCGTGGGATGCAAAGGAATTAAAACTTGGGAAGGAAGATCCGTCTCTGATCAGTGTTCACACCGTTTGACGGGCTTGTCACCGAACAATTGTAGAGCTATTGAGGGAAGGATTGGTTGCGGATGAAATTTTCTTTCTTTTTAAGTGATTTGTCGCTGGGTCCTACACGCGATGACGGCAGTAATCGTTATTTATTTCGTCTACTTAAATTTCATGCGCAAGAGTTCCTTGTAAATTGTGTAGTTTGCTAGAAATGGAAAGGAATTTGTGTTCGAATTGACCTCTTTCACCCGACCTCATCTCCGGGCCAAATTGTGCGAAGACTTGATCTGGTAATTTTTCCTTTTTAAATTGTGTACACAATCAAATTCTTATAATAAAGTATAAAAGCCATGCGGTCTCATTACAAAAATATATCATTGGATGTTGAAGAGCATGGTTCAATTTTCTTTAGGTGCAACAGCGATTTTGTTTTTGTAAAAGAGCTCCACGGTCGGTTCAATCCCCTGCTCTTGAAACAAAGAGTGTGTGGCGCAATCCATGAAATGATGAATCCCATGTGCAGATTATTTCTAGTGGGATGTAAACGTGCTTATCTGGAAGGCCAAAGATCCGTCCAAAAACTCTTTTGGTATTAAGTTAGGTTCATTGTAATTTAAAATCAACTAAAGTGACAGAGTAGGTAATTAAGGACCAAAGAAAAAATTTCTTGCCTCAGAATTGGACACTCTACCCACCTCCCGATCTCTGGAGTCTACTTTGTTACTATGCTTTGCCGATGTTCTCACATGCTAAGACTTAAGGTACGTATGGATTTCGCTACCCTGACCTAAAAAAAAAAAAAAGGAAACAAGTGGTCCCGTCAGATAATTAGGAAAACAAGGGGAAGTACCAAAAAGTGAGCTGATATTTCTTCAGGGAATTAGAGAACGGATGTTGACAATTGTCAATTGCATAGAAAGATAAGGGCACGCGCAGGGGCGGGGGGCGTGGGGCGGGGGGTCGTTGTTTTGGAGAGCGTCAAACATGGTTAATGTAACATAATCATGTTTCCGGAAATCATCTTTTTTGCATAATCTTGGATGGTTGCTTAGCGTACACACCGTCAAGGGCGGAGATTTACTCAATTAATCCTAAACTTATTGTACGGATGCTTATTCGGTCCTAAACTTTTTAATGTTGCCAATATAATCCTAAACTTTTGCGAGGAATTCTAATATAATCATTGTGGCCAATTTTGACTTGAAAACGCTGATGTGGCGTCCAATCATTGCCGGCCATCCTGCATGACATGATTGATAATCTGACATGGACAATTCTAGATAAAACGATGTCGCTCTTAATTAATTCTTTTGAATTTCCAGGATTTTTTTTCTTTTAATAGTGAAAAAAAGCAATGAATACGGCATGAGAATAAGTAAGCGACTGCCTTAAGTAATCTATCATGTTAGAGTCGGTTTCTAGTTTTTGGAACTTTGGCACCAATCCAATCAATCCTGGAATCTATCTGCCCGGTTTCTATTTCATCACGGGATTTGGTATCGGACCGTTGTAGAAACGTGGTCAGCCGGTTCATCATCGACCACCCAAAAGCTCGGCCGAACCGTAAAAAAAGCCCCAGAATTCATTGTCTAACAGCAAATGCGAACATAGGTTGGCCTATCTTTGTACGCTACCCAAAGAAGATAACCCTATGAATTCGAAAATACACTTATTAGAGGCAGTTTAAAGACATAAGAGAAAGAACAGAATGACCATCACTCATGGGTAGCCATATTTTCCACTGCCGCAGCCGAGGATGCCTCCTCGTTCACGAGGTCCTCGTTCACGAGGCAGAAGCAAAGGTGGGCATCCACTCTGAAGGACCAAAGCCGGACGCGGCTGCTCTCCTTGAGTCCGTTCCGCTCGAACCGGCGCACAGCGTTCCACTGCTTGGTCAACACGTAAGAAAAAGCTTCGCCCCGGTAATTCCACTTCTTGAGGTGCAAGCCGTGGCGTACCTCCAGACAAGGCTCGATGAGGGAAACTGTAATGGCCTTCTTGCTGTCTAGGGTTCGGACCTCGTCGCTGCTTAAGAATTTTTCTCCTGTCTGCTGCCCCTTGGGTATGGAGAGCCTACCTTGGTTCGAGTCCATGTCAGTGGCCCGCAGACTCTTCTCCAGCACGAGCTTCGCATCCTGGCCACGCATCTCCAGCATTTTGTCCCAGTAGATTTTCGGCAATTTGCTCGGTCGGGTTTGAGACGCGGGAGAGAGACTTAGCAGTCCCTCGCTGACTAGCTCAGAAGCGTCCGCCAAGACATGGAGAGATGACCAATCGACTTCCATCTCCTGGCCTCTCTCCCCCCGTGAGACTGCGACGGCTTGGGCTGGTCAACTTTGAGACGTAAAACTTGTCAACTTCACAAATACATTACTGACATATAAAAAACTGCAAAACGGAAGTGCGTTTATGATATAAATTGTTTACTGAGATGCTAAAACAACTACTGAAACACTCATATGAGGATTTGCTCAGGAGTAGTGTACGGTCCAGTTACTTCGATTTGGAAAATATTTTCCAAAATGCGACAAGTTATATGGCTTTAAATAATTAACCAACAAAAAATATTTTCATTATGGGCAGCAATTTATGTTTAGACTTTTTCGTTGGACAATGAAAATATTTTCATTTATATGTTTCTGTAAGCGATGCAACTTATTATTTTTAGGAAGATATTTTCCAAAAGGCGGGTTTCCACTAAACAAATAGGCCCTACAATCTTTGTTGACTTCACAAAGTGAGGATTTGCTTAGCGAGAGATCGAGTTCACATCCACCACGACGAGTTAACGCCACGAACCAAAGAGACGATGAACCCATGTAAAGGACACTTAGCTGACACCTTAAATCAAGTGGGTAAAAGAGGCTTCTTTTTTTTTTTCAAATAATTTTTTTTTCCTTAAGCGAAACAAACGAATCTACAATCTTTGTCAACTTCACAAAGTGAGGATTTGCTTAGCGAAAGATCGAGTTTACATCCATGATGACAAGTTACGCCTGAACCAAAGAGAATACAAGCCCATGTAAAGGACACTCAGGAAATATATGAAATCGAGTGGGTTAAAGAAAGCTTCTGTTTTTTTTTTTGGGGGGATAATTTTTTTTTCCTTAAGCAAAGAATACTCCTATTCCAAAAAGAAACAAGAAGCACACTAATATAAAACGAGCGATAAACCTCCGAGGGAGTGAAAGGGTAACAGAATATTCAGATATCAATGTCGAAAAAGTTTGTGCACTTCAATTGAATATGTGTCCAAGTTTCGAAAGCTTTACCGCCGACGAAGGTGCAACTTAACGGCAGGTGGCACAGAGTAGCACTGCCGCCGCCACTAAAACCGAACCCTCTGATCACCAAACGTTTCTTGCTGTTTCGAGGGGAGGAGGAAGCAGGAGGGAAGCGTAACGTGAAAACCGAACGGGGACCGGAATGGTATGAGCATAATAGGCAGCACCAGCAACGTCTTGATTCATTTATAGTTATAATGTACCTGCGGGAGAGGCCACTGACCTCGAGGAAATTACCTTATTGCCCACTAGCAACTTGATACCGGGTTTTCCTGGCTTACGATTTTGGAGCATCAGATTGCATGGCCTGCCCTGATTTCGTCAAATCCCAAATCATACGAGGCAATACACACTCTGTTTGTACCATCCAACAAAGTCTCGATAGAACAATGTTTCAGATGCACGATCATTTATTGTTAGGAACTAAAAGATCACCATATGCACCTTCTCTTTTTGTCGAACTTTCGGGTTCTAATCAACAATATCAATTTTTATGATGTCTCATCTTCTTCTCTTTTATTTTATTTTTTTTGTGTGCTAATGGGTGCCAAAGTTCAAGAATCTTTATGCACATAATTAAGTCAATGAATCACTTTTTTACCTCGAGAGTTTCTGTTATTAGATTGATTTAGTTTGAAGAGACGCATTTAACAATTTTACTACATCCCCAGTACATCTGATTTGAATGTTAATCTCTATCTTCTGTGGTGGAGTTTAACTCTAGAACAATCACCCCCATCCACCCACCAACGTGATTGATCGAAGATTTCAATGAATGACAAACAGTAACAGTTGCAATCCTCTTCATGGTAGAATTTTCCTCAGATGGACCGCGTGAATGTTAAGCTAAAAAGAAAAACATGAAAGCAAATGCTTCAAACTTCAATTGGTTAAGTCGTCGCAGCCGGTCAGATAAAACTTTACTGTACCTCCTTTCTTCGTATTCCTAGATGAACGACAAAATATCTTTTGCCGACCGCGAAAATGTAAACAGCTTACATTTTAGGCACTGATCAAGTCAAGACAAAGGGAATGGTGGCGCAAATATTTAAAAAAAGAAAAAAGAATGGCGCATCTTTAGCTTGGTACTCTACGTTGCGAGCTATGATGTTGCGCGAAAAGCATAGATTCACCAATAAAATGAGATGATCGTATGGTCGAACAACAACCGTTTCGCATGATTTTGCGTTTGCTTCTTATCTGTGATGAAATGCTACAATTTCATCATAGACCTCTTATCTCGTGGTGACAAACGGAAGGTCGAGAGTGAAAGTTAATCGGACCACTTAGTACCTTGAGGTGAATACTCATGGGCAAAACATTGCTTCCCGAGAAAAGTTTAACTCCTGCATAGTCACCATTGACAAGTCTGATCCAAAATCTTAGTGCGGTTAGACGGATGAAGACTACATGTTCAAGAGGCCACGATAAATCTCGTACGTGCACTACATGAGACATATTTTAACGGTTATAAAGGGAAAGGTGTCGGAAAAGTTCTAAACCTATTGTATTGCTGTTAATTTAGTTATAAACATTTTTTTATGTCAATTTAGTACTAAATTTTTGTCTTTATGCCAATTCAGTTCTTCCGACTAATTTTGGCCAGATATTGCTTATGTGAACACTGGCCGGCCTACATGGCATTGCCAGCGATGATGTGGATAATTTTTAATAATTTTTAATATTTTTCGAATTATTTATTTATTTATTTAGTTTCTTTTTTTTTTCTTTTCCTTTCTTCTTCCTCTAGCCAGTCATTGCTGGCAATGCCATGCAGGTCGACTGGTGTTCGCGTCAGCCATATCCAGCCAAAATTAGTAGGAATGACTAAATTGGCACAAAGACAAAAGGTTTAAGACTAAATTGGCACTAAAAAAAGGCATAGGATTAAATTGACACAAATGTAATAGGTTTAGAACTTTTCTGACACTTTTCCCCAATTACAAAAGGCGCAAAACTAGAATACGGAGATCGTTTAGTTTGCCATAACTAGCGAGCTTCAGCAATGTTAGTGAGTGCATGGAACTTGATTTCTTCAATTAACTACTCTGACGATGTACAATGTCTATAACAGGAAATATATCATCAAAGCCATTCTAATGATTTAAGCCTTTTGTATAGTCATTTACAACACTTCTTTTACGAACAAAAATGATGGGTATCGCAAACCTAATATCCGAAAATAAAGTTACGGATGTAGGGCCTAATGGGACCAGCTGGATTAGGCCTTTACATCGAGTTGTCATCACTAATCAAACGAGTAATTGGCCTTTAGTAATAAGAAAGAGACAGCTGGGTTCGAGGGAAGCAGATGGGATCGACCGAATCAGTCAACAAAACTACAGAGACATTGATAATTCATCCCTTTTTTTTGGTCTTGATTATTTGACAGACACGCAATGAAAGTCGCCCTTAGGATTTTAATTAAGAGGACGGATTTTGTGACGACTCCGGACGTGAAATATCACAGGTTATAAGGAAATCAACTACTCTCATCCTACGGGCATGCCAAAAAGATGTTTCGCCAGAATTTCTCTCGAGACGAAATATTTTTTGTACCGAAAGTTGTTTTTCGATTTTTAATTAGGGAGATAGGTTCTGTGGCGGCTCCAAACAAGAAATATCATAGGTTATAAGGAAATCAACCACTCTCGTCCCACCGAACGTGCCAAAAAGACATTTTGTTGGAATTTCTCCCGCAACGAAATATCTTTCACCTACAGTCGTTCTTCAGTTTTTAATTAATGAGACAAGTTTTGTGCCGACTCTGGATAAGAAATATCATAGGTTATAAGGAAATCGACCACTTGAATTTCAACATGACTGCACAAACATGAACTGCTCCGAAAATTATTTAGAAGTACGTGAGGATAAATGAAGAAAAAAAGAAGATGTTCTATTAGTTAATTGAAGCATCATTAGATGCAAAGTCTAGACCGCTTCTCATATAGCTCCACGGAGGACCCGGTTGCTCTGTATGGAGGTTTTCAAGAGATCGGACCCTTTCGGTCCTGCCCGACGGGGAAATTTCTAAGAGACCATTCTGTTGGAACACTGGTAATTTCTATATAAGCAATGCTTAATGTGAGTGTATTTGTACTACCACTCAGTCAGTTGAATGACGTGAATGCTGGTTAGTACGGGTGAAGTACTATTTGGTTTGATTGAGAAGGGAAAATTCAAATCCAACACCATATTGGTTTGCTTCTCTCTCTCTCTCCAGAAACTCTATTGAACTATTTCGATCGAAGTTGAATGTGATGAGAACTTGATGTGTTAATCGTAAGTAATGGTATAACTAGAGTACATACTGGTATATTTCCCAGGTATAGTCTTGTAATGTTAATTTGCGATATAATATGACATTCCCAATACGGTGTTTAGAATCCAAAGTGATGAATCTTTTTCATTTAAGCTATGTAACCTATTTGAATCAATGAAAATCGTAATGAATGCCACTTCTTTCAAACTCATGGACATCACGGGGTCACTAATATCATCCCGTTGTTTTTTAGACGGCAATTCACTCATATCATCTTGTTGTTTTTGTCACGGGGGTAAATTGGCTCTTCCTCTATTCCCCTCTCGGCGTTGGAAATTTCCGTTTGCAGTGTTGTTGTCCGGCCCAACGGAGACGATAGCATAGGTCAGGACTTCCGACTCGCTTTATCTCTTCATATTGCTTTCACGGTTTACTTTTGTGTCTTGCCGACGCATTTCTTTCAAAAGATTGATTTATGTACGTCCGTTTTGTTCCGATCTTAGCCATGGACAGTTACGTTTTTCTAAATAAAACATAGCAAAACAAGACAAAGGGCATGTGGAAGTGGCCGAACCTGCAATGCACTAAAGAGCAGGTTTGATGTTGGACTCTTCAAAGGCGTCAAATTAAGGGAGGCAGACTCAAATAATGGCGTGAAGTGCTTCTATAATGGCGCAACAATCATAGGATTTCTTGATTAGTAATCATTTCATTATACCTACACTAAGTAAAACGATAGATTGGGTCTTTATTTCTCCTGAGGAGAATATATATATTGTGAAACCAACAATAGGAAGACGTTGCTAATATTGCGATTGCTTTGGAGTTAGGTAACAACAATGTCATCTTTCAACCATTCTCTGAATCTTATTACATGTTCCGGCATGTGATCCAACTGTATCAAGGGTTTTGTGGAGATCTCACTGATCTAGTGTCATCGACACTCAAGTTGATTTGCTTCGTAAAAACCAGGACATCATAGATTTGTTAAACAGACATTTAGCGTTCGTGGTATACACAACGAAAAAAGGTTTACTTTCGACCTATATATTATAAAAACCAAAAACTGTGTCTTCATAAAAGTTTTCATTTCGAGCTACAACAATCTTGATATCCACTTAGTGATAATCACAAATCACATGCTCCTAAAGCTGGAATCCATCAAAAATAGCTCAAAATTGGAGGGAAGTGTATGAACTAGCGATGGGGGCAATCCAATTGATGTGCACACATACAAATTCTCGACCCGACATCAACAAATTCCACAGTTTTGTCCCTCCGAAAGCCCGCCATTACTTATGGTAATCTCTTAATGAGAAATCATTCGGGAAAATAATATTTTACAGCGACTGTAGGTGGCCACCTATTGATACCGAAAGATGGACCTAATGACTACTTTAAAAGTCGGTGTGCTCTGTTTTTTCTCTCTTTGCGAAGTCATCTCCTGATAAAGTTAGGGGATGAAGACGAGCATCACAATCATCACGTGATCGGATGCCCAATTCAATTACATAATCCCAGCGTCTTCATTACGCTGATCAAACTCTGGCTGACCTGGATAGGCATTCTTATTGGGTCTACGAAAAGAGTGGTCTAAAAAACATCCTTTTCAACCAAACTGATTCCTTCGTATGGCCCATTTCACAAACCTAACTGTGGCCCATTGCAATCGATTCGCGAATCAAGCTGCTGATTGTGTCGCCAAGGTGCAACCGATAAATTCTCTATTTCCTTCTTGGCTAACCTGTCTGTCCCCCTCAACTTTTATGGGAATTGTTATGTTTTGATGCCCCTTCGCCGGGTTATAGTTTCATGAACACTTAATTTCCAATCAAATCGTATCTTTTTAGACCAAAAAAAAAACCAAACTGATTAACAATTGTCAATTCATTGGCTTCTTCTTCCTCCATCTTTTTCGAAATTCCAAACCCATGGCTTTTTGTCAATATTCCTTAAGACTTACATTTTTTACAGTCAAAGAAAATATTTGGGTCTTCAAATTAAAATGTGTAAACAAGCGACACACATATCTCAAGTGATATAGAGTGCTGCTCATATTAGCTATCCGTGAGTCTATTCAAATTTCCCGCTTTTAGTTGACTTACGTACGACTTTCCATTTGATAATCCTAAGTATGTTGGTGAATAAAGCTTCAGTGATTTGTTCACCTTACGATGCATTCGAGTCATCACAAACTTTCTGTTCTTCCCAAACCATATAAATGTGGGTTAAGATATGGATTTGTGACCCATATTTTTAGCTCTAACCATGGGTATAGTGGCAAGAGTTCCCGGCCTCTGCTGCACCGGGTGGGGGGTCGACCGATCCAGAGAGCACTGAAATTGCCTAGAACAAATTCACGACCATAGTGATTCACGGGGATGATTTTGATTATTGGAAGCCTCCGCTGTTGATGGATGGATTTGGCTGATATTCAATTACTTATGCTGGGTTCTTTCGTAAACGGAGACGTGGCTTTTCATATGTTTTTCTCGATTACCAACTTCAAAGGCAGCGCCCCGAGACTTGGATGATTTCATGTATTTCATCAATAGTCACAGACATCATGCCATCTGGTAAAAAAGATTTCGTACTTGCATGCTAACTGCATTCCTCAATAATCATGTACCTATAGTACGCTTGATTAGCGGTCCATCTATGTCCACTTTAGGTAATTATGTTTCATATGTGGGTAATAGACCAACATACCAAAAAAAAAAACCAATTTACTATTTTGTTCTCGTTGGATACTCAAAGAGCTTCGGACGCCCTTTGATGTATAAAGATCGCTAACTTGTACTATGATTATATCTTTCGTCAAAAAGGTAATTGACCCTATCAAGTGACCAAAACTCATACACTAATTAATTTCTCTGAATACTATAGTGTCAAACCTTCGAATTTGCAAGGTTTATCAATGACAAAGTGGAAATTCAACATGAATAAACATAATTTAGCGTGTTCGCTAGGAGACAATAGGAGAGTTGCTATTGTGACCGCAAGATGTGGCATCCTATACGTAATACACAAACAACGAAGTACTCCCTTCGTATGCTTTTATTAGACCTGCTTATTGGGCGGGCCTTGTTGGGCCCGAACCTTTAGAGAACCTGTCCAATCCGGTCCGGGTCCGCCCATTTGCCACCATCTTTTTTATAATTTTGTTTCCATTACTTTTAAATTAATGACGATGGGTATTGCGGCCTGGTGAAGCGAAGGTTCACATGTGAACCAATTAGTCTCCATGAAATTGATCAAACAGTTCCCAATCCTAAAGGGGAGTGTCTAAGAAAGGACCCAGTTTTTTTTTTCTTGATTAGAAAGAAGGCTACGTTTATTTTTCGAAAAATCTATGCTTTAATTTAGGAAAATAATCTCTTTCTTTAGAAATAGGAAACCATTTTTCAAAACATTACAAGATACTCTACGTTTGGACTCGAGAACCCCAACACTCGGTCACTGGTCCCAAAAATTGGAGACCAACACTGTGAAGGTTGGTCCCCAAGTTAGGTGCTGGACCGGCCCAACCCGAATCATGTTCACCCCTATCGGGCACCCTAGCTCGTGTCCCCATGCTTGGGGCCAAAGTCCTCCGTGCTCGTGCCCATGTCCCTGCTCTCAGGACCAAGTCCATCGAGGTTGGCCTCGAGACCTCGATGCTAGTGCTTGGGTCCCTAGTGCCCGGGTCCATCAAGATAAGGCTTGCGACCCTAGTGCCCAGGCCCATGTTCTTGACACCCACGCCTAGGTCCATCAAGGCTAGCCCAGGATCGTGGAGCTCATACTTTGGTCCTCGATGCCCAAAGTTGGGACCCTGTGCTTGAGACCGAGTTCCATTGAGCTATGCCCCCGATGCCAGTGTCTAGATCTCCAATTGTCCATGCGCAAGTCCCTAACACCCAAATAGTGTATGTCTAATTAGGAAAATCATATCAAATTTTTCTTCCCAAACGACATAAAATATTTTCAGGTTTCAGTCCAACGCCTGAAAATATTGCCATTTTTCAGGAAATTGACTTTCTAAAAAATATTTTCAAAAAATATCACATTTTTCGCGAAACAAATGGAGTTGAAATATATTTTAAATTCAAAACCGACATGCAATGTATGAAGGCAACAAGGGGCACCTTATTGCAATATGCATAAACATAAAAAGCCAAACAAAAATCAACTTCAAATGGTCAAAGCACAAAAAAACAATTGAAAGATTAAGAAAGGGGGCTTCATCCATAACAATCCACAACGCTTCTAAACCCAGCGCTTACATTGGGCTGGCTTTGCCTTAGCCTTTTGATAAATACAGGCAAACACTGCAGTAGATGGTTTTAAGACAAGTAGATGGTTTGCAAAGGACCAAGGACCAGATTCCAGTATCTTATTCTTGGCAATCTCAATATCAAAAGTGAAACAGAAGATACCAGGTCGTAGCTGGGTGATTTCCACACTTTGTAACCTCCATGCTTTCCTCATTGTAATTTGAAATGCCTATAAGTTAATCTTTGGGTTTGTATGTAGCTATCTGAGAAGAGCACGTTCACATTCCTTTAGTTTTTCCATGGAGGCCATATTCTCCATTGGCTTGATGATGTTGGCTGACCACATATTCCCTAATCGTTTGCATAGGGATGCTAATCTTTGCTCTGAGTCTTCTGCTTCATCCATGGCGAACAAGCATAGAAAAAAGATTTACTCCTCAATCACCAACCATCGCCAAAGAAAAAAGGTCACTTCTCTGACAACTTTCTAGTAGGCATTAAAACAAACACGTGATGTGCGCTCACTGATGCCTCAGCGATTTAAGTACAAGTGGGGAGCCACTCGAGCATCAGCATCACCAAAAACCACCAAATCGTTGCTGAAGGATCTATTGCTTCACTGGCTCACAACCAGCACAGAATATTACGACACGGACGGAGCAGATCATCCTCGTCTCGGTCGGGGGGAAGTCAGCGATCTTGGGTGAGAAATGGATGAAGAAGGGAAGTGAAATTGATGTGATGAAGAAAAAGAAAAACTCCTAACTAGTGGAGAGGAAGACCCTCAAAGAGGGAGATGGAAGCTCTTGGGAGCAATTAGGCTCAGTGAACTTTTAAGAGACAGCTGGGTTCGAGGGAAGCAGATGTGATCGACCGAATCAGTCAACAAAACTACAGAGACATTCATAATTCATCCCTTTTTTTGGTCTTGATTATTTGACAGACACGGAATGAAAGTCGCTCTTAGGATTTTAATTAAGAGGACGGATTTTGTGACGACTCCGGATGTGAAATATCATAGGTTATAAGGAAATCAACTACTCTCATCCTACGAGGCATGCTAAAAAGATGTTTCGCCATAATTTCTCTCGAGAGGAAATATTTTTTGTACCGAAAGTTGTTTTTCGTTTTTTAATTAGGGAGATAGGTTATGTGGCGGCTCCAAACAAGAAATATCATAGGTTATAAGGAAATCAACCACTCTCGTCCTACCGAACATGCCAAAAAGACTTTTTGTTGGAATTTCTCCCGCAACGAAATATCTTTCACCTAAAGTCGTTCTTCAGTTTTTTATTAATGAGACAAGTTTTGTGCCGACTCTGGATAAGAAATATCATAGGTTATAAGGAAATCGACCACTTGAATTTCAACACGACTGCACAAACATGAACTGCTCCGAAAATTATTTAGAAGTACGTGAGGATAAATGAAGAAAAAAAGAAGATGTTCTATTAGTTAATTGAAGCATCATTAGATGCAAAGTCTAGACCGCTTCTCATATAGCTCCACGGAGGACCCGGTTGCTCTGTATGGAGGTTTTCAAGAGATTGGACCCTTTCGGTCCTGCCCGACGGGGAAATTTCTAAGAGACCATTCTGTTGGAACACTGGTAATTTCTATATAAGCAATGCTTAATGTGAGTGTATATGTACTACCACTCAGTCAGTTGAATGACGTGAATGCTAGTTAGCACGGGTGAAGTACTATTTGGTTTGATTGAGAAGGGAAAATTCAAATCCAACACCATATTGGTTTGCTTCTCTCTCTCTCCGGAAACTCTATTGAACTATTTCGATCGAAGTTGAATGTGATGAGAACTTAACGTGTTAATCGTAAGTAATGGTATAACAAGAGTACATACTAGTATATTTCCTGGGTATAGTCTTGTAATGTTAATTTGCGATATAATATGACATTCCCAATACGGTGTTTAGAATCCAAAGTGATGAATCTTTTTCATTTAAGCTATGTAACCTATTTGAATCAATGAAAATCGTAATGAATGCCACTTCTTTCAAACTCATGGACATCACGGGGTCACTAATATCATCCCGTTGTTTTTTAGACGGCAATTCACTCATATCATCTTGTTGTTTTTGTCACGGGGGTAAATTGGCTCTTCCTCTATTCCCCTCTCGGCGTTGGAAATTTCCGTTTGCAGTGTTGTTGTCCGGCCCAACGGAGACGATAGCATAGGTCAGGACTTCCGACTCGCTTTATCTCTTCATATTGCTTTCACGGTTTACTTTTGTGTCTTGCCGACGCATTTCTTTCAAAAGATTGATTTATGTACGTCCGTTTTGTTCCGATCTTAGCCATGGACAGTTACGCATTCCTAAATAAAACATAGCAAAACAAAACAAAGGGCATGCGGAAGTGGCCGAACCTGCAATGCACTAAAGAGCAGGTTTGATGTTTGACTCTTCAAAGGCGTCAAATTAAGGGAGGCAGACTCAAATAATGGCGAGAAGTGCTTCTATAATGGCGCAACAATCACAGGATTTCTTGATTAGTAATCATTTCATTAGACCTACACTAAGTAAAACGATAGATTGGGTCTTTATTTCTCCCGAGGAGAATATATATATGGTGAAACCAACAATAGGAAGACGTCGCTAATATTGCGATTGCCTTGGAGCTACGTAACAACAATGTCATCTTTCAACCATTCTCTGAATCTTATTACATGTTCCGGCATGTGATCCAACTGTATCAAGGGTTTTGTGGAGATCTCGCACATCTAGTGTTATCAACACTCATGTTGATGTACTTCGTAAAAAACAGGACATCATAGATTTGTTAAACAGACATTTAGCGTTCGTGGTACCCACAGCGAAAAAAGGTTTTCTTTCGATCTATATATTATAAAAATCTAAAATCGTGTCTTCATAAAAGTTTTCCTTTCGAATTACAACAATCTTGATATCCACTTAGTGATAATCACAAACCACATGCTTTTAAGGCCAGAATCCATAAAAAATAGCTCGAAATCAGAGGGGAAGTGTATGAACTCGCGATGGGGGCAATCCAATTGATTTGCGCACCTACACATTCTCGACCCCCACGTCAACAAATTCCACGGTTTTGTGGACCGGAAAACACGCCATCCCTTGTGTCAATCAATCTCTTCATGAGAAATCATTTGGGAAAATAATATTTTACGGTGACCGTAGGTGGCCCCGGGGACTACTCAAAGAGACCCACAGTGGATGGTGAGCTTTACTAGCTTCGCATAGCTCATTCCCTGTGCATTTGATACCAAACCTGTGGCTATGTTTCTTGATTTTGGAACTTTGTGCTTACTTGACACTCAAGTTTTGTGTTTACAGTGTCTAACAGCGAAAAGGAAAAAAAACAAAACAATGAAGCGACAGGTTGTTGAGGGGCGGTGGGTGGAGGGAGATACTTCACATGCGGTCATATGGAGGTGTTTACATTGAAAAGATATAATTAAATGATAAAACTTTCTAAAGGGGATTTACATTGAAAAGATAAAGTAGTGCTATGGCTACGTTTGATTCAGCTTTTTCAATGGGCTTTTAGAAAATACAAAGTAGTTTAGTCTAAAGGGTTTTGGAGAAATATAAAAACTGTTTAGTAAAATATGCTTTAAAAGAAATGTCGTTTGGTAAAAAATAATTTCTGCAACTTTCTTGAGTTGAATTTTGACAATAATGTTAAAGTTATTGTGGAAACAATTTTCTTTAAAAAAAATCTTTTTTTAATAAAAAAATTCAAATGGAAAAAATTCACATCAAAGTGGTCACTTTCTCAATTAAAAAAAGAATACTTTCGCTACAATAAATGTGGTAACATATGCCCTAAGGAAAGAAATTCATTATCCTTAAAAATTACAAACATCCTTAAATATTTTTTAAAGTTACATCTGTTTAATAACATAAATGTGCCATGGCAGTCATCATTTCAAGCACTACCCTCTTCATTTAAATCATCGGCAATTTGTGTACCTTACTTTGGCGAGCAAGTTCCAATTTATATGAAGTTATGAGGGAATAAAGAAATTACAGGGATTTGTATTAGATCAGCCAATTTTCATTGAGTAGGCAAAGAACCAAACTTCTCCAGTCTTACGTTTGTATACAAGATCATGGCACTGCTTTGCCAGAAGAAACGATCTCTGTAGCTGAACCAAAATTAAAATGAATTGCAGATGCCTCTCGAGTCATCATCTCAAACGGTCCTTACCCAACCGACCAAAATAATAGACATGAACCAAAATAGGCTTTCATTCTGCGTTACCACAAGAAGAGCAAAATGTGTAATCGTTTTCAGTGATTTCTCAACAGATTACAATCGTTAACTATGGACAAGAAAAAATGATAAATTTATCTTTGCAGCTGCCCTAAAAGGAAGGCAAGAATTCTTTGCTTGCTGCTTCTTGTTGGCCTCTTATCGTGGACAAACAAAAAGCCATTCACGATGATGAAAGTGGAGTAGCTCGTGCATCGAATTCAAGAGCGTCTTCGTATCACCTTGTAAGGAAAAATAAAGCAGCTGTACCATGCGCTGCAACTTTTGGAGAGATCAACTTGTATCTCAAGCCCATGAACATATTGTGTGGAACATGTTCAGATGACGATAGTTTATCATTGCCGGCAATCAACTAGAGACTTCACTAGAGTTCCTCTTGCCTGGGCCTTGTAAATCAACACAGTTAGGCTGCTCACAAAAGCACTCCGGAGGATTTGCATAGAAGTAATCCTACTCCTTGGGCTTATCGACAATAACTCTACGATGACTTGGCTGTGCCATCTTCTTCTCAAGTGCCAGCTGTACATCAACTTCAAAATTATTCTGTGAAAGTGTCCCAATCCGATGCAAATCCAGTAAAACCACAAGCCTTTACAATCTAATGGAACAATTTTCTTAAATCCAAGATACCTACAGAAAAATGTCACAGTTTGCACAAAACTTTTTGAAGGAAAATGGTATAGGCCTAATTAATTTGACCGGTTCTTCCAAGGGAAATAATGGAAGAGCATCCGTCAAGTTAACACGCAAATAGCAATCTCAAAGGACCTAATATACGATAGTAATCGACATCAACCAATCAATTAACTCCCCCTCATCACATTCAATTGGGACAGATCCACTGCAATCAACAATTGACCATTCGTGATCTCTCGCAGTGTCTACTCAAAACAGGACAAACAAAAATAAATTCTTTGTCGCAATACATAAAATCATCCCATGCAAGTCCAATTCTTGAAACCACAACCACAAAGTCCAGTCCAACTCCAACAACAATAAAAGCGAAGAACCCGCAACCCATCACACCAAATGCTTGCAGCCGAGCCAAACAACAGTGCCGATCCAGTGGCATAAGGCACATACAGGTCGAAATTTCCAACAATCACTTAGTCCAAGCACAAAATCAAGAGGGCACAATCAGCAACACCCAATTGCAAGCAACATAACCCCAAAAAAAGGCGAAAAAGAAAATCCAAAACATGGTGGAGGAGAGATTGAACCGGTAGAGGAGCAGACGCGAGGGAAAGACCGAGCAAAAAAGCGCGGTTGCTCGGTTGAGCGAGACAAAATATGCGAGGGAGAGGGAGCAGACGCTAGGGTTTGGAGCAGACACGAGAAGAGACACGAGAGGTTGCAAGTAGATTTGTCAAAATGGATCATAAACCCATTTTCTAACCCATATATTAGTAAATAGATCATAAATGGGTTAGTTATATTTAGTAAATGGGTCTTAAACGAGTAGAAGTCTTATATTAGTGTTAAATGGATCGTAAATAGGTCATAAATGAGTTTACAACTGATTTAAACTCAACGCATCTCTCTCGTCCTCACTCATTTTTGCACTCACTCACTCCGCACTCTCATTTCAGCTTGGGCATGAATTTTTCTATATTTAATTAAATAAGAAAGTGTTTTAGCAATATGGGTCAGGTCGGGTATGGGTCAAAAAAATTACATTGCACATAAATAGGTCATAAACGGGTTAATGAGTCAATTTAGGTTAGACCATTTATGACTCGACCCAAACCCGATTCAACTCACCCATTTGACTAGTCTAGTTGCAGGGAAGAGATTAGGTTTTGTTTTTTTAAATGGGGTAAATTTGGATTTTTAATGAGTTTTTGAGGGCAAAAAAGGAATTTGACAAAATTTCATTAATAAAGGGTTTAGCATTCCGAAAATGCTGAAAGCTCAATGCTAGTAGGAACTAGCATTGAACTTTCAGCTTTTTCAAGGCTAACTTTCACTCCAAAGCCCATTGGGAAATGGTTGCCAAACACCCTAAATTTCCCTCAAGTGGCTTTCAGGCCCCAAAAGGCTTTCAAAATGCTAAACGAAACACACCCATATCTTGGATACTGAGGAAGACGTTGCTAATATTGCGATTGCCTTGGAGTTAGGTAACAATAATGTCATCTTTCGACCATTTCTCCTAATCTTATTACATGTTCAGGCATGTGATGCAATTGTATGTACGGTTTTGTGGAAAGATCGCACTGATCTAGCGTCATTGACATTCACGGTGATTTGCTTTGTAAAAAATAAGACATCGCGAATTTGTTAAACAGACATTTAGAGCTTGTGGTATCCACAACAAAAAGGTTTTCTTTCGACCTGTTTGTTATGAACCCAAATCCGTGTCTTCATAAAAGTTTTCCTTTCAACCTATAGCAATCTCGGTATCCACTTAGTGATAATCACAAATCATGTGCTCCTCAAGCCGGAATCCACCAAAAATAGCTCCAATTAAAATGTGTAAACAAGCGACACACACAGGCATCTCAAGTGATATAGAGAACTGCTCATATTAGTGATCCGTGAGTCTATTCAAACTTCCCACTTGTAGTTGACTTACGTACGGCTTTCCATTTGATAATCCTGAGTATGTTGGTGAATAAAGCTTCGCTGAATTGTTCACCTTACGATGCATTCGAGTCATCATGAACTTCCTGTTTTTCCCAAACCCATATAAATGTGGGTTAAGATATGGATTTGTGACCCATTTTTTTAGCTCTAACCATGGGTATAGCAGCAAGAGTTCCCGGTCGCTGCTGCACCGGCCGGGGGGTCGACCAATCCAGAGAGTACTCAAATTGCCTAGAACAAATTCACGACCATAGCGATTCACGGGGATGATTTTGATTATTGGAAGCCTCCGCTGTTGATGGATGGATTTGGCTGATATTCAATTCCTTATGCTGGGTTCTTTCGTAAACGGAGACATGGCTTTTCATATGTCTTTCTCGATTAGCAACTTCAAAGGCAGCGCCCCGACACGTGGATGATTTCATGTATTTCATCAAAAGTCACAGACATCATGCCACCTGGTGAAAAAGATTTCGTACTTGCATGCTAACTGCATTCCTCAATAATCATGTACCTATAGTACGCTTGATTAGCCGTCCATATATGTCCACTTTAGGTAATTATGTTTCATATGTGGGTAATAGACCAACATACCAAAAAAAAAATCCAATTAACTATTTTGTTCTCGTTGGATACTCAAAGAGCTTCGGACGCCCTTTGATGTATAAACATCGCTAACTTGTAATATGATTATATCTTTCGTCAAAAAGGTAATTGACCCAATAAAGTGACCAAAACTCATATACTAATTAATTTGTCTGAATGCTATAGTGTCACGATCTCGATAAAACCTTCGAATTTGCAAGGTGTGTCGATGATAAAGTGGAAATTCAACATGAATAAACATAATTTAGCGTGTTCCCGAGGAGACAATAGGAGAGTTGCTATTGTGACCGCAAGATGTGGCATCCTATACGTAATACACAAACAACGAAGCACTCCCTTCGTATGCTTTTAGTAGACCTGCTTAATGGGCGGGCCTTGTTGGGCCCGAACCTTTAGAGAACCTGGCCCAATCCAGTCGGGGTCCGCCCATTTGCCGCCTTCCTTTTTATAATTTTGTTTCCATTACTTTTAAATTAATGACGATGGGTATTGCGGTCTGGTGAAGCGAAGGTTCACATGTGAACCAATTAGAAAGCGATTTCCTATTTATAATTAATGACGATGGGTATTACTTTTAAATTAGTCTCCTTGAAATTGATCAAACAGTTCCCAATCCTAAAGGGGAGTGTCTAAGAAAGGACCCAGTTTTTTTTCCTTGATTAGAAAGAAGGCTGTGTTTATTTTTCGAAAAATCTATGCTTTAATTTAGGAAAATAAACTCTTTCTTTAAAAATAGGAAATCATTTTTCAAAACATTACAAGATACTCTATGTTTGGACTCAAGAACCCCAACACTCGGTCACTGGTCCCAAAAATTGGAGACCAACACTGTGAAGGTTGGTCCCCAGGTTAGGTGTTGGATCGGCCCAACCCGAATCATGTTCACCCCTACCAAGCGCCCTAGCTCATGTCCCCACACTTGGGGCCAAAGTACTCAATGCTTGTGCCCATGTCCCTGCTCCCGGGACCAAGTCCATCGAGGTTGGGCTCGAGACCTTGGTGCTAGTGCCTGGGTCCATCAAGATTAGGCTCGGGACCCTAGTGCCTAGGCCCATGGTCTCAACACCCACACCTAGGTCCATCAAGGCCAGCCTGGGACCTTAGAGCTCGTACCCCGGTCCTTGATACCCAAAGCCGACACCCTGCGCTTGAGACCAAGTTCCATTGAGCTACGCCCCTGATGCCAGTGCCTGGATCTCCGATTGTCCATGCGCAAGTCCCTAAGACCCGAATAGTGTATGTCTAATTAGGAAAATCATATAAAATTTTCCTTCCCAAACGACAGAAAAATATTTCCAGATTTCAGCCAAACACTGGAAAAATATTGCCATTTTTCAGAAAAATGACTTTCCGAACAAAAAATATCATATTTTTCACGAAACAAACGGAGCCGAAATATATTTTAAATTCAGAACCGACATGCAATGTATGAAGGCAACAATGGGCACCTTATTGCGATATGCATAAACACAAAAGGCCAAATAAAAATCAACTTCAAACGGTCAAAGCACAAAAAAAACAATTGAAAGATTGAGAAAGGGGGCTTCATCCATAACAATCCACAACGTTCCTAAACCCAGCGCTTACATTGGGCTGGCTTTGCCCTGGCCTTTTGTTAAATACAGGCAAACACTGCAATACTAGCGCCACCACCTGCGCTTCTCAATTGCAACTCGAAGAGATGATGGACGACTTTAATGCCAATTCACGTGAACTTTAGGAGAATTACACCACAAAAGTTAGCTCTTCATTCAGCAAAAGCGTGGGACTTTTTCGCTGCAATCCATATGCAACACGCTGCTTCGATGAACACCTAGAGTCACGCGGGGGTGGCGGCCACCGTCTCCGCACACCTCGGCCATCACCAACACACTCCCAAGTGCTCTATATGTGAGGTCGTTGATCTCAAATACCTCGCTCTAAAGTTCGATAGAGGTTGACAATCTTAGATTTGCAACCTTAAACTCACACACTACAGCGAGAGACACTGGCAGTGTACTCGCACTAGGGGTGATAGTTGATGGAGGTGGAGGCGGCGCCGGTGAAAGCTACTGTCATGGATAATTAGTATATTTTTTTATGTGATAAATAATTAGAATATTTCTTTCGATTCTCCATATTTCTCTATATTGTACATGAAACTCCATTGATTATGCATATCCGTGATTGATTATAATTGATATCATAATTATGCTTTTACCTTTGAAATAGTTATTTAATAATTATTATGAATAGACTCGTGTATTATCCATTTAATCTTACAAAAAAAAATAAACAGAAACTACACAATTCTTTTTCTTCACATTATTCTTATCTTGATATCAGAGTCAGTGAAGCACATGTCGTTCTCCTTTTCATTTACTAATAATATCCCTCTCCCAGCTCGATTCATCATGTCCACAACCATGTTAAGTTGTTCAGTCATTACGTAACTTGCACATCAGCCACGATAGCCTTTTGTTGTGATGACAGCCTCCTATTGCATAACCTGCATAGCAACCACAACAACCTCCCATCGCGAGACAACCTCTTGATGAGAAGCCTGCGTAGCAACCATGACAGCTTTACATTGCGACAATAGCCTTATGTCGCATAATCTGCTCAGCAACAATGACAACACACAACGGTCTTGTAAGCAGCCACTTCAATGTCAATTGGTTCTCTTTTCAGCACACAAAATTGCTTCGACGATCTACCTATGCGCTTTTCAAATCCTTTCTCAAAACTTTAGTTGACTTCCCCTAAGGCTGTGCTTGACAACACTTTCTAAAGCTCTATAGAATTCTAAAGTCCCTTGGGCAAATGCAAGTACCGTTTGACAATTTTTTTGGAGAGTTTTGGGACGATGCAATTGCTTGTCCAAAACCCTCTAAAGCTTTTAGCCCAGGGTAAGTCCTTAGGTGCCTTGGGTTTTGAGCTAATACATATTTTTTCTTTATCATCGCTAAAATTTTGAAATTCCAAAAATGCCCTCATCATGCAATGTTGCTAATTTGGCCTGATTGCTCACTTGTGAGGCCAAACTAATCGCTAGCAAGCCCAATCTAGCATCGGCGAGGCCAGATCTAGCGGCCAGTGACTTTAGGCAAGGCTTGGTTGTGCAAACTCAATTAGTGAAAATTGATCGAAAGGACTATATTGCAATTTAGCACGAAATTTTAGGACTAAATTGAGAAAATTAAAAAGTTTAAGATTTAAATGACATTCGTACAATAAGTTTAGGACCATTGGACAATTTCATTGCCATTTGAGTATTTTTTTGCTAGCGATTTTTATAATAGTAAAAGTAGAATCTCATTTAGAATTGGCTTGATATTCCTGCTATTTTAATTTTCTAATTTACAAATTTTGCTAAAATTTAATTAAGAAAACATGAAATATAAAATTTTGAAAATTTTATCTACCTCAAGAATTAGGAACAAGATTTAGATTAATATAAGTATAAGATATCTATAAATAAATTAATATTTTATTAAATATTCTTATGGAAAAAATTATTCTTAAAATAAAAGAAATGTAAATTCCATATGACTCTAAATGAGGTTATATTTTTACTATTATAAATATCACATGTTAAAACATATTCAAATGGAACTCTAGTATTAATTATAAAGACAAAAAATGTAATAAAAGTTAATAATAAGATAGCATTTTTTTTATGTTGATTTAGGAATGGAATGACATGAAAAGATACTCTAAAATATGGGCAATAGTATAATTATGAAAACTTGTGAATAGTACCGAACGACCGATCTGACTTTGTTACCGAAAGTCGAGGAACTGGATGGAACAAATTGAAAGTTCAGGGATTTGATTAAACATTTAGGAACAGTTCCGGGACCACATCGAGAAAAAAAAATTAAAATTCGAATTATATCGTTGCACAATGGCCAAAAGTTTAGAAGAATATTTGCATCATCTTTTCACGTGGGAATCTTAAGACGGGTTCATCTGGCGCACGCGCCACCGAGGCGACGAAAATGGGCCGACGATTGATTAGGCCCACACGAGCGATGGCCCAGCACCACCCCACTCTGTTTCTGAGGCCCGATCCATCTCAGCACCTCCGAGCAATAATAACAAAAATAAAATATCCCGAAAAAAAAATTAAATATCTTCTGCATCGTCACCATCATCTTCTCCAACCTCTTATTTTCTTCTCTGTAATATCCGAAACAATGGCGGACGCTCCCTCGCCCACCTCGCTTCACTGAAGCTCTAGCCCCGGGCAAAGAAATGGCCTTTGCGACCACCAAAATCACCGAACCGCCGCTGCGCGGCCCTCTCTCCCCCGCACCTCCTCCCCCTCCTCGCAGCTCCGGCAGGAGCTCTCTCCACCTCTCCTCTTCGCCTCCCTGGAGCCGCCGCTGCTGCGGCCTCGCACTCTCGACCGGCGCCCGTCTCTGCCAGTCCCTCCGCACGACCAATCCTCAAAGCGCCAGCTCCTCCCAGGGAAGGAGTGGTGGCGGCAAGCTGCGCTCCGCCCCGTGGCTCAACAAGTGGCCGCCACGGCCGCCGCCGCGAGGTCGACGAGGAATCCCCCAGTAACTTTTAAAAATATAATGGCGGTAATTCCTACGTTAAGTTTTAATAGTGGCAAGTTGACATATATATTTGTATTTTCATTTTTTTTTTACAACGAAACGGTATATAACGTCAATAGATGTCAAATCACTGCAAAACATCATATTCAAGATGGTGTTGTGCTCCGTTGCACCTCATCTCACTCACCCATATGATAGAATATTGGCAAACCCTAGGGAAAGGTGGCCGTGGCACCCGATCAAAAAGTTTTCGCCGGTTCATTGTTGTGTAGTTAGCATAAATGAGATTAAAATGTTTTGCATCCACTAAGTTATATATCAACATAAATGAGATTACTCATTACTTTTTACATTCCATGTGTTATATTGTATAGCAAGGTTCACATATGATGAAGGTGATATCTAGGTCATTCTTCCTAACGGTTGAAACCATATCCTTCACGTGAGCGGGATAATTATAAAAAAAAAAAGGAGTCCTGAATTCATTGTAGAGCAGCTGATTAAGTCTTAAACATTTCAATTTGACTAATTTATTCTCCAAACCCTTTGACGATTTGCCAATAGAGTTCTTCCATCCAATTTTGGTCGGAATTCAATGGCATGTATGCCAACCGTACTGCGTGTCATGACCGAGCTCGCCAACCTAGAGTTGAAAAGGAAAAGGAAAGAAAAAAAGATTCTAGAAAAATTTAAAAAAATGCAAAAAAGTGTCCACGTTAGCGTTGGTTTTGCCACATAGGACGGCCGGCGTCCACATCGTCGATTATTTTATCAAAATTGGCATAATGAACTCTATTGGCAAATTGTCAAAATGTTTAGAATTAAATTGGCCACAGTTTACAACTAAATTAGCCTATGTATAATAAGTGCATGACTTTTTTGATAATTTTCCCCACGTGAGCACATGAAATGCTCGCTAAAATGAAATATTAAACAATCGCAAGGACTTCTTTTGGAATTTCGCTGCCTTTCTTTACGAGGATTTTCACGAGGATGTGTTTTGACGAGACAAATCAAAGATTTTCGATTTGGACTCACTGTTATATCCATCCTTCGAGTTCGTTGACGAGGTAATTTGAAAAAATGAAAGTGTGATGTGCGTGCTAAAAAGCCATCCATTGCCAAAATATGTTATTTTCTATGAAAAACACACCACTCGCCGGGGGGATTGGTTCTGAGAATCGACCCCCGTGACTTTTGATTCCAATACAAAATTTCGGAACTAGGTATCGAACCGACTCACTTTTTTATTTGGAAAAATGACACAAATGGTCCATAAATTTTGATTCAATGTGCAATATCGTCCTTGAACTTTTAATTTATTTAGTTCGGTCCCTGAATTTTTAGCGCATGTTTAATTTAATCCTTGTACTATGTTCAATGTTCAATATTTTCCTTCCACTAATTCAAGTTCAATGACAATATTTAGTCTAGGGACTAGATTGAATATGTACTTAAAGTTTAGGGACCACGTTAAAAAAATTAAAAGTTCAGGGATGACATTGCACATCAGGCCAAAATTCATGGACCATTCGCGTAATTATCCCTTTTTATTTTGGAGGAAATTGTTTGATTAGTCATAAACCTATCGTACGGATAATAATTTATTTTTAAACTTTCCAATCCACCACGTAGGACGACCAACAAAAATTGGCCGGAAGGACTATACTAGAGTTTCGCAAAGCTCAAGGACTCAAAAGTTTATGATTGAATAGACATTAATACAATAGGTTTAGAGCTGATTATGTAATTTTTCCTTTTATTTTGTGTACACAATCAAATTCTTATTAAAAAAGGTGCGCCGTTTTGTTACAAAATTATATTATCAGATGTTGAAGAGCATGGTTCAACTTTCGTTGGGTGCAAAAGCGATTTTTTCTTTCTTCTGGAGGAGATTCCTGGTCGGTTCAATCCGAGATTCGGACCTAGATCTAGTTCTCAACCCTACTCACCAGTACACCCGTCAAACGGGTGGGTCGGGTCAGGTTTGGGTCGGATCGAATATGAGTCGACCCATATTTGACCCATTTAACCCGTTTTGACTCATTTTCATGTAATGTAAATATAGTGACCCATACCCGACCCGACCCATACCCGACCCGTACCCGACTCGACCCATATTACTAGAACACATTAATAATTTAGGAAAACTCATACCCATCCATTTAATTCACTTTAACCTCTTCACATGTATATGTTATTAGAATAAAACTCCACATCAAATTAAAAAAATAAATTAAATAATAAAAAATAAATTAAATAAATTAATGCTGACACCTCCTTATTAATAGTAACACCGTCATGTTGAAATATAAGCAATCCTTACACGATTAATTTTCATTTCTTGCATAATACTAGATGTAAAACAACTGCTGCTGTTTTGCACTGCTAGGGCAACTGAAGTATATACATCCACCAATTGCCAATATCATGGCTTTTTACTGCTTTGCATTTGAGCACTTTCTACATTAAGCAGATCCATTAAATTTAAGTTCGCTAATCTCTAGCCTGAGGTGTAATGCGTTTTCTAAAGAAATTCTTCCCCACCTTTCAAATTTAAGTTCCCTGCATCTTAGGCTGCAGCATTCCTGCCTGAGTCGGACAAAACTTGGCTAATCTTTAGTTTGAGGTGTAATGCGTTGTGCTGCACCGTAACACTGGTGCAACATGCTGTAATCAAATCTCGACGGGAACAAGTTTACTCCGACCCCAGGCACTCTGTCCAGACTTCACCACTACAAAAATTCTAGACTTTGATGATTATATCTAAACATGTCCAAGGAACCGAGGAGAATATTGCATCAACTCCTCCCAGTAAGGATGTCAAACAATTTCAAACCTAATGATATGCGAAGTAACATGCGATTATACCCAGTGGAAAAGAAAGAACCATATCCTCGTGAACATTGATCACATCTCTAAACATAAAGTCATTCCCTTGAGGCATTAAACTGTTCAGATATCCGAAGTTAGGCATTTACACATCAACACCATCCAACACAAAAGTCCTACATAAAAAACAATACCTATCAAAATTCGGTAACTGCAAACAAACCCACATCACTCTTCATCAAAAAGTGAATCCACCAGTCGTCATGTGAAAACCGAGCAACCAAACTCTCAAACGATTGCATTCGCTGCACTTGCAATCCTCGGCCATAAATCGGCGCATTCCTTTCCAATAGGGCCAGTAATAGCAGAACCTATAAGTTCAAAAGCAATGACTGAGAACATTTCTTAAATACAGTAAAAAATAATGCAGTTGGACATGACAACATCAAGCCTTCAATGACTTGAACACATACAAACACAACTGCCAAAGAACGGACTCGTGTGGAGATAATTACTGACATACTCAACCTACGTTTGATTTAGTTATTACCCCTAATGGAAGAGAGACATCCTATCATTTCATATCAGATGTCTGCTTCTGTATTATATAACAGTCATACCTTTCATTTCCCCCTTCGGATTAACAATGACCCCAGCATTATCTGCAAGAAAGAGCAGATCTCCGCTTAGAAAATGGTATCTTGCTTCAGAAAATAAGAACAAAATTGTTATTCACCTCAAATGCTCAAGCAATTCCAACAATAACATATACACACATCTTCTAGCCAATCAATTGCATTAAATCACGTGAGTAAACCAAGAGAATAAGATAAAAGAAAGTACCTAATGCAAATAGTCTTGAAAGTCGACAATGAGAGACTCGTCATCGAAATCTTCCTCAAGTGGAATTCCAAATAACCAATCTCTGGTGCATAGCTCAGCCTCTACATTTTCAGGCGAAAGGGAACTACGATATTTATTTAGAATGCGTCCTCCAATGCTAAAGGCCGACTCTGAGGCAACGGTAGTGATAGGAATGCTCAATATATCACGGGCCATGAGAGATAACTCGGGATACCGATGTGAATGAGCTTTCCAATAATCAAGGACATTGAGATCTGGGTATTTTTTTTTCTATCAAGCCTATTCTCCTCCAAATACAAATCCAATTGTGACTTAGTAGATTGCGAGCCAAAGTGTTCACTCTCGAATGCATCATACTCATCAAGATTGTCCTCAATGTTATCAACGATATCTTCAACTAAAATGTTATCTCGACTAGTTGAAGATGTAAAGCGATCATCTCTCGACGTAGACGTCACATATTCATCAAAAAGCATATGGAGCCTTTCTCGAATGCTCCGTACATATTCCACATGATCATCCATGTCCAACTTCGAATAGCAAAATTCTAACAAGTGTAACTTCTAGCGAGGATCTAATATTGCAGCAAAAGATAAGACAACACTATAACACTTCCAATATTTTTCAAACTTCTTTAGCATTGCTATAGCCATAGATCTAATAGCTACATCCTCACTACTCTTCGCCTTTATCAAACGAAACTGGATCTGCCACACTCCATAGAAATACAAATTTGCCGTGGGATATCTAACTCCAGAGAAGAGAGTGGAAATATCATAAAAAGGTTGTAGCAAGAATGCAATTTTCTTGGCTCTAACCCAATCCTCAAGTGATGGACATGTGAGAAAGTTTCAATCAATTAACTTCAAATGACAGTCATGTAATGATCCGTTGTGATAGAAGTCCACAGATCAGAAGTCAAACATATTCTGCTCGAAAGTGACACTAAATTTGATTTCAAATTTCTCTTCTCTTTCTCATAAACTTTTACCACATCACTTCTTGCTGTATTTCTTGATATATGCTTCACATTGGGGTTGAGGTAACTAAGCAAATCTCTAGTAGCCTCATGCTCTACAAAAGAGTAGGTGTAATTGTGTTTGATTATCGCTCTTGCGAGCTTACCTCTAAACACAGCTTGATCAAATCGTTCCGTGGAATCATCAACATTGGCCTCTCGATTGGGACAAGTACTTAAATGACGCAACAAATTTTTTGTCCCATGGCTAGCCATGTAAGTTAGTTCGCACCACTTACACTTGGCCTTTTCCTTGCCATCCTCATCTATGAACTTTTCGAATTCAGACCATACCACAGATGTGCATCTTTTCGATCGTTTCGAGCAAATAGAGTTATTTTCCTCATCCTCATGAACTAAGGATGCAACTCTACGTCTCTTGGATCGTTCTGTAGTTGAATGTTCTTCTTGTTCCTCGTTAGATCTCGACATGTCAACTAATTGGACAAAACTTGAATACAAAAAAAGAACATTATTCTCATCACAACACAGGGGATGACTGCTCGTTTTGGAAACTCTTAAAGCCAATTTGAAGGCTGCCAACAGTAAAGTTGGAAACTCTTAAAGCCAATTTGAAGGCTGCCGAGTCCACAATCAGGAGCATCACAACACCCAAAACAAGTTGCACAAATTGACCAAAATCTTCAGGCTCAGATCACCTATGTAAGCAACTAAGGATTAGAAAGTTTGAGCGGTTAAGAAAGCATCTCAACAGAAGAAGACAATACAAATTAACCTATTTTCTGTTACTTTATTTTATCCCTCAAACCATATCAGTGCTGTAGCCTAACTATTAGGCAGACTTAAAGATCCATAAAAGCCAAAAGAATACAGGTTGAAGTCTATTGTTTCCCTGCTAATTTTCATAGATTATATATTACAAAATTCAAATACTGATAGAGGAACTCACCTCCGTCTGACGGTATTGATATTTGGTCGTTCTATATACAATAAACAACATCACTACACAGATGATCCCCATAAACGGTAGCTGTTTCATCTTGATCCCGCATTTTCCCTACGGCAATCAAACTTATAAGCATGAAAAACCGTTCAAAGCCATCCAAATATGAACAGGGAATAAAGATCAAACTCACCCCATCAAAGGATGCATTCTTTTTCCTCAAGAGAAGTCTCCATGATTTGAACGACTTCATAGACAACAGATGCTTCTACTTCTCTCATAACAAAGTGACTACTGAGGCAAAACAGATACACTCCAATCAGAAATCATTCCAAACGTTTTCAAGCTAAGAAACCCAAGACAGTTTTTATCACCAAACTAGCGTTCTCGAAAGGCCTAATTAAGAAATTTGTCGCATTTTCCCTCTAAAAATAATCAATTGAGAAATACTGATAGGAAAGCTAGAAATCATCCAAAGTTTACAAGCGAAAGTATAAGAAGTAAATCATGACCCAACAAAGATTTCTCCAACTCACTAAAACAACTTCCAACGAGATGATCAGTATTGTGGCCCGCTTAAGAAACGTCATGATAGGAATAAATTTGGGCATAGCATGATAAATTTGTATGTGAAAGCACAAGAAGCCCAATGCAACTCACATTCTTGAACGATTACAGGTAAAGAAAATGTCTCGATGCCAAAAATAAGAAAGTTCCTCTGACAACAGGAGAGCTAAAAAAATGCCAGACATGACCGAAATAACATACAAGGAATCATAGATACGCTTCAGATTTTCACATCTAAAACCTTACAAGACATCAGAAGACATGCCAATCTGATACCATACCTAAAGAATCTCCTCAAAAATCTAATTTTGAACAATCCCCACTAAAAAAGCTAAAAGAGAATGTAAAGACAACCAAGCGAACACCACAACTAATCGACTCGATTCCTTGCTCTCCGAGGAATAAAAAAACAGGATCACATAGCAAGTTCCACATATTTTGATTGAAGATCTAATCGTTGTAGACAAACACCGACGAAGACAACACTCCTAATGATTGCCAAACACAGTACAAGAAACTTCACGAATTCTCCGCATGCAAGCATCGCGCCGAGTTCTTTCATCTTTCCCTTCTTCGGATCTCAAAAGAAATCTCCAAACCAACCGAAACTCCCGAAACACGAAAAAAAAAAAACCAGGACAAACCCAGAACGAACTCCCGGGACCCGTAAAAATCCGCCCGCGAATTTGAAGGCTGCCGAGTCCACAATTAGGAGCATCACAACACCCAAAGTAATTAAACCATCTCTTATGATGACAACGTTTCCTCAAAGACAGTTCAGAAATGCAACGAGAGTAGAAACGTTTGTGTTTTATATGTTATGCCCTCTGGTTCTCATTAGAAATGGAAACCCCATTAAGAAGCTAGTTACATTCTGCAAAGATTTTTCTTCTGACTGTTCCACTGAACAATTGGCCACATAAGTTGATCAAATGCTACAAACCAGTGCAACCATTTTCCGTAAGAAGCTCTTTCGGATGTGGGATACAACGGCAGAAGTTTACGCACACGGAAGAACACAGAAGAAGGTGCCACCAAAACGACCGCAAACAAAAGCAGGAGCTATCAATCTCCTTCCGACAAACCATCTCACAGCTACAGAGAACAGGGGCTACCAATCTCCTTCCAACGAACCATCTCACAGCTACAGAGAACACAGAAGCGGGAGCCACCAAAATGGCCGCAAACAAAAGGGGAAAAGGGATCGCGGAAACAAGCGCGCGAGAGAGCAGGAGCCGCCGGCAGCCTCCAGATCCCGACACGGAGCCCGGCAAGATAATCAACAAATCAATCAAACAACAGACCCCAAAAAAGAAGAAGAAGAAGAAGGAAAGAAGCCCATCGAGCAAGCAGAGGAGTCCAACACTCGTAGCACTTTCGGCCATCAGATCAAAATCCCGGACACTCCATAAAAGCCGAGAGAGAGAGAGAGAGAGAGAGAGAGAGAGACGAGGGATGCAATTCACCTGGAGGTCGAAGACGAAGTCGAGATCGAGGGAGGGAGAGAGAGAGAGAGAGGAGGAGGGGCGAAGACGAGGAGGCTGATTTGGGGAGGCTGAAGAGGAGCCTAAGACGATGGAAGGAGGAGGAAGAAGCTAGGTTCGGAGCAAAGCATCACTCGTGGATGGGCGTCTGAGCACTGAACAGGTAACGCAGATAGTGAATTTAGAAAATATGGGTTAAAATATGGGTCTGCTAATGACCCATATTTTAACCCATTTTTTGAGTGTTATATATTTTTTAACCCATTTGAACTCATTTTTTAGAAAAGTGAGTTACCCAAATAAACATGGACTTCCTAAAAATGAGTTATAAAATGGGTACGTGACCCATTTTGCCGGCCCTACTCACCAGTCACCAAACAAATAGCGTGTGCACAATCCATAAAATAATGAATCGCCAAGGTGGTTTTGAAAAGCTTAATCAGGACGATGGAATTCGTTAAGGATTAGAGGAGGCTTGTTCCCAATTGCGAAGAAGGACAAGGATGAGGGTGGTTGAAACTGAACGGGTAGGTGGACTAAAGAGGCATCATGCGTGCGGGTCGTCATGAATGAGAAAGCTTCCTTGCCAATCGTCAAGTCAAAATAGCCCCTGCCTTGATTCGATCGTGATAGTCCTTTCGTGAAAAACTTCACTATTAGATCTCGATAACAAAAGCGGTCCCCGGTGGTTTTCAAAGGAGACCGTTGGACATGGTTAATGAAACATGATCATGTTTCCAAAATGTTAAATCGGCGATGATCATCTTATTTGTATAATCGTCTGATTGTTTATTTAGCGCACACGCCATCAAGGGAGGAGATTTACTCAATCGATCATAAACTTATTGCACGGATGCTAATTTAGTCATAAATTTTTCAATCTTGCCAATGTAATGCTAAACTTTTGCAACAAATTCTAATATAATCATTCTGGCCAATTTTGGCTTGAAAATGTTGATGTGGCGTCTTATCATCGCTAACCATCCTATATGACATGATCGATAATCCGATGTGGACAATTCTAGATAAAACGAACTCTAAGGTAGAGTTAGCAGAAGAGTCAACACCGTGAAATAAGTTACCTTTGACGTAGTGAAGGATTTGAAGAACATCAACGAAGTAAGCCATACGCGATGCGGTCATGAACTGATTGACAATGTGAATAACATAAGCGATGTTAAGATGAGTAATAGTGAGATACACAACACAGCCAACCACCTTTTGATATAGTGTAGGATTATGAGAAGAGCAGTCCCATCTTTGACAACAAATTTGGCATTAGTCTCGATGGGGGTCGTACCAATCTTATTATTAGTGTGTCGCTCGAGAAAGAAGATCAATGGCATATTTCACTTGAAAAAAACAATAGCCGAAAGAATCTAAAGCAAACTCCAAGCCTAGAAAATAGTGGAGTTGCTCAAGATGTTTCATTTCAAATTGCTAATTTTGATATTGCTGGAGTTTTGTATTATCAGATTAGGAGTGACACGTTGAATTTGCCTAACGGACGTAGATGCACATGCTAAAGGGGCAGAATTTGGCTCTTATATCATATTAGAAAATCCAACTCAAAAGTTTAAGCTTCTAGTATATGGAGATTATATGTATAGAAAGAGCATATAAATCTCGAAAGCGGTGATCACACGGGCGATTTTGGAGAAGATACCTGATAAGTGAAGGAAGTAGGAGCTTGTGAGGCTCAAGTTTCATGCGGTGTTCGTGCACGATGTGAAGACCGCACACAAGGTTGTTGAGGTTGAGTTAATAAAAACTTATTGTAGATGAATTAGCCCCATTTTTGTTGGAAATATCGATGAATCGAATATAGCATATATTGATGAAGCATCAATGTCTAGTGCTTCTTGATTTTGGAACTTTGTGCTTACTTGACAGTTAAGGTTAGTGTTTAGAGTGTCTAACAGTGAAAAGGAAAAAAACAAAAACAATGAAGCGACAGCTTGTTGACGTTGAACGTGGTCTGGGAGGGAGAGAGAGATTGGTTATATGGAGGTGTTTTTGACATCTTTTGTGGCCTGTGTTTTTTACATCTTTTGTGGCCTTAAATGTCGTGATAAGGTTCTGGTAGCAAAATCTTATGTTAGCATTTGATCCCCCGTTGTAATTGTTTTAAAGTATTTCATCTCAAGTTGAAAATAAAGGAGAAAAGACGCAATAATTAAAAAGACACGCTCGGTGCCGGAGCGAGTAGTTTCTGAAATGACTAGCACGGGTCACCTAGAGGGGGGTGAATAGGTGATCCTAAACAGATCTTTCAATTTTCGCGGAAATGAAATGAAGAACAAAAGAGTCTGAATAAAATTCAGATTAAAGTTAGATCTGATGAACGAAATACTGAAATGCAGAAAGTAAAATGAGAGATGAGGAAAAGAGAATCTGCACACAGATGTATAGTGGTTCGGCTTATGGCAAGCCTACGTCCACTCTCCCACGCTTACAGCCAACTGGCTGGATTTCACTATGTAATCAAGAGGAATTTACAGACTTTGAGTCTCAGAACTATTATGTATGATAGGACTCTCTATCTCACACAAATACTCTTTACAAAGTAATCCTCAAGATCTTGATCTTAAGTTCAGAATGACAAGAGGACAGATTGGAGTAAACTCAGACTTTGGACTTGTTGATTCTTGAATCTCTCTTCCTTCTGCTGCTCATGTTCTCCTTAAATACTCCTCTTCATCCACACTAGCCGTTGGAAAACTCACAGAGGATCATCTTCCAATCTTCACCTTGGACAGATTTGTAAACTAAGGATTGAGTAGCCGTTAGTTGATAGATTCTGAATCCCACTGATTCTGGTTGCCCATACAATCAGAATCTTGGTTTCCAAAAGTAGAGTTTTTGTCCGTTGTAGATCATTCTTGTCTTAGTATTTGATTGTCAATCAATTTGATTAAGATTGAATAAACCAATACTTTCCTTCTGTGAAATCCATGACAGATCACTAGCTGTTATTCTTTGTTCTGAGTTTTGCTTCTGAAGAATTACTGCGTCTTCGTCTGCTTCTGAAGAATTACTGCATCTTCGTCTGCTTCTAAAGAATTACTGCATCTTCGTCTGTTTCTGGAAAATTTCAGCTTCTGCGTCTGCTTCTGAAAAATTTCAGCTTCTACGTCTGCTTCTGAAAAATTTCAGCTTCTGCATCTGCTTCTGAATTTTTCTGAATCTCAGAACTTTAGCTTTTGTGGGTCTTCAAGAACTTATAGAGTCTGAATTATTTCTGCGTCTGGAAAATATCTCAGAACTTAAATAATTCTTCTTAACTTGTAAAATCTGAAAAACTTCATTCTTAGCTTCCAGAACATATATTCCTGAAATGAGAAGGTTCAGAATAAGTATCAGATTTACAAACATTATGGAAGATTTTGTCAACTTCAAAATTAATAGGAGTTTTCCTCAATAGTTTCTAGGTAAAAATATGAAATCTATCATATTAGAGTCGATTTCTAATTTTTGGAACCAGGGAACCAAATCGGTTGACCCTATTTCCGAACCGGCTGGTTCCCGAGTCGACTCGGAAACTAGTCAAATATAATATTAGGATTTTGTGTGTGTATATATGCGTCTCAAGTACACGGAAACGTGCTTTGTTGCTTTGTCGAGAAGTGGGAAAATTTTGGCTCATAACGCCAAAAAGAGAAGCATGTGAAAACGGGATGAAAATTATTAGGTGAGTGCAACAAAATAACGTCGCACGGATTTTATAACTAACAGCTATATATAAATATTTAAGCACAAAGAGAACTTCACACTATTTTATTTGGTATTATAAAATTCTAATATTAACATAATATTAATCATTCTGAGCAACTCATCCAAAAAAACGTTATATTGATAATTTGGCTAATTATATCTCAAGTACACGCAAATTTTGTATTTTTCAATTTAGCAAACGTAGTTTTGTATTAAGGTAGGAAATATATTTAGTACAAAAGGAGTCGCAATATGAAGAGAGAGAGAGAGAGAGAAAAGACGAGATGATATTTTTTTCTTCTTTTTTCCATCACCGGATGTGACGACACTACAAAAAAATGCTTTTTTTCCCACAAAATTACCGACAAAAAATTCTGAAAAATTCGTTGGAAAGGGAATTTCCAACGAATTTTCCAACGAAAAAAATTTCGTTGGTAATTCGTCGTCGGAAAATTTTCCAACGAAAAATTTCAATTTTCGTTGGAAATTTGCAACAATTTTTTTTCCTTGAAAAATTCATTAAAAAATTCGTGGCTAAATTCGTTGGAAACGAATTTTTTTTCCGACGATTTCTTTTCGTTGGAAATTATATTTTTTTTAGTCGAAAAATCGTGAAATTTTTTTTTCCATCGAAAATATTTTTTTTTTGGTCCAATTTTTTTTTATCGAAAAATAGCCCTCGCCGGCCATGGCGAGCTCAGCCCTCGCCATGGCCGGCGACGCTGTTGCGCCAACAAGAAGATGAAGAAGAAGCAGCAGCAGCAGTAGCAGCAGGGGCGGGAGCAGGCTTCGAGGCCGCCGCCCGTCAAGTCCGTCGTCGTCTGGCCGGCGACGAGGCTTGGTGGCGTCGGGGGCGTCGAAGGCTTGGTGTCCATGGCGGCGGAGCTGGTGCCGGAGGAGGAGGGGGGCGGCGGGGGAGTAGGTGGAGGGGGAGACGGAGGGAGAAGTGAAGGCGAAGGAAAGAGAGAGAGAGAGTGAGAGAGAGTGTGGGGAAATTGAGAGTGTGTGTGGAAATTGTGTGTGGGGAAATTGTATATGTTTTTTTCAAATTCGTTGGAAAATTTGTTGGAAATTTCCAACGAATTTTTTTTCGTTGGAAATTTCCAACGAATTTTTTTTCGTTGGAAATTTCCAACGAATTTTCCAACGAAAATTGTACATATTAAAATAATATTTCGAAAATTTGAAATTCGTTGAAAAATTCGTTGGAAATTTCCAACAAATTTTCCAACAAATATAAAAAATGTCGAATAGTACCGGGTTTTTTTTAAATTCGTTGGAAAATTCGTTGGAAATTTCCAACGAAAATTGTACACACTAAAATAATTACCCGGAAAATTTAAATTCGTTGGAAAATTCGTTGGAAATTTCCAACGATTTTTTTTTGTTGGAAATTTCCAACAAAAATTGTACACACTAAAATAATTGTCCGGAAAATTGAAATTCGTTGGAATTTTCGTTGGAAATTTCCAACGAAAAAAAATTCGTTGGAAATTTCCAACGAATTTTCCAAGGAATTTCAAAAAATGCTGAACAATATCGGGTTTTTTTTAATTCGTTGGAAATTTCCAACGAATTTTCCAACGAAAATTGTACACCTTAAAATAATTACCGAAAAATTGAAATTCGTGGGAAAATTCGTTGGAAATTTCCAACGAATTTTCCCACGAAAATTTTTTCGTTGGAAATTTCCAACGAATTTTCCGACGAAAAATTTTTCGTCGGAAATTTCCAACGAATTTGACTTTTCATTGGAAAATTTGTCGCAAATTTGCGACGAAAATTTTTTGTTGGAAAAATTTCGTGGCAAAAATCCAGTTTTTTTGTAGTGCGACCTCTTGAATTGAACAGGACGAACCCCAACTGGCGACGACCGCTTTATTCATCGCGTGGGGAGATAGTTCATCATCGATGAGAAGACCAAAAAGCTCAGCGCAAACCTAAAACTTTCGTTGAAATCATTGCCAACATCCAATGTCAACAAAGGATGGCTATCTTTATACGTTAACCAAAGAAGAGGACCCTATGAATTCGGAACTACCCTAATTAGGGGCAGTTTAGAGACATAAGAGAGAGGAAAAACAGAATGACCAAGATCATCACTCATGAGTAGCCATATGTTCCGCTGCTGCCGCCGCCGCCGAGGGTGCTCCCAAGTTCACGAGGCAGAAGCAAAGGTCGCCATCCACTCTGAAGGACCAAAGCTGGACGAGGCTATTCTCCTCGAGTCTGTTCGGCCCGAACCGGCGCGCGACAGCGTTCCACTGCTTGGTCAACACGTAAGAAAAAGTTCCGTTCTGGTAATTCCACTTCTTGAGCTGCAAGCCGTGGCGTACTTCCAGACAAGGCTCGATGAGGGAAACTGTAATGGCCTCCTTGTTGTCTAGGGTTCGGACCTCTTCGCCGCTCAAGAAATCTGCTCGTATCTGCAACTTGGGTATGGAGAGCCTACCTTGGTTTGGGTCCATGTCAGTGGCCCGCAATCTCTTCTCCAGCACGAGCATCACACCCTGGCCATGCATCTCCATCGTTTTGTCCCAGAAGATGCTCGGCAATTCGATCGGTCTGGTTTGAGCCGTGGGAGAGAGACTTAGCAGTCCCTCGCTGACTAGCAAAGAAGCTCTCGCCAAGACATCGAGAGATGACCGATGGACTTCCATCTGTCTCTCCCCCATGAGATTGCGACCGCTTGGGCTGCTCAACTTTGAGAAGTAATCTTGTCAACTTCGCAATATATTACTGACATATATAAAACCTCAAAACATAAGTGCATGTATGACATAAATGGTTTAACGAGATGCTAAAACGAGTTAAACGCTCATATGCGGATTTGCTTAGGAGTGTTTGTCAACTTCACAAAGTGAGGATTTGCTTAGCTAAACATCGAGTTCACATCCATGACTGAGTTGCGCCAAGAACCAAAGAGAAGATGAACCCATGTAAAAGGGCACTTAGCATATATCTTATGAGTGAGTTAAAGAAAGCTTTTTCCTTTTTCGGATCAATTTTTTCCCTTGAGCAAAAAATACTCCTAACGCAAAAAGAAACAAGAAGCCACACTAAATTAAACAGTAGTTGACGAGTGATGAACTTACGAGAGAATGAAACGGCAAACAGGATATTCAGATTTCAAGTCGACAAGTTTGTGCACTTCAATTGAGTTTGTCCAAGTTTCGAAAGCCTACCGTCGACGAAGGCGCTACCCAACGGCAGGAACGTTTCTTGCTGCTTCAAGGGAGGAGGAAGGAGGAGGAAGAGTAATGTTAAACCGGACAGGCTTTGAGCGTAGGCATATCCAAATCGTCACTTATTTATAGCGCACCTGCGGGAGAGCCACATGACCGTGAGGATATCACCTTTATTTGCCACTGGCGGGTGTTGAAACAATCCCCCATGAAAACAGAAACAGAAAAGAAAACATTAAACAAAGACGACAATTGATGTTGTTCTTGGTGCGAATCGTTTCGTGCGCGCGTCTGGTTGATGACGCCAATCAATTGCTATGACTCGAAGCATCTTTCTCCATCTTTTTCAAATACGGGAAGTCAAGCTACATTGCGGATATTTGATGTCAAGACAAAGGGGATGGCAGTGTAAAGGGAATGCGACGGTGGTTTGGACATTTAATAAAAGGAATTGGCCATTGTCTTCCCGTATTGAAAAAACGGCGCATCTTTGGCTTGAAAGGTATGATAATTGCGTGAAAAACATATAGATTCAATTACAAAATGAGACGATTGTAGGGTCGAACTATGAACAATTAGGACCGTTTCGCTCGGTTTCGCATTTGCTTCTTATCCGTGATAAAAAGCTACGATTTCAAAGGCATCTAGTCCATGGAATTCACTCTGTCGTTAACAGTGCAGCAATCACATACACAATCACAAGATTTTTTTAATAGCAATCATTTCATTATATCTCCACTATGGGAAACGGGAGGTAGGGTCTCTCTCTCTCTCTTCACTATACCCCCACTAAGGGAAACTGGACGTAGGGTTTATCTCTCTCTCTCTATATATCTCAATATGCGGTGCTATATTCTTTTTCCATGCTTAATACTTTTTCATCATTCAAATCTTACACCACTAAGACATAACAGATATATTAAATGATAGAACTTTCTAGAGGGGCATTGCATTGGAAAAATAAAGTGGCTCTGTGTATCTTGGATACCGAATCTTATTACATGTTCCGGCATGCGATCCAACTATATTTAAGAGTATTGCGGAAACATGTCACTGATCTAGCGTCATCGACACTCACATTAATTTACTTCACAAGAAACAGGACATCATGGATTTGTTAAACAGACAAATCAACGTGTAAACAAGTGATATTCCTTTGATTTTTGACAATCAAAGGAATATCTGGGTCTTCAAAGTAAAATATGTAAACAAGTGATGCACACGTTCATATCAAGTGATATAAAGAGCTATTCATATCAGCAATCCGTGAGTCTATCCAAACTTCCCGCTTGTAGTTGACTTACATACAACTTTCCATTTGATAATCCTGAGTATGTTGGTGAATAAAGCTTCGCTGAATTGTTCGCCTTATGATGCCTCCTAGTCATCACGAACTTCACGTTCTTCCCAACTTGTTCACCCTCTATTGAGGTCCTTCCGGTCTTCACAAGCCTTTCCACTTTGTTCTTTGGATTACATCAATGGTGATAGAGCTTCCTTTATATCAACACTTCCTAAAATAAAATGACATCTATATTTATCAAGTAATAACAAGAAATAGATAGTTTGGTCAACTTCAATATATCATAAGCGGTTCTCTCGACATGGTGGTCCACTCCCATTGTGTTTCGATGTTTACTTTTATTACGGCTAGTGCTATTATCTAGAGGGGGGTGAATATGTGATTTTATCAAATTGAATGATTTAAATGTGCGGAATGAATATAGTCGAGGTCAACAACTAGTATGTTCAATATCAAATGGATGCGAATTACAAACTTGTATGTAAATTGTCGTCACATAATTGCGTCTGATGACTAAGATAATGTTCTAATGAACTTGTTTGACAGATATGTATGCAGTATAATATCAGCAATAATAAATAAAAGTTTATGGATAGAGAACACTGCACATAGATTTTTATAGTGGTTCGGCTTTATCAAGCCTACATCCACTCTCCACACTGGCAGCATGTTGATTGTGTTTCACTATTGAATCACCAAAAGATTACAAGAGCAGTGCTTCTCAGATGATAGACTGCACTATCACGTGCACTCTTCACTCAAGTAATTTTCTTTCTAAAGTCACAACGTGAAATACAGTAATCACAAGTGTGTAAGATCAAAGCTCTATTCAAACTTTGAAATTTTTTATTCTTGTCTCTTTTTTTTGTATGACGTTTGCACTTCTTTTATACTCCTCCATTTCCAATCTATCCGTTGGATAATCTTTAGAGGATTGACCTCCAAATCAAATCGTTGGAGAAAACTTCCCAAAAGAAAACGTATAGTTGTTAGAAGAAAAATCATTATCTACAGGTGATTTGATCGCCCATACAATCAAATCAAGATTTTCATAAGTGTAGTTCTTCGTGTTTAAGGAACGATCTTATGATTAGCAATCAGAATATCTTGGGATATCAATTTGATTATCCTGCATAAACTTGCCAAAAATAACACTTATTGAATTTGACGAGTAATTTTGAGTCTGATGACAAAAGTCCTTTTATCGACTAAGTCTAATGACTCAGCATATACCTGCATCAAAAAACTTAAGTGCAATTCTGGTTAGTATAAGATTGTTTTATCATTCTTCAAAACTAATTAGGGATTTTGCTCAATAACTTTTTCACAACACACTCATATTTTTCTAGTTCATTATAATTATTTCTATCTTTCTGTTTTATTACGTTTTTTATTTTCTTTAGTATCATCCTTTTATTCTGTTAATGTACTTTATTAAATTTATATAAAATTGTACAAGTAGTATATTCACATGAAGAACTTAAAGTGGGTTAAATGGGTGAGTTTTTATAAAATATGGATGCATTTTAATAATATAGGTTGGATCTGTGTAGGTATGAGTTGCTAAAACTGTATTGCATAAAAATGGATCAATTTAGGTTGGACTATTTTCGACCTGACCTGAACCTACCCAAACCAGACTTGGCCCACTCATTTGATGGGCTTACTTCACATTCCTTCTTTGGGATTTTTTTTTCAAAATGAGCTAATTTGGGCTATGTCTAAATAGAGAATGTACACCGACAGAGCATGTGAGAGAGTGAGTTGCGACTAAGGCTCTATTCTCAAATAAGGGCACAAAGTGAACTTTATGTCAAATAAGGGCTTGAAGTGGCATGTTAGTTTTAAATAAAGGCTTGAAGTGGCCATGACAATTTCAAATAAGTGCTTGACCTTGTCGGTTGTCGGCCGATCAAGGGCATTATCGTCCAAAGACAATTTTAATTTTAAATTATTTTTTCTTTTTTCCTTTTATTTTATTTTTACTTTTTATGGTTTTCTCTTTCTTCTTTGCCGGTGGCTAGTGACGCCTGCAAAGGGCTCGGCAAGGGTCGCCCTCTTTGGCAATAGGCATGGCCACCCTCGCTAGCAATAGGTGAGAGATGGCCTTGCCTAGGCGAGGCGTGGGGAGGTCATCCTTCACCGGCTGCTAGCGAAGGTTGGCCTCACCCATGGTCGGTGAGGGTCACCTTGCCAGCAGTCAATGACTGATTAAAAGTACAAGCATAACGTTGCACGTTGGCCAAAAGTAGGGGTGTACAAAAAGGATCGCCTAAACTGGAAACTGCTTGACGTGGCCGATTTGGTCCGGTTCCTGTAAGTGTCGATTCGGGTCCCAGTTCTTAAAAATAAAACTAATGTCCGGGCGGTCCGATTCCTTACTCCAAGGGGAATCGGACTGACTACATATAATTTTTTTTTAATTATGTGTAGTCAGCATGGGGAATATAATTCCAATTTTAGAATATATGTGTAGTCGACCTGGGAAACACAATTCGTCATTGCATTGGCTTGAATTACGCATTTGTTTTTGCGATTATATGTAGTCGGCACGGGGAACAAATTTTAGTTTCAAAATATATATGGTATCACGTAATGGGAAAAAAAAAGTGACCGATTCTATTGGACCGGTCCGGTATCCGGTTCCCCATTTTGGGAATCGGGAATCAGATCGGATCGAGAACCGATCACCCCTAGCCAAAAGTTCAGAGAACATTTATATCGTTTTTTTCACGTAGAGTGGGCCAATGACTGATTAGGCCCACACGAGCGATGGCCCAGCCCGGCCCATTTTGTTTCTGAGGCCCGATCCATCTCAAAACCTTCGAACAAAAAATAATAAAACAAAATATCCAGAAAAAAAAATTAAATATCTTCTTCTTCGTCATCGTCTTCTTCGTCCTCTTGTTTTTTCTCCTGTGCGATATCCAAAACAATGGCGGACGCTCCGTCGCTTCGCTGAAGCTCCAGCCCCGGGCAAAAATGGCCTTCGTGACCGCCAAAATCACCGAGCTGCCACTGCGCAGCGCCCTCCCCCGCGCCGCCGCCTCCGGCTCCGGCGGTGGAAGCTCTCTCCGCCTCCTCTTCGCCTCCCCGAAGCCGCCGCGGCCGCGGCCTCGCGCGCTTGACCGGCGCTGTCTCTGCCACTCCCTCCGCACGACCAATCCTCAGAGCGCCGGATCCTCCCGGGGAAGGAGCGCCGGCGGCGGCAAGCCGCACTCCGCCCCGTGGCTCAATAAGTGGCCGCCCCCGCCGCCGCCGAGTCGCGAGGTCGACGAGGAATCCCCCGGTAATGTCGCCGGCTCCGATTCTCGCGGCGAGGTTGAGCCGAGGTACTCTGGTAATGACCGAGGCCAGAATGCGATCGAGAGGATCGTGCTCAGGTTGAGGAATTTGGGATTAGGATCGGACGATGGAGAGAAAGAGGAGGGCGAGGAGGAGGAGGGAGAGGGCGAATTCGGGGCCGCCCCGCCGACCGGAGAGGAGAGGCTGGGCGACTTGTTGCGCAGAGAGTGGATTAGGCCGGATAGTTTCCTCGAGGAGGATGAGGGCGGCGGGGAGGACGATGCGGGGCTGTTGCCGTGGGAGAAAGAAGGCAAGGGGGAGGTCGAAGAGAAGGCCGTCGGGGGCAGGAAGAGGTCGGTGAAGGCGCCGTCGTTGGCGGAGCTTACGATCGAGGACGAGGAGCTTAGGAGGCTGAGGAGGATGGGAATGTATCTTAGGGAGAGGATTAGCGTCGCGAAAGCGGGAATCACGCAGGCGGTATTGGAGAAGATACACGATAAGTGGAGGAAGGAGGAGCTTGTGAGGCTTAAGTTTCATGAGGTGCTCGCGGTTGATATGAAGACAGCGCACGAGGTTGTCGAGGTTGGTCCGATGATAGCTTATTGTAGATGAATTTGCCGCAATTTTGTTGGTAATGCCGATGAATTGAATATTGGCGCATGTTGATGAAGTATCAATGCTTAGTGTTTCTTGCTTTTCGAACTATGTGCTTACTTGACTGTTGTGTTTCGCGTTTGCTTAAAGTATTGATGAATATGACAGAATTATCTAGAAGTGAAAAGGAAAGCAATGAATATGGCTTGAGTGTTTGTAAGCGACTGCTTGTAGTTTTTCTCAGCGTCGAACTGGGGGATTGGTCATATGGAGGTCTGGCAGTGTTATGGTGGTGTACCGTGGGAAGAATTATGAAGGCCCTGCTTCAAGATCCAAACCGATTGTGAGGGAAGGCGATGCTCTTTTTGTCCCTGATGTTTCTTCAGCCAACAGACCAGTCGCCGAAAGTGGCGATGATGTGAAGCCAGAATGCGAGAAGAATAAAGTGTCAGTGAGGAGCCCAGTGCTAAAGGAGAGCTTGACAGAAGAGGAAGTTGAATATAACAGCTTGCTAGATGGCTTAGGCCCTCGATTCGAAGAGTGGTGGGGCACGGGAGTGCTTCCGGTGGATGCGGATCTACTTCCTCAAAAGATTCCTGGTTATAAAACACCATTTAGGCTTCTTCCCACTGGAATGCGTTCGCGACTGACCAATGCTGAGATGACCAACTTACGGAAGGTGGCAAAGTCACTTCCTTGTCATTTTGCCCTCGGTAATATTCACCATGTTGAATTACGGCTTCTTCCCTATGTGAATAAATTTTTGACATCTTTTGTTTCCTTAAATTTCATGAAGGGAGAAACAGGAACCATCAGGGTCTGGCAGCTGCGATAATTAAGATTTGGGAGAAGAGCTTAGTTGCGAAGATTGCTGTTAAAAGAGGAATTCAGAATACGAACAATAAACTCATGGCTGAGGAGCTGAAGGTCTGTTTTCTGCCCATCCTGATCCAAAACACCTGTATCCTGGTGATATAATTATTTTCTTACCCTTCAGCACTCAAAAGTCAGTTCCTTGTGTCTCTTTGGTACTTCTACTTAAGTGTTTATAGTTGCGGATACTATGAATGTTACTTAAACTGGTGACATATTGCAAAATTTGTGCATCTTGTTGAAGGGGTAATTCTAGTATGATCTCCTGCATCTTTTGGTTGTTCACCTGTCCATAATAAGGCACAGTTAAAGAGTAGAACAAGAAGTTGTTATTCGAGCACATTACTGGTACTGATCACATTTCCTTTTGTTCTACAGAATTTAACTGGGGGTGTTTTACTACTTCGCAATAAGTATTACATTGTCATCTATCGCGGAAAGGATTTTCTTCCTCCTACTGTAGCTACTGCTTTGTCAGAAAGACAGGAATTGGCAAAACAGATACAAGATGTTGAAGAAAAACTTCGGACTGGAACAGTTGATGCTGCTCCATCTAAGGATGCTGGCCATGCACTAGCAGGTACTTTAGCTGAGTTCTATGAGGCTCAAGCCCGATGGGGGAGAGATATATCTACCGAGGAACGTGAAAAGATGATCAAAGAAGCTTCCAAGTCCAAGAGTGTTAGACTTGTCAAAAGAATTGAGCACAAGCTATCTCTTGTGAGTGCTTTTCTTCAGTATAACATACATTTCTTGTTTACTTCCTTTGCTATATTTGATGAAATCACGTCTACTAGGTGGTATATTAAGATATATTTTTGCTTGATGAGATGAACTAGACGCAGATGCTACATAGGGCATAGTGCCAAGACAGCTGAAGTAATTGGTGAATAATGGTTTGGTAAATAACTTTCGACTACCAACACATAAGAACTTTGAAATTGTCTAGATATAGAAAGCATTTAGACAGGAAATAAAATAATTATCGGAGAAATACTGTTAGAAGAATATGGGATTATCTTATCTAGTGTTCATGTTCTTAAATTCTTATTTCTTGCTGCTGTTGAAACTTCTTGTAAGGCTTTTACAAAGCCTTCTTCCTTCTTTGGGTGCATGCGTCTCGTTTTTTGGGCTGATTCTTAGATCACCCACTCAGTTTGGACGATGACAAGATACATGTATTTTATACTCAAGTGATTCTGTCTTTTGTGTAGCATTTATTTGCAGTGCAAAAGCATTCTTTTTATCTTCTTTTGGTTGTTTTTATAATTGGCCTCCCAGATCATCTCATCATCATTTTTACTAAATATTGGTTCTCCATCTTGTGATGAACAGGCCCAAGCAAAGAAACTAAGGGCCGAGAGACTCTTGTCCAAAATAGAAGCATCTATGGTTCCTGTTAGTCCCGATGATGACCAGGAAACCATCACTGACGAGGAACGGACTATGTTTCGCAAAGTTGGTTTAAGAATGAAGCCCTACCTGCCTCTTGGTACTTATATATTCGTTCATTAATTAAAGGTATAATATTAGCCTTGAGTTGAGGGCGTTAATATTTTCATTATTTACCAGGTATTCGTGGTGTTTTTGATGGTGTCATTGAGAATATGCATCTGCATTGGAAGCATAGAGAATTGGTGAAGCTTATAACAAAGCAAAAAACTCTTGCTTTCGTGAAAGACACGGCAAGGCTATTGGAGTTCGAGAGTGGTGGAATATTAGTATCAATAGAAAGTGTGCCCAAAGGCTATGCTCTTATATATTATCGTGGAAAGAATTACCGGCGGCCAATCAGCCTGAGGCCAAGGAACCTTCTCACGAAGGCGAAAGCATTGAAACGTTCTGTTGCCGTGCAACGGCATGAGGTCACCTCACATGTCCCATCTGCCATCGATACGTGCAAAATTGATGTTAATGTTTTTGGATGTTCCCTCTTGTTTACTGTATCTTTACTTGTCATGTGCAGGCTCTAAGTCAACACATATCTGAGCTGGAGCACACGATTGAGCAGATGAAGAAGGAAGTAGTAAGTGCCGCTTATTCTGGAGAGCTTTCACCAATCTTTGCGCGAGTAGGCTCCTTACGGCGCTCACTTCACGTTTTCTGCAGGGTGACTCTTGTGAGATAGAGAGTGAAGATCCCTGGAGTTCCAAAGGAGATGGCCTGTTTGATGAAGTCTCAGAATTGACACAGGTATTAAGCTTTGCAATGCTTGCCAATTTGACACACACTTTCTTTTGGCCATACAAAATTTTTAGGGGTTGAAATTCGTGGGTCGTGTTTCAGATGTGAAGCGAAAATCTTCGATTCTCTTATGTGGGAGAAAATTTGGATCTGTAATGCAGTGCAGAGTCAGTGCTACAGATGGTGTTAATTTTGATTTTATTTTTCATTCCAGAGTGAAGATGATGATCCAACGTCCGGTCCTGATGATGTTGAAGGCAGTGATTGGGAAGATGATGAAAAGACTCTGACCTTACTGTAGATATGTGATGATCCTTTGAAAAGAACTTCATATTTTTGCTGAAGGAGAGAACTCGAGAGGCATTTGGGGCATTGCCTCTGTACCTTCGGTGAGTTCGATTCAATGCATACATGCAGTAACACAGGCACACACGATACTTCCTCTTGAATCGCCCTTGTTTTCTTCAATAAGTTCAAAACTTTTATGTTTGAGCTCCTTCGTATTCGATACAAATCTCACGAGATGTGAGTCTTTTCACTTTCGACAGTTAAGCATGTTGCATGTACTTCTGTAACGGAAGGAAATATGTGGTAACATGAGAAGATGTCCAGTGTTGGTGGCTTACTAGAATTTTGTAGCTTCCTTTTATCCTTTGTTATTTTTCTCGAGCACTAATTTTGCCACTGAAGTTTTAAATGAAGTTACGCATCTGACTTGCTCTTTCTCTCTGCAGGCCGAACCGTCATTGTAAGTGGATCCCCTCTCTCTCATTTCTCTCGCGCATTGAGGGTGGTGGAGGGACTTCCCGGGGTCAACGTGCCAACTTAAACGAATGGGGGTGATGTTGCTGCTACCCGGAAGAGCTTCGGAGGTGTTGATCACGGGGCATGCGTTTTACCTTATGAACCGGTCGATTCCATGCAAAGCCCATCGTGGCTATTGCTGGTTGCTGTCTTTCTAAGTCTATCCGAGACCGAAATTTTCCGATAATCTCCCTTCATTGATTCATAGATTCCTTTTAATTCTATCGAGGTCAACAGTGCAAGTTAGCTCGGTGAGATGCATAGATTCCTTTGAGTTCTGTTGAAAGAGAGATTATGCATCAGTGTAAATTTCGCAAATGAATTGGGATTAACCAATTAAATCTCGTCAATATTTCTCTTTGTTTACCTATGTCATTGCTTTCTCTTCGTCCTAAATTAATTGATTCCTCAAAAGGTAAGATCACAACATTTTGGAGCTATGCTTATCAAGCCAGGATACGTTATCATCAAGCACTTTTGAGATGGTCTCATCCGGTTCGCCCTCTAGCAAAGAGCGGTACGCGTCATTGCAGAGGCGGATCTCCTTATCCGAACCATGAGCCCTCTTGTACAAGGCCTAGCTAACCGATGGGTCGGTCCATGGGCTTTCCCATGCAAGATCAGCAATGGCAGAGATACCTGCCATAAGGAGGAGGAGAAAATTTATGCAATGACTCCACCATGAGCGAATTCCAGGGCGTCAAATCCATCGGCAGGTCGGTTTCTAAAACTAAATTTAAATGGCAAAGGCAATCTGACGATCATTGCAGTGCTATGCCTCTACTTGGAGAATGGAGATTTTCCGGCGATGCCAGGACTCAATCAAGCATGCAAAGTGGCTTTGACATGACATTCACAGCAATCTGACTAAAGGGAGTGATGACATAACCCTAACATGATGCAACCATTGTAGGTGAATCGTGGTTTTCTACTTCAAGCACAGAAGATGTACTTATCATACAAGTGACACATTCTTCGAATTAAAGGGGCTATTAGAATTGTTGTGTCAGGACGGGGTTTTAACGAGAACCAGTGGCAACTGTGGATTTCTACTGAAGTAAACCACCGAACTCATAGTACAGAGTCACCCAATGACAGATGTTCCTTTAGTCTTCTTTGGAGAAAGCGAGTCGCTTTTTTTTTTTTTTTTTTTTTTTTTTCACCCGGATAGTCCATTGGAAATAACGAATGAAACGTACAATATGGCTAATGGAGAAGAAAAATTCTGAACACAGAGAGGAAACTTATCATGGAATACGGATAAAAAAGAGTGTGTATTGAGATTATCACCATACTTCTGTTGGCAAAGCATGCGGACGTGCAGCAGAGAGGACAAAAGAGAAAATGAGCTTTTCCAGGGAATAATCCTCATACCTCCTCCAGCTGCTATTCTATCTGTTGTGTTATTTTGAGAAGTTCTAGTGCAGTCGCAAGTCAAGGTTTATCCTTGTATGCTATAACATTATATGGTGCCTGAATTCAGAGAAACTGCCATCGTTGAGCACCCAATTGACAGTCACTGAATGAAGTATTGAGCCTGCTTAGGACAGAACGCTGGCATCAAATAAAACAGAATTTGCCCACCGCCTAGACAAGTATTTGCATAGCTCAGCTGCTTACCGATTTTTTCTACTTTGCGTCTCTAAATCCCATCTCTGCCGTATCCCTTTTGGCAGAATCTTGGCAACACCAATCAGTATCTGCTTTACTGGCCAAGGTGGTAGCTAGCATGTCCCCTGCGAACTATTTGAAGTGTGTTCAATCAAATACAGATGAGATGAAGGCGGTACCCCAATGACTTTCACATCAAGAAGGATACTTTACCTATAGAGGTGCTAAAAGAATGGCTCCGTCACGCGCAGCAGGTTTTTTCAAACGCACCTCGAGAGCAACTGCTCCCCCCCATTGACTGGCCAAGCAAGAAACACGGTAGACCTTGATTGTTTTCTGAAAATGAACTGATTAGCTATAACATGAGGATGTCCATCTTACATTTTATGGCTGCTTTTCTCTTTTAACTACTGGGAAGTATGCCTCGACATTAAGGAGACAATAAAAAACTTGGACATGCGCATGGAGGGTCAATAAATCAATGTCACATACCCCTAACTATTGAGTAATGCTCAATAACAGCATCAACTGGCCTGTCAAAGCTTGAATTGTAACCATGAAGACCTTCGGAGAGACCAAATCCAGGGTAATCCATCGCAAAGACACCATAACCAGATGATGCAAATTTTCGTGCAATTCCTGCATGGTGTTATTACTTAGCATTACGCATGAACAGAAAATTATACCAATCTATTCTAAATTACTTGCCTTCAAAGAAAAATGTGCAGGTATCCCCATAACCATGACAGTAACAGATCACACCCTTCAGAAGACAGGTTTCTTTTTTCTGGCATCCCACTTTTGGAGAAGATCTATACACCTCTAGAATTTACCTTGTAAACGGCTGTACCAACGCACTAGCCACGTAATTCCGCCACGACTCAAATCAACATAAGGAAACTATTTCTGCAGAATCAAACATTACATCATGACTAAACAGCAGGCTCGATGCCCATGTTGTTTAAACATACTGATAGTGTTAAAAGTGTGAAATGCGGTTGACTGACATGCTCAGTTTCTTCCTGTGGACGTATAGAAACATATGGAGGTTTAACAACTGCAGTAACATTGAGCAGCCACCTTCTCAACAATCTCAAAACCATCTCTCGCGCGACATAGCTGGACACACACCTAACCAACCAGCTCTATCCCTTTCACTCCATTTCAATTTTAGCAGGAGAAAACGTACGGCAAGCACCGTCGATGCAGGATCGAACCGGCGCAGCACTCTCATTTACGATCAACTCACTCGTTATCCGCAGGCCGAACCGAAACGGAGCGCCACCGCTCCGACACAGTTCATCCGCACGCATCGATCGGAAACCTAGATCGCGTGAGCGCGAGAGAGAGAGAGAGAGAGAGAGAGAGAGGCCGTGTTCGAACGCGGCGAGAAAAGACGAGTTTCGACCTCGAACGAGCCAGCGGCCGACGCCCGAGCTAGATTTCACTGAAGGCTCCGCGAGCCTCGCCGCCTCGCGTCAGCTCCGTCCGTGCTCGGGTACGAAATCCATCACGCTTCTTCGCCGTCGCCTTCGAATCTCGCCGGCGCCGTCGCCGTCGCCGGCGCCATCTCTCTTTCTCTCTCTCTGTCGCGTCTCGCTCGAAGATGGAAATGCAAGCGCGAATGAAAAACGCGGGGCTCATGAGAATGAGCGCGTGGAGCGGAGCGTAACGGCAGAGCTGACGTGGACGTCTAAATCCAGCTGGATATAATAACTTAATATTATTTTATTCACAACTTCGGTATATTGAAAAATACGGTTAATTGATCATTATTGATTATTAAATATGGATCGTTTATTCAACGATCACTCATAATCTGTCCCATCAATCAATTACGGTATCATCAGATTTAGGTACGATCTTTGGCGTTATCGAACGTTGCTCTAGTCAAAAATTTAATTTAACGCGTTGAGTTTGTGAGAAGAAGGATCGAGATTTTTATATAAATACAGGAAAAATAAACTTCGTATTAAGCATGCATCATTAATCTGTCATATCACTTACTAAAATAGGCGCGTGCAAATGAGTAATGACAAATCTAATTTTTTATTTAACAAAAAGAGAAAAAATATATAAATTAATTGTGGATGGATGATGTGGTAAGAAGAGGCGATCACGGTACAAAGGCTGTACATGAAGAATTAGTGTTCTCCGGCGAAATCCGCTATTGAGTATTAAAAAGTTCAATCTAAAAATTTAAACTATTAAGTGAAGGGATAATATAAAGAATATTTAGAACTCGTTGTCAATCGATGTAGGCCCCACTCACGTGCAAGCCGATTATGACATCAGACATTCACATAGAATTTTTACCGCGGATAGCATTGGTTCTGATACCATGTTAAAAAATCCAATCTAAAAGTTTAAATTATTAGGTGAAGGGAGACCATATGAATATAAACAGTATTTAGGACTCGTTGTCAATCGATGTGGGATAATACTTCAACACTAGGTCACGTTATCATCTCATGTTCACTCACCTAGAGCTGGCGGGTCAAAGACCGGAGGTCGACACCTTGCCCTCGGTCAGCGCGCGAGCCGAAAAACTTTCATGCCGGGTTCGTTCTCGGAGACGTCTTTGAGCGCGCCGGGGCGCACACGGGACCGATGCATCCCGAGCCTTAAATCACGGGACCCACCGGTATCGAGGGTTCGGATACATCGGATCCACGTGAACCCGGATCACGTGATCCGACTTTACGTGACTCCCACTTTGCGATTAGGTGCGGTTGTTAAGCAGCCACTGCAGCAGCAATTTGAGCCATGTTCTAGCTGGTGGTTGAGAGAAGCTTCACCATACCATCTAACCTCTATGTCCTGACTTCTATCTTGGCTCGATTACTTCTCTCGGTACCGTCACGAAATCCTTTCCACTTTGCTTTTCTTTTGGCTTTTCTATGTTTCACGGTAGCGTGCACACCGACAAGATATTATCCACGCCACGCCGTTGGCAATGGCCACGTCGGCTGAATTTGGTCGGATGGTATTGTTGGAGGGACTCGAGTAGACAACTCGTGCAAGTATAAGGATTCGCTTCGTTCTTAATTGGAAGTGTAAAGATTTATTTAGAGGAAAAAAAATGAGAATGTATAGGGACGAAAAGTTGAATTTTCCCTCTTCACTTTTATCACTTGTGCACTGCATGATGATGTGTGTTTCCAACACTAAAGTTTTTCGATTTTATTAAGGCAGTTTCAGTTTTCTTCGGGGCTAATACCAAAAAAATCATAAACTAGTACACCTGCGATATATTTACTTCAAATTAATTTTTTCACAGAAAACCTCAAACTGATATACCTGTGATAATTTTATCCTAAACTATATAATTTTTGGACTACTAAAAATTCCAAACTGGTACAGCTGCGACAGACGAATGGTAAAACCTCAAACCGATATACCCGTCAACTGCCACGTGTCATCCAACTAAAAAATTTGACAGTAAAATTTAACGGAAATCAACGGAGAGTTAAATTGTCACAGGTGTACCAGTTTAAGATTTTTTATGGTAATAACCCTTTTCTTTATGCATGAGCCGTATGTTAAGTTCATGTAAAAGGCAGTCCAAACAGTTTCATAAAACTTTGTATGGGAGAATTTGTGAAATTTATTAACTCATCAGTTTAATGAACGTGTCAAATGGTTTCTCATTCAAGTGCCCTAGAATTCCAGGGATATATAATCTTTCCTATTCTTTTCTAAATCATAATCTGCAGAGAGTTGTGTTCTAGTACATATTAAGGATTCACACGTTTAAGTAAAAAATATGTATCTTCTCTACGAGGAAATTCTATTATTCCAAGTCTAAAAATGATTTTTTTTATGTGTTGTTAGATTTCTTAAACAGTTGATAAGTGTTAAAAAGACTGCGAGAAAAAATAACCGATCACCTAATTTCCCGGTAACTTATTAGTAGCTTAGCAACACCTTCATGAAATTACTGAACTCCTTATAATAAGTTTACATTAGGGTAAATACCACGAAAAACTCCAAACTGTTACACCTATGACAAATTTACCTTAAATTAATTTATTGACAATTAAAAACTCCAAACTGGTATTCCTGCAACAAATTTACCCCAAATTAATTTTTTGATCGCAAAAAACCCCAAACTGGTACATATGTGATGAATTTACCCTCCGTTAGTTTCTGTTAAATTGAATTAATATCACAAAAAATTACAAACAAGTACATATATGACAAACAGAGGGTAAAACCCAAAATCAGTACATCCGTCAACTGCAACATGTCATTTAACGAAGCAATTTCACAGTAAAATTTAACGGAAACTAGTAGAGGGTAAATTTGTCATAAGTGTACCAATTTGGGGTTTTTTATGGTTAAAAAATTAGTTTGTGCTAAATTCGTCATAGGTGTACTAGTTTGGAATTTTTTGTGATACTAACCCTTTACGTTATCAACTTTTCTTAGTTCTTATTGACTTTTATGTGTCTCTTACTAATGCGTTATGTTTATCTAACTCCTTTACGAATTTACTAATCATTATTTTAGTGACTTGCGGACATTCTTTTGTTTTAATTATCAACTAATTTTGGGTTACAAACTCTCATTTTGAGATATTTACCATTGTTTATTTTGTTTTTTAACTTATCAACTCTTGTTATCGTTGACCACCTTTTATTTATCTTTCTTACAAATGCCTAAAAGGTTCCGTTCGTTTCTTGAAAAATGTGACATTATTAGAAAATATTTTTCAGAAAAATATTTTTCAAGAAAATAATAATATTTTTTGGTATTCGACTAAAACTTGAAAATTAACCGGAATATATTTACTGCTATTTGGTATTTGATTTTTTAGGGAAAATTACCGAAAAATTCAAAATTTTTAATTCTGTTTATTTCTTTCTTTCCTTTCCTTTTGCTTCTTCCTCGGCAGGTCGCTAGCGACATTTCCTGATAATTTGGAGATTAGCAATTTTTGTGCTAACTTACCAATTTTTATTTGCATAACCAACCAACGTTTCGTATTTACTAACTTTATGGTTTTACCAATCTAAGTTATATTAATTTACTAAATTTTATCATATCAAATCACGTGTCATATAGCTTTTGGTTACCAACCCTTATTTGAGTTACTTATCAAAATTCAATTGTCCTTTTTTTTACTTTTTCTATTGAGTTACCAATTTGTATATGCCATGATTAGCATCATCCTGCGTTTACTAGCTCATCAACCATTTGAGATTACCAATTTAAATTAGCATGACTAATTAACTATTCCCAACATGCTTTTGACACGGCACACATGATTACCATTATGTTTTTCTGCGTTTCCATTTTTTGTTCCCAAGGATAGGTTTGGAACAGAAATCCATTTGGTAATATAATTTCATTTTTCTAGTTTTGGAACAAATTTTTAGTTCAGAAATAAATTTGAAATAGAAATGAGAAGTAAAAATTTTCTAAAAGAGAAATAAAAACTCTTCTCATTGCTCGCTCTCGCCTCCCACTGCACGCGACTACTGCCCGCTGCTAGCCACCCCCACCCCCCACCAGCCACCGCCACCGGCTAATGCCACCCGTTGATGAATGGAAAAGAGCGTAAGAAAGAGAAATTTTGTATTGTTATCAAATGTATATTTCTGTTTAAAAACTTATCCGGGACCAGAGATATATTCCCAAAACAGAATGGTTATCCTTCACGCCCTTAACACTTATTGAACTACAAAATTATTATATGTGAGATAAAAATATATATATGCTACACGATATCAAATAGAACATGATGAGCCAAATCTCCTCTATGCATATTTTATATTGTGAGAGAGAGAGAGTTTACATTGGACATAAAAGATGAAGGACGGAAATTTAAAGACTACGTAACATGAGCTATACATACATATTAACCTAGATAGCGATGATCAACGTTGGACAAATAACAGGTGGTCGAAGCTTTTTCAGCTATTACACAGTTGGGACCATTCGTTACGACTGTAACTCAATTTTGAAAAGAAGTTAGCTATTTTCACAAGTTTCAAATGCCTTCACTCAATGGAGTCCAACTGAAGGGTTGCTCCTGCTGTTGTTGATGATCCGGCACCGACGACTCCAAATCCTTCGAGCTCGAAGATGCATTGAAACTCGTCGAAGATGTTAAATCGCTCATTCCGAACAGATTATGATGATGATGAGATGCTCCTTGTGCTTGTTGCTGGGGCTGAAGATGGTTAGAATAGTCATAAGTGCCTAACAATGTTGCTGCTTGATCTCTTGGCTGGTGGCTGTAGTTGCCATTGTTCCTCACCTGAAGTGCCTTGAGAAGGAACGCATTCACAGCTAAATTCGAGCTCAGCAAGGTTGAGGGCCACGGGAAGGACGGTAGGCCGGCGACCGCTTCTCTCGCCGACGAGGGCCAGTTGGTCATCATGTTCATTTGGGGATTGCTTTGCATGTTATAGGCAGTACTATCACTATGATTACTATAGTTTTGAGCTAAATTAATGTTGGCGAACCCACTTGATGTGTTATTAGGCATGCCGGTTAGACTATTTGATAACTCAATATCTCCGTACTGGTCGTGAAGTGCCGAGTTTGTGTCGCCAGGAGAGTCTGGAGATTGCTCGGAGGACAGCGCCGACTGTGGCTTCTTCACGGCCGTCTTCTGGAACACCCTACATACCACCCATTCTTCCTGTTTACAAAGAAGTTGTTTAGGGTTACCAATGTTATCAAGAATTAATTTTCTGAAACTATTTCAGACTACCATAAAGTGTTTTTTTTTACAGACTACCATAAAGTTTAAACGTGATAGTTTACATGTGACAGATTTTAAGGTTAACTAATCTTGCATGAAAAGCTTTACTCAATGTATGCCTATGGATACACATTTATTACGCTTCATTCCTTTGTTAGCGTCTCTTGAGTTCTTCATATAGATTTTGAAGTACTTCACACAAACTTTTAATAGTTTTAGAAAGGTTAAATTAAGAAATGCAACTCATAACCAAAAAGATACTTTGTATACTCGTGAGGAGCTATAATGCAAAGTAAAGAGCATTAAGATAAGTCTACAGGCCATGACGAGATACATACGATATCTAGTCACCCTTCACTGATAAGTGTGGTCGCGTGAGTTCCATCTTTCAGATTTTATAGATCTCAGGGTAACGCAACAAATTTCGAGTCATTTCGAGAGTGTTCAAAAGGAAGTTTCGAGATTTTATGATCATAAATATATAGAAGAGAGTAAAATGTACCTTGGTGGATTTAAAAGGATGCTTATTCTCTAGCCTATACTCGTGCATGACCCAGTTGCTCTTCTCACCCCTCGGAGCTCTTCCCTTGTAGAAGACTAGGGTTTTCTTCATCCCTACCAAGATGCCTCCGCGGAATATCTCCTTGTCCTTCCCCGTGGTCTTCCAATACCCCGCTTCCGTCGCTCGGTTCGTCCGGAGTCCAGTCGGGTATTTCCGATCCCTCAAGCTGAAGAAATACCATTCTTTCTCCCCCATTGATGCCTTGCCTGCAACCCACGATCACTTCTTTTAGTTATGTTGCTTGATGAAATAAGGATTCTAAATTCTTCCCTAAGGAACTGGCCATAGCAAATTCTTAGATGAGGAAATTTCATCAAATTTTTTTTTATAGATCTCGCCCTGTGATTGCAAATACATGACAAATCATTTGCAAAGAAGATATCAATAGCCTCAAAAAGCTAGGTGAAGACTTTTAACTCCAGTTCTGACCAATTCTTTCTATTCGTCATCTTAAAGATTACTAAATGTTCTTAAAAAATATTAAAAAAATTGTATTTAAAGCATGCTACTCTTTTGAAATATATTTTTGTTCAACTATCAAGGTGTATTAATAAGTGCCTTTTCTGTCTTTAGTGGTCTTAACGAGGGTCTCTTAAGCACTTGTTGACAAATCACGTCTTAATCTTGTTTTTGAACACTCACAAAACACAAATAATATTGCTTGTTGTCCTACTGTCTCTAAATGATGCGTTTGTTTCATGGAAAATTAATAATTTGGAAAATATTTTCCTAAAAATGATCACTTATATTGCTTACATAAACTGAATGAACGAAAAAAATTCTTGTCGTCCACAAAAATAGTTAGACATAAATTGTTATTGGTAACGAAAATATTTTTCATTGATCAATTATTTCAGGCGATACAAGTAATCGTTTTTAGGAAAATATTTTTCAAATCATTCGTTTTTCGCGAAACAAACGGAGCCCGTGTATATCTTATATTGCGCTTCAACCCAAAACAAATATGAAGCCCCAAAACAAAGTCCAAAATTGACTGTAGTCTTCATGCCTGTCAGAAAAAAAGTTATTATATTGCTTCAAGATGAGAAGTCTTGAAAAGGAGTTTAATGTTAGTAAATGTGGAAGACAACCATCAATTAAAGACCAACATTACAGATGATGACATTATCTATTCTCAACTTATAAGATAAGGACATATTTTATTTTGAATAGGATGGTAATATGAAATTGTTTGTTGAGAAATTCGTTTAATCTTCCTCACGTATTGCAAACGAGGTAATCAACAGCCCTTGCACGAGAAGAATCAAAACCCTAAACTTTTCAGTCATTAAAAAACTGTCGAATTTGTAGGTCCCAACATGTCAAAAAATAAAAACTTACCTTCTTGTATATTGAAAAAAAAAGCGGTAAAATCTCCAAAATCTTGATGATTTCTTATACAAACTCTATTCTTCTTCCTTTAATGAAGCCCCATCTCTCTATAAAAAAAGTCAAAAAAAAAAAGGAAAAGAAAAGCCACGAACAAGTACCCAAAAGGAACCTGGGTAACCTAATTATGGTATAAGACAGTAGTTATATTGGCTTAATTGAGACAAGATCATTAGCTCGACATTTGAGGAAATGAAAACATGGAAACAGATCGAGAAGGAGAGAGAGCATGCAACAACAGGTCATGCATGCACAACAAAATCAGAAAGTCATCAACAAACAAGCATAAAGAGGAGTATATCAGGGATATACACATGTATATCTACCTGGAAGATCCCAAGGTTCGCACTTGTTGAGATCAACGTCGGCGATGGCTTTTGACGCAAACCCGGTGTCGGAGACCTTGCGAGTGAGATAACAAGTGATGAGCTCTTCATCAGTCGGGTGGAATCTGAATCCAGGAGGAAGGCTTTCCTCCATTTTTTTTCTTTCTGTTGATTCAGATTCAGACAGATGATGTGCCCCAACACTCTTTTGTCTTCCTCTTCCTCCGTGAAGCCCCGAAGCGAGCAATCCAGGACTCAAGTACGGTTCATACCTATAAATAACAAAGCCTCATCCTCACGCTATACGTTCCCAAAACCGTGATCCTCCTTCAAGAAGAAGCTTTCACAGAGACTCCCCCATATCTTTGCATTAGTCTTATTCTATTGCGCCAATTACAGCTAACATGTTGACAATGATGGTCCATGCAGGTGACGAAAGTGCTCAGATCCCTGGATTTCACGATAATGCCCCGTTGGGTTTGACCACGCGATATGCTCTGTATGGAAGAGAGCTCATTAGCTCAAGAGGAAGGAAGAAGGGCTCTTTGGATAATGCACGAGAGAAGGTCATAAGCCACAGAACACGTGTCGTGGATGTTAGTAGCAAAATTCAAACAAGTAGAGTTGAATTTTGGCGAGTATGATATTTTATGGTCAGCTTTTTCCTTTCTTGTTTTTCTTGGCGGTGAACGAGGGATTAATCATTTGTGCACGGGGTTGAGTCTCAGTTACACCAAAGATCTGGGCCTTAATATTTGATGTATATGATAAGATATTGGTAGCTTGATAGCTATTCTTCTTTAGGGCGTGATCTTAGATGTCCAACCACCTTCAACCATTTCTACCCACCCATCCCCAGGAATACCTCAAGCATGTCCAATGGGAACATGTCTTTCCTACTATTCCCCGTCTTATTCTATGTACACTTGTTATTTGCATTCGTCATAACCAATCTCTCTCTCGCTCTCTCTCTCTCTCTCTCTCTTAAAATATACATACATATATATATATGTGTGTGCGTATATACTCAAATACCATTTGCAAATGATGGGGTTCATTGAATTATAAATAAAACGTGGGAGTATAGAGAAATTTTTGTTTTAATGCGAGTCTTGCTATTTTTTTATACGCGATTCACTCATAATCTAGTTGGATGAATTTAAGCAATCATTTCATGCAATTGTCTGCTGTATTGTTTGTTGTACTTAGTTGTGTTTGTGAGTTATTGTTTTCAGTGATGCTGTCTCTTTAGTATGTGCACTTGCGCATGCAGATAATGTACATTAATTAAAGAAGATGGTGATCCTCTTGCTATGTTGTCTGAAACCATGTAAAGGTCTAGGCGGCTGTAGACGAGAATGAAACAAGACACAATGAAGCATTAACCCGCAAACTTGCCTTGATCATCTCCAAAAGATGAAGAAAGGCATTTGTATACCAATTTATATTGATGAGTTGATCAAGAGTGAAGAAAAACATGGATGCCAACTTAAATCTCATGAAAGAGGGGCATTATGTTTTTGAATTTTCTGGGTGGAATCGTGTCAATAACAAGAAAAAAGCCGAGCGTTGTTTGCTAAATCATGGAAACGATCTTGCTTCATAAAGAGTTGTAATCTTTTTCTAATGAATTTTCACACCATAAGAGTTACGCTGTGGCGTATACGGGATATACATATATCGACCATGGTCCATGAACTAGATGCAAACATACCCGTTAATTACTCTAAGTTGGGTCTAGACAAGCATTTGCCGACACATATAGACAAATCTTAACTCGAATGCACCATGACATATGATTGGAAATTATGGGAGATGAACAGATAGCCACTAGCATAGGGCACAATCTAACGATATAGATATATAAATATAGATGTCGAATGGTCCGAGATGTTTCTATTTTGTCCCGGCTTCTCAAAGACATGACCAGAATAAAACAAATAAGAGAAAGAGAGTGGGGTTGGACAAAGGGCAAATGAAGTTCTGAATGAGTGGTTAATGTGGTTACCAAACCAGAAGACTCTGCCAAGAACCGAAGCTTCTTCGTTGGATCTCCATTTTTTGTCCATGCGATGTGTTCGTGAGTACATCACTCCTTTTCGTCTTCAAAACCCTCCTCAAAGTTTCAAGCCTACCATGGATTTTTTTATGTACTGAGCCTCGCGTTTACCAGTTCCAAACCAAGGCCTTCTAGAAATATCTTTTCTCTCTCTCTCTCTCTCTCTCTCTCTCTCTCTCTCTCTCTCTCTCTCTCATACCGGGTCCACTGAATAGATATCATCACGGTCATTAGGTGATATTCGAATATCAGAAACAGATTATTACCTTAGGTTGGTGACGACACAATCACTATTGATTCCAATGGATCGATGATGCAAAAAAACTAGTCACAAAAAATGATGATAATCTTATATTTACCCTATGGAAAGAAAGGGGTTTGCATCTATTGACAAGAGAGAGACACTCTTTCGCGTTCGGACATATATCCACGAGGATTTACTCAAGTATTCATGAATAATGCTAGTTGATATTCATATTCCATACTATATTCATGCTAGCTAGTTTGTGATTTTGTGCAAAGTTCTAATCGTACCAGGATGAATTAACTGCTCATTAGAATTACTTTAATCAAAATATGTGCGTTGGTTTTAAGATATCTTGGTTAAGTCAAAAGTCTTGTTGGTTGACTCTCCTCTTTCCATTCCAAAATCACCCTTCATAAAATAATCATAAAGAAATTTAAAATTAAATTTTATCCTGAACTCGAGCACCCTCTTGCTCCTAGATTTCCCCTATTAAAATATTCAATATCCTTCTCTTTTTTAAGGCAACTCTAAATGTTGGGCCTGGCCTGAAGTATCTCCATCTTGCAATATATTTCGACCCAATGGGCTCAACTTAGGTTATTATCTTGATATCCTAATCTTTCATGTATCCACGATCGCGACCACTAATGCGTTCCAAAGGGAAGATTCGAAAACATCATGTGCATTATCTTGTCCCATGTCGGAGTCTTCCTCCTCTTTGTGCAGCTTACAACATAGCATGATCCTAGGATTTGTCGAAATCCATGGTACAAATCTTGACCACCAATGTCTGTTAACAGATTATGCGGTAGGAAAAAACATGTTTATGTGAATATCACTGTACTTATTCCTTTCCTACACGCACCTACTGATTATTTCTTGTTATCCTCTCATTTCCAAATGTTAAAGACTCTAATCGACATCTTTATGAGACTTTACTGTTAAGGTACACATTTAAGGGTGTTAGTGGAAAACGAGATCCTCATCAAGTAATTATTTAAGAGATGGAGTTGCTCAAAACTCAATAAGTTACCTCCCAAGGAAATTCCTGAATTGGATTTCAAATTGACGAGTTAGTGTGAGTTTATCCATGCGGTTATGTACTCTTCAAATAGGAATTCATTTTCTAAAAGATCCTAGCTTTCATGCTTTGGTGGGTCTCCAAGATCCTTATGATTACCTATGTTGTGTTGAAGGGATATCTATATGATTTGATCAATTACGTAAAGCCCGCGGTAGCAAAGGAACCGGGGAAAGTATACAGAGCTTCTACCCCAGCTCAATATAATAATCAAATACGAATTTTCATTTGGAGAAACTATAATGGATTAACCCAATTCTTCTAGTTTCAACACATGAACGAATACATATATCGTTCTGTGTAGTGTATACTTTACTTTTGGCAAGAAAAGAAATCAAAATATACTAATTAATTAGCAACATTGCAAAATAAAACTTCCCATGTTCTCCTTTTTTTTTCTTCTTTTTAATGACAAGGACTTAAACCTTTTTCTCTCTCTCGTCTGAAGAGCCTCTCTCTATCGTTGGGATAGCTTTGCCCTAACTCCTTTCCCCTTTCAAAACTCAAGAATCCACTTTCAAATCCCAGCAAACGCCATTTCCTTCGCCTCTTCCCTTTCATTATCCCCAAACCCTCCTATATTCCGAAAATCGCTCACAATGTCGATTGTTTGAAAGACCAACAAACGTCAGTGAAGAAGAACGACGCTACTGAAGCAAACCACCCTCATCCCAATCTCGGCGCCGGTGGGAAGAACACCTGTTCCCCCTCCTGCTACAAGTCACTCCACACTCACAAGGAGACCGTCACTTGCTTTCCGGAATTTCACAAGCAGCAAAACAACTCTGCAAAAGGAAATCATGATCGAAGCAAAAAGTCAGGAGATAAGGGTCAAAAAGGCGATTCTGGTAGGACACCCAGTCCCCTTGGTGATGCAATGCTATGGGGTACCCACGTAAGTACTCTAGATATAAGGAAAGCGCCTGACACTCATATCTAGATCATCTTAGACCTACCAGTACAGCATGATGGAAGAAAACAGGGAACGAGATCTTAGGATGGCAGCTTTATGTAGAAGGTTAGGACATTTATGGACAAGTAGGAAGATTGTTACGTTAGACAATGTTGTGACGGAAGAAAAACTGCAAGAGTGTGAACGTACTGTCTTTGGCAAACTCCATGGAAGTCCTTCTGTCAACTTCCAAGCTTTCCAAGCCACTATGAAGAAAGCTTGGAAAATAAACACAGTTATCTGTAAGCATCTACAACTTGGTCTATTCTCCTTTGAGTTCGACTCTATTCAGGAAAGAAACAAAGTGCTGAATTCTGGCCCATGGTCTTTCTCGAGCCATCTGTTGGTCATTAAACAATGGGAGCCAAGCATGCCACCTCAGTGTATCAAATTTGACTCATGCACCTTTTGGGTTCAAATTCATGGCCTACCTATTGAAGGAACGACTGAAAAAGCAATAACAGAAATTGCGGAAAATATTGGGAAAGTGTCAGAAGTGCGAATCGAAACAAAAGGATATGCATCAATTGTGGTAGGAAAAGCTCGAGTTGAGTTAAAATTATCAAATCCCCTCTCATCGGGCATACTATCCAGCTTTAGAGATAAGGAGCATTGGCTAGATTTCAAATATGAAAGGCTTCCCCACTTTTGCTACTCCTGTGGGAAAATAGGGCATTATGCAAAAAATTGTGAACTAGTGCCTTTTGTTGAAGACCTCATTTCTGCAGATCAGGAATTGTTTTATGGACCCTGGCTCAAAGCTGAAGAAGCCTCTAACAGCCCCTTTTGGAAGGCTTTTTACGGGGATATTCTCGAAGGGGAAGCAGGGCAAGGTTTGGAGCAGGAGATGGTACTGGAAACCCCACAAAATGCAGGACAAATTACTCTGGTTCAAACTGTTGCAAGCAGCTCACAGACCAGACTGAACAACAGACAAGAGGAGAGGGGAAAAAGGAAACTTTCTGAAAAGGAACTTATAGCCATAGCATGCAATCAGGAATTAGAAGAAGAGGATCATCCTGATTTAACTACCCCACTGCAAATTGAACAAGCATCGTCACCGACAATAAGTGCTGGACTGCAAAGCAAAAACAGAAAGCTAAAGGAAAGAAATTTCAAGAAAGGCCGAAGATATGAACCGTATGATCAGAAGAGTTCTAAAGGACAGATGCTAGATGAAGCACGGCTCTTAGAAACTCCGGTGTACCTTGCAAAAGAACCTGAACAATGGGCTCTGGTGGCTAGCCCTAATAAGCCACCGGGTTACAAATGAAGCTTTTCTGTTGGAACTGTCAGGGGTTGGGTCCACCCTTGACGGTTCAAGCCTTAAGGGCCAGCATGGCTCAAGAAAGACCCGATGTGGTTTTCCTTATGGAGACCAAGAATCAAGAACCTTTAGTACGTCGTTTAAGCAGGTATTTAAACTTTCAGCACTGTTATACGGTTAATCCAATAGGGATTGGGGGGGATTGGCTTTACTGTGGAAGAGTGGGATATCGTTGACTATCAATTTAGCCACACAGGAGTTCATCGACGTTACCCTTCAGGATAACGACATGGCCCAACTATTCAGGGCTACCTTTGTGCATGCACCAACATTGTTTCAAAACAGAATACATTTATGGGAAGAGTTGGAACAACTGAGTATACAGAGCAACTTGCCTTGGGTGTGTATGGGGGACTTCAATGAAATCTTGAATCACTGGGAAAAACTGGGGAAGTGACCCCCACAACAGTGTAGAATGAATGCATTTCGAAACTTCCTTGATAGCTGTGGATTAATGGATTTAGAAAGTAAAGGTTGTGCTTTTACTTGGGCAAATAATCGTGCAGGCCAAGATTATGTTCAAGAAAGATTGGACAGAGCAGTATGCAATGTTGAATGGAGATTCTGTTTTCCCCAAGTTGAAGTTTTCGCTCTACCGGCAATTGGCTCTGATCATAGCCCCATTGTACTAGCTTTATTAGCCGAACCAACTAGAAGGAACAAGTTGTTTAGATTTGAAGCATTCTGGATGGAAAATGAGGATTGTGGGAGGTTGATCAGCCAAAGCTGGAATTAGACCAGGCTACAACAATCTAATCTAGTGGAAAAAATACGAGCAGTCTCAATCGCATTAACCAGCTGGAGTAGGAAAAATTTCCACAACAACCACAAGCAAATCAATGCATTGCAACAACAGCTGATGGCCCTAACAAATGATCAGACGCTAAATGACAATCAGAATAGAAAGAGGGCTATAACTGAACAGATTGAAAGATTATGGAGACAGGAGGAAATGTACTGGGGCATAAGGTCTCGCATCAATTGGCTGAAATGGGGAGACAAAAATACAAAATATTTCCATGCGACGACCATTCAGCGAAGACAGAGAAACAAAATATCTATGCTAAAAGATGCTGACAATATGTGGATTCGTGATACTCAGATGCTAAAAGAGATGACAATGGAATTCTTCAAACAGCTATATAGATCAGAGGGCCCCCGAGATTTTCAACCTGTTTTGCAACAATGCCCAACCCTTGTCACGGCTGAAATGAACCAAGAACTCATGGCTCAAGTCACAATGGAGGAGGTCCGTACAGCAGCTTTTCAATTGGGCTCTTTCAAGGCACCGGGACCAGATGGTTTGAATGGCCAGTTCTATCAAAGAAACTGGGATGCTGTAAGAATTGGTGTTTATGATGAAGTGAAGACATTTTTCCATACTGGAAATCTGAATCCAGAACTAAATAGAACTCATATCACGTTGATCCCGAAAGTTCCTAACCCAGAAAGCTTGGACCAGTTCAGACCAATAAGCCTATGCAATTTTGCATACAAAATTATCTCGAAAGTCTTGGCAAATAGGTTGAAAAAATGGCTACCGGTTATAATAGGAGGAGAACAGAGTGCATTTGTAGCCGGAAGACAAATCCAAGACAATATTCTGATTGTGCAAGAAGTTCTCCATCAATTGAGAATAAGGAAAAGAAAAAGGAAATTTCAGGCAGTGTTGAAGCTTGATATGAAAAAAGCCTATGACAGAGTAGAGTGGGATTTTCTAGAAGCAAGCATGTTCAAAATGGGGTTCAGCGAATGGTGGGTAAAGAGGATAATGCAATGTGTTACTTCAGTCTCATCCAGTGTAAAAATGAATGGGGAACCATTGCCCTATTTTCAGCCAACACGTGGAATACGACAAGGAGACCCTATATCGCCCTATTTGTTCATAATTTTAGCAAACACACTATCGACATTGATGAGTAAGGCGATACAAGATGGAACAATCTCTGGCATAAAACTAAACCAGTATTGCCCAACTCTATCCCATCTCCTTTTTGCTGATGATTCCATCTTCTTCTTAGATGGCAAGGTTACTGAATGTCAAAATCTTGCATTGATCCTAAATCAATATTGCTATGCATCTGGCCAAGCAATTAACTTAAACAAATCTGGCATATTTTTTAGCTCCTGCTGTCCACAGAACTTAAGAGATAATATGGCTGCTGAACTTAGGGTTCCGGAGATCAAGAAGACAGGCAAATACTTAGGAATTCCTTCGGATTGGGGAGAATCAAAGAAACAAATGTTTAGCTGGATTCTAGCAAGAGTCAATATAACACTAGAAGGCTGGAAGGAAAAATTTATCTCAAAGGCAGGGAAAGAAACACTGATTAAAACGGTTGTTCAAGCTCTTCCCCAATATGCTATGTCAATTTTCAAAATACCAGTTTCAATCTGTCGGTCCATAGAAAAAAGGGTTGCAGCATTCTGGTGGAAAAACTCGGAAGCGAGGAAAGGTCTTCACTGGAAGAGGTGGGAACAGCTAAAAACTAGAAAAGATAGAGGGGGTTTGGGATTTAGAGATCTAACATCTTTCAATAGAGCAATGCTCGGCAAATCATTATGGAGCCAAATTATAAAAGGTGTTTATTTTCCCACAAGATCATTCTGGCAGGCTGGGAAGGGGACTCGACCCTCTTGGGGATGGCAGAGCATACTGATGGGCAGGGAGACAATATCAAGTTCTGTCATGTGGTCAGTTCGCACGGGTGACAAAATCAGCATTCGGGAAGATAGGTGGCTCAAAAGAGGAATAATAGGAGGCCCAGCAACCAGGCAAGAACCGGCTAAAGTTGCAGACCTAATTAACCAAGAGGATAGAACATGGGATGTGGATAAGCTAACAAAAATCTTTGAAGATCAGATTGTCCATGAGGTGCTAGCAATACCACTATGTAGCAGAGCAACAGAAGATAAACAAATCTGGACAGCCACAAAGTCCGGAGAGTTTACAGTGAAGAGTGCATACAACCAAGTCAGGGAGAAAGAATTCCCACAGAAAGAAAGGCAAGCGTCATCATCTTTCCAGCCGTCCCCCAAATTGTGGTGCCAACTCTGGAAATTAAAAACCCCCCGAAAGTAAGACATTTTCTTTGGAGTGCATGCCAAAATGCCCTTCCCACGACAGAAAACCTCTACAAGAGGAAGATATTACCACATCCAGCCTGCCCTTTCTGCAACCAGGAGGCCAAATCAGTGGAGCACCTTCTTCTACTCTGCCCATGGACAGCAGCAATCTGGACAGACCCATCTGTCCAGATCAAAATCGCACGCAAGGAAATCACCCGAATTGAGGTATGGATTTACAAATATCAACAACAGCCTCAGAAATTCCTATCTCTAGATGAAATTGCTACTATACTGTGGATGATATGGAAGGCCAGGAATGAGTTTATCTTTCGGAGAAAACCCCCAAACCCGAGAAACTTAATTGAGTCGGCAAGGATCACGACTCAAAACTATATAAGGTGGAATCAACTAAGCACAAATCTGAACACCGAACAAAGATTGTTACCTCAATACTGGAACCCACCGACGAGGAACTCCTTCAAAATCAATATTGACGGATCTTTCATCGAGTATGCAACGGAAGGAGCAGCAGCCGGGATCCTCAGAGACGCGTCTGGAAATCTACTCGATGGCTTCGCTGTGACAGTTTCGGCGACTTCACCGCTACAGACAGAACTGCAAGCGCTTCTGCAAGCGCTCCAATTTTTCTGCGACTGGAGAAATGAGAGGATAGTGCTGGAAACGGATAGTCTTCTCATTGTCCAGATGCTGAATGAGAATGGTCCAATTGGCTGGGAAGATGAAGCTGCTGTCCACGAAGCCCAAATCCGGCTGGCCCAATATAGCAACATGACGGTGGCCCATTGTAACCGAACTGCCAATCAAACGGCCGATTGGATCGCGAAGGCACATCATCAAAAAATTTTAGTTTCGTCTTGGCTCATGAATCCCCCCCAACCTCTTTGGGATTTGCTATGTTTTGATGCTCCTCTGTCGAGCTGTAGTTCCGAGAACTCTTAATTTTCAATCAAAGAGTTCTTTTCGATCAAAAAAAAAATGACGAGGACTTTCCATACGATACATGCAAGAAAGACAGTGACAAGCCAACATTGACAACTTGATTAGCCTCTAGATCATATGATCTCATCCATACACATCATCATATAACCTAGCCTCTTTTTTCCAGTCGATTGCGCTATTCAATGCATAATTCGAGCTTTTTCCAAGCCGTGTGTCGTATTTCAGCAAAGAAGAAAAAAGGGGCACTGATGCTTTTTTAATGCGACATTTGATTACGCATCCCTAAGTTCGGCATGGACAAAGAGAAAAAGGGCGCGTCTACACTAATCGACTAGAAAGCGGCCGCTAAGAATACTCCGAAGCCTCTTAACAAGTTAATTAAGAGGGAGAAGAGAGGGCTGAATTGAAAGAGAGAAATCAAAATCAAATCGTTTGAACAGCAACATATATATCCAACTTTTCCAAAAGGCCTCTTTATGCATTTGGGAGGCAAAGAATACTCCGAAGCCTCTCGACCAAGCTGACTAGAGAGAACAGGCCCAATACATTCTCTTAACTCTTTCTAGATTCTATATTTAATTCAAAATTTTAAACCTTTTTCGGATTATTTAAATATTTCTAGTGATAATTCTTTTGCAAAAGTTGAAGCAACGCTTTGGATGCGTGAAGCTAGGTTTTGGTCTCTGCTTTTGAACTTTTGTTTTTACATGCATTTCTCAAAAGAAGGAAAAGAAAGAGAAAAACAAAGAGTTTTTGTCGCTCTTGTTTTTGTTATTATAAGTGAAGAGTTTTGTCACTTTAATGCAAAGAGCATTACGTGGAAATTTCTTCTTAGTTCATCAAAGTTGACCAGTAAGTCTACTTGGGTCGTCTCTCACTACACCAATCAAAACATCAACACATCCTTTTCACTTCCATTTTGGAGCCAAACATGTATTTATTTATGTTCTCCACTTCTATGGTAAAGAAAAATCTGCAATTTTTTCTTGGGTCTAATCTAAACATGCACCGAACCATGCAGAATTATTAGATGCTTCTCTAGAACAATTCCATGATTTATATGGCAGGCCAATTTCCTAGGGAACCTCAAACTTTAAGTTAAATATCAATTATGTCATGAATTTTTTGTCTAAAAAAATATTCAATTTACACTATAATTTCAAATCTACCCCATGTTAAAAAAGCATCACTAGTTTCTTCAAAATTATCTACATTAGAAGACCGTTGTTGTTCCATAAGAATGTAAGAGTGTTGATGAAAACGCAGATTCTGATAATGAATCTCTAACTGGCCCCAATGTTGATAATTTAAAAAAAAAATAGTGACAAATTTTGGACCGGAGGTAGATTTGGGACTAACGTGAAAGTTATGTGATTTTTTTTAGATAAAAAAAAAGTTCAGGGCAAAATTGTAATTAGACCTAAAATTGAGGGATGGATTTTTAGGGAATTAAGGCTTATCTAAAGCTTCCAAACATCTATAAAGCATTAGGACATGATATATGCGGTACTTACACTTTGGGTAACAAGAAATTATCTCTTTTTATTTTAGTAGAAAAACTATGGGTTCATGAACTACCCACTAACGTTACAAATCAGATAAGGCGTGAGTCGAAATCCACATGGGTACTTCAAAAACGAAACTATTTGGGTGTAATAGACCGTTTCGGTGACGAAATCGCCCTTGCCGTATAATTCTAATCACTGCCACATGACATGGGAAAAGAAAGAGGGGTAAATTAGGCACACAAGAAAGAATTTCATGGACCATGAGCAAAGCAAACCAAACCAAACCAAAGTTAGTGCTTTTGCTTTTCTTTATTTCTCATCTAGGAGTGCTTTGTGTCTTTTTATGCTGGAGGAGACTCACACTCATTGGAGAGATTAAGAGATCATCAAGAAAGAAAATGCCATGTTCCAAAGAAGAAGCTCTTCAGGCGCTCTTCTATAACATCTCCAGCTCCTTCCAGCTCCTCTTCCTCTTCTACCTTGTCTCTTCAACTTTGCTCTCCAAGCTTTACCACTTGTTTGCAAACATATCCTTGTTTCAACGGTACCGCATAAAAATCTACCCCGATGTCGAATTTTTCTTGATTGTGTTAAAACTTTATGATGTTTGCTAATGCTCTGTGCTTGATTCTATGTTTTGCAGGAATCAAGCGGAGCATGAGGATTGCTTCTCCGAGGAGGATGTTGAAGAAGAAGATGAAGAAGAAGAAGAAGAAGAGATTCAAGAACCCTATGAGCAGAGCAGGTATTACCAAGTGGGCACCAGGGAAAATGACTTGGTGGCTGACATTATTCATGGTGGAGAGGCTCTGCTATTCTACCATAATAGTGTCAATAGCCCAAAAAGACATCAGACTCTTCTCGTGGAAGAAGGAGGAGGAGGAGGAGGAGGAGGAGGAGGAGGTGGAGGAGGAGAAGAAGAGATTGATCCCGAGGACCATTTAGTTCATGAAGAGACTGAAGATTGCAACAACACCAATGAGCTGGTCTCTGCTCAGAACTCATCCCTTGGCCATCGTGATTGGGAAAGTGAAGTGGAGGGAGATGGTGTTGAAGAGGAGCTTCCGACCTCCGATTCTATTCAGGATTCCGGTCCAACTGACGACGTTGGACTGATGTCACGAACAGACGCGGACCGGTGCAAGAATGACATGGCACATGATGTTGGAAAACACAAAGGTACAATGTTAGAATCATGTCTTTTGTATCTCGATATTCGTGTAATAATGATCTTGTGCTGGTTCTGATTATTTAACTTTACTGATGTTGTGCACAAGATTGCTACGACCAAGAACATTGGAAGAAGGAAGAGAGGACTGATCATTTCTCAGGAAATAATGGGAGCCTGAGTGCTTTTGGGCAACCCCAGTTCATATTGGAGAACAAGAGGTCTCAACTCATAATGGACAAGGACAAGGATGAGGAGATCTTCGGCGACTCATGCACCATCGGGTCTACTTCGAAGAGCTCCTCGGAATGGAGGAGTTCCATAAACTGCAGAGATTCGGGGACTGAAGACCCATTCTCTTCCTCGTCGCGGCGAAGTTGTCCGAAATGGGAATCCTACACCGTCTTTCAGAAATACGATGAAGAGATGATGTTCCTAGACAGAATCACTGCGCAAAAGCTACATGAAACTGGTAATCTCAAATTATTTAGTACTTAAACAATCTACCTTGTACAATAAGATGATCACCTCTTAGAAAAGCTTAGTCAAATTAATTTTTTTCAGAGTCATTGAGATCAATCAAAGCGTGTCCTAGATCGATATCAGAGAGGATTGTCCATAAAATTGCAACCATGAACAAGAAGCCACCGGATGTCCGTCACAACCCATATCGAGAACTGGAGGCAGCGTATGTGGCTCAGATTTGCTTGACATGGGAAGCTCTAAATTGGAACTACAAGAACTTCCAGAGCAAGCGGGCCGCTTGCCATGACTTTGATTTTGGATGTCCTGCTCATATTGCGCAACAATTTCAGCAATTCCAAGTTCTCTTGCAACGGTACATAGAGAATGAGCCTTACGAGCAGGGCCGGCGACCCGAAGTCTATGCTCGGATGAGGCTTTTGGCACCAAAACTTCTTCAAGTGCCAGAATACCGAGGTAATAGTTCAAAACAGAAGAAACACTCTCTACTTCATTGTTTTTCATTTTTGTATAGTGAATTCCTCGCATATTCAGTGAAGCATGAAACACCGTAATATATGTGTTGCTATGTTTTCAAGAAAAATGAAGCATCTCTTTTTGTTTGTTCTTGGCTTATCTTATGAAAGATTCTGAAGATGATCAAATTAAGGAGGAGGGTTTCCATTCAAGGATTTCGTCGGCGGCATTCCTCATGATAATGGAAGACTGTATCCAAACGTTCATGAATTTTCTCAAGGCCGATAAGGCAAGACCCTGCCAGGTAATAGCAGCCTTCTTCAAGAGGCACAAAAGAAGCTCTGTTGATCCTGCACTTCTTACCCTCATGAAGAAAGTCAATAACAAAGTAAGTCTCTACTCTAGGCCTTTCATTGGTGATTTGGCGTTAACACATATTAATAATGTTATCTTATCTCTTTCCTATTCATATATAGTTTATTCATGATCAAGGGTCATCCATCTCTTTTTGCTTCCTGACGTTATGTAATGAATTGAGCAGAAGAAGATGAAGCTCAAAGATCTTCGTCGGACACGGAAATGCATAAGGAAGAGGAAGCTCAACGTGGATGAGGAGATGGAGATACTGATGGGCCTGATAGACCTGAAGGTGGTGTCTAGGGTTTTGAGGACGAGTGACCTGGGTGAAGAGCAGCTTCATTGGTGTGAAGAGAAGATGAGCAAAGTTAGGGTTTGGCAAGGGAAGCTGCAAAGAGATTCCTCACCACTTTTCTTCCCAGCACATTGACCCCACCATTAATTTTTCTAACACATATTTTGCTTTGATGACTGGGTGGTGAGGATGCATGAGTGTGCATGAAAATGAATATCCCTAGACACCCTTTTGTAAATACTTGCAAAGTAAGGAAAAGAAAGGAAAAAGATATAAAGAGTAGATCGCAATTGGTGTGGGACCTGCAAAATCAAAGTGATTACACGTGGGTTACAAGGAATTCTGGAGATGTGGAATCTGTGAAGGGAAGTGTGATTAAAGCTGGTTTGGCGATGGGATCTTATGAATATCGAAAATGAAAGACCAAAGGCAAAGCAAGGAACATGAAGATACAGACAAGGGTGGCTTTAGCTTTTCAAATTAGGGTGTTATCCACATGGGAATTTTATCTTTTGGAGGGTGAACTAGAAAGCAAAGAGGAGATGTACAAGCAAAGCTGCAAGATTTGGAGCGGGGAATTGAATAGAAAGTGTGGAGGGTCATCACATGGGAAGCTTAAAAAAAAAGGAGACAAATCAAAGTTGTGTGGACTGCAGAAAGACCCCACTTGATTTGGGGAAATGGAAAATAAAAGGCTATAAATCAACAACAACGATGGCTATAGATAGGATGACATTTCATGAGTCATGGAAAAAAGTGCAAAAAGAAAAAGAAAATCTTGGAGTTGGGTCATCGTGAGGTGTCCCATTAGCTAGGATTCACTGACTAATAAAAAGGAGATTCATTTACCAAGTGCTGGAGCAGTCTTACTTTATGTCAAAGATGGTAGCTATGTAATTTGACTATATTTTGTATACTTGAAATTTCAGTGGATGTCCTACCAATTTTACCATAGATTTCAATATTTTCTTGGCCTCTCAATATCGTCCATGCTTGTTGGGCTAGTTTGCACATGAGCTCAGATGACCCATCATTGAAATTCATTTCACCATGAGCCTTCCAACCAATAGATTTCTTCATTGGGTAAGACGATACATCTGGCAGCATCAAGACTTTACAAATGATTGTGACACAATGAATTCATGTGTATCTTTCACCACTTTAAGTTATACCTAATGAGTGCTAAAAAAAAAGTTATACCTAATGTGGAAGTCAATTATCAAAAAAACATATCTTTTCACTCTTAAATATTCTTATATGGAAAGTAAAAAAGAATATTAACAAAAAAACTAACCAAATTTATGTCAAAATCTACATCGATGACATGAACGATTAACATGGTGCCTAATTTACAAGTGGCATCTGGTAGCTGCATCAACGAGCGAGCAACAAAATTGATTTTACAATCTCTCAGATAAGCAAAAAGAGAAAAGAGAGAAAAAAAAAAAAAAAAAGGTAGAATGTCTAACGCCTATTTACATGATATTATCTATCTGAGCTCGAACTGGAATGAGCAGAAAAGGAAATATGAATGCATTAACAGAAGAGCTGTGGCCGAGTAAAGTGACTAGGTTTTATTCACAGACCGGTAGAGCGGGTCTGGAAAACAGCAGCAGCATTCGAACCCGACTTCTTGTTTCACTGCCACCGTCGGGGCGGTTTGAGTAAAGTAGAGGACCCGGTAGGAGTGGTCACGGTTTTCCTGGCACCTGATATAAGAGCAGGACACGTTCAATCAATGTTTGGTTTCAAAAAGAGCACAACATGTCTAAGAGATGGGAGTTTTACTTGTTGAAGCCTTCAATGATTCCCGAGAGGCCAACTTTCGCAAGGGCGGAGGACCTTTAAGTCCAGACTTCGGCCTGATAAAAAGAGAGCAGGTTAGTGGAATGACACATTGATTCGAACTGAATCTCGAATGCTTCTACGTAAAGCTACAGGAAGCAAATTTTCTGATGATGACAAAGTTAAGATTATTCTGACATTCCATTTTCTGGTTTTTTTTCCTTGTGTTAGAGGAGAGCAAGGGAGGAGAGAGAGAGAGAGAGAGAGAGAGTTACTTCTCTAAGCTATCGGGCTGTTCAGTCGCGTCAGACGACAAACTATTTTCAGCAGAGTTATCAGAAACATCACTTGTTCTCTCCTCATAGTCTTGGTCCCCGTACCTCTCATCCCCAGGAACAGTCGAATCGGATTCATAATGTTTATCGCTGGACACCGAAGCATTCTCAGGATCATTAAGTCCTACACCTTTGGATGGAATTTGGCTTGGAGAGGAGGGATCGTATGGTGAGGCCACGCCACGCTTATCTACTGCGGGATACACGTTTTTGAGATCCTTTAGCAACTGCAACCGCTCAATCTCCTCGTCTTTCTTGGCGATGGTGTCTCTTAGAGATGCCACCTTCATATGAAGCACATAATTAAGTACAAGACTACAAAATTTACATTGCTTGTGTCCATGGATTATTGCCAAGGAATTGCAATGCGAGAGAGATATTACCTGCTGCATCAGCTCCCGAACATCCCTGCCGTCTTTACTGCTCCTCGCTGCCCCGAGCTCAACCCCAGAGACTCTCTCGGCAAATTTTAAGGTACTCATACTTTCTGAATACGATACCACATCGGGATTGAGCTGCACGAACATCAGTGTTTTTGCTTGACCACCTGCATCGAGAATTGGAAATCACATGTACGAGGTTCCTGTCAGTTTTCCACTCTCAAGTACTTGGACTATTCTGCAATCTTATAGAGAAAAGATAAGCAGCTTCAAGGCACTTTTAGGAGGATTACCCAAAGAACTCTGTAGGACTTGAGTAAGCTTGCTATTACGGAAAGGCACGTGAGGACTCTTCTGCGAAAGAGCGAAAATGACGTCTCCAAGGGCGGAGAGAGACTTGTTTATATGCTGTGCCTCTTTTAGTCTGTCACCAGTTACTTCTGAGCGGTCGACTCTTTCGCTTCCCGCTAGATCTACCAAGTGAAGATTACCATGTGACATACTTCCAGTCTTCACATCCATCCCACGAACATGCACAGTCACAATACTGTCACCACAAAATTTCAGAGAAAATTACAGCTCAGAACCACAGATGCATTAGGGTTTAGAACATCAAGAGACAAACAGAACATCAGATCAAGAACCTGTGCGAGCGGCTACTCCTTTCATTCAATGCGGTGGCGCCGACGGCTCTATTCTTAAGCCCTATGTCCATTAGTTCCATAACATCTGAGCTCGCTGTGACGGGATGCATGCTAGCATCTGGAACAGCTAGACCATTTGCTTGAGGGATTGATGAAATCCCTAGTGTAAGCATGTTAATGAAAACCAAGTAGCAGAGCATGGAATCAATTCTTCCTATTTAAGTTTGGAACTTCCGCGGTGAAAACGAATGAATCTTATCATATTTGATTTAACTGTAAGTAATTATAATGCTGCAAAAGGATATTTCTTCTGAGAGCCGCTGCTGGATAGTAGATCGTGCACTTGTTCATTGTAGATCTCAACCATTTGAACCAAGATTTCATACACGATGGCTCTTCTTCTGCTCTCAGTGATATTGAAAAGGTCATTGAGAGCTCGATAGTTAACACCCCAGCTCTCCTTAGTTGCTGCACTAGGACCGCTCTGGCATCGCATAACAATGACTAAGTTTGTAAGGATAACAAACCATTTATCAAGCTAAATACAAATGTAGAGAGGACTTGTACCATCGTGTAAGTTTTTCCCGAACCAGTCTGGCCATAAGCAAATATGCACACATTATATCCATCAAGAACAGAACGAATGTAGGGTTGGATGTCGGAATATACCATCTCTGCCAACAATCAAGCAAGAAGCAAGACATTCTTAATTAAAATAATCACAAAATCAGAAACTTAGATAAAATAAGCTTAAGAGAAAAAAAAATCTACGAGTCATACATGACTAATTGCGACACGTATATACCCAGAGACTATTTAAATGCATGTGATTAGAAACGTATAGAGAGAAACCTTGAGAAGCAGCCGGACCATACGCCTTATTGAACTTGAACATGCGATGGCCATCTTTGCCCTGTTTGGAGGGATTAGCAACAACCAACTGTCCATCATCACCAGTACGTTCAACAATCGACTGTTTTCCACTCTGTCCAGGAAGTGGGGGCCTAATCCTACAATACACTCTGATATTACCTGTGCAATACACAAGCTACAAAAATCAAAAGCTGCGACCCTCACGAATGCCACACGTATTGGAAGTGCGAGTCGAAGTTCATGCACCTTTTAGATCTTGAACCTCATTAAATAGCCTCCTATTTTCTGCAAGAACTTGGTGATAGTTCTCTGCTGCGTTAGCTAATGCTTCAACCTGTAGTCCTGTCGAAAAATTGAGCAGACTTTTGAAATCGTTCCATAAATTTAAAAACTTTGCATTGATGGAAAGAAAAATTCTGGTAAACCAACCAACGCTGTTGAATTCCTCTGAATAGCTTCTTTGGGTGACCAGAAGTTCATGCTTGATGGACTTGAAAGAATCCCTTAGTTCCTGGAAGCTTTAGTCATTTAGAGGCACGTGTGTATGCACAACAGCATGAAATCAATTCCAGAGACACAGAAGATGCAGCTTACATGTAGAGCCCCAAATTGAAAATCCATAAATCTATGGAAGCTGTGCTCTTTCTTGTTCCACTTCTGGTTTTTGGATTCCGAGTACGCCTCAAGTTGTTTCACCTTATTTTTTGAGCCTGCCAAGTCCTGTTCGAGTTTCCTTATCCTCTCTTCAAGCATCATTGTAGCCGCATTAGCTTCTGTCTCAATTTGCAAGTGACGAAGCTGGTACGTCTTCTTTGCCGCTTCCAGCTCCTGAACCTTATTTCTGTATCCTGCCAAGTCCTGCTCAAGTTTTCTTGTCCTCTCTTCGAGTGCCATTTCAGCTGCCTTAGATTCTGTTTCCATTTGCAAGTGACTGAGCTCGTATGTCTTCTTTGCCACTTCCAGCTCTTGCTTCAGTGCTGAAATTACCAAGTTATGACTTTCCTTCTCTTTAGTCAATCTAGCTAAGTCCTCCTCTTCAAGCTTCCTCTTCTCTTCGATCTTCTCTTCCATTTTGATCTTCTCGGTCTGCATGATGAGAGCACTACTGAACCACATCACAAGTGTCCTCAAGACGTGCTCATGGATTAATTATTCTGACAGAAAATATGCACACATAATAAAAAACTGGCACTTCACCTGGAGTCGGTGAAGCCGATCCATAGAACTCTGTGCATAATCAAAAGGACACTATGAATTCCGTATCTGACGTAACTATAAAACCGAATATGACCTATTTGCACCAAGTTGATCATTTCACTGACCTCTGTCTCTTCACAAGGTCCAGTTGCCAGGGCTTCAAGTACCTTGATCCTAGATTGATACTTCTCCTCACGAGCCTTGAAGAGATTATTTTGCTGAATGCACGGCACATTTATTAAGCAATCATCTAATATAATCAATAGAATGCTAAGAATAGATGCATCTTACAGTTCTTAAATGTTCTGCCTGAGTTGATATACGCCGCTCTATCTCCTGCACAACTTTTCTCAAGAGGCATGCGACGCGCTGAGTAAGAAAAGCACTAAAAATTGTAAGTAACAGTCCATTGTAAATATAAACCTTCATGTTTGAACATGTCCACTTTGATTGCAAATTGTTCAGCATACATGAGGTATTTCGCCGTTTTTCCTTTCAATGCTTTCGTCGAGAATTCCATTAACCACACTTAAAAGTGATTGGGTGGGGGCATTCTGCAGGAAGGATTAATGGCAAATTAGGTTAATAATTTTCAGAGCAATTTAAGATAAGCTCGTTAAATATCTTCACAAATCAAAACACAAAAGCTTACGTCCAAACTATTCGACTTCATCATCTCCGAGATCTTCGCTGCCGGAAGGTCCGCATATCGACCTTGCCTCAGTTGAAATACCTCATGGAACTTAAGCCCGACATGATGCATTAGCATAGCTGATGGATCTGTAATGAAAGTAAAATAAAATATTCCATGCTTCAACGAAAGGTGTGCAAATGAAAGATAGAACTTCCTGTAAGACTGCTAGAGAGAGAGAGAGAGAGAGAGACCTGACATGACAGGACTTCGCAAAGCACGTTGGAATTTTGATTCTGTCAAAACTTTGCACCTCTCTTGTCATAAAACGTGAGAAGATCATATTGTCAAATTAGCTAGGAGAACATCAACCATTTTCAAGATACAGATTAAGCTGAGCAAATATCGTGGAAAGTACCTGCATTACCATTTGGCATGAGCTGAGCTTTAATCGACAAAAGGCACTCTATTACGGGCTTCATAGATCCCTTCATTATTAGAAAATTCAAAATGAGAACATTATAGTGGAAAAAGAAATAACTGAAGAAGTTTGTGAAAGCATCAAATGAAGGGTTGCCAAAGATTTGACTAGTAGGCATTTGGCAGAGAATTTCTTCAAATGGCATATATCAATCTTTGTGTGACCCAAGAAACTACATGCATAACAGGGTCATTCGTATCTGTATTAAAAGGATCAGTCCCCTCTTTTATGAATTGACAAGCTAGATATTTCTCCTTTTTATTTTGCCCTTTGTAGACTTATGCAGTTCAAAAGATAGACAGTCGGAAAGTACTTACACGTGCATAATGTATGAAAATGCATACAAAAGGTGATACCTCCTCTAGGTCTGCGATCTCAAACCTGGCAATCCCCATCTCATCCATTGCGGCAACGAACCTTTTGATCTGATCTCTATGAAGGGCTGAAGAGTGATCGAAATAACCTCCCTATAAATCTAAGCATGTTTAAAAAAAAAACCTCATCCTCCAACTGTAGTATCTTTAAAAACAAAACAAGACATCTGATTTACCTCGTTGATGTGACTAGGTCTCAACCTTTTCAAGATCTGACACAGGGCAGACCCGTCAATCAAGCTTGATCTCAACTCCTCGTCCGATGCTTGAAGAGGTAAGGTTAAATCAGGACACATGCTGCTCAACCATTCAATGAGAAGCACTCTTTGTTTTGCTGGAGGGAGATAACATTACAGGCTAGTGAGAAAAAGAGATGACAGTAGACATGGATGGGGAAAGTAGATTTTATTACCTTCGACCTCACTGTTGTTATTCTCGGTGGGAACATTGTCATTGTTCACAGTCTGATAGGATCTATCGGGTTTCCCATTCTCTTTCATGGACTTTGCTGCTAAAGGTTCCATTACTAAATCATCAAATTCAGTGTCTGACTGCTAATTCCTGTTGCCAACATAGAGAAGAAGTCGCCTTTAGGAGAAAAAACAAGCTAACTGCAAAGCTCTTGGTGCCTAATATAAGAGAAAATTTGATGTCAACCATTGCCTAATATGATCATATGCAATGAAAGGTTCTCCGGAACATGAAATTTGCTAGAGTGCGGTTCTACAGGGTGAAAAAGAAGGTAGGGCTGATTTGGCACGAATTGCATTATGTACTCAAAGGACCTCGCAAAAGCATTCCCAAAGAAGAGCTTGATTTCCATCCAAAAGATCTAAGCACACTCTAATCACCATTTGAGACAAGAAGCTCTAAGATCACCAGCCAAAAAAAAATAGCTTCTGTTCTCACCCTTTCACCTCTCACTGCATCCTTACGGACATTCCATAAATCATCTTTCCCTATCTTCGTAAGGCTTTACAAGGCAAAATGATGGCTCGGGTGAAGTTGAAAAAAAGGAACAGAAGCAGAATAGTTTGGTAATCGATACAGATGAATCATCCATGTTAGTGTCATATGGTGATCAACAAACAGATCAGCAAGCCATGCAATGGAGCTAATGCAGGCAACACTTTTTAGACTAGTTGCATCATGAAGCAAGCAAATCAGTGAAAATGGCTCCACTATCTGTCTTAAGTAATTATAGTTAAGTAGCTCCATGAACAGGAAGGCACCATGAAACAGCATGACAGAGGTAACTTGACAAAGAAGCAACAACAAACTGGGTGAATAACAGTCATTTTCAAGCGTCCCGTGACCTCTTAACTGAAAGAACAGTAGCCACAGGACCACTGATTTTATTTGCTATTCCATATGATGTTGATATGCTAAAAATCAATCACACACGATTCATGAAACAAAAACCTTAGCAAGAATATGCTTCTTGCATAGACTTCAGGATCCCTACATGAATATCCAGTCTATTTAACTGTCCGCTCTAGTCCGATCTTTTTCCTCCATCCGCAAAAGGCAAACTCATAAAACGATACCGTTCTTCCTTATTTAGTTCCTCATTAGCTATTTTGTACCCTGGGAGGCCCAATTTGACGCGACCGAAGAGTGCAATCCATAAAAACTGGAAACCTATCATATGAAAAACCATGTGAAAGAAACCTGACCTGCAGGTGACAGATGCTTGAATGTCCCCAATGGATGCTCAACCTCCAAGAGACAACATTCCACTATATTGAGCTTGCGCTATGAAGCCCGATTCGGAAAGACTTCAAATCCGGCCGTTCAAGAAACTGCAAGAACAATTACAAAAACATGTTTTTCACAAATTATATCAGCAGTGAAACTGGAAAGAAGATAAAACATCCAAAGGTCTCATCACCGCGGCTAACAAAAAACTCTACCAGAAAGAAAGACCTAAAAGCAGAGGAGAAGGACATTGATGGTGAAATTGGTAATGCGCCTCCATAAAGCAGATTTTTCTTCTTCTCCCATCCGAATTGATCCAAAAGGGAAAAACTATAATCGCCCAGATACTGTTTAATCTAACTCTTTATGATCCCCCTCACAGGAGCCCATCAGGACCACCATGATCAACATGCAAAAACCACAACAATGCAGATTGCTAAACGGGCAACAAGAGCGAAAGAGACGACCTTGACATTGCGAACTCGACCCGGGACAAAAAGGAAATAAAGAATGCGAACAGCACAACGCAGGACGGAACCAAAACCTGACGTGAAGCTGGGAGCACGTCGATCGAGTTGCATGAGAGCCAAGGAGAGACAGATTTGGAAATTCCCACTTTATTCTTAGACATCAATTTCCCTTTTTTTAATACGGTTTTTCGAGTGAGGCGGTGCGTTTGATTGGTCTTCCGTGCACTCTGCGCCATCGCTCAAAGCCTCTGCGGCTTCAGGGGAAAGAAGGCGGAGAGAGCCCATGAAAGTCGGAGTTCTTTCTGCGCACTTTCCCTCTCTCTTCATCGAAGTCGTCGTGGGTGTTCGCCACGTGTCCGGACCAAAACGATGGCGACGGCCCGCCTTCTTCCGGGCGACCTTCGTCGGTCGCCGCAAGGTTCGAACGTGCTCGTTGCCAAGAAAATATTCATGTGGAAAATTTGAAATGAGTGGGATAATTCTACGGTTACTATATTAAAATTGGAATTATTTTATAACTTTTTAATATCCTTATAATTTTTTTATTAGGCGGTCCGTTATGGGTTTATTGCAAATGCAATCTAGGAAGATAAAGATTCGATTACAATGTAATGATTAATTCTTTGGTTCTTGTTTCCCCTTTTTGTCAAATTGATGAGCGTGAGAAGGTTTTGAGAAGCTAGCTTTAGGATTTCTAAAGATCTTTCAAGGTGATATCCAAGTGAAAATAGCTATTTCAGAATTTAGCTTTCGAAAAAGCGAAACTTTAAGATCAAATCGAAGTATATGCGTTAACATAAATTTAATCTTTCAATCCGAGGGTTTTTATTAGGATTTGCCGAGGAGAGAGGAGAGGGAAAGACTGCAGGCGTGAGCGTTGTGAGGCAAAAGGGAAAGATCGAAAGAGGAGAGGAAGCGTGCGTGAGACATTTAAAATAAATAAATAACAATCGGTCTGGGCGGTCTAGCTGGGTCCAATTCTCCCTTAGAATTAGGAATCGAATCGCCCGAACACCAGTTCTATTTTTAAAAATCAGGAATCGGATTGGCACTTTCAGGTGCCGGATCCTCATCGAAATAAACTTAAACCAAAACTGAACGCAGAGGGAATTGGTTCCCAGTAAGCCATATTCGAGCCCAATCGACACCACATTTTTTTTTAATTCAGGTTATGAATGCACTCGGGGATAAATACTCGGACAAAATCAAAGTAGAACACTAGTAGACCCACGTCATTGAACTAATCGAAAGGTTAGAGACAAAGAATTTCGGATTTTTTTCACCTAGTGAGAACACGATGAACGCCGGATGCCTCCGTTTGCTCTTTCTTTCTTTCTTTGCTAAGCTCCTTATTCGGCCACACCAACTTGCTTGCTTTCTACCGATAATTCCCCCATTAGACTATATATTTCCCTTTTGAGAATATGTGGATAGATGGTTGAATTGTATCTTCAAAAGACGGAATTAATTTTTCTTTTTATATTTCCTCACCTTTTTATTTTATTTTATTTCTAATCTATTTTGGTCAAGTTCACATTTCCTATCTTGTACCGGCTAAATATTCTTATTGGATAATGACACAAACGATCCATTAACTTTGGCCCCGTGTGCAATGTGATCCTAGAAATTTTAATTAGTTCAATGTGGTCCATGAACTTTAATCTAAAGTTCGATATGGTCCTTGAACTTTTTATCTGTTCAATCTGGTCCATAGACTTTTTGGATATGTTTAATATAGTCCTTTCATTAATTCAAGATCGGGAACACCATTGACAATATTCATATGGTTTAAAGATTGATTTGAATATATAACAAAATTTCATAGATTATATTAAATAAATAAAAAATTTAAGAATCACATTATATATTAAACCAAAATTCAAGAATCATTTTTCCCATGTTTCCTATTCTTATCTTTGTATTAGCTTCTTTCCTAATTCAAAACCACACCATTCTGCCATGCAAGAACATGAATGGGAGTGGCCCAGTTTCACATAGAGGCCGGCTCATGTGGTCTTGGTCTTAAAAGATTAAAATGAATTTGAAGTCCATTACCTCTAAATTCAAGCTCGTTTCGCACCTTGGCCCAATTCGAATGCAATTTACGACCGTACCTATGTTTCATTCGATGAGGAAATATTTCTAGTATCTAGATGCAATACGAATGTGAAATTACGCGTTACCGACATTCTTATTTAGGAGTCAAATTCTATTGTTTCCAGCGAAGTCAAATTCTATTGTTTCCAGCGAATTTGATACCCATATTCCTATTTAGGAGTCGAATTCTATTGTTTCCAACGGATTTCAATCCCTTATTTTTTATAAAATGAATGAGAGATCTTTAGGCAAAGTGAACCCTTTAAAAACAATTTTGTTATTTTTTGGTCATACGATATCAAGGTAATATTCCTTTGAGAAAGCATAGTATGTAAGGATGATCAAATAAACTTGATGTTGATCCTACAGTTGCCAAGTTTTCCCACAGGATCGGTCATACTCAACATAAAAATCTCGAGTTGCTTCAGGTCTCATTAAATCCTAGGATTCGAACTTAGTTGTTTTGGCCGTCAATCTTGGATTTACTTGGAGATTTCGATTCCAACATATGATCCAAAACAAGAAACCCTAGCTTTACTGAACTTGCTGATGAGGTGACTCAGGGGAGTCGATGTACATCCAATCGAGTGCATTGAAACATTGTTACAGGGCTTTATGATCTCAGAAACCCACTTGGAGATCTTTCTTATTAGTCCTGCTTCTTCAGTACATCACTTTCAGTCTTGAAATGTCAGTGTGCAATGAGCTTGCTTGTGTTATGCGCCTCTTCACCATCTCTACACTGGTTGAGTTTGTGCTCCAAAGCAGGCCATCGTTTTCACTTTCATGGGTCACTGACGGCGAGACGCGCGCGCTTGCTGCTGCGTCTGGCCCGCGATAGGTACTGAGCCAAAGAACAAAGACTCGGCCGGCTTAACAAACCAACCATGATAATGTCATCAAAAAAGGGTACAAGTAGAAGGGAAAACATTATGTTACAGTCTCATAGCAGAGGCTGAAATCACTCTCACTTAGGCAGGCTTGGATGATAAAGATCAAGCGTCATCTACATCACTGTGTGCATGGTTTGGCTGGATTCGACCGCGTCGTGTCTCGTTCCCCTGCGTCGAAATGCTTGCTCTTCTCTTTGGACTTGTTTCTGGACTAATAAATCCGAGGAAAAAGGAGAGATTAGTGGAACAAGCAACATATAGGAAGAGCAATATCAATGCATATGCAAGCCAAGAACAAGATGATTAATGCTGAAACCACATGGAGAGATGCTATGGGAGCTCCCTTCAGTCCAATCAATGAGCAGAGCACAACGGAAGGAGTTGCTCCCACACCATGCATCTAGCTAGGCTCAACCTTTGATTGACTGATTATCCGATCCAATCGATCCCTCCAACTAGCATCGAAATGATTGAGCATAGCCCGGTGCATGAGATGGCAGCTCGGTCCGCATCTCGGCCCTCTGTATTGGACTGAAGGGAGCTCCTTATGTATGGCCTTCCACACACCAGAGAAGCTGATGAAATTAAAGTACTTAGTATAAGATTTCCTGGAGAGGAGGATGAGAGATGATATCACAGAGGTGTGCTGTTTCGCCTTCCTCTGCTTCTTCCTTTAAATACTAGCTCGTCGCCACCTTATGTAGGGGTTGAAGTGAGATGACATAACAGGTCAAAAAAAAGCATCGCAGCATGAAGAGACACCACGATTCATTCATGGGAATCTTCCAAATGGGTGCATAAGATAATCAGATGAGCATTTGGTGGTTTTTGTCCTCGTTCTTATTGGGGTGTACATCTGTTTAAAGCAATGCAATCAATGGCATCCTGTGCACTGTTGATGCACGCCCCGTGATTGCTTTTGCTCCCACAGCTGTCCAAGACGCTACTGATCCGTCACCTTTTTTGATGGAGTTTACTGTTGAGATATACTTTATGATTAATCTTCTTTTATCAGTTTATCTTTGAAATGACCTCGTTTTAATGCTTCTTCTCGTGACGTGCATCTGATTTACAATTAAGAAAGCTTGTCGTGCTGTTTCACAGGTCATGTAGCTTACCTAGTGTGAGACTTTAGCATTAGTGGGCTTTGGTGATTAGTTCCTCAATCCATTGCTTGAAAGTTTTGACATTCGGTGTATTGTTGGATTTTAATGTTAATTTACTATATACTCTTTCGATTGGTGAAAAGTGTGCTAAAGGACAGGCTATGATGACTCATGTTGTCTTAAGAGTCTCTTACTCAACGTGGAATCTTCTATCGAAACCATAATTATCCATATAATCCCTAATATAAACTCATCATGTCAAGTGTGTCAATAATGGGTCATTCTCTTCACGCGAAACCGCAATGTTCCAAGACTCAAGAGCCTAAGTAGGCCAAAGATCTGTTAAAATATGGTTCAAACTTCTGACATCTGAAATACGGCAAATACAAAATTACTGAATCAGTTATGCACGACAATATGAACCATTTAATTGAATTGAACAGCTTCAATGGTGTTTATCATAGCACTGTCATCTGTAGATCAAAACATGGGGTTTGCTTCTAATTGCACAATAAGGCTCCTGTCCACCAAATCTTTGGGAGAAGATTCAGCCGTACAAATGTTCCCATTATCAAAACGTTCGTCCAAGGTTTTCGGTCAAGAGGACAGCCATGAGAAACCGACAAAGATGCACGGAACTCCGAACCCTAGTCGTCCGATGGTCATTCCAAAACAAGGTACAAACGAACGGACGGTCGTGATCCCAGGCCCGAGGACTCGTTCTTTTGTTCCCATCTCTTCCCTGCGATTTCTCTGCAATTCACGAATATTTTGAATGACCCTTTTGGAAACTTGGGGTGACATCTGTCGTGGCTTTGGAGGTTTGCAGATATCCATGTCTGCCCCCTCGTTGCAGATGTTTGCATCGACTCTTTTAAGGTCACATGGCTCGTTCAGTTGACGAGTGTTGGGTACCATAGTGTTGCAATCTTGACGTAGATATCGATTCTCATCTTGACGAGACATTGTGTGGATTGCAATCCGAGAGCACTGTGCTTTTTACAAAATCTTTTTACATATTTGAAAAATACAAAATAGTAATTAGACAAGTCAAAATAGATTATAAATCAATTTTTTAACCTATATATAATAGATTGAATTATTATACGTATGATTGAGAAAAAAACACTGTCCGGATCGAACCGAACCAACTAGTTTTGAGCGGTTCTCGGGATCAACAATCTAGTTCCCAATTCCATAAAATTAGAACCGATGAATTTTAGTTTGGGTTGTCCGCTTCCCGATTCCAAAAGTGGAACTGCACACTCAGACCATCCGGACCGAACAAATTATCTTTTTAATTTCTTACAAATCTGAAAATACCTTACTCGCTACTCCCATTATGCCTCCTTGTCCAGAGAGTTAGCTTCTTCGCTTTGTTGCCCAAATAAATTTGTTTGTCCATGGTCATCGCTAGCGTCGCTCATCCAAGCCGAGATACACCTTGTGTCCTCTCCGTCGTCGCTTGCAGCCATGGAGGAGCTGTTGTCGCTAGGTCAAGATCTAGAAGTTCGCAGACTCCACATCTAGACCAGTGGAGTCGTTAGTTCATTCGTCCAAGTCCGTCGTCACTCCATGGATGACCCACCATCTGGAAGTTCACAGGCCAGATTAGGAGGCACAACTCTAAAGTCAGACCAGCAACTTGTTCAAGCTGAGCCACTCCTCCATCGTCCAGGCTTGCCAGATCTGTGTACAAGCCGCCTCGCGAGCCACGGACATGGCCAAATCTGGATAGGCAATGAGTAGGTTACCATGAGCGACACTAGAAGGGGTGGCTTGGCTTGGAAGCGTGAGAGGGCTCAACGACGGTGGGGGAAGCCACCTATTCGATCCGGTTCCCGCTTCCAGAGAACGGGGAACCAATCCCGCCGGTCTGGTTCCCACGCAAGAACGGGAGAACTGGGAACCAAACCGTCCGAGAACCGATCACCTCTAATTATAGGACTTGATTATATTCAATAAATTGATTTAAATATAATATGTGTATCAAATATCTATTAAATTGGTCAAAAATGGGTTTACAACCCAACCCAACCCACCTCTACGATTCTATCTTCATTCTCTCATGCTCTCATTCGATCTTACGTTTGCTCGCTCCGTACTCTAATCTCAATTTAGATATAAATTATTCCTAAATTATGCTAAATATAGAAGTGCTTTAATAACACGGATTGAGTATGAAATAGGTATAAGTTTGATCAGTTATGAGTCACTAAATTTAAATTATATGGAAACTGATCAAAACAGATTAAATGAATCATTTGGGTCTATCATTTTCGACCCGACCCGATCCAACATACCCATTTGATGGGTCTTATAGTAATATGAAGATTTATGTATTGCAAGTTATAACCCCTAAGTAAGCTTCAAACAAAGTAGAGATATAATAAGATAATCGACAAATCCTTGTAATCTTGAGGTGGTTTCTTCCAACGGCACCATACGACCATTTTGAATTCAATCCGCGGACACAAACGGCGGAAAATTGTTGATTTTTCCGCGAAACGAATGGAGTATTCAATTGATCGCCATCATTGAGTCTCTCTCCAAAGCAGCGGGCCGACCTCTCGACGGATATAAATGTCAATTCGCTGCCCTTTCCTTTCTTTTCTTATTTCACCTTTGAGGGTCCAACTGTCTAACATGATACAAAACAAGAAGAGGCCCCTGCCATGTTTGGCTCAAAGTTGAGCCAAAGAAAGAGGTGTGTTGACATTCGATATGAAATTCGACTACACAACATTTAGATTCCATTTATTTAGCAAAAAATGAATAATTTGAAAATTATTTTTTAAAAATTTATCGCTCGTATCACTTAAAATAATTAGTCAATGAAAATTATTTTTACCATCGACAATAATTTATATTTAAATATTTTCATGAATAATGAAAATATTTTTTGTTTATGCATTTTGATAAGCGATATAAGCGATCATTTTTAAGAAAATATTTTTTAAATTATTTATTTTTTGCGAAATAAACTGAACCTTAGTATATGATCACTTTTGGTCATCTAGAGAAGTACCCAAGATATTCGAGTAATCACCACCACAATGATTGGCCTATTGGTTTAAGGATTAGTTTCAAGTGCTTTGTGGCTCCCCTGGTTACACGCTCGATAACCCGTCACCCCTAATCGTTCCCTGGCCTCAGGGAGCGTTGATTCATCTGTGGCGTAAGTTAGATCAGGTCAAGGCGTAAAATAACTCCGGCTCTATTCACACTAGTACCTCGATGGGGTGGTGGGGATGGGCTTTCTCAAAATGAAGTAATTATAGCTCGAAACTACCTATTCCATCGCGGTGTTGAACTCTCATGGTAATGTCCAAGAGGATTATTGACGCTGGTCGCCTCTTTCCATCCCCTTTTTACTACTGAAAATGTATTTTCTAAAATAGTCATCGGAAGATAAAACATGTGAAAATATATAGATTGATCATAGTTTATTAAACTATGTGCTCTTATTAATAGTCTTTATCCCTTTCACCGTCATTTTAATAACTACTGTTGCAAAACAGTGACATCAAAAAGTTAAGGTGAATTTAATAACCCTCATGATTAGAAGAGTCTCCATCGGTAATTGACATGCACAGCACATTATAACTTGATCAAAGCTAGAAAACGACGAAGAATTGTGGTCAACATCACAATATAAAAAGCAATGAGATGACCTCGAAGGCAAAATGTTTCCGAATACGAAAGGATAAAAGATAGCATGAATATCAAGTAGATCCAGAAACAATTCATGAGTGCCAGAAGAAACTATCTGTTGTATATTTAAACTCGACGCAGATAGCAAAGCCTATCGCTTATCAATAATGCAACGGGGAGAAAATCACTGACTTGTCCTCTCAATGAAAAGATTAAAGCCTTGATTGACGTGCTTCTACGCATGTTCATGACACATGATACGACAAACACAAAAGAGATGAACAAAATCCTCAATAAACAGATCTTGCCGATGTATATAAACAACATCGAATTAAGTTACATTATATGCCAATTTCGATAAATAAATTAAAAAAAAACCATTTAGTTTATTATATGTCCTCGACCTACAATCATGGAATGGGTCAATGAACTTGCTAGCAAAGATGCTGCAGATCCATAGCAAGAAAGTGATGAAGGAAAAAATTGAGAAGTTTATGTGGCTTCAGGCTCATCGGAGAGATGAAAGTGATTGCTTAATCAATCACCCTTTTCAATGATACTCTAGAGAAGTCAATGTCAAGCAAAGTAGAAGATTAAGGTTTACGTAGTTTTAGATCTCTCCAGTTATACACTGATCTGCAAAATCCTTTGGCTTACGCAGTATCACGGACGGAAAGAAGGTACTTTGTGCGTCGGCCCATGCAATAATAAGCGGGGAAATAAGCTAATCGTGGGTGAGAGTTTTCAAGAGTTGAACTTGAAGTTTGGGGGGAAAATACCAAAAAATAACCTAAACTTGTTGCACTTGTATTAATTCGATCAGAAGCCTTTTAATTTGGTCACATAGTTATAAACATTTTGACAATTTGCCAATATAGTCCATCCGGCCAATTTAGCTAGAAATTAATGATGTGGACGTTAGCCATCCTACGTGGTACGATCGACATTACTGTGGAAATTTTTTGAATCTTTTTATTAATTTTTTCTTTTCTTTTCTTTTTTATTGTTAAGTGCTAGCAAGAGGTCGCCAGCCATCGAACGAGGCCCGTCAACCCTCGACAGCCACTGGGAGAGGGTCGCGAAGTTCTCACCTTTGGCAATGGTCGTAGCCCTCACTCAAAGCTGGGCAAGGACTCACTAACCTGGCCGTTGGGCAAGGGTTGCAACCCTCACCAACGGCCAGCGAGGGCTCGCAGGGCCTCGCCCAGTGGCTGGCGGGGGCCACAAGGGGTCACCGGGACTTAGCCTGTGGCCCCCGACCCTTTACAATAAAGAAAGAAAAGAATTTAAAAAAAATTCATGTCAACATCAGCGTTGCCATGTAAGACAATCAATGTCTGCATCATCAATTTCCGGCCAAAATTGGTCGGATGAATTATATTGGCAAATTATCAAAAGGTTTAGGACTATATTTGCGAAATTGAAAAACTTATGACCGAAGTAAAACAAGTGCAATAGTTTTAGGTTATTTTTTGGTTATTTTTCCATGAAGGTTTGGTTGCCATGCATATCGTGCGAGCAATGTAATTGATGGGTTGCACAACGTCAGCCCGTGTAGTCGAAATATATAAAATACTCTCTCCCCGACAGGACATTCTTCCATGAGCACTGGCCAGCATGAACATGTTAAAGGAAGAAACAAACCCTTGAACTCGACCATGGTCCATAACAGTGTTGGACCATGGATTGGTCGTTAGATGGTACCACTGTTTTTTTCTTTTTTTTGGTCCGAGATGGTACCATTTGTATTGAGCTGTTGGTTTGTTAGATGCAACATCGGCGACCAAGTTCCTGCACTGAACATGAGTCTCGTTCGAAATCTCTTCTTCTCGGCTCAGGCCCAATATGCATGTGGAACGTATAATGTTGGCGGTGTTGAACCTTGGGACCATGGGCCGGGTCAAACCTTTTTCAGGCACTCATGAGGCCCATGGTTACACCAGGTTGACAGCGGACCGATGGCCCTGCTCGTGTCGCCTCTTTTGGGGTGATTCATGCTCTCCATCGGCAGGAAGGCACAGGGGTCCCACTTCTCGGTGAGCGAGCAAGGTCCGGGGGTCGATAGGGCAGCACCCCCTAGTCGCCAAAGGGCTTTTATAGTTTGGGCTCGCATTTTATTGGTAATTTGAGTTTAGGCCCATAAATAGCTATTGTGCCGTTTATATATATAATGCATTTCTCTTGTAATTCTGTAACAGCCCGAATTTCGGCTAATTTTCGGGATTTATAGAACGCGTGATTTGTCAGTGTACTTATAGTAAAATCTCGCCCGAGAACTTATCACTCTCGGTTATTATTTTAGACCTGAGATTTCGCTAGAATTGCACTCGATCGAATTTGGTCGTTATTTAGACCCCGAACATTGTCAGCCGATTATTGGGAGTTTCAGAACGAAATAAATTGGACGGTATCGATATTATTGTGGCCAGCATCGAGATTATCAGGAATGGTGAAAAAGCGAATTTTTAGACCGGGTGCGAATTTGGACTGGTAGACCTCCCTCGTAGTGTGACTGGAATTATTTTATTTCAGTCAATTGCCTTAGAATATTATTCGGGATTTTTCGGGAATTATTAGGCCTTCTTCCGAAATTAAATTGACACCGATAAGTCGATTTTTAGTTGGACCGTGTCCATTGGTTCGCGCTAAAACTTAAAAATTTGAATTTTTCTCTCTCACTCTCTCTCCTCTGCCGGGCACCCCTCCCCGCGCGTCCTCCTCTCTCTCCTCCCCTCTCTCTTTCTTTCTCTCTCTCCTCCCCTCTCTCTCTCTCTCTTTCTCTCTCTCCTCTTTCCCCTCCGCGCGCCTTCCCCATGCAATTTTCCCCTCTCCCTCACGTCTCCCTCTGCATGCCGCCTGCCCCCCTGCTGACCTGACCTCTCTCTTCTCTCTCCTCTCTCCTTCTCTCTCTTCCTCTTTCTCTTCTTCTCTCTCTCTTCTCCCTCTTTCTCTCTTCTTCTCCGCTCGACCACCCCGCGCCTGATTTCGCTTCACCTGACCGGCCCACTGACCGCCGCTCGAGCCACCGCCGCTCGAGCCGCCGCCGCGCCGTGCCGCCTCGACGCCGTCGCCGGCGAGCTCCGCCGCCGCCATCGCCAGTCAGCCGCTCCCTTCTTCTTCCTCGCGCGCGCGACGACGAGCCCGACGCCGCTGCTCGCAGCACCGTCGCCGTCCCAGCCGTGCCCAACCGTCGCCGCCGTCGCCCTCGCCGGTCGACCGTCGCTGACGTCGCTGCTAGGCCAGCTCTTGTCTCTCTCTCTTTCCCGGCTTCCTCCCGGTTCGGCCCCGACGAGCCCGAGCCAACACGCCCCGCCGCCGCGCCGTGTCGCCCGCCGCCGCGTGCCGCTTCGCCGCCGGTCTGCTGCCTCCCCCAACCTCACCGTCTCTCTCTCTCTCTCTCTCTCTCTCTCTCTCTCTCTCTCTCTCTCTCCCTCACCCCCGGTTTCTCTCTCTCTCTTGTCTAGCTCGCCCGCCGGTCGCCGCCCAGCCACGCCGCGCTGCCATCGCCGCCGCTGCTGCCTCCGGTCGCTGCCCAAGCCGACCGGCCAGCAAGCTCAGCCGGCCAGCCAAGCCCGCTGCCGCGCCCCCGCCGTGCCCGCGTGCCCGCTGCCGCGCTCGCTGCCGTGCCCGCGTGCCCGTTGCCCGCGCTCGTGCTCGTGCCCGCGCGCCGCGCCCGTGTCGCCCTCGGCGCCGTGTGACCGCCGGCTTGCACCCGGAGCGCCGCCGCCGATTCTCACCGCGAGTCGGTAATCGGCCGCCCGCTCCCGTCGCCTCGGATCAATTTAGGCTAGTAATAATTTCTAAACCCCTAATTAGCCTAATTATGGATTTTTATGGGTAAATTAGCGGGGTATTAAGCTAATTTAAAGCTGATTAGTGTGGGAAAATGCATGGGCTGATTATAGGACCAAATTGGGACTTAATAATGTTGTTTAAGTGTGTTATAGAGACAAATTTATGGCTGTTGGGTACTGTTCATGCCCAAAACCGAATTTGGGAAAAATCGGCCTAAGTTGGGATTAATTGGACCCCTATTGTGATTGTTCCCGTTAGGTAATCCAGTGGCTGAGTGTGACTTGATTGGATTAAACTATGTGATGCCATGTTTGTGGGACTAATGACTAAGATTGAATTGTTAATGATGGGTCCTAAGCGTATGGAGTCATGTCGCGATAAACACTTGAGAAGAGTGCTGTGCCGAGAAAGGCTAGAAAGGACTATTTCGGACATACCAGTATGATATTGAATGGGTCAAGTGTGACTAATATTACTAAATCGTGTTTTGGCTCCGTCGACTCATACGTTCGTAATTGATTTGAGTATCCATTATGCATAAATTCGTACACTGCATTTTGATGCGAGTTGGATTCGTGAGTGCGGAAATGCATGTCTGTCGTGAGTAAATCGGGCCTTCGGGTCGAAACAACTGTGGCCTTCGGGTCGAAACCACTGTGGCCTTCGGGTCGAAACAGTTGGGGTCTTCGGACCGGGCCTTCGGGTCGAAACAGTTGGGGTCTTCGGACCGGGCCTTCGGGTCGAAACAGTTGGGGTCTTCAGACCGGGCCTTCGAGTCGGGCTTTCGGGTCGAAACCACTGTGGCCTTCGGGTCGAAACAGTTGGGGTCTTCGGACCGGGCCTTCGGGTCGGGCCTTCGGGTCAAAACCATTGTAGCCTTCGGGTCGGAACGAATTGTGGCCTCCGGGCCGGGCCTTCGGGTCGGGTTAATGAATTGTTGGCCTTAGGGTCGTAGTATCAATATAACCGTACATGTTTCATGTTAATATTGAAAGTCTCACCTGCAGGACGGTATAGTGGATTGGGCTATGGGCCCGGATGTATTTATGTTGGTTGTTGTTCTGGTTCATTTAGTCATGTACTTTATTTACCCTCTGGAGGTGCACTTAGTCTAGTTTGGGATTAGCGGTTTATTACTTGCTGAGTTTTCTCACGGTTGTGGTAAAACCGAACTTTTCAGATCCCCGACCATGAGGACGGCAGGCGTACCGATGCAATTTTTGGGAAGAGCCCCCAGCTAGTAGTAGAGCCCGAACCTGAGCCACTTACCCCTTTTTGTTAGTAGTGGCCTTGACCCGCTTTTGGATTTTGTAGTTTGGGCTGTATAAGAACATTGATTATGATTTTCCAGTACTGGTACAAGTGTTGATTCAGTGGTTACCCTTGGTTATGTGTTCTTATATGTACGGGTGGTTTAATTATTTCCGCTTGCGACGAGTTTCCTCTGATTGGGTTGTACGAGTCGGTGGCGCAATCCTGGAAGCGTCGCACTTCATATCGACCTTAGGCAGATGATCGTGCTCCCGTTGGGTGCGGGGCGTGACAAATTCAGTTTTGTAAGTGGAATGTGCTAATTATAGTTGAATCATGTACTGAATGTAACCCTAATTTAAGGATGAACTCGGATAAATCTTGTTTTTAGATTTCTCTTCCTCTCCTTTACTCTCTGTTTGAACCGGGATAAATCAGGAATCCTAACAACCTCAACTAAAATCTTGGATTGAGTCGCCATACGCCTAGTTCTCGTGTTGTCGACGCTTCACCCCTATGTCCGATGCCTGGCGAGATGGGTTATTTATTTATTTATTTTTACCAAATGCTCGCAGCATCTGCTCCGAGGCATTTTTTTGCAAAGCGTAGGTAGACTAAATTTAGACAATAAGTTGCCACCTATGAGTTATACTGTTATAATCTCCATCTCAAAAAATCTGATCTGGTCGCTTTTGAGTGGTGAGTTCGTCTTATAATTCAGAGATTATCTATGATGGGATTCATCTACTATTGGATCAGTCATTTATTCAGTGTTTAGTCGCCAATGTGTGCTCCTAACACATCGCACACGATCTCATCATGTTAACCCAAGCCTAATCCATCTTTCTCACTCTCTTCTCCTTTGTTACTACTGGATTGCGCCGCCACACCCCCCCCCCTCCGCTGCCGCCAGAATCGATGGCACTGCTGGACCATCATTGACACCGTCCAAGTGATCGTGGCCACTGCGCCACAACCACTACAAAAAAACTTGTTTTTTGCGACGGAAATTTCGGAAAAATCCGTCGCAAATCGGATTTGCGACGGAAAAAATTCCGTCGCTACTCGGGCGTCGCAAAATTTTGCGACGGAAAATTAACAAATTCGTCGCAAATTTGCGACGGAAAAAATTCGTCGCAAAATTCGTCGCAAATTAGCCACGAATACAATCTGTCACAAACATTCCGTCGCAAATTTGCGACGGCCTATTTCCGTCGCAAAAATCCGTCGCAAATTTGCGACGGACGTGTGAATGTCCGTCGCAAAATTGCGACGGACGTGTGCGACGGACGTGTGGAGGTCCGTCGCAAAATTGCGACGGACGTGTGGAGGTCCGTCGCAAAATTGCGACGGACGTGTGCAGGTCCGTCGCAAAATTGCGACGGACGTGTGCAGATCCGTCGCAAAAATCTGTCGCACATTCATCCCAAAGTTCGTCGCAAATTTGCGACGGACACGATCCGTCGCTAATTTATTTCTGTACAAAATTGGTCGCAAAATCATCGAAAAATTTGTCACGAATTTCGTCGAAAAATTCGTCGCGAATTTCGTCGCAAGTTAGCGAAAAACTTTAATAATAGCAAAATTTGGCTTAAAATATTTGTCGTTATTTTTGTATCATTTCGACCACAAATTATTGTTCATATCAATCAAAAGAGACAATGACATATAATTGAAACAGAAAAACGAACAAACCATAAATTCTGACAAATCAGCCACAATGACATATAATTGAAATAAATAACATAATGAAAGTTATAAAGTCTGACATAATGCTAGTTGATATCCAATATTACAATACATTCAAAACATAAACTAAGAGACAGGACAACCATAGAAGACGCAAAAAAAACCATACAGAAGAAGAGGCGGCTTTGGTACGCTGGTAGAACACCAAAAGTAGTTACCTTCGTCAAGACCTGAGGAAATGTCAATACAAAAATCAGTCCAGATTGTAACAAAAATAACAAAAATACGTTTCAGAACGAACATAAATGTTCTTACATATGAATATGAGTGAAATTATGAAAAACCAAGATTATGAAGCAAGCTTACCCAAAATTTTAACTAGGGAGACCGGAGAAAATCATCATCATCACCATCATCATCAGCATCAGCATCAGCATCAGCATCAGCATTCTCGGCATCAATGTGTTGGTCATCACCTATTGGATTGGCTGGAGGTACAGGAGGCCCGGCATTGCGTTGGAGGTTAAGGTGTTCCATAATCGCTCTCACTTGTTCTTCCAAGTTATATATTCGTTCATCCTTCTTAAAAATTAAATTATTCAGACGATCCACTTCTTGGTTCAATTGCTCCTCCACTCGTGACTTCCTTCGACCAGTCCCAGCGGCTGATGAACTTCAAGGCTTATTCGGCATGTATATCCTTGACAACGATCCCAGCCCAAATATTTTCCCTTTTTTCGGCCCACCCGATGCCTCCATCCATAATGCCATATTATTAACTGGTGGCCGGGACTCAGGACAATCATCACTACCACTAGCACTACCACTTGCACCAATTAACAAATCATCATATTTTTCCTACATTAACAATGTAGATGAAAATAAAATCACTATATATATATATATATATATATATATATATACCATAAATATTGAAATCATTAACGGTTTTGCATTATAGTTTACATATAAGTCAAAGTATAACCTTACATACCTTAACAGCTTTTGCTCGATCGCCAGTTTATGTTTTATCTTTCTTTTGGAATGTGCGTTCAAATGTAGCTACAAATGTCGGTTCCATCCCCAATTCATGTGCCTACAAAATGTAAACTTGAGTAACTGAATTAAATTAACTTATAAGTCATTTAACAGACTTACCAGTCGTTTGCGATGCTCCACAATGTTGATAGAGCCCCCAGCATATGTGGCTGACCCATCACTAGAACTAGAAGATCGGTTCTTCTTATTCTGCTCACAGAGTTGCCGACTCTGTTCAGATGCCCAAAATGTGTTAATTGCCACCCAATTGTCAGCTGTAAAAAAAGACGGCTTCGCTTGCTTGCTCTTCGCTCTATTCATGACATTTCGCATAAAATCACTTATTTTTTTATCGAAAATTCGTCTCACTTCATTGTCTTCCGTTTCGTCCCACGTGAACTTCCGCTGCAATAAATAAAAACACAAATTGAAAATTACTATGATGATCACATATCCATAACCATGCACCAAACACATATAGACAGATTTTGTAAAGTTCATGTCGGGAAAAATATCTGATCCTTTAGATATCGAAAACTACAAAGTTGTTCTGGTCCCTTTACATCATTCTTGACCATCAATATACTACATCAAACTTAATTTTTGAGAAAATAAAATATGTACAACTTACCTTGAACTCATTCCACCACATTTCTTTTACTTCTTGTGGAACACTTCTGTAATTAAGATACTCTCCCATCCAGAAGTTTCTGACTATTTTGTTCAATTCTCTCACAACAGACGTAACATCCATGAATCTGCATTTATACAAATATTGTGCAACATGGATAATTCAGTTAACATCAATATTTAAAGCCCTAAATATGACATATACTAAAATAAAAATGAAGTACTTACGAATCTCCACATGGACATATAAAAAATCGGTTATCTTCTTGCCCTCTGTTTCCGTCAATATTCGATTGTTCCGCCGAATAATGGGGTGGAACGGAAGGAGGGGGAGCTACAGGAGATTGAACTGGAGAATGTTCAGTTGGCATGTGGTGAAGTCCTGTAACATGTTGTTGATTGTGGGAGGAAGGGCCAACGTGCTCATATTGTGACGGACCATATTGTGGTTGAGGGTTCAATGCCGGGACATGAGAAGAGGAAAGGGACGGGGACGAGGACGAGGACGAGGAAGAGCCTCGTCTTCTAGACATAAATCCTCCACGTTTAAACTGACAAGTAGGAAGGTTATACGAATATGTAAAGAACTATTGACACGTATTACGAACACATAATGATGTACATGACGAAACTTACCATTTTGATGAAAAGACTGAGAAAATGTTTCCTTCAAATGAGCCAATGTCGAGTGCTTATGACGTGTAATTTCCTACAAATAAATATATTATGAATCCCATTCATTTTCATATGAAACATCAATGTATGAGCACGATATGGGTGGCCACAGGTATCAAACATCACTATATGTAGTGTGTCCATTTTCATTAATTTTTTTACCACGTACAAAAATTTATATTTCACTGAAAGTGAGTGGCCACAAATATTCTAAATCATTCTATAAAGCTTTGTAAGAAATAAATTATTATTGTTATTCTTAAAATTTTTTTTGGAGGTAAAAAAAAATTTCACTAAAAGTTGGTAGCCACCGATATTCTAAGACATTCTGTAAAGTTTTGAAATTTTAAGAATTTTAAGAATTTTTATATTATTAATTTTAATATAAATTTTTTCTTGTGAAAAAAAAATTCCATACTAAAATTGGGTGGCCACAAGTCGTCTAAACTATTAGGTATAGTTTTCTAAATTTTAGTCATTCTTTATTTTTACAATTTTTAAGGCAGGTTACAAAAATTAAATATAACTAAAAGTGGGTGGCCACAGGTATTATAAACCATTTCGTGAAATTTTGGAAATTTTTAAATTCTAATTTTTTTTCCATCTAAAAAAATTTAAATTTAATCGCAAGTTGATGGCCATATGTTTTCTAGGCAATTCTGTGCATTTTTTAAATTTTAAATTTTTTTACTTTTTCTTCACAAAAAAAAATTTCCCTCATAATGGGTGATCACATTTATGTTAAGTATGTTATCATGTTATGGAAATTTTAAATTTTTTAATAATTTTTTCGCCGGAACGTTAAAAAATGTAAATTTCATTGAAAATGGGTTGGCACTAATAATTTTTGCAATTTTGTGATATGATGAAATTTTAGTTTGTTAAAAAGTTTAAAAAACTTTTATGGTCAAATTTCATATATGTTGTCAGTATTTACCGTTTTTTTAATTTTCCATAATTTTTTATAAAATTATTTAATTTTCAAGTATTTTCTGCGAAAACGTTTAATCAATTATCATATCGTCATTTAATGCTTAATCATCCACATAATAAACAAATTAACCAGTCGACCATCGATCAAAGTCATATGCAATCCTGAAATCGACCCGTAATTTAGCCAATCAAAAGTAATCCTAAATAATCCGTAACTAAATCCGACTAATTACCTAAATATACTAACTACGGATTAGAAAATAGACCTACTTAGTTTAAGGACAACAAAACCTTGTCTTATGGACAGTGACGGTCCCGGGCGTGGGTGACGGCGAGGGCGGCGGCAGCGATGGTGACGACGGCGGCGGCGGCGGCTGGCCGGCGGGGCGGCGGTGACGATGGTGGCGGCGGCGGCTTGCCGACGGGGCGGTGGTGACGACGGGGGCGACGGTGGCGGCGGCCGCCGGGGCGGTGGTGACGACGGCGGCGGTGGTGGCTCACCGGCGGGGCGGTGGTGACGACGGCGACGGAGGCGGCTGGCCGGCGGCGAGGGCGACGGGGGCGGGGGCGAGGGCGGGGGTGAGGAGGGGCGGGGGCTCGGGCGACGGGACACGGCGGGGCCGGGGAGCGGGCCGAGGGCGGGGGCGGCGGCGGCTGCTGGCCGGCGGCAAGGCCGAAGGGGGAGAGGGCGGGGGCGACAGCGACGGCGGGGGCAGGGGCGGGGCGAGGGGAGACGGCGGGGCCGGGGGCGGGGGCGACGAGGGCGAGGGGAGACGGCGGGGTCGGGGCGGGGGCGGGGGCGACGGCGCGACCGGCGAGGGGCGGGCGACAGGCGGGGGGGCTGCGGGGCGGGGCTGGGCGGGGGGCTGCGGGGCGGGGCTGGGCGGGGGGCGGCGCGAGAGACACCGGCGACGGGCGAGAGGGCGAGGGCGGCGGAGCTGCGACGGCGGCGGCGAGGCGGGACGCCTGGGCTGCGACGGCGACGGACGAGAGTCGGGTGGGCGAGAGTCGGGTGGGCAAGCAAAACCAGATCTGAGTCGCGAGGAGATAAATCGCGACAATTTGCGACGGACTTTGCGTGTCCGTCGCAAACTTGCGACGGAATTAGGAGGTCCGTCGCAAATTTGCGACGGACACGCAAAGTCCGTCGCAAATTTGCGACGGACTACTACCTCCGACGCAAGTTCGCGACGGAAACAGTCCGTCGCAAATTTGCAACGGACACGCAAAGTCCGTCGCAAATTTGCGACGGACTACTACCTCCGTCGCAAATTTGCGACGGACAACGTCTGCCGTCGCAAATTTGCGACGGACGCAGTGGTCCGTCGCAAATATTTCACCGACAAACATTTCCGACGAACCAAGCATGTCCGTCACAAATTTTCTATAAAAGAATTTTGGACGGAAATTACAAATCCGTCGCGGGAAAATTTCCTCGTTAAATTTGCGACGGACAATGTGTATCCGTCGCAAATTTGCGATGGACAATGTGTATCCGTCGCAAATTTGCGACGGATAGTGCGTGGCCGTCGCAAATTTGCGACGAACATGTCTTCTCCGTCGCAAATTTCGCACGGTTTAAATTCCCGCGCAAATTTTCGACGGTCGCAAATTTGCGACGGACGTCTTGATCTCCGTCGCAAATTTGCGATGGACGTCTTGATGTCCGTCGCAAGGGTGCGACGGACGTCTGTATGTCCGTCGCAAATTTTTTGCGACGGACGTGTGTTGTTCGGTCGTAAAATTTGCGACGGACATTTGTCTGTCCGTCGCAAAATTTGCGACGTAACAAAACACGTCCGTCGCAAATTTTGCAACAGATCTATGTATGTCCGTCGCAAATTTTTGCGACGGACATTTGTCTGTACGTCGCAAATTTTTGCGATGGACATTTGTCTGTCTGTTGCAAAATTTTGCGACGAAACAAAACACGTCCGTCGCAAAATTTGCGACGGATCTATGTATGTCCTTCGCAAATTTTTGCGACGGATCTATGTATGTCCGTCGCAAATTTTTGCGACGGACATTTGTCTGTCCGTCGCAAAATTTTGCAACGGATCTGTATATGTCCGTCGCAAATTTGCGACAGTCAGGTATAATTGTTGCGACGGCTAAAAATTTTCAAAATTTGCAATTGACAAATCTGAGTCCAGCGTAAATTTTTACCGGTAAATATTCCCTAACAAAATTTGTGACGGACAGGTTGCGAGTCCTTCGCAATTTTGCATAGACTAAATGATCGTTGTAAATTTGTGACGTCTTTTTCTGTCAAAAATTTTAGCGTCTCATTGATTATGGTCCTAAATTTGCTACGTCTTTTTTTCAGTCCAAAATTTTGGCATCTCAAATTTTGCAATGGAAATTAAAATATCGGAAATGTTACGGCACGTGAATAATATTTGACTTGTCGGCATTTAGAGACAAAATTTCCGACGATAAATTAAAATATAAAGAATAATCGACAATAACAATAATGATGACAACATAAAAAATAGCACTTGTAGCATTAATAATTACACATCTGTAGTGTGTTGTGACAAAAATTTTAATCTTCATCTTCGTCTTCCTCTTCGTCTTCGTCTTCGTCCTCGTCTTCGTCCTCGTCTTCTGAATCTGTCTGAAAATCAGATTCAGAATATTCTTGTACATTTAATTCGCAAATTTCAGTTGGATCCACATCTATCATTGCTCCACACGGATCTCGTAAAGTTAGTATGTTATATTCCTCAATTTCAACCGTGTTACACACTTCCTCTTGTTGGTAGGCTCTATCCTTCTAGTGTTCCTCGATTTTCCTCCGTGCTTTGATTTTACATACAGCCCACCAATCAGCTTTATCACGTTTCAAACTAGGAAATGATGCATAACATACTTGAATTGCTTGTTGTGCCAAGACAAATGGTTCATACTTCATATACCTTTTCTTGTGATTTATTTCAATCCAATTGAACTTCGTATGCACCTTCATTCCTTTGATGGGATCGAACCACGTGCACTTAAATAACACAACCCGCATCATTAATGGTCCAGGATACTCTATCTCTATGATTTCATCCAACAAGCCATAAAAATCATCTTTCCAACTGTCACCATTGGATGACCGAACAGACACACCACTATTCATTGTGGATTTTCCCATTCCGTATTCTTGCGTATGAAAATATATCCATTTATGAAATATGCTGGCCAACTTTGAACTTTTAACTGTGGACCCCATGATAGATAATATAGCAATCCTTGCCCTCCAAATTCATCATAATTACTGTGAACCTAGAGTTACACATGTAAAGTCAATAATATATATTTTACTAAGTGATGTATAATGTATATAATTTTAATAACTTGGTTTTGATTCATAGGCAACTTACATATGTCTTGAGCCATGCTGCAAATTGTTCATCGCACAAACGGTCAAACTCATTTGATTGTAGTCCAGCCATTGAAGTTTGGAAAATCCTAATATTAAAAATCATATTATTATTAGAAAATATTTGACACGCAAAACATATATTTACAAATTTACACTTACTTGAAGTATGGCTCGACTTCTGGGCAGTTCAATAAAATATAAGTATGGGATGCATGAAATTCTTCGCCTGATAAGTATATGGGTCGACATGCGCCGCATGGTCGACCCAGATAATTGAAAATAGAGAATGCCGTGCAATTAGGATCAATGGGGCCCTCATCATTTCTGCCTGCTCTCCGGCTCTTGCACTGAACGTGCGGCTCAAAATAGTATGATGCAAATGTTGTCACTTCTTCCACAATATATGCATTACAAATTGAAGCTTCAACACGTGCCTTGTTCTTCACTTTTTTCTTCAAATGATATAAGAATCTAGTTGAAATAGAAAGAAGCTTATCGGAACATATTATATAATAAACTAATTGGAACTGTATTTAAAAAAAAATATTACCTCTCAAATGGATACATCCATCGAAATTGGACGGGACCTGCAACTTTGGCCTCATAAGGCAAGTGAACTAACATATGCTCCATCGAATCAAAAAACGCTGGAGGAAATATCCTTTCTAAGTTGCAAAGAATAATTGGAATATCTCTCTCTAGTTTCTCCATGTGCGATGCTTTTAACACTGTCGAGCAAATATCATGGAGGAAATTACTTAATTCTGTAATTGCGCCCCATACAAAATTCGGTAGAATTTCCTTCAAAGCTATTGGAATTAGTCTTTCCATCAAAATGTGACAATCATGACTCTTCAAACCTGTCAACTTGCATTCATTCAAATCAACACATCTCCCGAGATTCGAAGCATATCCATCAGGAAACCGCACAGATTTCAATCATTAACAAACAACTCGCCTCTGCTCCTTATCCAATGTATAAACTGCTTTCGGTTTTGGTCCCTTGCTGCTTGCATGCACAGCTAGTATTGGCCGATCGCAAATATCTGTCATATCTTTTCTTGCGTTCAAGTTGTCTTTTGTTTTTCCAGCGACATCCATCACAGTATTTATGACATTGTCGAAAATATTCTTTTCTATGTGCATGACGTCAAGATTATGATGAATAAGATGCACCTTCCAATATGGTAGATCCCAAAATATACTGCGTTTTGTCCACTTATGTGAACTTCCGTACGCAAAAGTCGTGCCATGCGGGTTCTCAACAACGGTTGGAAAGTCCTGCACACGCTCCCAAATTTGATCGCCGGTCAACCTCAATGGTGGACGCGTTCTTTCAGTCCTATTCTTGGTGAACTCTTTCTTATTCCTTCTGAAAGGATGACTTGGCGGCAAAAATTGCCTGTGACAGTCAAAATAGCAAGGCTTCTTTCCATGTTTTAATCTAAATGACTTTGACCTCTCCAAACATATCAGACATCCTAAGATCCCAGCTGTACTCCATCCAGATAACATTCCATAAGCTGGAAAGTCATTTATCGTCCAAAGAAGGGCAGCCTTCATTACAAACATTTGATCGGTAGAAACGTCATACGTCGGGACACCTTCAACCCATAGTCGTTGTAACTCCTCAATCAATGGTTGCATATAAATATCTATCAACTTCTTCGGATTTTGCGGCCCTGTCACGATCAATGTCAAAAACATATAAGGTGTCTTCATGCACATACCAGGTGGAAGATTGTACGGCGTTAAGATAACTGGCCAGCATGAATAACTTTTTCCTGTTTTCCCAAATGGAGCAAATCCATCGGCACATAAACCTAACCTGATGTTCCGAGGTTCCATTGCAAACTCTGGGTATGTTCTATCAAAATGTTACCATGCCTCCGCATCTGAAGGATGACACATTAGACCTTCTTCTTTTTCATGATTTGCATGCCAAGTCATGTGTTCAGCAGTGGCTTTAGACGCATAAAGCCTTTGCAATCTGGGGATTAATGGCAGATAAAACATTTGCTTGCATGGTCTACGCTTCTGATTACGACCCAGCCTCCTGTTAATCTTGTACCTAGGTTGGCTACAGAATTTGCAAGATTCTGCATTTTCATCATCTCTCCAATATAGCATACAACCCCTACTACATACATCAATTCTTACAACCGGAAGCCCTAAGTTTTCCACTAGTTTTTTCATATCATAAAAATCACTTGGCATAGAGTTATCACGAGGCAATGATTCCCGCATTACTTCAACAAAAGAGTTGAAGCAATCCGTAGACACATTATGCTCTGCCTTGATATTTAATAGTCGGGCTGTCACCGATAACTTAGTGTGGTCCTCACAACCTGCCCATAGAGGTTCATCTGCTGCTTTCAACACATCCCATAACTGATTAGATTGAAAAGTTTCATTATCCACATTTTCCTCAAAACCCGTTACTCCTATCTCTTCCAATTGTGAAGCATGACTAGTACTCGCTTGTTCACATGTAGGAGTAAAACTAGTATTTGCATGATTTGATTCTGGGACAAAATTATAACTAGCTGCATCAATCACCATCCTCTCGTATGGGTTCAATTGCTCATAATAGCCACATTCTTCCCTAACTAAAAATTGGTCACTTCTTCCATATCCTTCATCAGATATAAATGGTTCACCATGGGAAGTCCAATTATAATAGTTCGGAGTAAACCCAAATCTAGTAAGGTGTTCTCTAACTTGATCACATACAAGAAATTTACCATTACCGCACTTTTTGCACGGACACCTTAACTTATTTCCATCCATAAACTCATATTTACTACTAGCAAAGTCTAAAAATAGTTCCAACCCAGTACGAAACTCATCTGTTAATCCTTGACGTCCAGGTAAGTTCTTATTATACATCCAAGCCCTTTCTCTTTGCATTGTGTCTGTATTAAAATATAAAATTCTGGTAAAATATTTAAAATATCATATCTATTGTTCTTAATTAAAACTATAAAATTTTGGAAATTATAATTTTTTTTAGTCACGCAACAATTAATATGAAATTGCAAAAATAGAAAAAATTACAATGTAAAGAAGACTTACCTAAATATTTGACTGAAATATTGGTAGGACAAAGTGATCAATTTGATGAGAATTGCAAAGTCCACTTGGATTGCGAGACCTTCAATTAGGTACAAACCCAGAAAAGATTAATCACATAAGAATCTATATTTTTTATTAATTTTTAATGAACGATGGAAACGGAATTCATCCCTCACAAATTTGCGACGAATAAATGAAAATTCCGTCGTAAATTTGTGACAGAAAATAGGATAGGCTGCAAATTGTGCTCCGTCGCAATTTGCGACGGAGACCGGTTTTTGCGACGGAAACCGCACTCTGTCGCAAATTTGCGACGGAGAAAACGGTTCCGTCGCAAATTTGCGACGGACAAAAACTATTCCGTAACTGTTCCGTCGCAAATTTGCGACGGAAAAAAATGGTTCCGTCGCAAATTTGCGACGGAGAAAAACGGTTCCGTCGCAAATTTGCGACGGAAATACTATCCGTCGCAAATTTGCGACGGAAACGTATCTCCGTCGCAAATTTGCGACGTACTTTTCAATTATCCGTCGCAATTTTGCGACGGAAAAATAATTTCGTCGCAAATTTGCGACGGAAAAACGGTTCCGTCGCAAAATCGCGTGGCCATTCTGCTCATCCGAAGGCCGGCGAGGTCTCACCGGTCACCGGTCATTACACCGGTGATGCAGATACGAAAAAAAATTAAACATAAACATATATTAAAATAAAAATTACAATGCAACGACGAATAGCTATGAAGTTAGCAATTTTGCACTTACCGGTACAAAAGCTTCACCGAGGTTAATACGTGCGTGCGCGGATTTTGCCGATTTCAGATATATGAAAGCGGGAGAAAAGCGATAAAGACCGAGAGAGAGACACAGCAAGAGAGAGCGCGAGAGACAGCAAGAGCGAGGGAGAGAGAGATAGCACGGGTTGATAAAGTACGAATTTGCGACGGACGGGTGTTTTCGTCGCAAATTTGCGACGGACTGACAATGCCGTCGCAAATTTGCGACGGATTTTGCGACAGTCGTATTATTTGTCGGAAATTTGCGACGAAATTTCTTCCGTCGCAAATTTGCGACGAAATTTGCGACGTAGTATATTTTCCGTCGCAAATTTGCGACAGAATTTGCAACGAAAAAAATTTCGTCTCAAATTTGCGACAGAACATTTTTCCGTCGCAAATTCCGTCGCAAATTTCCGTCGCAAAATCCGTGTTTTTTTGTAGTGAACCAACACGGTCAAGCTTCTCCCTCAGCTCTCCACTCCCTAGCCCGCCGGCCACGTAGGACGACACGTGTCTGGACAGCAGCCTTAAGGTTGCTACCCGGCAGCGACAGAACCTAATCCAAAGTAAAAAAACCACCGCAAAAGCATGAAAGGATGACCAGCTCAATCGTAATTGGGGGCTCCTATCTTCCATCAATGAATGACAACTGCATTGCATATTCGCATCTAGTCTGGTGGTCGATGTCAATGGCTTTGGGAATCTCACGAAATCTAATATCGTTTTAACCATTTCGGTGGCATAACTCCTATCAAGTCACTGATGATAACGTTAATAATATTGGTGAACCATCGAAATGCAAAACCAATTTCATTTCTATAGAGCAACGTGAAGAAAAAAGGGCAGAAGAAATTATTTTCTTTAGAGACAGGTGTCATGAGCCAAATGGAGGAATGCACAACCGTTTTGCTGTCTTAACCCTAGTCCCAGCTGAGTAAATCTAACTACAACGTGATAATAGGTTAAGGAATATAAATAGTAATATGTACTGTAGAATAAAGAGACAAAGTGTTATGGCTTTCAGTGGAGAGCATTTTTCTCCTGGGAAATTTACCTTTGAATCGTCATCTTCTCAATTCCTCTAATTTTCTTCATGATATTAGAGCTTGATACTGAGAGCCGGTTTTACCATATTTGTTTTCTTCCTTTCCTTGAGTTCATCTCTTCTCCATCTACACAATCATAGCAAAAAACCCAAATCCGAGATACCCATACCCTATACACATAAACCTCTCAAACTTTGTGACTATCAAACTTTCCGAAGGAAATTTCCTTCTATGGCGGACACAATTTCTTCACTTCATTAGAAGCCAGGATCTGTTGGGTTTTATCAATGGTCAAATTCAACCTCCACCAATCATAATCTCACGCATGGAAGGGGAAAGTCTGAAGATGTCCTTAATCCGGAGTATCAACAATGGTATCGTACCGACCAACTTGTTTCATCGTGGATTAGTGGATCTATCTCTAAGGATGTGCTGGGACTCATAATTGGTCTTGAATCGGCTTCTGAGGTATGGAATACATTGGGTAATCATTTTACTCAGAGATCTGTGGTCAAAGAATTCGAATTAAGGGGTAAGCTTCAATCCTGTCAAAAGCGTAATAGGCCCTTAACTGAGTATTTGCGCGAGTTCAAATTGATTTGTCATCAGTTAAAGCAATCGGGAAACCGATCGATGAAATCACAAAGGTCTTCGGTGTTTTAGAGGGTCTCGGAAGTGATTATGAGACATTTAAGACAACTATGTATTGTCTTAAACCCGACCAGAGCTACGAAGACGTTATTGCTAAACTCTAGAGATATGAAGTGCGACATCAAAATTATTTGTCGAATCAAATAAACTCTAATTTTGCATTTACTGGTGAAAAGATTGATCAATCTAAACTGAGCAGTGAGAATGATTCGAGTTCATTTGATTCAACATTTGTTTTTGCTGGCCAAAGAAATTTTAACAGAGGTTTTGTAGGAAGGAATGGGAGGTTTGACAACAAAGGAAGAGGCTATGGTTTTCGTGGAAGGAGGTTTGGAAATTATCCCAAATTCCAAAACTATGGACCCTCAGGAACTTTTGGTGATTCAGGTTGTTATCAATCTAGTGGAAATTACAGACCAAATTCACCTTCTTAGAATCAAGGCTTCCGACCCTATACAAACACTCCGACTAAGGTTGCTAATTCAAAGGAGTATCCGCCTATGAGTGGTAATTTTGCTTCGGACATACAGTTTTATGTGAATAACATGAAGCTTCAATGTCAGATATGCAAGAGGTCAGGACATGATGCTTTACGTTGCTGGTACCGCTTTGATAATTCTTATCAAAGCGAGCTTATACCAAATGCCTTAGTTGCTCTTCACTTGGAGGATGATTAAGGAGGAGATTGGTTCCCGGATTTTGGGGCAACAGGCCATATCACATCATCGACTTGTAATCTCAATTCTTTCTCTCCTTACTATGGTTCAGACACTGCAATGGTAGGGAATGGAGTTTGTTTGCCCGTTACCCATATTGGCTCAAAATCTTTATCTACTAAACTGCATTCATTTCCTGTAAATGAGGTTTTGGTTGTCCCAGAGATTAAGGAAAACTTGATTTCGGTGTCTAAGTTGACTGACTATTACCCTTGCTCACTAATCTTTGATGAACTTGGTGTATCTATTAAGTACCATCTGACGGATTCGATAGTCAATCTGGGAAAGAAATGTGGGAGTCTTTACAAGGTAAATCAAGCACAAACAGAGGTGTGGTACTCTCAAAGACAGCGAACCGCCAGTAGTGCAGTGTGGCACCTTCGGCTTGGGCACACAAACTTTCAAATAATAAAGTTTCTAGAGAACAACAACAAGATCAAATCTACAAAGGTGACAAAGAGAATATATGGAAATCGTCAGGTTGGAAAAAGTAGTAAGCTGCCATTCAATATCTCGGAATCCTTAGCTAGTAAATCACTTGAAAAAATCTATTGTGATGTGGGGGGGCCTGCCCCGGTAGAATCTTTTCAACAGTTTATATTCTATGTAGTCTTCATAGACAGTTTTTCACGATTCTCATGGGTGTATCCAATGAAGAGAAAGTATGAGTTCTTTTCAATCTTTGTCATGTTCCAAAATCTTGTTGACAACCAATTTGAAAGTCGAATTAAATCTTTCCAATGCGACGATGGAGGGAAATTTAATAGCAACCAGTTTTTTTAATTATTTGAATGAGAAAGGAATTAAAATGTTGGTCTCCTACCCATATACGCCAGAACAGAATGGAAATGCCAAAAGGAAACATCGACATATTGTTGAGTTGAGTCCTTCTATAATCTACCATGCACGGGTACCGTTGATTTATTGGGTCGATGCATTTCTGACTGCCACATTCCTCATCAATCTGCTGCCATCACCAGTGTTGGGAATGAGTAGTCCATTTGGTAAACTCTTTGGTGAAGAGCCTGACTATGGGTTTCTTCGAGTCTTCGGGTGTGAGTGCTATCCACATCTTACCGTATGGTGCAACAAAGTTCGATCCACGCTCATTACCCTATGTTTTTCTTGGGTACAGTCAGAGACATAAAGGTTATCGATGTCTTTATTCGCCTACAGGAAGGGTGTATGTAAGTCGTCATGTGATATTTGATATGACGAGATTTCCATTTTCTGCTAAATTGGGAACTATTTTTCCTGGGTATTCACAGTTGATCAGACTTGGTTACAAGGGGTGGAATTCTTTACTAGACAATCTAAAACAACAATGAGTGAAGAGCAAACATCACAACACACGAGCATGGGATTCTATTTGATGATAACAGCTCTGGACAACAAAATTATGAGCTGACTAATAAGACAAATGTGCAACAACCACAGTTGGGTTCACAAGAACCATGCATAGACTTTGAAACACATGACGAAGCCAAATTCTCTTCCTCAAGTGATTTTCCAGTTCCATCCACTCAACAACAATCTACTCACTCGATGCAAACAAGGTTGAAATCGGAAATAAGGAAGACCAATCTAAAGTATGTTCTCTCTACAGCCCATGAGATCCCAAAAGAGGCGAAAACAATTAAAGGAGCACTAAGTCACCCGGGTTGGAGGAAAGCTATGATGGAAGAATTGAAGGCTCTCGAATTAAATCAAACATGGGAACTAGTACTAAGATCTTCAGAAATGAATATCGTCGAATGTAAGTGGGTGTTCAAAGCTAAGTTGGATGCAGAAGAAAATCTTGATAAACCAAAAGCACGATTAGTGGTGAAAGGGTACCATTAAGAGGAAGGCGTTGATTTTGCCGAAACTTTCAGTCATGTGGTTAAACAAGCAACCATGAGAATTGTCCTCTCTGTGGCAATTGTTAAAGGATGGTTTATCCATCAACTGGATGAGAAGAACATGTTTCTTCACGGGTCATTGCATGAGATGGTGTTTATGGAACAACCGCCGGGTTTTGTGAGTTCTACAATGCCTGACTCAGTTTGTTTACTCAAGAAGGCGTTATATGGTTTAAAACAAGCTCTGCAAGCTTGGTTTGAAAAATTCAGCAACTTTTTGCTGGAATGGGCATTTCATTGTAGCTCTACTGATTCGTCATTGTTTGTTCTTCACACGGGTTAGCACATCTTGGTATTATTATTATATGTTGATGACATTATTTTGACAGGCAGCTCATCATCTCTACTTTGGGAATTAATAGAAGCTTTAAGCAGAAATTTTTCTAAAAGATCTTGGACGACTTCACTATTTTCTCGGTATTGAAGCCAAGTTTATGGGTTTGGACCTATTTCTAACACAATCTAAATATGCTGGTGATTTGTTGAAGAAAGCAGAAACGCAAGACAGTAAGCCGATTGAGACCCCATTGCCTATCAAAACTCATCCCACTATACAAGACATGGAACCGTTTCATGATCCCCACTTCTTTCGAAGTCTTGCGGGTGGATTACAATATCTAACAGTCACAAGACCGGACATCTCTTATTTAGTAAATCAAATTTGTCAGAAAATGCATTCTCCTACTAATTGCGATTTCAAACTGTTAAAACGGGTGTTGCGGCATGTGAAAGGAACTCAGCAACTGGGGCTTTATTTTCACTCTAATAGCACACTGAATTTATATGGGTATGCGGATTCTGATTGGGCTGGATGTTCTTAGACTCGGAGGTCAACGACTGGGTTTTGCACTTTCTTGGGATCGAATATCATTTCATGGTCCGCAAAACAGCAAGTGACAGTCTCAAGGTCATCGACAGAGGTTGAATATAGGGCCTTAGCTTCTGCCAAGGCCGATCTTACGTGGGTTTCTTTTGTATTGAGAGATTTGGGTATTCCGCTCACAGGTCCGACTCTACTTTACAGTGATAACCGCTCGGCCATTTCATTGACAGTAAATCCAGTCCTTCATGTAAGGACAAAGCACGTGGAGATCGATTTTCATTTTGTTCGAGAGAAAGTCGCTCTCAAGTCACTTGAAGTCTGCTATGTTCCTACTATTCATCAAATTGCTGACATACTTACAAAAGCTTTACCACGCTTTGATCATTGTCGGTTACGATACAAACTGGGACTAGGTTTTCCACCTAATCCCAGTTTGAGGGAGGCTAATAAGGTTAATAATATTGGTGAACCATCGAAATGCAAAACCAATTTCGTTTCTATAGAGCAAGGTGGAGAAAAAAGGGCAGAAGGAATTATTTTCTTTAGAGACAGGTGTCATGAGCCAAATGGAGGAATGCACAACCGTTTTGCTGTCTTAACCCTATTCCCAGCTGAGTAAATCTAACTACAGCGTGGTAATGGGTTAAGAAATATAAATAGCAATATGTATTGTAGAATAAAGATACGAAGTGTTATGGCTTTCAGTGGAGAGCATTCTTCTCTTGGAAAATTTACCTTTGAATCGTCATCTTTTTAATTCTTCTTATTTTCTTCAACTGATTATTGACTAAGTGCTTTTGTTTTTCCACTTATATTATTAATAAATCGTGTTTCTTTTTGGCAATAAGCGAACCATAATATATCTAAAAAATGTGGGTACATATATCAGAGACAGATCTTCCCTGTCAAGTTTGTCAGCAATATTGTTAAGGTTTCTATCAACCTTGACAACTCGAGACACAACTATTGACAAAACTAAATGTTGAAAGATGAACTGTGTTATATCTTGGCCGTCGTTTCATAGGAGTCATAGCTTTTGATGCTAACTCTTGGTGTGTGCATCCATTTTTCTGTTAAAGAATTCGGATATGGAATTTACCTACATCTAACTAAATGATGCGTGTGAACCAACGATGATTACAGAATCAGGAGATAAATATCAACAAGAGCACTATTAAGAACTCTTTGCGTAGCCGATCAGGCGGTATTCTAGGCCGCTGATTTTCGCACACCAGACTCGTTTTTCATTACGGGTATGGTCAAAGACATGCCGCATATGTCGAGACTAATGAATTCAAAAGGAACCACTTCCTTGTAACACGACTCTAATTGGATGCATCAGATATAGGGATCGAACTCAAGACCTCACGCTTCTTAAGGTGCAAGATCTCAATCATTTTATTACTCGCCTTTAACCCCTGGAGTCTGTTATAAATAAAATTTCGACACGACGCTAATAACTTGTTCTTTCTCTCCAATAAATTGAATCTTTCAAAATTTCCTATCATTCTGTTTCGTTGAAATTGCATAAAGCAAGACATGTCAACACCAAGAAACCCTAAGGATACATCAAGTAACAGACTTGGGGGGGATGGTTTGTGGTCCCTCCTCTTGTTAATCAGGATGAAAAGTTTTCAGCCTCAACATGGCGTGACCGACCATGGTTCGAGATTGTGGTAACGAGCGAGTACCGGACTTTGGACCTCGACCAGCCAAAAGTGGAAAGAAACGACATCGAATCCCCAGAATTTCTCTCTCTCCTTAATGTATGCTCATGTGCGTGTGGCGCAGATTCATCGTCGAGCCAACCAAATTAGCGACCTCTGAAGCTGAACTCTCGCCTGTGAACATGAGGCATGATCGACGGTCCTTCACGTACAGCCTTGCATCCGATGGACCTAAATGCATCCCGCATAGAGAGAGAGAGAGAGAGAGAGAGAGAGAGAGAGAGAGAGAGAGAGACAGGCAGAGAGACACAGCAGAGAGCGAGAGAGAGGGAGAGGTTGAGAGCAACCTTTTGGACTTACGAACAAGGGTAATAAAGATGTAACAGGAATAATTGATACGTAAAGACAAAACAACAAGAGGGTCGTGGCTCGCTAGAGGGACAGGGTGTGCGTGAAGTGGGGCCGTCACTTTGCATGGGAACGAGAAATCGGAAGAAGATCCAAGGCGCTGGGCCCGCGAGGAATCCTCGTCGGCGACGTCCAACCAATAGGAAGGCGGGGATTCGGATGAACTTCAAATCTCCAGCCAATCACCACTGAGATAAGACCAATGTGCGCCCCCCCCCCCCGGGCCCACCCCCGAGAATGCCCACAAACAACACGAAAATAACAGGGACAGAGACACTGTGCAAAGATACGGCCAAAAGCGCATGGGCAAGATGCGGCAATCCCGGAGCGACCCATGGCAATGAGCAAAAAGCACCCTCGCTGTACGGTAGGGTAATGTCTCTCCTTAAGAGCCATGAGCCAATCCATGCCGTAATCTCTAGCTCTTCCGCATACGGAAAGAAAATTCAAATGAATGAATGGAGAGAATCAATAATTGCACCAGTTGGGGCCTGCACATAAATACTTGAAACCGACTCGACATTCTCTCTGCCAAACTCATTCTGCGCTCCCGCACTCTTCGCTCCCCTCAGCTCACTGACTCTCTCGTTCTTCAGTTTCTTGAAATCCTTCGCGCTCGCTACGATTCCGGTTCCTTTCCGCTGCGTTGATATTGTATTGTGAGGATATTCCGCGTGGTCGCGATCGGGTTTGCTGCGATCTGTCATGATTACTGAGAGGAAGGCCGCCATCGCCTTCGGGGCGAAGACGGCTCGCGCCTGCGACAGCTGCTTGCGGCGGCGAGCCCGATGGTACTGCGCAGCTGATGATGCCTTCCTCTGCCAGGGCTGTGACTCCTCCGTGCACTCCGCGAACCAGCTGGCTCGGCGGCACGAGAGGGTCCGCCTCGGGACGGCCTCATCATCATCTTCCAGGATTGGTGGCACCAAGTTGCCGTCATCAACCCCACCCCAATTTGTCGACAATTCAGCAGCGCCGGCGTGGCACGGCGGGTTCACCCGCAAGGCCCGGACGCCCCGCATCAGCAAGAAGATCCTGCTTCGGTCGCAGGCGAGGGATAACCATTGTGAGGACGACAAAGTCTCGAAACTGAACCTCGCTCTTGATGACAATTTCATTGATTATGACCTAGTTCCCGAGATCGGCAACGACTTAGGAGAGTCACCAAATGAGAATTATAATGAAGAAGACGAAGAACAGTTTATTTGTCGAGTGCCAGTCTTTGACCCTTTCGCATCCGAAGTTCTCGGGGATGAGATGGCGGATTTAGTACACGTGGGCGATGATGTTCTCCAAGATGGGTCGTTCGACCTGCCCTCGGACATGGACCTCGCAGAGTTTGCAGCCGACGTGGAGAACTTGTTGAGCAACGACAACGAAGGAGGGACTGAGGAAGATTTCGCATGTGATGTGAAAGACCTGGGACTGTTGTTGGAGTGCAAAGAGGAAGGCCACCATGAAGAAGATGGTGTGATTGGGGTTTGCTTTGAAAGGAGAGATCAAGGAGTGGTAAAAGTGGAGGGTTTGGTGGGAGGAGGAGCCCTGGACTTCCACATGGATATAGGGTTTGATGCGACGGGCAGCGGCGATGATGTGGACTGGGACTTTGATTCCTATAATGACAATCACGGTCAGTCACTAGGGATTGAAGAAAAGGAAGAGGAAGAGAAGAAGATGAGGATGGTGATCAGTGGTGATGTCAAAGAAAAGGCGACCATGAAGAAGAAGAGGAAGATGTTGTTGAGGCTAAATTATGAGGGTGTGCTCGACGCTTGGGCCAGTCAAGGCTCTCCATGGACAACCGGAGATCGACCCGATTTCAACCCCAACGAGGGATGGCCTAGCTCCAATATGGTATTGCTCTCTCTCTTTATATATACAATCTTTCCAGAATTGAAAGAAGAGCAGATCTTGTATCCTATCTCATTGGTAATAATTCCTCCAGATGGGAGTCATATACAAATATATAAGTTCAGACATAAGGTTTGAGCAGCCAATTGCATGTCATTAGTAATAGCTAGTATAGTTCGAGTGACGAAAGGGAAAACGGTAACCATTAACTCGACAAGAATTAGAAATGTCTAAAAGTTCAACGTTCTTCTTGTTCGAACCTGCAGGAAAATTCAATGAATCTTCATTTTAGATCTCTTTGGCATATTGGTTTAATGAATGAATTGGTGATGACTTGGATCGTCAGGACTTTCTGATTTGATCTTATGATTGTTTGCTTGCATAAGATCATAGTCCACACATTGAGTATAGTGGTGTAGGCATGCGAGTTTTCATTCATACTCTTATTACCATCAGATTTTCATAGTACCCTCTTCCTGATTTTTTGGAAATGGCTTAACTCTGACGTTTATGCACTCGGTGTTGCTTTTGATTTTAGGGTACCACGAGCCATTCCTCGAAGTATCATCGGCCATTCGCAGAAGCAATGGAGCTAAGGGCACACAATGGGGGCGATGATGGAGGGAGAGAAGCCAGAGTGTCAAGGTATAGAGAGAAGAGAAGGACCCGGATGTTCTCCAAGAAAATAAGGTACCAAGTGAGGAAGCTCAATGCCGAGAAGAGACCTCGGATGAAAGGCCGCTTTGTCAAGCGGATGTCCTTCATCTAATTGGGAATGAATAAATAACATACTTCGTAGGAATTCCTTCGAATTCCTGCACGTGGACGGCGCAATGGGTAAGATTACAAGGGAAAATATGTAACCTAGGAAATGTAAGCTGCCAAGTTCGATTTTTTGCAAGGTTTAGGCAAAAAAATTGGCGAGCAGCGTTATTCAGGCTTTGTATTATGGCCTATGGTGTCACATTAACGGAGTAAAAGCACTTAGGTTTGTATAGTCCAGCGGCCTCTAGCTCTGCTTGCTGCTCGAGTCGAGCTTAAACATGCACTAATTATTAGGGTTGCTGCAATAAGGAAAACCTCGGTGAGTTTGTCGATTTGTACATGCGGGAAGACCATTGTGTATGTACTATAATCACTTAATTCTCTTTCTTATGTGAAATATGAAGGTAATCTTGTACGTGCTCAGTGTGGCTTTCTGCAGCAAACTGGACAGTATTCTGGTCTTCTTCAATCAGGTTCTCAAACCAATCAGGGAACTTCCAAAGACCAAACATTGTCCATGGATGAGCACTTTAGTGAGAATGACACATCTAGACTAAGCTTTTAGAGCAATTCCCCGGTGAGTAAGCTTCTAGTACTATAGTCAGGGGCCTTTTCTTGCTGATCTTGATAGAATCGTCCGACCAGTAGCGAAGAGTTCCCACCCAGAAAGGATATTCCCTGGTGAGGTGCAACTTTCTTCTTTGCGGGCATTTCCACGGGACTTAGGGATCCTTCCTTGAATGAACTCATCCTTGGCCACTTTAAGAACGAGTAAGATTGGGTTATAATAACAACACAACAGAGATTAGACTGCTCTTACAGACTAATTAGTATACCGGTCATGAGTCTTTCGTGAACAAAGTCTTGAACTTGGAGTCAATCATCATCCGAATCTTAGTATCTCCAGTATTATTCTAGATTAAATAGAATAAGAGTAGCTCCTTCGAATTACTACATTTTGGAGAGTTTAAGATGGTATAAACATCTATGATTACCTTCGGTCGTCTATATTTCTAACTTGGATAAAACTGGATAGAAAAGAATATGAAGGGATTTTGCTATATTGTATCCACTGTTTGGTGAATCACGATAATAAAATCGGATATTTTCATATCTTATATTGTCAATTGTTTGGAATAAATGACAAATCGATGGATATGAACCCGAAAATTTACAAATGGAGATTGTAAGAATTCACTATTAAAGAAATTGCAAATGCATAAACGGAGATAACCTTCATCAATCAACTTTTGACTATTGTAAGATCTAAATTTTAAGCATCAAAGGAGTTTATTGAAGCATTTCAGAGCCAAAAGTTTGACTATGACATGTAAATGGGTTACGCCAACATCAATGAACATATTAGCCAGCGAACACCAAATTTAGTAAGAGAGAAAAAACGTGATCATTCACCCTGGCGATTTTGAAAAGTTTAGGTCTTCGATTCTCTCATCTCTTTCGTGAAACTTTAACTTGAACCTTAGAATTACGGAGGAAGTTTGGGCTCTCTTATCACTTTTGTTGACTTTTGACGTGAACTAGAGAGTTATGGTAGAGAAGAAGCTTCAACTCTCTCGCCGCTTTTGTGGGCCTTTGATGTGAACAAAAGAAACAAGGACAAGTCATGAAGTTACAACACACAGAGGAGAAGGAGATGGAGAGCATAGGCTTTTTTTTTCAGAATTCTCATTACTCCTCATTCTTCGAGAATTAGAAAGATACTTTTCAAGTTTGAATTGGTTCATTTAAAATTTGGATTCTTCTAATTCATTTTAATTACCTATTTTTTATTATTTTTCTATCTCTTTTTTTCTTTCTTTTTTATTCCATTCTACCATTCCTTAATAAAAAATTATTAAATAATAAACTATACCAATATACCTCAAATATAAAATAAATATAGATACTATATGTAGGTATGTATATATAATATATATGTATTGTAAGAAAGATATTATACCTCAAATATGCAATAAATATAGATATTGTGTGTGTGTAAATACACACACAATATATATTATACAGTAGAAAGATATTCAAATATTTAAATAAAAATAGGAATAAATATAAATGAAAATTATTGTTTATTTTTTATTTTTATATTAGAATTGAAATATTATTTATATTTATTTATTATTTTAATTTTATTAAATTAAGAAATTTGTTATTCCAAAAAATAAATTTTACATCATGAATATAAAAATTAATATCCATCTTTATCCCTTCCACTTCATGGGATATTTTTATCCATGCTGTATCCCCTTATATCCGACTTGATCATGTCTTGGGCAGGAACCAAATACAGGATAAGATAAAATTTTATCCTATCATGACTTTTATCCTGTCTACCAAGTGTAGCCTATGAGTTTAATTTCTTCTGTGCATTTGCTTTCGATTCCCTAAAGTCGGTGCTAAAGTTGTCTTTGCTCAAATCCCCTCCGCCAAATATCAAGATCTTCCTATTAAGTTCCACTTCGACTAGATGGGTCGAGAGGTCCGGCAACAAGGGGGATCGTGATAGTAGTATTAGTAAAATTAGGATTGGTCTCATAAATAGAAAAAGAACTAGCCAACAGAACAAAAGGAAGATCCTTAACTTGATTAACAAGAACTTTACAAACAAGTTGAATCACCAGATCTGCAAAGAAGTTGCACTCATGTCTTCTGCCCATTTAGTTTCTCTTGCTCGTATGTAAATTTTTTGACTCCCATCGATGCTAAGTTTCTATCCGGCTAGAATTGAATCGACGACGAAATACCATTCGATATATCCAAAAGGATGTTTCACCCGAATTGAATTGACAATGAAATACCTTTTGAATATATGTGGACTAATGTGTGAATCGACAAAGGTTGTGAAGGGTTCTTTGTTGATTTTGGACAAGAAAGTAAATGACAATGAATATAAAGACACGAAGACTAGAAGCAATTGTGGCCGGCCATTTAAATTGTGGAAAAGTAAAGATAAAAATAAATTTGTGAAGACTATCATTAATCGGGGGTTTAGAAAGAGTACGGTGTGATGTGTGATTATTTAAAACCTACAATTGACAGTTGCAATCGGTAGTTGAATTTAAAAAGTCAATCTTCAAAACAAATAACTTCCTAATCTTATCTGCGGTTAAAGAAGTTACAAAAATCTTAAAATAACGGCACTAAACGTAACCACCCAGCAGTTATCTATTATCTAGTAATACATATCTAAAAAAAGTTACACATACGACAATATCGCTTCTCGGCAGTTACATGTGAAGGTTCTCATCGATAATTAATGTTTGATGTCGATAACATTCTTGGTGAGTTGTCGATGCTCTTCAAGTTATTGACTTTTTTTTCATCGACGACTTCTTTTATTCAGCAAACTCTACTATTATCGACTAACTCTGTAACCGGTCGATCATAACTAAAGGTTGGTCATTTTTTTGGAATCAAAAGTTTCCTCGTAGACAAATCTTAAATTCTCACATGGGATCTTCCCTTTTTGATATTCGTATCTAAATTCGCCGGTTGACATGTGTTGTCTGTCAAAGGGACTTCTGCTAGTTTTAAGAGAGCACCAACAAGGATAGTATTACTTTGTATCCCACATCAACTACCGTGGAAGATAATTACCATGATGGTTGGTCGAGCGTTCCGGGACTTGATTTGCAAAGCTAAGGTCACAAATTCGATTCCTCAATCTATTATCAATCTCAAGAAATTTTAGCTAATTCCTATAAGACGGGCCCGAGGGGCATACAAGATTGCACAGTCGGCAGCGATGTGCAGATAAAATCAGCGACCTCAAACTGAACATTCTTCTGCGAATGATCAATAATCTGCCTTGGACACCTATTAGCTTAATTTTTTCCGTGCATTGGGATCAAAAGCAGGTCCTTCAAATTGCTGCTACAATTTGGAAAATTGAGACGATATTAACACCTAAGAGTTTAATTTCTTCCATGCGTTTACTTTGGATTACCGAAAGTTGGTGCTAAAGTTTTGTCTTTGCTCGAATCCCCGCCCCCTCCTCTCCCTCGGATACGAGGCAATGGATTGAAATGTCCAATAAGGTGGGGGGATTGGGATCGTGGTATTGAGTAAAATCAGGAATATGAATCAATTGAAAAATGAAATCTGTGGATGAAGGGGAAACTTTGAATTTTACAATTCTAACTTCCCTTCAATTCTCATAAAGTTTGGGTTTCCTTTTCCCTATTAGCTCTCTATTCAAGTTCTTCGTTCAATAATCAACAAATTCGATGTGATCATGGTTGAAATCACCTTCCATTTCATGAAAAATTAAAACAGCGCAATTTTCTAGACAACTAAATATCACCTTCGGCGAAATCACATTATATCTATATTAAAGGTTTATAACTCAATCGACCAAATCGAACTTGGTGGTCGGAACCATTACTTCCTCGTGTTCAGTCCTAAGAAGTGCTTCCTGTAGGAATGAGATCCGAGAGTCTTAACATGTGCCTTTTATAAGATTTAAGATATCAATCGGTCATGCCAATTTATAGAACCTGAGTTAATCAAATTATTGATTGGCGATTAAGTTAAGATAGAATATCTTATTTATCGGCAGTCATGTGCTCGTTAATAGTCTTGAATTTTAGGTTCGTTAGAGTTTGGCGATGTCCCTCCTGTTCAAAATTAACTGCAAACCATAATCAATGAAAAGCATTACTTTGTCTCACACGGAACCAAAATTGTGATTGGGCACTTACCATTTGTTGGAAAAGATTAAAATAAGATCAATTGTCCGAATTGTGCAAATATTGTCCTTAAGGATAATTCCGTCTCTTGAAGTAGAAAGCTCGGTGCAACAGGCTTGAACGGCTATCCTCTCAAGATACAACGGACCTTCTTTACTCTACACTAAATAATATAGAGAACATGAACAAAAAAATTTGTATTTAAAGCCGAGCAGAGAAAGGAAATAAAATGGAAGGAGAGAAAAGAATTTCTTCCTTGTTTGGGTATATATAATGTTGGATTATGTTTAGAGTAATAATTTGTAGGTAAATGAAAGAGAGAGCCGATTTTTCTTCATCATTTCTTGCATCAAATTGAAAATTGTTACAGATTGATGGTTATCAAAACCGTTACAAAGACTTTTATCAAAGTAGTTACAAAACTGCTGAAACATCCATATCTCCCAAATGTTTCAAAAAGTTTTAAAAAGAAAGGAAAGATAAATGCTGGGTTAAACTCAATTGAATGTTATACATCAAAACTGGTGCCTTTTGGACTAGGAACAGGACCACAAAAGAATAAAGTATAATTCACAAAATCATTGGTGAAGTTTGAAAATTCTATTAACCAAGAATTATTTTTGTAAATTATAATTTTCACCAATCACATTACACCCCCTCCAACACAAATAGAATTCCTTTTTTAAATTATAATTTTCACCAATCACATGACACCCCTTCCCACACAAATTTTGTTGTTCAATGCGGTTTTGCGCTAATAAGCCATGTGCGTGCCTTGTTCATTTTTAAGTGCTCTAGAGGTTTTGCCAAAATTTTCATAGGAGCAGCCCCACTCCATGCTTATATATGTGATTCTATAAAGTCTATATTGCAATTTAATACACCACCAATTATAGTTATTAGAAGTGAGCATGGTCCGGGTTGGGCTGGTCAACATCTAACCTTGGGACCAATCCGCATAGTGTTGATCCTCAATTTTTGGGATAAAGGATCGACCTTATTGAGCTCGGGACCGAGAACTTAACTGACCCTATGGGTTCGGTCTAGTTCCAAGGTCAACCCAGGACTGACCGATTTTTTTTATGTTTCATTTTTTTATTCGTTGAAAGGATAAACGATACACTTTGAAAATACATATCCATCGACAATGTAATATTGAGTAACCAAACTATGGAGCCCGGTACAAATCAAATAAAAATCTAAGATAAGGCAACAACGAAAATCTCCACTTAATAGTATACGAACACGTGAAGTAAAATTAAAAAATAAAATGGTCAAAATACATAACATAAACCAAGGATTATACAATGTCATATCTTGTTCATTCTCAAAAGATTGCTTCAATTTTCTGAACACCTAAAAACAAAACAAACAACTTCATATCTTGTTCATGAGACGCCGTGGAGAGCCAAGTGAGGCAACCTACGTTCGCCGTTCGTGAGGCGCCGAGGCAAGCTGGTTCATGAGGCGAGTTCGTTCGTGAGGCGAGCGAGGAGAAACACATCCAGTGAATAGCCACAGAGAAGCAAGGGAAGAAGAGAGGCGATGGTCAATAGTCAATAGGGTTTCTATTTTTAACGCCAGAGGAAGATGAGAGAGGGGCCTTAGATTCTTTGGAAAACAAATATATATAGGGTTGGTTCAAGTTGAACCAACCCTAAACTTCTAGGACCGAGGACTAACCTGTACAGTGTAGGATCTAAGGATCCTAGGACTAAGGACCAACCCAATCCCCCTGAGAACTGGACCAGGACCGGCTGAGTTGGGCCGGTCCAAGGTCGGACCAGGATCAACCCTGGACCGTTGCTCACTCCTGATAGTTATGGAAAACATTAAGAGCCTCTTTCATTACAATCTTGCACTATTCTCACCTTAGGATGGCTAATAATTTTTAATAGGTTATTACTATGTCAACAAGTGAATCGTTATTACCCATATGAATCTAATTTATGGGATCTCCAATCACATAGGTTAGGTTACCATCATTATTAATTTTCTCAACTGGTTTACATCTCATTTCCCTCGATGTATAGCCAGAGGATCGATCAAATTCACTTATGACTTTGCATAAACAATAGACATAATTCCATTTTAAGTAGTTGTTTTACCACATCACGTCTCAATTGGATGTATCTATTTTTACTAATTAAAGTTTAATTTTTTTATAGCTATTGCCGCTTGTCAATCACAATGCATAGCCGATTCTCAAAGGAATATTTGTTAAAAACTTATAACCACTCAACCTTATTGCTAGTCAATTCTAGAGCTACAAACTCCGACTCGAAATCAAGTTCGCCCTTATATTAAGGACGTGTAGTACATTATCCAGAGACAAAATCTTGCCAGATGTGAGTTTGAAAATAAATGTCCCTTTGAATCACCAGGATAAATAATCTCCTCCTTCCCCTACTAGAGTACAGGAGGAAAAGGCATTTTCGTTCGCCAATATATGAATGGTAGAACTTGAGTCTACCACCCAGTCTTTCACGTTGACAACAATATTAGCTTGGGGAATGACCACAACAATTACATCATCAGAGTCATCTGCTTCAATCAAGATGAATTTTGGTTTAGCAGGATTGTCATTTCCCCCACAATTTATGTTTGGTTGATTTCCAAGTTATAGCACCTCCTCTACGGGTGAACACTTATCCACGAGTGGATTTTATATTACCCGAATCTGAGATCCAGTTAACATTACTGTATCATTCTAATATAGCAGGAAATTCCCTATAAAATGCCAGAATGACACAACAGAAGCCACAACATGCGATGTGTAGACCAGTACTTACCAAAGTTAAAAAAAAAAACTTACTTTCTCTTCCTTCATCATGTGAATCTGTTTCACTTAAATATGTGAAAAGCAGTTAGAAGGAATGTGCCACGAGTTCATAAACTTAGATGAATGCAGAAGTGATCCGTGGTGCTTATGTTATCACTAGATCTAGACATCATCCAAAACTGATGATTAGAAACTGCTAAGAGAAAAAAATATATATTATTCAAGTCACCTTTCACAATAATCCAAAGACATCAAGCTTTTTCTGTAATTTTGCCCAAAGATAATTTTTCTTCAATTGCACAAAAAATCATAAAGATCTCTTTTTCTTTTAACTCTTATTAGAAAGCAAGGGAAAATAAATTCGAGTCGCATCAAAACGACCTCTTTCAGAAGATAACAATTGCAATGCTTCAGTTATAATAACTAGAACTCTAAAATTAATCACCTTAGTTATAACATCAAACAATTCTGAAGTCATATAAGGAAAAAAAACACCAAAATCAATTAACATCATAAGGGGGGAAAACAAGGACAAAGGAAAATTTGTTAAGATTGGTGGCAATGGCACGACTCAATCCACCAGCGAAAGACCACAAGCAGAGACCTATTATGGGGACGATGTATGGTGCTTCATATTGATCTCAACGGCCTAACACCTCCGCAAATAACAACGTACAACAAGTGTAAACTAGAAATATTCACACGTAAGGTTACTGAATATCAAAAGAACGAAATGTTGGACTTAGCTTATTCGTTTGAGGCGGAATCCTCTGAACGAGATGATCTCATTCCTACAATCCTCGCTCAGCATTATCGAATTCCAAGAGACAACATCACTCGTTCTTCTATCAGACATGTCATTGAGCTATCTTCCGAGCAGGAGCAATAACTCCAATGCTGCCCAGAGAATCGAAGTGGCCGCCTCGAACTCCATGTAGCAAGCCCTTAGAATCTGTCGCCCACACACTGTTGCTTAGGCTCACCTCCACCTCACACAAACACATGTGCAGACTCGCCGCATCGCTTCTTGAGTTGCGACATCACCGAATCACGTCGGGCCTCACATTGTGATGCACACTAGAAAATTATTCTTAAGATTGTTGGAAAAGACGAAAATAAGATCAACTTTCTAAGGCGTGCAAGCAGGGTGCTTATAGATAATTCCGTCCCTCGGTGTTGAAGCTTGGTGCAACGGGCTCTAGCAGCTTCCTCTCGGGATATAACAGACCTTCCTCTGTACTCTTCATTGAATAATAGAGGGAACAGGTACAACAAATTTGTATGTAAAGCTTAGCAGAGAAAGGAAAGAAAATGGAAGGAGAGAGAAGAATTTTCTTGTTTTGACAGATATTTTTGGTTTATGTTCAGAGTAAGAATTTGTTGGTAAATGAAAGAGAGAGCCATTTTTTCCTACATCAATTATTGTATCCAATTGAAAACCATTACGAAACCATTAAAAATTAACAGCGGTCATAACTGTTTGAAAAACCGTTATAATTTATGGCAATCGAAACTATTACCAAAATCATTACAAAATAATGACTTTTAGGACCTTCATAACTTTCATCAAAGCCGTTACAAAACTATTGAAATATCCAACGGCATCTCGTCTCGTTCACACCCATGCCCCAGGTCTCTGTCTTTCTTTTTCTAAACAACTTTATGATATAGGACATTGATGATTTCTATCCAGAAGAAACGACATTGATGATGGTTCATGTAGATATTTCTGCTTTCGACAAGCTTTCGACCTCAACTAAGTTGACTTCTGCGAAATGGACAATAGCTCCATCGAACCAGCCTTCTTATTTAATTTGTAAGCAATCACTAGAGTTGGCCATTCGAGTATTAACCATGCATTAATTATTCAACTTTGGGATAAGAGAACAAAAGGCAAAAGGAAGATCCCACCAACCGAAACCTCATTCCCAGATGAGGGTTAAAATAAACCCCTGTAATTCGTTTCTATAAACAAGGGGAGACAACGAATACCCTTTTATCATGACAAATTGTAAATAAATATTTACCATTTGCAAGGACCGAAAAAGAGGAAATGCAATGTCCAAGTGGAAGAGATAAAAAATTAAGGCAGAGAAACCGGGCCGGTTCAATCCCTAACCGGTCTTACTTAGTCGGTTCTAAGCCACAGGGCTGGTTCAATTAAGGCGGAGCAACCGGGCCGGTTCAATTCCTAACCGGTCTTACTTAGTCAGTTCTGAGCCAATTCAGATGGAAACCGGTTTGTTGTCCGAGTAAAAAAAGTTTGGTAACCGGCCTTGAACGATTTTGTTTCCAGTTCTGAACTTTGAATCAGTTTTAACGGGTTCAAAAAATTTTGCAAAAATCATTAAGATCGAGCATTTCAACCTAAGCAGATCGTCATGGTGTCCTTAACATGAGCTTTTGCAAAAATATTCCATACGATAGAGCAATTTAATAGAAAATGAAATCAGGAAAAAAAAAAACAACAAGCCGGTTCTCAGGTTAATCGTGAGTCGGCCGATTTGATTTCCGATTTCAAAAATTAGGAAACAAACTCCGGCGAAGATAGTTTCAAGGATCCCGATCTGAAGCCTACTCCGGTCGAAATAACTCGTATCGCTGTCGTGGACTAACCATGGCTTAGAGTTAGAGACGGGACTGGGTGGACAGCTGGTCCTCTTTTCGTGCGTGCTTGGCTTAAATGACCCCTTCATAAAGGGAAGAAAACAATTAAAAAAATCGAAACTTTCGTCCATTTTCAACCAAACGGACGAAAGGAGAAACGCTTGCTCTAAATTAATCTTGCGGTCCATCTCGTGTTTGCCTAGGGGAAGTGGCAAGAAAATACAGAGCCTTGCGGTGATGCTGAGGCAGACCCGATTCAATTCCAGAGGAGGGGCAGAGGGCAGAGGGCAGAGGGCAGAGAGGGAAGCAGAGCCCCCACGAAGGAACGCTCGGGGAGTTTGAATCGTTTTGAATCGTTTTGTCTTTCCAAATTGCCAGTGAGGACAATTGGGGAAGCTCCGAGCATCCATTTCGAGTAAGTAGTGAAGTTTTTTTTTCCCATTTTCGCACGACCCTTTTCGTCGTTTTTCGATTTAAGTGCGATCCGCTCCCTCGTCTCTGCTGTGTTGTTGAAATGAATCTTGCGGAATTTTGAATCTTGCGTTTCTGGGTGTGGGTTTTTGATGATTGTCCGGTCTGCTTTCGCCTCACAAGGGGCCAGATTTTGCCGAGTCAAACGGAGGAAGAACTCGAGCCAAGATCAAGAAACGCGGGATTTATGTCGTCTGGCTTTGATCTGGTCACTGGAGCTCTGACGCAGCTCTGTTTCTCTGCTCTGCTTCTCGGGTCAGTCACGCACGCGCCCCACTTGTGCTCCGCCCGGTGCATGCAACATAAGTCGCTTGGTCGGAGCGTCGGACCGTGTAATCCCACCTTGTTCCGTCCGATCGAAGTCCAAACGGTTCGTGAGCTCTCTGTTTCTTTCAGTCTTTGCGTTGAATTTGGCGTTTCGTCTTCTGATTTTCACTGGGGTTTTAGATGGGTTTTAGGGTTTCTTGGAAGATGAATTGGTTCGCACTGAATGATCAGTTAATGATTCTGTCTGTTCCTTTCTTTTCTGTTGGTCCAACTTCGTGTTTGCCTTGTGATCTGTACTGAGGTTTTTCATGGGTTTTAGGTTTTCTTGATGATTCTTATTTCTACTAAATAATTTGGGCAGGGCTTGCCTTGGATCAGAGTGTTCTGGGGCTTATTGTCAAACAGGCAGAAGTTTGATTTTGATCCTGGGAACTTGGTGTCACTGGGTTTGGAGTTGAAACTAGGATAGTCGAAAGAACTCGAGATTTTATATATTTCTGCTTTTCTCTTTTGTAATCCCTGAGGTAAAATTGGTTCATAGCCCATTAGATCTTTCAGGTAAGTGAAGATGCCTGGTATTGATAGGCGATTGTGGCACCCAATCACGAGTTGCAGGAAAGTTAAGGAGAAGCGACCAGGTGATGAGAAAAATCTCGAACATGTGAGGAGAATCCGTGTGATGTATAATGACCCTGACGTGACTGATTCTTCGAGCAGCGATGACGAGGGCATGTGCATTGTTGATAGTGGCATGTTTAAGCAGAATAAGCAGGTCGTCAAGGAGATAGTCATTCCTGTCAATGCGCGAAAATCATCTGGTGAGAGATGCTCCCACGCAAATACCGGTGGCCAGAAGTATATTAGCATAAGCAAGAAGTTTGGTTCCGCTATTTCTGCATGCCAAGAAAAGAAAAACGTGCCACTTCCTTCAGAATATAGAGGAGTAAGGAGGAGGCCATGGGGAAAATTTGCAGCCGAGATTCGAGACCCTATCAGGAAAGTTCGAGTGTGGCTCGGGACTTTTAATACTGCGGAAGAGGCTGCGCTAGCGTACCAAAGAAAGAAGCTTGAATTCGACGCCCTCTCTATACCGGGGAAGAACAACACTAGTTGCCAAGACTCAACTGATCCTTCTTTCTGGGTTCCATCCCCTTCATCCGTGCTCGATGCTCCTAGTTCTTCTTCATCCGGTAAGCGCCACGAAGAATTAGCCCCTGAACAACGTGGCAGGGACAAGGTGTGGGTATTTGGCGATGCGGGATCGGAGCCACAGTTATATGATGATTCGTGCATCCCAGAGTTGTTACTAGAACCGGTGCCATCAATGTCAATCACTGAGGAGTTTGATTGGGGCAGCTCGGACAAGAATTTGCTGCTCCGGGATGAGTCTGACGATGGTCTTCAGGATGAAATTGTGGGAACCGATGAGAATCTTCCGGAGAGTGAGTTTGGCGGGGACAAGATGCATGATCTTGCGAACATCGAGATCAATCTAGACAAGGAGGAGCTTGCTTGGATTGATGATGCACTGAATTTGCCATCCTAGTAAGTTGTTGCAAATTACTACTCCTGCTTGCCTGTATGGTGGTTTTGCAGAGCATATACCAAAGGAGGTCTCGAGCCGGGGCGAGCTGTCGATCGCCGAATTGCTGATTCTACAAGACTTTCAGGTGAAAATTTTGACAGTCTAACCGTAGATGGTATGTTCTTTAGAATTGCATATGGATCTCGGAGAAAGAAACTTTGTTGCTTTGCTCCACATTCAATTGCTGGTGCAATTGGCCTCTTGTGATGACAATTTCACAAAACAATATCTTGATTAAGTTGATACATAGCATGGCCCAGGACAACCCGCCTTCGATTGTCGGCCCAACCCAACGTCCGGATCCGTTGCACAAAGGCGTGTTTTTAGGCCTACTCAAATAGGTGGGGGCAACCCGGGCAGGCCGGACCCACGTCAATTCGGGTAACCAAACATTAATTTTCGATTTACAAATGCTCGAATGAGCTGAAAACGAAGACGACAGAGGAAGAATTTTGACTCTTATTGGAGATGGAATTGTGTAGGAAGCTTTTACTTCTTACTAGGATCTGGAAATCCCGCCTAAATTTGTGAATAGTTGTGAGTCGGGATCTTAAATTTGTGAATTGTGAATCCATAATCGAATTGAATCGTAACGCACAACAAACTGAATTGTTTCAATCGGTAGATACTTATCAAATTGTAGATTCATTAGCAAGTCGATTCATTAGCTTGTGATTTAGGAGATTAGCGATTCGTATCAATAGACACGTGTCGCTAAGGGTTGGGTAGATTTTTATTTTCTTTTTTTTTTTTGGGGTCTGTGGTCGGGTCGATTCAATAACTATGATTTTGCATTTGCTTATGGCAGAGGTGATCACCGGGCTGGCCTTGACTCTTGAGGCCTGGGCTAAAAAGGTCGGGCCTAACCTGAGCGAGGCAAGCCCACAATTAGTTTTAGGCCCATTGGGCTTGGACAGAATGGTAAGCCCATAATTAGATGAGTGTCTCCTGATAGTCATTAGCCCATATTACTGCAAAACTCGCGTATAGCATCAAGTCCGAGCTAACTCTTACTTTAAGATTACGTTTGTTTGTTTATTTCGCGAAATACAAAAGGAAAACATTTTTCTAAAAGCAATCACTTGTATCGCACACAAAAATGAATGAGCGATGAATGTTTTCATCATCTACAGACGTATTTAAATATAAATTGCTGGCAACAGTAAAAATAATTTTGGATTAATATCACGTGGTACGATTGCAATAAATTTACGTCAAGTTAATTTTTTGAACACAAAAATCCTGAACTCATACGTTTGTGACAAATTTATCCTCTTTTTTGTTTCTGTTAAATTTTATGGTCAAATTGCTAAATCTGATTACCCTTGGCAATTATGGGGGTATCGGTTTTGGGTTTTACCTTTGTTTGTCACAGGTTTATCAATTTGTGATTTTTATGGTATTAATCAAATTTAACGGATGGTAAATTTATCACAAGTGTACTAGTTTGGTATTTAATTTTTAGTAAATTTATCACAAGCGTAACAATTTAAGATTTTTTATGGTAAAAAATTAGTTCGGGATAAACAGTTTGAGATATATTGTAATATTAATCCAATAATTTTTTATTGACTAATTATCTTATTTTTAAAAAATATTTTTTAAATCGTATATTTTTCACACGACAAACTTCTTAGCTTTCGTGGAAACCTTTTAATATATTCAAAGAACCGATGATATGTACAATCGTAAAACAGTTTTTTTTTTCCGTAGTCTTTGTGATTTAAAATTACTTTTATGTTTTTAAATTTTAGAAAGACACGCACATTTTTTTTTTTTTTGGTCGAAGAAAGACGCGCGTTGGTTCCTTGTACTTTAGCACGAAATATCTCAAACCTCGGACGATTTGCAAATGTGAATGTACGGGAATCGCTGGCGACTTGTTCACCGGATTTTTTGTTTTAATTCATAATACTTTATTCTTTTGTTTTTTAATATTTTTGGAAGGAAAGAAAATCGCAAGCAAAAAGCATTGGGCCATCAGCTGACACGTGGCATTTACCAAAGGGCCATAAAAGTCAAACTCTCTTTATTATGGTGCGCCCACGTGGGCTTGAAAGTTGAAAAAGTTTGGCGCTGCTTGGGCCCACATAGATGGCCCACCACGGCTCCAATCAAGGAGCTACTTGGTAAGAGTGTCAAAAAGGCCCGAGCCGGCTCGGCCCTAAAATTTGGGATATTTTTGGATTGGGCCTCGGTCTTTTTAAGATAAGACTTTTAGATATGGGTATTATTAAGATTAAGTGAGGGTCAAGCTCGATCTATTGACACTTCGGAACTATTCTCTCTCCCATTCTCTCTCTCTCTCTCTCTCTCTCTCTCTCTCTCTCTACATACAAACCCTAGATCTAGACAAAAGTCACAGAACCACCAGACCCCTCTCCCTCTCCCTCTCCCTCTCCCTCTCCCTTTCTAACCCTAGATCTAAACGAGGTTGTGGTTTGTCGAACGACATGAAACCGGTGAGGACGAAAAGGATGGCACCACAGGGCCAGGCATTGACCTTGGACCCATTGTAGCCACGGCGGCAAACCACCTCCGGGGCAGCTTTGGTGGTTGGAGCGGAGGGCAAGTCGAGCTGCTGGAAGTAGCGTCAGGCAACGGGCTTGGTCAGGTGGCCATGGCAGACGATATTGGAGAAGAGCTCGCCGCAGCCAACGAGCTCCATGACAAGGTAGATCTTGGTCCGACCACTGTGATAGCGCTGGGGGTTGGAGGAGGGGGAGCCGGCAGTGGGGGACTCGGCTAGCCACCGTCCAGTTCATGCTCTCTCGGAAGTTGGGAGCCGCTGGAAACGGCGGCGTGAGGCAGAGGAGCCGCCCTCGTCCATAGACCCTTCAAGCAAGAGAAAGGGGTGCTGGCGCCGAACAGAGACTGAGCAGGGGGTGCTTTGGCGTTGTGGCACTAGCACTGACTCGACCCTACCCAACCCATCTCTTGAACTAAATGCTAAATAGGGTCTTGGATAGGGGCAGGGCAGGTCAAGCGCGACCCTCTATGTTTTGGGTCGGGTCAGGTATCAAGAAAGCCTGACTTGACTTGACCCATTGACACCCTTACTACGCGGTGGCTTTTTCTTTTTCTGTTCGAGGCAAGCCCACGATTAGTTTTAGGCCCATTGGGCTTGGACAGAATGGTAAGCCCATTATTAGATGTCTCCTGATAGTCATTAACCCATATTACTACAAATCTCATATATCGTATCGAGCCGGAGTTGACTTTTATTTTTAGGCTTCGTTTGTTTCGCAAAATACAAACAATCTAGAAAACATTTTTCTAGAAACAATTGCTTGTGTCGTTCATAAAAATTAATGAGTAATAAATGTTTTCATCATCCACGAACATATTTAGACGTAAATTGTTATCAACAATAAAAATAATTTACCACTTGCCTGGGTGGCGCTGCTGGAGCGCGCACTCTTCCTCTCGCAAAAGGTTGAGTGTTCGAATCCCGGGCGCCGCAGGGTGACTTAACTGGTGGCACATGTGTGGTGACTAGCATGTGTCGCCCCCAGAATTTACTCCCCGGCTGTCGGCCGTGCGGGGGTTCCCTGGGTTATCAAAAAAATAAAAATAAAAATAATTTCGGGTTAATATCACGAAAAACTTCGAAATGGTATACTTGCAATAAATTTACACTAAATTATTTTTTTACCACAAAAAATCTCAAACCAGTGTATCTGTGATAAAATTTACCGTCCATTTGTTTTCGTTAAATTTTAACTTCAAATTGCTAAATTAGATGACGTGTGACAGTTATTGGTATATCAATTTGGGGTTTTACTCCTCCATTTGTCGCAAGCTTACCAATTTATGATTTTTCGTGACATTAACATAATTTATCTTAATCAGCACAAAAGATCGTTTTTAAGGAAAATATTTCATTTTTTCGCGAAAACAAACTGCTCGGCTTTCCTCAAAACATTTGAATTAATTCAAATATCCGGCATGTGAAATCATATGCAGTTTTTTTCACGGTCATTGCGATTTTAAATTACTTTTACTTTTTAAATTTAAGAAAGACACGCACATCGCTTCCTTGTACTTTAGCACGAAAACATCTCAAAACCTCGGACGATGTGCTAATGTGAACGTGTGCGAATCGCTGACGACTTCTTCACCCGATTTTTTCCCTTTTAGTTCGCAATACTTTATTCTTTTTGTCTTTTAATTTTTTTGGACGGAAAGAAAATCGCGACCAAAGAAGCAATGGGCCGTCACCCGACACGTGGCATCTACAGACGGCCACAAAGGTCAAACCCTCTTTATTGTGGTGGGCCCACGCGGGCTTGAAAATCGAAAAAGTTTGGCGCCGCTTGGGCGCCGCTAAGATGCTGGTGGCCGGGGAACCTCTCCTCGCGCCGAGCGCTCGGGCGGTGCCGCCACGGGCCGTTCGGGAATCCCGATCGCGACCCGACTCGTGCTCGGGACGCTGCGAAGGACGGGCGACTCCTTTGCCGCCTAGGGGGACCGCTTTTGGTGGGGGTTGGAATAGAATCCCGTGATGGAGATCCGTTCGTCGGCCGGTGCGTGGATCGAGCGACGCTTGTTTCATCGGGCGCCACTCGTTTCCGAGCCAAAGGATCTGACACAGCTTAGGTGTTACTTGTTTCCTACCCGATAAGACATATGACCTGCGCGAAGGAAACAGCACGACAATGGGAAATGGATTGATATTTAATATTTTATCGCCGTTTGAATCCACGCGCTTGTTATTTTGTAATTGGGAAAACGGTGTGTTGAAAATTGGGTTGTTTGAAGTAAACGATTGACCGCAATTGCGGCATTGCCAAGGAAAGGGGATACACCGCATGATCATTTTACTTTGTAGTTTGGAAACTCCACCAACTTTGCACGTGTATTCAGGGTAACGTGTGCGTGTACAGAGCGAGAGATGTTTTAGATTCCGTTTATTTCGTGGAATACGTCACATTTTTGTACAATGTTTTCCAAGAAAAATGGTGATGTTTTCCCGCGTTTGACTGAAACCTGAATATTAACTAGATAATATTTTTCCTCTTTTGTTACGGAAAATCTGATTTGATTTCCCTAAATAGACGCATACTATTTGGGCACTAGTAACTTGCGTATAGGTGGCTAGGTACGAGCAACAGAATCCTGGATCCGGTCTTAATGGGCCTCGCCCGGTCGCAAGGATCAAGGTACAGGCACCTAGGTCCCTAGGTCGGCCTTGATTGACCAAGGCGCAAGCGCCGGGTACTAGGCCCAACCTCAAAGGACCCGAGTGCAGGCATCGGTGTCTCGAGCCCAGCCTTGATGAACTTGGGCACGGGCACTGGGGTCCCGAGCCTCAACCTCAACAAACCTTGGCTCGAGCACCAAGCACTTGAGCCCGAGCTTTAAGGACTTGGGCGTGGCCTTTGAGAATCGAACCCAAGTTCAGGGACTAGCATTCTAGCGTCGAGGACTTGGGCTAGGCCTTTGTGAACCCAAGCTCGGATGTTGGGGATCCAAGCTCATGTACCGGGATTTTGCACTTGGCCTTTGTAGACATGGCCCGAGTAACAAGGGATTAGGCATGGGTGTCGAGGCTTTGGGCCTAGACTCAATGGACTCGAGCATTGGCACTAGGGCCTAGACACGAGCATCAGGGTCCTTGGCTTGACCTTGATGGACTCGATCGTGGATGTTAGGGATTCGGGCACAAGCACCAAGGTCACGAGCCTAAACTCGATGGCTCGGGCCCAAGCACCAGAGACTTGGTCCTAGATGCGGAGATCGAGGATTCAACATTGGGGCTTTTGTGCCCAAGCATAGATTTTCATGTCCAAGCACCAATACCTAGTCATATATTTGGAAAAAAAATTTCTAATTTTTCAAAGAATAAATCATTTTCCTGAATTTTTTGTTGTCAAACATTTTCCTGAATTTGAGCATAGGTTTTTCACTAACTCATATTCCCAAGTGAACCAAAACCCTGGAAATGAGTAAAATTTTTTCCAGGAAAACAAATGATCTGGAAAATATTTTCCTAAAAATTATTGCTTTGTATCTCGAACAAAAATAAACAAAAGAAAAATTCTTTCACTATCCTTTAAAATATTTAGGCATAAATTGTTATCGATAATGAATATATTTTCTATTAAATAAATATTTGAACCGATACCAATAATCTTTTTTAGGAAAATATTTTTCAAATCATTCAGTTTACATTAAATAAGTGTAGCACAAAATTGTTACCACAAAAAGTTTTCAAGCTGGTATATTTGTGAAATATTTACTCCAAACTAATTTTCATGTTACAAAAAATCTCGAACTAGAATATCTGTACCATATTTACCTTAAACATATCTTTCTCTCACAAAAATCCTCAAACTGGTATTATATTACATTTATTTAAAACTAATTTGAATCACAAAAAATTTCAAACAGGTGCACTCATGACAGATCTACCAAAATCCTATGCACAATTGGGGTAAAATTACTTGATTTACCATTCTCAATTCATTTTTCTTCTAATCTGACTTCCCAGAAATGAGGTCGTTTGTGCGCCCCATTTATGTCAAATTTTCGTGTCACGCATTGATCATTTGACTTGCTTGCCATGTGTGTTTTGGACAAAATCCAATTGTAAATATATCGCAAGTGTTCCGATTTGGAATTTTTCTGTTGTACGAAAATTAGTTTGGGGAGGCACAAATGCATTGCTTTTGGACTTTCTATAACAAGTGCCCACATTTAATTTGGAGCAAATGTGGTACAAGTGCACCTAATTTGGGATTTTTTGTGATATCAACTCATCTACTAAATCTTTTAACGGAAAATTACGTAAATGATCAATGAATGTCGTCTTTGACCTTTTAATTTTTTTAATGCGATCCCCAAACTTTTGCTAATGTGCGATGTCGTCCATGAAATTTTAATTTATTCAATGTAGTATAATGCTTGAACAATATTATCTCTGAACTTTAATCGATGAAAGGATAATATTGGATAAGTTCACATAATCTAGAAACTAAATCAAATATTTACCAAACGTTCAAGAATCATATTAAATAAATCAAAATTTCAAGGATGACATCGCGCATTGGACTAAAGTTCAGAGACCACTTATGCAATTATCCCACCTTTTAAAAGCCAGATTTATTATTGGCACCTACCGATTTAACTCTGATTAAAAACCGCAAAAAGAACACTCTGAAAGTTCCAACAAGGTTCCTTGCTCCCATAATTTCAAGAAATCGACCAAGAAGACCAAACCAAAAGCACCAAATAGAGTCAATTTCGCTCTCAATTTTCAAAGCCCAATTGGAGCACATCATGGTACCACAAAAATTAAAAAATATGTTCACGTGACCGCACTAGGTAATGCGCGAACGAGATGGATTGCCAATAACATCACGTTGTCTTTCTCGGAACCATCGTGGCTCGTCTTTTCCGGCAACGTCGCAGTAGGGTACGGAGCAATCAATTGAGGAATCGGATCGGGTTTGAAGTATAAACCATGTGGATTGTCCTTGGTATTTGGGGCGTTGTGTGACGCGCAAGCGCAATATATTTTTCTTTATAATATATATATATATATATATATATATATATATTGATCTTCGGTCTTTTTTATTTATTTTGTTTTAGATTGCTTTTCCGATCCGTCTTTTTCTTTTTGGTTAATACTAACAAAGACCCTAAAATATGCTGACCGTGACGGCGAAACCCCGAATTTTATACGGCATAACTCCCTAAAAAATCTTCGACTTTAAGTTCAATTTAAATTATGCCCCAAACTTTTTTTTTGTCTAACGAAAGCCCTGACTTTAAGTCCAGTCCAAATCTACGCCGAACATTATTTTGTCTAAAAAATACATGAATTTCAAGTTCATAGTTCTATTTCAAATCTACCATGAACTTGAACTTTAGCCTCAAATCTGCCCCTTTGTCCAAAAATCGCCATTAGTCATCCCTAAGATCCTTTTCAAAGAATAGTTTTGTTTTGGAGAAAGATTCTCGCGTCACCTTGCTGATGTGGATTCGTTACCGACGCAAAAATACCATATTAAACAACTAATGGCGATATTTGGACGGAGGGTTAACGGAGGAAGATTCAAGACTAGATTGAAAGTTGGTGAATTTTTTTAGATAAAAAAAAAATTTCGAAGCAAATATGGACTAGCGTTTAAGTTGGTAATTATTTTTAGACAAAAAAAAGGCCTGAGGCGAATTTAGGACTGAACCTATAATTGAAGGTTTTTTTTGTAGACATTAAAAAGTTTTGGGTAGAATTGAGACTAGACCAGAATTTTGGAATTCGTTAGGGGATAAGGCCAACTTTCTACCGTGTCACAAAAAATTATAAATTATGTCCACTATAACAATAATACCCCGAATTAGGATTTTTTAGGTAGACAGATTTTATTTTTGCCGCACTGGGTACAAATTTTCTAGTTCGTGTTAAAAGAAAATTGAGATATTAATGTCATAGTAGTAGGTATAACTTGAAATTTTTTATGATTTTTTTTATTAAACTAGGATTTTTTTTTTCTTTCTGTTTGTGGTACTCTTTATTCTTGTTTCCCAAAAAGAAATCCTCTCTCTCTTCTTTTATTTCCTTCTTACTTGTCGCGAATTGATTAAGTTGACCTACCGCGGGCCCAATCCTGTGGGTCTTAGTCATAATTAAATTCGAAGGAAACCGCCAATGTCGCCTATGCAACAGTGACCCTCACTCGCGCTTGAGTCCACCGTTTTTACCAATAGCCCTTAAAAAATGGGGTTAAAAAAAAAAGACAATTTGATTAGCCTGGAACGCGTTTGTTTCACGAAAAATAAATAATTTGAAAGTTTTTTTCAAAAAAATATCATTTGTATCGCTTGAAATAATTTATTAATGAAAAACGCTTTCATTACAGCATTTCCGTGAACGATGAAGATATTTTTCGTTTATTCGTTTTTATAAGCGATCATTTTTAGGAGAATGATTTTCAGATTATTCATTTTTTGCGAAATAAATGAAGTCTTAGATTGTAGTGACATGCCTATGAGGTTGGCTTAGATTGTAATAGCATTTGCTCTCCTCTTTGGAGCGCTTCGGCAAAGAAATCCCACATACACCGGGCCGACATTAGGGAGTGCGGCCTTAAACCGCCCAAGAAGTTGGATCAATCTAGTTAGTTAAGGTCATCCCAAACACCACCCGACCACTAAATAAAAAAAAGAGGATAATGACACAAATTATCCATGAATTTTGGGTAAATATGAAATGAGATCCATGAACTTCTAATTTTTTTTTTAATGTGGTCCCAAACTTTAGCCCAACGTGGCGTGTGGTCCCCGAAACATTTAGTTTGTTCAATGCGGCCTCTAAAGTTCATGGATCATATTAAATAAATCAAAAGTTCAATGGCTAAAATTCATAGACTAAAATTCAAGGAACATTCGAGTCATTTTTCAAAAAAGAGAAAAAAAAAAGACAAACACTCTAGCAATGTGAGGAAAACCAATAATTGGTGATGCTGTGTCATTAGAATGTAGACCAATTATTGGTGGCGATGCTCTGTTATTAGAGTGTACACCAATAATTGGGGATACAAAACCAATTGGACAGATGACACGCGTACATCAGAGTTGTGTATGCATAAGGAGGTTGCATGTATCTTTCTTCTCCTGTTTTTGGGTGTGGACATGTATCTTCCTAGCATCATGGAAAAACGCCGATCCCATCATTTTCGCCGATCGCAACGGGGTAGCTTGCAGCAAATAGAGTATAAGCAGGTATGTACCTTTGCAATCCTTTAACGCGACATATTCTGAATCAATGTCATCGGGGAAGGGTCCAATAGAATTTTTTTCCCCCGATATTTTATTAAAAAAGGGTCCATGAAAAAAATATACATTGTTATGTCAACCGTGGCTCGATCAAGATACCGACTAGCGGGACATCTAACGAAACAAATATTCATTCGATTTTTTTCTTTGAAATAATGATACAAATGGTCTCAGAATTTTTATCTAATTTGGAGTATGATCCTTAAACTTTTAATTTGTTTAACTTAGTCCATAAACTTTAACTCGATGTGTAATGTAATCGTTGAAATTTTAATTATTCAATGCAATCCTTGGACTTTTGAATATATAAGAATGTTCAGCGTTATTTTGCGATTAATTCAAGTTTCAAGATAATAATAAATATTTTCAGAAACTAAATTAAAAAGTTCAGGGACTATATCAATCATATTGCATATTTAGTTACAGTACATGAATCATACTAAATAAATTAAAAATTTACAAATCATATTTAACAATGAGTCAAAATTCATGACCATTCGTATCATTTTCCTCGATATTTCTTTGGGTTGAATTGACATTCCTAGCGTCGGTCCTAGTCAAACGGCTGACGCGCGTGGCCTGCCCACCCCCCTCCCTTCTCCCCCCGTCGCGTGGGCCTGCTCCATCCCCGTCACCGTCAATCACCACCTACCGGATGTCGCCAGGCCCATGCCGTCACTTTGGCCAAACAATCCGTGACGTCAGCACTCCCAAGGGGATTCCCCCTCATCCAACGGCCGAGATTGGCCTTCCCGCGCGAAGAGGAGAAAAGAGAACTACTTTCGGACAGCCGAAGCAAGCATCCGCCCATGGTGGAACTACTCAGAAACTTCCCCCCCTTCCTTCTCTCTCTCCTCTCTCTCTCTCTCTCTCTCTCTCCAAACGACCATGCGTTTTGCGGTAAACCATGCGGAAGAAGTGATTTTCCTCCATTAAAGTAAGACTCCGAAGACCGACAGTTTTATATGTAGCGGAGGAGGAGCTCGCTGTCTCTTTCGTGGAGCCTCGTCCTCGGTTCCAGGAATCGGCTTACGAGGGAGGGAGGGAGGGAGTAGAAAGAAGGCGATGGAGGCGGAGAACAAGATCAGGAAGGCCGGGGAGAACGGCGATCCGGATCGGAGCAGGAAGCGGAAGCTGGCGGCGGCGGGGCTCGAGGTGCCGCCGCCGCCTCCGCCGCGGCCGCCGAGGGCGGAGGTGGGGACGGCGCCGCCGAGCGAGGCGGAGGTGGAGGAGTTCTTCGCGATCGTGCGGCGGATGCACGTCGCGGTGAAGTACTTCGAGAGGGCGGCGGGCGGGGGCGCCGGCGGCGGCGGGGGAGGGGGGGACGAGCGGGGCAAGGCGTGGAGGTCGGCGCTGGAGAGCGGCGCGGGGATCGCGGCGGCCGACGAGGAGGAGGAGGAGGAAGAAGGGGTGAAGGAGGAGACGACGCCCGCGAGGGCGAGCGGCGGGGCCTTCGACCTGAACGCCGCGCCGGAAGAGAGCCCCGGCGACGATTAGTAGGGGGGCGGGGGGCGGCGGGGATCCGCGCGTGGACCGCCGGAGCAGGGAGCAGGGGAGCGTCGCGCGTCCTGCTCCGCCGCCGTGCTTGCGGTTCCCTCTTTTGTTTTATTGTTTTTTATTTTTTTAACTTCCTAATTTTACTTAATTTCATCTTCCTTTTTTTTTTTTTGGCCGCGTGGAATTTTCGGTAATTCCGCCGTCGTTCAGCAGTTTAATCCGCCGCTTAAATCGTAGGAAATATGAAAAGCAAAAGCTCAGCTCTGTAATATCCTGTAATTAGGAGCAGAAGCAAACTGATGGAGCTTAGTTTTTTGGTGATCATGTATTATTAACTGTAATTTTTTGTTCACCGATGATGTCGGCAGAAACGATTTATTTCATTTTCATTTTTTTCTTTGCTTATAGATCTGCTTTCGGATAATTGCTCGCTCTTTCGTGATTGGCTGGCGCCGCCGCCTCGGGTTCCGCGCTGCAGGCGGAGGGGGAAACTTTCGGTCGAATCCGCCGCGGGGGTGGGGGGGGTGGGGCGGGGGGGTATTTTCGTCATCGCGAAAGTACGGATTCCCTTCTTTTTTGCTAGATGCTAGCGGCGGTAGGGTTGTTCTAGGGTGGACTTTCGGGGGGAATAGGTCGAGTCGTAGGGCGTGGCGTGATCGGTGACGTCGGATTGCGTGATCGGTGACGTCGGATTGCGCCCGTCATCATCTCGTTCGTCCGTTCGAGGGAAAGGTCAATGGCCAAGATGCGACCAGGAAATTGAAGGCCGGCGAGTGGCGACCCCGCGGGATTCGTGGGAAGCTCTTTAGGTCTTGTACGCACTTTGGGAGAGAAATTAAATCGCACCGATATCTTATGTTTTTTCCCTCTCATTACTTGGGAAAAACCTCGAATCGAGTTTTTGCTCTTACCAGGGCCTCCCTGACCTGTTCCCATTTGATGGGGCGAGCTTCACAAATGCGCTCCTTATTTTATCGTGACAGTGTCCATACGCCTCGCACCCTCAATTCTTCATGTATTCTGATATTCTCTAGCGAAAAGGAATACCCTCTGAAAGTCTTATATTTCGACAATCCCAACGTTTGGACGTGGATCGAGATTGAGCTTTTTCGGGACCTGCTTAGATCCCGTAATTTGTGGGGAGTTCTTTGGGAGGATGGGAGATTTTTTCTTCCCACAACTCTTACAAAATTTTGCAAATGTTCGATATTTTGAATTTAGAGCGAAAATAAGATAATTTTATCAAAAGTTTTCCACGTATAATTTTATGTTCAAGTAATGATTATAATAGTGCGAATAGAGGAATTATAACTCGAGGTCCGTTTGTTTCGCGAATAACATACGCTTTTTGGAAAATATTTTCCTAAAAACGACCGCTTGTGTCGTTTACAACCACGAATGGACATAATATTTTCACAGTCCATGATAATATTTAGGTCAAAATTATTGACGATAATGAAAATATTTTTTGTGATTAATTATTTCTAGCGATATAACTAATCATTTTCACGAAAGATATTATTCGTTTTCCGCGAACAAACGTTTAGAAGAAAAGTCATGGTCAAAGTCGGGTCAGAAATCAAAAGTGAAACCAATAGGTAAAAAGTCTCGAGGGACTTGACAAAAGTTAGGTCTACGAATAGGTGCTTTTGTGATTCCTCGAGAGATCAATCTTCCGTCGTAACGTGCGTGACCATGTGAGTCTTGTGGTATCGTGAAAATGTTGTGTAGTTTCAAATAACATTCGGGATATATTTATTATTTTTATCAAGCGGCTGTTTAAATTTAGAAGCATCCATCCTCGTATTGTACAATCATGGCAAGGTAATTAATTAAGAGCTTTTTAAATGTAGCATAGATAAAAAAAAAAAAAGAGGTCCTTTGGTCCTAACCATCACTTCATTTCTATATTGGGCACCTATAGACAAGGTCTTATCAAAGATTAAAGTACGAAAATCGGTGCGTAAAATAACAGGACGGAGAGTGCGATATTTATATAACGGGCCATAATCGATACCGAATAACAGTTTACAAGCACCGATTTATAGATTGCCGACACGAAATCCCAAAGGGTCTCGATATCATTAGAAAGCAATATCGGATCCATCCATATGGTCGACTGTCTCCGTTGTGTCGTTTCCGGTAAATATTATTACGTTCTGTTTTGGATCTTCCGAATCGTTCCCACGGGAGATCCGGATCCAAATTTTTGGTCCCCAATCCTTCGATGAAATGATTTGGTCTCTCCACGAAAAAGAGGAGGTAGCATCAATAGAGATTTCTTTTTTTCGATTCATCGCTGGACAAAATGGACGGATCATTTTGTTGCGTTAGAACTTTAGCATCGGCGCACCAACATATCGGACAAAATCGAGTTAGTCGGAATTTTGCAATTTTACGTTTATTATAAGCAAAAGGCACTTCCTACGCACGTTGCCTTACAAGTAAAGAAAAATTAAACTATAATTTCGCAATTCCTTGACGTAATTGCCTTGTTGTCGCGAAGAAGGCACTCGCGCACAGCCTCCTTGATTAAAGAAATGCGACTTGGTCTTGAGTTTCCAAAGTCAAGTTGAAAATGGTAAATTTGTCGGTCCAATTAAGAAAATCGGTAGGTTAGACCTTCTTTTGAATACTTACTTTTGACCCGACCCAACCCGACCCGACCCGATTTTTGTCTTTTTGTTAGAAGGTTGGTAAACCTTTCGTTGACTTTGAATCGACTCTTGAATCTAAACTTAAATGATATTTTTGACCTAGACCTCACCTCTCGAATTCCACGCCCCCTATTTCTCTAGAAATAGTTTTGAAAATAGAAATTCTTGATTTTTCCAAATGATTTTACGAAAAAAGATCGATCGTTTTTTTTGAAGGCTTTTTGTTTTTTGGAATTAAGGTTGAGTTGCTTGAATCCATATAAAAGAAGGCGAGAAAAATTAAGTGTCGGACCCAAACGAGTGGGCCAGTATCAATGGGCCTGTGGACTTTGAATTGGGCCCTCGGCCCAATATTCGCTGATGAAGACCGTTGACCAATAATCGTCTAGCGATTGACTCAACCGCAATCAAACGATTCTGACCGAGATGTCCTTCGTCAATACATGTTGGCAATGCGTCTTTTGTCTATGTTCTATCGAGAGAAATTCGGAATATAACGCGAGTGATCTCGTATAAGCAAGGAGCAATAATCGGTAATAACACTCACACGTATCATCCGGATAATCTAAATCCTTCGTAAGCATGCCTAATGCCTAACTTTATTAAGATCAAATCCTCAATAAAACACTCGTGCTAACAACAACGGGACCACAGCCGCTGCTAGAAACATGGACTGCCCTTCCCGGTCCGACTTTGTGCTGCCGCTCAGGCCGGGGCCGGATCTGATGATGCTCGGTCTCGGTGCCACCTCCACGACCGGCGAAGCTGGGATTTTCCGACGCGAAAGGGACATTGGAAAATAGAGAAATTTGCATGAGAGTTAGAACTTGATGAGTATAACAAAAGAAGGAAGCGGAAAAAGAGGGAGAAAAGATTGAACAAGTTTGTGTTTGTTCATATGTTGATGGCGTACCAGCAACCGTGGAGTTGTTGGTCCTCCTCGCTCCTGCGGAGACGTGTGGACCTGGTGCTGCGCTTGGAGATGCAGGCACTTCTAGGCCCCCAAAAGACAAAGCCATGTGACAACATTGAACATATTATTTGGACAACATACATAGGTGCAACTACCAACAAACCATCGAGTGGACGAAGGTTTACATCGACCCCGTGAAACAAAAAGAAACCGCGTTCGTGAGGGAGAGATCCCTCGTCGATCCTTGAAAGTTTTAGGGAGGTTTAATTGATCGTATAGAAAAGGCTCATCCGAAGCCGGAATCTTTTGTGAAGATGTTAGGTTTTGCAGGGTTGAATCCCATATTTTTTTTGTTCCTCGATTGTTTCATTGTACCTGAACAAGAGTAGACATCAGCCTGGAGGCTGCAGAGCTGGGGAAGTTCAAGAACCAGCGTGCCATTAATGGGCAGAGGAACGACGGATGTGTCGTTGAGCACGAGGCAGAGGCAGTGTGGCTGCTGGGTGTAGATCTGGCTGAGGTTGTCGCAGCACGGCTCGGACGGCGACCGGGCCGTGCCCTGCACGAACGGAGCGCAGGGGGCCAGCGACAGGAGCCGAGGCTGGCACGAGGCGATGGTGGGGCTTGAGGAGGCGGGGTCTTGCGAGAAGGCGGTGGGGATCCGGACGAGGAGAAGGGGCAAGAAGGAGAGGTGGAGGAGGAGGTTGAAGGGGACAATGGGTGGAAGGGAGTGCTGAGAAGTCATTGTTTGTGTTCTGAATTCTTTGTACCGTGTAGGTGAATTGGATTGTGACAGAGGAGGCTTAATAGATCAAGCGCATGGTACGAGTGTGAGTGTATCTTCATGCATGTTTGATGTTATTCCACAGTCCACACACACTTTTCTTGCTCCATTTCTGGGCTGTACAGTCACATTATGGAAATGAACTTCAGTTCCGTTCTGTCATCATCTTATGGCCAGTCAATCATGTGGAAGGATTTGTTCCTCGAATGAGTTAAAGTGTGACCAGCTTGAGCTGAAAAGTTCCTGATATCTTGTCATAACCCGTCTCGCGATTGCGACGCTTCAAGTTGCGTCACTCGGGATTGCATGAATTGGACAGAGGCCTTGGTATACATAAAGGGAAAGAAGCAATTCATGATGCACAGATTGAAAAATTGTTCCGTTGGTGAAGGGTGACTAGTTAGAGCTGAAAATTCGCGCAAGGTCTTCAGGACACCCATGCGCCTTTCCGTAACGGCGAATTGATGATTCTTCTCATAATTCAATACGAGATTTGCGATCAGATATAGGCCTCTATATGAAAAATGACGGAAAATCGAAAAGAGAGAGGAATTTACACCTTGCATGAAAGTCAACAAGGAATCAAAAGGTTAATCTAGCGTCGGTTTCACCACCGAACCAATCTAAATAAAGCAAGCTCCGCGATACTCTTCTTAGGGCCAGTTTTGCATCTGAAGCTGAGACGAACCAGAGAGATGCCTCCTGCCTTTGCGTTTGGTTTTCCACGGGTACCTCTGGATTACAAGAAAGAGGTATATGCTATATGCTCTATTCCACTGCCGTGCATAAAACAATGCAAAGAAGTCGAGAATAATGAGCGAGGGCTAGCCTGTGCACGTTTGCCTTTGCCTTATCTCTCTCTCTCTCTCTTTGACGCGAGACATCAGAATCAGATTCCTCTAGACTCCAAAGGCAAAGATTTCCAATGTCTGTGATCTTTCCTCTTCTTTGTAACCCCTTTTTAAGTCGCCATCTCGGCCACGCTAATCCGATCCTGAGCACTTGATCTTTCATCTCTCTGGTTTGATGAATGGAAAGGTGAATTTTGCTCCAGTGTTTTGATCAAAGCATTCAAAGAGCTGCATTCAACTTCTACATGCTAAAAGAAAACTTTTCTGCTAGTTCTGTTGCATGGTACTTAGGATCAACATCGACTGCAATGGCTGCTTCCGAAAAGTTCAAAGAGCCCTTCTTCAAATCCGAGGTAAATCCATTTTTTTCTAAAGCTTCTCGAGAGAAACTGCACAAGATCAGAAATGCTTACTTGTTCATCTTGATCACAGAGCTGGACACCCATTTGATAGAGGAGAAGCAGTGCAGAGTAATTGTATGGGGCAAATTCGTCCCACAGGACGTGGCCATAACGTTGAGGAAGAAAACGAACCGCCGAGTTGAGATACTGGACATTCAAGAACTCCGCCCCGGCCAGGAAAATGAAGAAGAAGACTGCAGCGAAGATGCGCGAATCTCGGTTCCTAAATGGGGTCCTGTACCGAACCAAAAGCAGATGTTAGGCATGTAACAATATGATTCGAGAGAGCAAACTCGCCGTATCTGTTCTTCTGACTTGTATAGGGTTAGTATGATGTGTGTTCGATATATCCATATATTGAATCGTTGATTGAAGAACCGGTTCACACGATTCATGGCATACCGCTTTTCTCAGAAAGATCGTAAACGATCGAAATTATCGTGTAATTACACAGAGGAGTGAAGAATTACAGAGCATGAGCAGGCAAGTTACATGTAATTTGTTTGCTGAATCCATATAAGCCAACAAAACAAGAGAGAGAGAGAGAGAGAGAGAGAGAGAGAGAGCTGAGAGAGAGAGAGAGAGAGAGAGAGCTGGGCCTGTTGGGCTCCTTACCGGCCACAAAACTTGGAATTTGGTTCAGAACCTAAAAACGACGACCCGTTTTCCTTTTTCCTAGTTGCGTTTTGCCGACAAAAATGAGGGGTAGCCGGGGAAAATTGTCCAAAAAATTCTACACCTATTGTACTTTTACTAATTCAATTCTAAAATTTTCAATTTTGTCAATTGAGTGTTAAACCTTTTCACTTTTTATCAATTGAGTCTTTTAGGCCACTTTTGATCAGAAATCATTAACGTGGACACCGGTTGGCCACGTGGCACTGAAGTGGACATTTTTAAATAATATTTTAACTGACATGCACCCTTGGCCCTCTCTTTCTCCTGCCCTAACTCGAAACCCATCCCCCCCAAAAAAAAAGAGAAAAGGAAAAAACAAAAGAAAAAACCACACAAAATTCATAAAATTATTAAAATATTATTTAAAAATGCCACATTAGCACCACGTGGCCGCTCGGTGTCCACATCAGCGATTTCAGGGCAAAATTGGCTGGATATACTCAATTGGCTTGAAGTGAAAAAATTTAGAATTTAATTGGTAAAATTGAAAGGTTTAAGATTGAATTGATAAAAATACAATATGTTTAGGACTTTTTGGATAATTTTTCCACGGGTAGCCACCCAAAAATGCAAACCTCGTCCGTTTCTCTTTCTTCCTCTTACTATAGACTTCATTGGAAACATTTTCTAGAAATGTCGCGATTCTAGTGAAATAAACGGAACCTTAATTTTTTTAAAAACTCATAAAAATTACGGCATGGAGATGTTTCAGTAATATGATTTTTTGAAACAAGTTTTCTTAAATAAAGTTAAATATAAATTTCTTTTAGCAATAAGGCTCGGGTCGGTTATGAATTGTGTATAGATTGAGAAATTTACATTACGAATAAATGATTATAAACAGATCAATGAATCAATTTAGGCTTATGATCCGACCTAAACTAGATCCGAATTTTACATCATGAATGAATGATCGTAAATGGGTCAGGGAGTGAATTCAGGTCGAATGATTTATGATCCCACCCAAACCCTACCCATTCGTTTGATAGATTTAGTTGTGGTGCAGAATCTTGCTGGGTTCAGCGTCGACAGGGTGATGGCCACTTGACTGCGAGTACAAGGCAAACCATCGTCGTCGCTTTGCGAAGGCTGCGGTTAGGGACAAACGACAAACCAACAAAAGCATCCCCCACCAGAGATCTTCCGTGTAATAATTAAACCAGAAGAAGGAGAAGGAAGAACTCTCTCTCTCTCTCTCTCTCTCTCTCTGTCTTTGACGCGCGCCCATCATCGCCGAATCACTCCTCCGGCCATTGCATGTCCGCCTCTCCTCTCTCGATTCGCATTCCTTCCGCCAAATCTTGATCACCCTTTTCGTTTCTGCCCTGTTGGGTTCCTGTCTCCAGCGAACGAAGTGCAGCCGATCTTTGATCAAATTGCAGTGGAAGATGGGGTCGCTGAGGGAGCGTCTGATCTCGAACCGGGGCTGCTCGGAGCTGGGTCTCTCCCACATCGAGTCCGTCGGCGGCCGGAGCGCCTGCTGCTGCTGCTGCCCGTACCACCGCGCCAGCGAGACGGCAGCGCGGTGGCGGAGGAGCCTGGAGCGGGTCGCGTCCAGGGCGTACAGCATGGGCAAGTCCGACCCGAGGAAGATCGTGTTCTCGGCGAAGATGGGCCTGGCTCTGACGCTGGTCTCGCTGTTCATATTCTGGAAGGAGCCCTTCGACTCCAACGACTTGAGCCGGTACTATGTTTGGGCGCTTCTCACGGTCATCGTCGTGTTCGAGTTCAGTATAGGTATTTCTACGTGTTCTTCGTTCTCTGTGGCTGTTGTTTATCCATGCGCTTTAGTGGCTTGATCCGTCTTTTTGCTGGATATGGCGCGATAATTCTCATTCCCGGTGTAGAAAGTGCCGGTCAAATTAATTGTTTGTTATGCCTCTAGGAGTACGTTTCACTACCGGTTGGGTGTTGAGTTTGGCATCGTTTTCATGATCGTGCTGTGTGCACTTTGTGGGTGCTGAAGGCTATCACTTGTGTATTTGAGTTCACTTCATGAAAGATGAATGGTGACAGACTGAGATCCAAATTACCAGTTCTTAGTCTACGATGGGATAAACCCGTCTAGGCTAATTATATGCATAAGATGATAGTGTCCATTTGAGCAAAGGCAATATGGCAAGAGTGAAGAGTTATGCACGATTTTTATGCCCGAGTTTGTCCAATTTTTTGGCCAAAATTTCCTGTCATTTGTCGACTAGGATCTTGTTAAAGGGTGTGCCTTTAGAGGTTAACATCAGCTGTTCTAACTTCTTCTTTGGACGTGTGCCCACATAGGGGCCGGAAGATGAGCCAAAGATTACTTCTTTTCAGATCTCTCTCGGCTCCTTCACTGTATATCCTAATTAGATGTGTTGCATATAGAGGATACAATTGTTTTGTCTACAAATGCTAATGGGAAGACAGTTGATCGCGTGCCACAACAAAAGGTCTATTTAAGTGTTTTTGAATTATGTTGGAACTTCTTTTCAATTGTAAAGCTGATTTTCCTCATTTTCTTGTTTTGATGCTGTCTTTGTCAGGCGCTACTCTTAGCAAGGGATTAAACCGGGGCATAGGGACATTATCAGCAGGAGGGCTTGCTCTAGGCATGGCAGAATTGTCCCAGATGGCTGGAGACTGGGAAGAACCTGTTATTATCCTCAGCATATTCCTTATAGGTCAGTCCGTCTATTTTATAACATAAAATATCCTAGATTTCTGAGAAGTTCTGCTTTGTTCTTGTTCTATCATTAAAACTAGACTTTTAACATCTGTTTAAATTGCTCTTATTGGTAGGATCTATTGCAACTTATGCAAAACTGTACCCGACGATGAAGCCTTACGAATACGGGATTAGAGTTTTCTTGCTGACATATTCTCTTGTAATGGTGTCCGGATATAGGACGAGGGAATTTATCCATACAGCTGTTGTACGCTTCTTCCTCATTGCGCTAGGTGCTGGTGTTGGCCTGGCAGTAAATGTTTGCATTTTTCCCATCTGGGCTGGCGAGGACCTGCATAAGTTAGTGGTAAAGAACTTCAAGGGGGTCGCAACTTCTTTGGAAGGTTCGCCATAGGTTTACTATTCTGTTTTTTTTGAGATTTCAAAGACTTCTCTGGTTAATAATTTTGTCTATTGTCTTTCTCTCCCCATCCCTCCTGTTCACTTAATCTAATTTTGCTTCTCATTAGGTTGTGTTAATGGGTACCTCAATTGTATTGAATATGAAAGGGTTCCCTCGAAAATTCTTACTTATCAGGCCTCTGATGATCCACTCTATAATGGCTACAGAGCAGCTGTGGAATCCACCAGCAAAGAAGATGCTCTGGTAAATTTCTGCTAATCTGCTTTATTCGAAATGTTAGTTGGTCTTGTTTTCTTATTCTTCCCATTTTTCATTCTGTTATTTGAGAAGTTAGGTTTTGCTATCTGGGAGCCACCTCATGGTCCATACAGAGCATTTAGGTATCCCTGGAAGAACTATGTTAAAGTAAGCGGTGCACTGAGGCATTGTGCATTCACGGTCATGGCATTGCATGGATGCATACTTTCTGAAATCCAGGTACGGCTTTTTGTGTTGTTAATTTCATCTCAATGGTTATTCCTGCCCAATGTACCTTCAGAAGCGTTTCATATATTGTTCTTTAGATGCTCTGTTTTCTGCATGTCCTTAAAAAAATAAGAATATTATGGTCCTTTTATTTGATATGAAGTCTACCTATGTCCTCTTGCTCTGTAGGAGAAATTACTCATTTCTCTTTCCATATCTTATCAACGGAGATGTTGCACTTCAACTGACAATCTCTGCAGGAATTTAGTTTAAAGCCCCTATTCTTTTAGTGTCAGTCATCACATTGTGGGGGAAGCAGGTCATTTTCCAATTTTTTATTTTACTCGAATGGCATCTTGTGTTTTATCCTTTCACTTATTGAAGAATCATTTATCAAGTACCACCAAAGTCTTTGAAAATTACTTTTGAAGTTGTGGCTGCTGCTGGTATAGATGTGTCGATGCATAGAATTTCTTTGTTCAATCAACGAACTCTGCATACAGCCTTTTTTTTGTTATGAAATGTGTGTTGTTTGTCTCATTTGCCTGTGTGGTTGGGCGGCATCTGCATGCAAGGCTTATTTGAGCGCACCTTTATCTGTGCACCACGCATGTGTGCTTGGGTCTTCGAATTACCCATCATCTATCTGATGTTTGGTCTTTTGGGTTCTAATTTTCTGTGCCATATTGCAACTTCTGATGAATGAATGATATTGACATGGACTGCTAGTGATTCAACAAAATGGCATAAACTGTGGGTGTGATTGAGCACCCTTGTTGATTAACATGCTATGAGAAAAAAAGTGGTGGTCATATGCACATATGCTGGACAGAGGCACTGAAGTTTTAGACGCAGCCAGTTCGTTTTTGAGAGGCCGTATGTAATTTAGTTTTATCTCTTATTGATATATAAACATTCATGAATGTAAGACCCTGCTCAAGGATTGAGCCTTTTTATCAGGGGTGTCGGACTACTCTCATGCGCTGATGTATCATAGTTATAATGCAGATTAAGGTGGCTAGACACTTGAGATCAATGCCCAGCCTCAGATAGTTTAATAAATTTGTTGTTACATTCGTTAAGATATTGGAGTAGATGCTACCAAGTTCTTTGTCTGTCAAAAGCTAGAGCGACTTTGCATTGCCTTGATCGTCTGCATGTCTATTTCTGTTTAGATGTGAACCCGTTTTGCAGGCTCCAGCTGAGCGAAGACAGGTCTTTCGCAATGAGCTGCTGCGGGTAGGTAATGCGGGTGCGAAGGTACTACGCGAACTTGGGAATAAGGTAAAGAAGATGGAAAGATTGGGGCCTGTAGACATACTCTTCGAAGTGCACGAGGCTGCAGAAGAGTTGCAGAACAAAGTTGACCGGAAGTCATATCTGTTAGTCAACTCAGAGAGCTGGGAAATCGGAAACCGAGCAAAAGACTCAGCAGAGCCTCAAGATCTTCTTAACTTTGATGATGATGAAAATAGGGTTTTACAGTATAAGTCACTTAGTGAAGCTGCACTAGATCTTAGGCCATTTTCTGCACCAAGAAGTCTGGACTCGGCGAAGCCAAACACGGGGTTGAAACCCCCAGTTCCTGTATTTATACCTGCAGATGGTGTGATGACAAAACAGATATCATGGCCTGTGGGAATCTCGCTGACGACTGATCCTGTTTCTGAAGAATCAAAAACATATGAAAGTGCAAGTGCTCTGTCTCTAGCAACGTTCACGTCTCTCGTCATTGAGTTTGTTGCAAGGTTACAAAATCTTGTGGACGCTTTTGAAGAATTAAGTGAAAAGGCAAATTTCAGGGAACCGGTTGAGCCATCAGCAGTAGCAGAGCCTGTAGGGATATTCGGCAGATTGCGGAGATTCATCAAGTGTTGATAATTGGATGTTGCACGCGGCAGGGAAGGCTGAACCTCTGAAAAGCTTCCAGAGCCAAAATGAAGATGCAAATCTTTTAGCCACAAGATCAAGTACGGGAATTGTTTTACATTCCGGGCGACCTGAAAAGGTAATTTTTGTGCTTGGCTTGTCTGTCATCGTTCTTAGAGGTTGAGACTGAACTGTTGAGGAAGCCTTTCGGCAGCAAAGTGGAGTGCTGGTGTCTGATGGTGGTTTATCTGAGTTAACGAAGCCAGAGTTCTCGGGAGAAAGTCAGTCGCAACTGGACTAGGAAAAAGGATTGCTACTGGACCCAAATTTGATATGAAAATGCAAGAAGTGAAAATCGAATCAAGAATTTATCACAATGGCCTATGATCATCAAGATGTTGAAATATACTCAATTTTCTTACGTATTCCATTTTCGCTATTGTTTTGCTGGAATTTCTCGCGGCCTACAACCGGAACTGGCCGAGTAAAAGTGTTGTTCTTATTTCCTTGTATTCAGGCGTACTGCTTCTCATAGAATATCTAACCTGTTTCACATTGGTGCAGGATACACCATAATGGAACTTATGAGTCGTGGATAGGCTTATTGGAACTAAAGCAAAATACAGAAAAGAGAACAGAAGCTAGGCAATTTTCCTGTAGAAGTAGAATTGCTGACAAGTAAAAAGGCATCATTTTTTAGGGATCTAAACAAGCAGGCGATAGGTCGGCACTGATAACAAGTGATTAGCTCTTGGAATTGATAAGCCGAATCTTTCGCTCATGTCTATATCGCTCGGTACCATGTCGTTGGGTAATTCCCACTTGAAGCAATGTGCTAATTGAGCCAAAACAAGCTTCACTTGTATCAGACCTAACTGAATTCCGGGGCATCCCCTACGTCCTGAACCGAAAGGAAGCAGCTCGAAATGATGCCCTTTCACGTCTATGCCATTGCTGGCGAATCTTTCGGGTACGAATTCTTCGGCGTTTTCCGACCACACACTAGGATCTTGCCCAATTGCCCATACGTTCACGATGATTCGTGACTTCTTCGGTATGAAGCATTCGTTTATGACGGCATCTTCCACGGATTCTCGGGGAACTAGTAATGGTATAACTGGATGAAGTCTCATGCTTTCCTTCACCACCATGTCCAAGTAATTTAGCTTTGGTAGATCTGACCCCTCAACCATTCTAGTCAAGCCAACAACGGCTTCTAGCTCTCCTTGAAGGCGTGCCATTGCCTGCGGATGCCTCATGAGTTCAGAAAACGCCCAGTCGATGGAGGTCGACGATGTCTCAAACGAACCCGAGATCATGTCCAGTATTATGGCCTTTATATTTGATCGCTCTATGACATATTTTTCTTCACGAGGGTCAATGGGTTGGTTCATCATCGAAAGCAATATGGCGATGAAATCCTTCTGATGTTGCTGTCATAATGAGCAGTGTCTTGTACGTGGTCGTCAATAATCTTCTCTAGTAGCTTGTCAACTGACCTTCGAACCGCCTTGAACTGCCGAGTCGACCCCTAAGAAGAACAAACTTCATCAGTACCTTGCTCGAGCTTGCCGTGGAAGATAGACCAGAAAGGCGATGGATCATTAGTAATGGAAGATGACTATTCCATCATCGATTAGATGTTCTGTCATGTTGCATTTCCCTCTTAATGTACACTCAAAACTTGTCTATGTATACTGCTACTGTCCATATTCCGATGGCGATGTTCCTTTTTGTCGAATATGTTCATCAAACCGGCGCCCAGACATGTACGAACCACATGTCAAATTATCGTTTGCAATTATCATAAGATACTGTGCGATTAACCGAAAGCCACTCATATTGTATTCGAAGGATGTACCATGAGAAGACATGGAAAATCAACGGTTTGATGATACAATGAGATGCCTGATCAGTGCTAGTACGGCTTTAACACAGTAATATATATAGAGATGGTTGGAATGCGATGCCGCGACATGCGGTGCCCTTTTCAATAATTCAAAGACAAACTTTCCTAAACTAAAGCAGGAGCCAAGAAAACCACAAGAATAGCATTGCACGTACCTGAAGATTAAGCTGTCTGAGGAAAGGCACGTAATCAGCCAAGTTGAAAGTTCCGGCCACCCTCGCCGCCTCCTGAATGATCCCCTTCAGATCGTGCTCGCCGTCTGTGCTCCTCCCCAGTATCATCCTGCACGCCATGTCCTCCATCGCACGCGCCACCCGCGCGCTCAAGTCCACCGCCTCATGCACTGCCGCGGACTCCTTCAGCGACGCCACCAGCGAGCCCACCTCGTCCATCCTCACGCCCTCGAAGCTCCGGACCCTGGCTGCATTCAGCAGGCGTGTGGTGCACAGTTTCCGCACGCTCCTCCAGTATGGGCCATACTCTGTGAAGACGAGGCCCTTGGTAGTGTAGAAGTCCAGCTCCGCTTCAGGGCTTCTGGGCCTGCTCGCAAAGATAGCATCGTGGACGCCGAGGAATGCCTTTGCCGCCTTAGGCGAGGAGACAACGACGGTTGGGACGAGGCCCAGGCGGAGGGACATGATCGGCCCGTACCGTGCCGAGAGGCTGTGGAGGCTGCGGTGGGGGAGGTGGCCAAGCATGTGGAGGTTGCCGATGATGGGGAGCGGCAGCGGGCCGGGCGGGAGTCTCCGCCGGCTCCGGTTACTTGAGAGGAGGAGGCGGGAGGTGAAGGAGAGGAGGGTTGTGAAGAGAAGAGATAGGAGGATGGCAAGAGTTGAAGATTCCATGTTTGAGAGTGTGCTTGGTGTTTCCAGTGTTTTGTGTACGAGTGATGTAGGGTGGGATGTGTGAAGAAGGAGATCCTAGAGGGGTCTTTTATATTGGACAAGGTGAGAAATTGCTCGTACACTTAGGATTCATCTGTGTATTGATCTTTGCATGCAAGAATGTTTACACATTTCCAACGTTTTACCTTGGCACAAGAGTGTAACATCGCCCCTCTTTCTCTCTCTCTAGGATGCGCCCCCTCATACGTCACACCCATGATCCATCACCACGTGTCCCTACGACGGGAAGAATGGTGGTTAGGGGGTCGCAATGAGCCATAGTTGACCACGGCAGCTCCGACGGTCCAAATGCGCACCGTCTGTTGTCGCAGCATAAACTCACCTGTAAACATATCAACCTTATGAATGTTTGATAGCATGGTGGAGACCGAACATGCGAATCAAATTCGCCGATGAATGAACGTGGGAACGGGAAGTCCGCATCCATGGGCAAAAGTCGGACGAGGGGACGAACGTGATACATGCGCGGGACAGGGACAATAGCAATAGCATGAGATTGAAAAGCAAGACACGTACGGTTCTTATTGACCCTGACATGTGAGGTGGCGGGCGACCCCGAGCGACTTTGTTTTGGATGCTTTGCAAGAGCCAGACCAGAACAAGTGCACCGTGCTAGCGATGCTTCGTACGTTCTGAATGCTACTTTTGCTCGTGATACTCGTTTGCGTGAATCACGTGCATACTTTTAATGTCACTTGTGATCATAAATTTAAGTTTTTTAATTGAACTTAGAGTCGAGTTCGCCTCTTACATTAAGCATGCTCGGCCCACCCATTCTTCGAATTTCATGTATCATTTTCAATCCTTTTATGTCGTTTTCTAAGGTGCTTACACGTGCTTCATAGACATGTTATCATTCTCCTCACGTAACTTTTAAGTTTTTTGGTGGGACATCGTATTTATCTTACACTACAAAAAAATCAGAATTTAGCCACGGAAAATTAGCGATGATAAATTTTGTCGCTAATTTGCGATGGAATTTGTGACGAAAACTAAACTCGTCGCTAATTTGTGACGAAAAAATATTTGTCGCTAATTTGGGACAAACAAAAAATTCATCGCTAATTAGCGACGGAAAACAAATTCGTCACTAATTAGTAATGGAAAAAAAATTCGTCGCTAATTAGAGACGGAATTTATGACTAATATTTTTTCGTCATAAATTAGCGATAGAATTTGCGACGAAAGGTAAATTCGTTACTAATTTGCGACGAAATTTGTCACGAAAATGTATTCATTGCTAATTTGCAACGGAAAAAAAAATTCGTCCCTAATTTGTGCTTGAATGTGCGATGAAAAATAATTCATCCCTAATTTACGACGGAATTTGCGACGAAAAATAATTGTCATGGCATTTTCGTTGCAAAATTCGTCACTAATTAGCGACAAATCGTATTCGTCACTAAATTTTTTATTTGCTAAATTTTTAATATAATAGTTTCGTCGCTAATTAGCAATAAACGATATTCATCGCTAATTGTAATCTATCCACCCTCAATTTCTCTCTCTCTCGCTGTTGATTTCTCATATCCGCCGTCGTTGTTCTCTTCACCTCTCCCTCTTTCGTTTCTCTCGATAAATCTCTTCGTATGTGCGCAAATCAGTCTCAGTAAAGCTTTTCTGTCAGAAGTGTCGTGACTAATTTCGTGGCTAATTGGTGACAAAGACAGCTCATCACAAAACTATTTGCCGGTAATTTTGAATTTTTTTATTTTTTTCCTATCTTCTTCCCCCCAGTTACTAGTCAGGTGATCGGGGGAGGTCGAGCGGCCTCACCATGGCTACCGCTTGCCGTCGCCCAGATCTGGGGCGATGGCGAGGTCCAGTGGCCATGGCAAGGCTGCTCGACCTCGCCCTTGCCAGTGTCGGCGAGGTCAAACTTGCCAACCTTAGCCGGTCGCCGGTCCGGTGACCGGACGTAGGGAAAAAAAATAAAAAAAGTTTGAAAAAAAATTATTAAGTAATTTTTCTTTTTTGTAGATACGTGTCCATTTGAAAGTCTCACAATCCAAGTGAATGTTGCAATTCTCATAAAATTGACGACATTATACTACAAAGATTTCAGTCAAATACTTGAGTAAGTCTTCTTGTCATGATAATTTTTTCATTATTTTCAATTTCAAAGTAATTGTTTCATCAAAAACACAATTTTAATTTTTAGAATTTTATGGTTTTAATTAAGAATATTAAATAGTAGAATAGTATGTATGATATTTTTAATATTTTATGAGATTTTTTAATTTCTATACAGACACAATGCAAAGAGACAGGGCTTGGATGTCAAGGATTGACTGATGAGTTTTGTACTGGTTTGGAACTATTTTTGAACTTTGCTAGTAGTAAATTTGAGTTCATGGATGGAAATAAGCTAAGGTGTGTCCGTGTAAAAAGTGCAGTAATATTAAATTTCATGTGTGTGATAAAGTTAGAGAACATCTTTGTAGATTTGAGTTTACTCTGAACTATTATAATTGGATTTGCCATGGTGAATAATTTATATCAGATAAAGGATATCAAAGAAGTGATCAATTTTTAGTTAGAGAAAAATATGACTATTATAACTAATTGAACCCACACCAAAGATGGTGATTGGTGCAGGTGGTCAAAATTTTGTTTCAGAATAGAATCATGCAATTACTAGTTTTACTCTTATACTTGAACAAGTGGATATTAGTCATGCATCACAATTGAAAGAGATATGAGTAATTAGTTTTGATGAGAATGTGTGTAATAGAACTTTTCCGTCTAATCAGTTCTGAAAAGTGTTGAAAACAGCAGATGAACCTTTATAGGCAGGTTGTGACAACCACACCAAGTTATCAGTGATAGTAAGACTGTTAAATATCAAGACAGAGCATAATGTATTTGAGAATTGCTTCAACTCTTTTGTTGAAGTAATACGGAAAATAATGCCTTGCGAGAACGTCATGCCAAGTGATTTTTATGATATAAAGAACTTAGTGGATAACTTAGGTTTTCCAGTTATAAGGATTGATTAATGTAGTAGGGGTTGTGTGCTATATTGGAGAGATGATGAAAATGCAGAATCTTGCAAATTCTGTAGCCAATCTAGGTACAAGATTAACAGGAGGCAGGATCATAATCATAAGTGTAGACCATGCAAGTAAAATGTTTTACATGCCCTTAATATCCAAATTGCAAAAGCTTTATGCTTCTCAAGCTACTGCTAAATACATTACTTGATATGCAAATTGTGAAACAGAAGAGGATCTAATATGTCATCCTTCATATGTATAGGCATGGAAACATTTTGATAGAACATATCATGCGTTTGCGATAGAACCTCAAAACATCAGCTTAGGTTTATGTGCTAATAGATTTGCCTCATTTGAGAAATCAGGAAAAAATTATTCATGTTGGCCAGTTATCTTAACTTCGTATAATATTCCATATGGTATGTGCATGAAGACACATTATATGTTTTTGATATTGATCGTGACTGGCTCACAAAATCTGAAAAAGTTGATAGATGTTTATATGCAACCATTGATTGAAAAGTTACAACGGTTACGGGGTGAAGGTGTCCTTACGTATGATATTTCTGCTGAAATGAAGGTTGCTCTTCTTTAGACAATAAATGACTTTCCAGCATATGGAATGTTATCTAGATGGAGTATAGCTGGGATCTTAAGATGTTCGATATGTTTGGAGAGATCAAAATTATTCAGATTAAAACATGGTAAGAAAGCCAGCTATTTTGACTGTCACAGATAATTTTTGCCGAAAAGTCATACATTTAGAAGAAATAAGAAAGAGTTCATGAAGAATAGGAATGAAAGAACACCTCTACTATTGAGGTTGACCGGTGATCAACTTTGGGAGCGAGTGCATGACTTTTCAACTATTGTTGAAAACCCTTAGGGCACAACTATTGTGTACGAAAGTACACATAAGTGGACTAAACGCGGTATATTTTGGAATTTATCATATTGGAAGGCCTATCTTATTCATCATAATCTTGACGTAATGCACATAGAAAAGAATATTTTCGATAATGTCATAAATACTGCGATGGATGTCATTGGAAAAATAAGACAACTTGAATGCAAGAAAAGATATAAGAGATATTTGTAATCGGCCAACACTAGATGTGAATGCAAGCAACATGGGACCAAAACCAAAAGCAGTTCATACATTGAATAAGGAGTAGAGACTGGTTGTTTGTCAATGCTTGAAATTTGTGCGGTTTCCTGATGGATATGCTTCGAACCTCGGGAGATGTGTTGATTTGCATGAGTGTAAGTTGACAGGTTTGAAGAGTCATGATTTTCACATATTTATGGAAAGACTAATTTCAATAGCTTTCAAGGAACTTCTACCAAACTTTGTATGGGGCGCCATTATAGAGTTAAGTAATTTCCTTCATGATATTTACTCAATAGTGTTAAAAGCATCACACATGGAGAAACTAGATAGAGATATTTTAATTATTTTTTGCAACTTAGAAAGAATATTTCCTCCACCGTTTTTTGATTCAATGAAGCATTTCTTAGTTCACTTGCCTTATGAGGCTAAAGTTGCAGGTCCCGTCCAATTTCAATGGATGTATCTATTTGAGAGATAAATTTTTTTTAAATAAATTCAAAATTACTTTATTATATATTATATTATGATAAACTTATTTCTATTGCAACTAAGTTCTTATATCATTTAAAAAAAAGTGAAGAATAATGCATGTGTTGAAGCTTCACTTTGTAATGTATATATTGTGGAAGAAGTAACAACATTTGCATCATACTATTTTGAGCCATACGTGCAGTGCAAGAGGCGGAGAGCAGAAAGAAATGATGAGGGCCCCATTGATCCCAAATACAAATCATTCTCTATTTTCAATTATCTTGATCGACCAAGCGGCGCATGTGAGTTTCGTTACTTAACAGGCGAAGAATGGCAAACAGCCTATACATATATTTTACTAAATTGTCCAGAAGTAGAGCCATATTTCAAGTAAGTATACATTTGCAAATATATGTATTGTGTGTCAAACATTTGCTAATATATAAATGGTATTCGTTAATAGGATTTTTTAAACTTCAATGTATGAACTACCACTAAATGAGTTTGACCGTTTGTGCGATAAAGAATTTGTAGCATGGTTCAAAACATATTTAAGTTGCCTATGGATCAAAATCAAGTTATGAATATTTTATACATAATTTATTAAAATATATTATTGACTTTGCGTGTGTGACCTTAGGTTCGTAGTAATTATGATCAAGTTGAAGAGTAATTATTGCTATATCATCTGTCATGAGGTCCAAAGTCAAGAGTATGAAGCTAGCCAGCATATTTCATAAACGGTTATAATTTTCACACTTAAAGAATATGGAATGGGAAAAGCAACAATAAATAGTGATGTGTGTGTTTGAAAATCCAATAGTGGCAATGATGGCAGTTCAAAAAATGATTTTTATGGCTTGTTGAATAAAATCATAAAGATAAAGTACCATGAACCATTAGTGCGGATTGTGTTATTTAAGTGCATGTGGTTTGACCCGATCAAAAGAATGAAGGTGCATACGAATTTTAATTTGGTTGAAATAAATCATAAGAAAATGTATATGAAATATGAATTATTTATCTTGGCACAATAAGCAATTCAAGTATATTATGCATTATATCCTAATTTGAAACGTGACAAAGTTGATTGGTGGGCTATATGTAAAACCAAAACACGAAGAAAAATTGAGGAACACTGGAATGATATAATATATCAATAAGAGGAAGTTTGTAATGCAGTTGGAACTGAGGAATATAATATTTCAACTTTACGAGATCCATGTGGAGCAATGACAAATATAGATCCAACTGAAATTCGCGAATTAAATCTAGAAGGTGTTGCATAATTCGATATTGAGTTAGAGGATGAAGATGAAGATCAAAATCAAGACGAAAACGAAGGTGAAGATGAAGATGAAGATGAAGATGAAGACGAAGATGAAGGTGAAGACAAAGATTATGATTTCTGAGATTTTTTATTAATTATGTGTAATTATTATTATTATTATTATTGCGACATCTGTTATTGTTGTTGTCATAATTATTATTATTATTATTATTATTATTGTTATTGTTATTATTTATTTGATGAATTGTTAATATGAAAGGTAGTCGCTAATTTCATCGCTAATTGGCAACAAACATAATTTCGTCACAAAATTTGCGATGACATTGTCGATAATTTTTATTTGCTTAATTTTTAATATAATAGGTTGTCGCTAATTTCGTCGCTAATTTGCATCGTTGCTAATTTCATCGCAAAATTACACTACAAAAAAACAAGGATTTAGCCACGGAACATTAGCAAAAAATACCGATTCGTTGCTAATTTGTGACGAAAACAGCAACGAACGCAAATCCGTCGCTAATTTCCAATGAAATAGCAATGAAAATAACTCTCGCAGCACGAACATGACTATTTTTATAGTTCGTTGCTAATTTCCGACGGAAATAGCGACCAAAGTAACTTTCGTGACACGTTCCCAACTATTTTATTTTCGTCGCTAATTCCATCGCTAATTGGCGACGAAAATAACTTTGGCGGGACTCGACTATTTTTATAGTTCATCGCTAATTCTGTCGTTAATTAGCGACGAAAATAAACTTTCGCCACACATTCGCAACTATTTTATAGTTCGTCACTAATTCCTTCGCTAATTAGCAACGAATTTTAATTCGCCATACTTTTGTGACTATTTTTAAAATCTGCCACTACTTCCGTCGCTAATTCGCAACTATTTTATAGTTTGTCACTAATTAGCGATGGATTCAAACCTGTCGCTAATTAGCGATGGATTTAGTATTGAAATTAACTTTCACAACTATTTGTAAAATCCGTTGCTAATTCCATCGCTAATTAGCGACAGATTTAGCAACGAAATTAACTTTTGCGGCTATTTGTAAAATCCGTCGCTAATTCCGTGGCTAATTGAATCCGTCACTAATAAGCAACGGATTTAGCAACGAAATTAGCTTTTGCGGAACTTTCGCGACTATTTTTAAAATCCGTCGCTAATTAGCGACGAATTTAGCGACAAAATTAACTTTCGCTACTATTTTGAAAATTTGTCGCTAATTAGCAACGAATTTGAATCCGTCGCTAATTAGCAACGGATGTAGTGACGAACTTAACTTTGGTGGTACTTTCACTTGTATTTTTAAAATCCGTCACTAATTCCGTCGCTGATTAGCGATGAATTTGAATCCGTCACTAATTAGCGACAGATTTAGTGACGAACTTAACTTTCGCGGCACTTTGCTAGTATTTTTAAAATCCATCGCTAATTTCGTCGTGAATTAGCTATGAATTTGAATCCGTTGCTATTAGCGACGGATTTAGCGACGAAATTAATTTTCGCTACTGTTTTTAAAATCCATCGCTAATTAGTGACAAACTTAACTTTCGCGGCACTTTCGCTGGTATTTTTAAAATCCGTTGCTAATTAGCAACGAATTTCAATCTGTCACTAATTAGCGATGGATTTACAAACGAAATTAACTTCTGTCGGTAATTAGCGACAAAATAAAATTCGTCGCTAATTTAGGAAACGTCGTCGTCTTGATTTGGGGGTACAATTAGGGCTTTCTCTCTCTCTCTCTATCGATCGATCGATTCTCGATGGCTTCCTCCGACGAGTGTTTCTTCAAGTTTGCGTGTTGACCGTCGTATGAGAGGAACCTCAAGCGCGAGGACCGTCGTCTGACAATTTTGGATCTGAGGAGGATCATCGTCCCAGAGGAGGTACGTTCACGTGATCGAGAGGAGGTACGTTCGCGTGATTTTTTTGTACTTTTTGTTTCTGATTGGGTATGCTGTTCTATTCGATTTCGGATTGGGTTTGTTGTTCTGTTCGGTTTCAGATTGGATTTGCTGCTATTCGGTTTTTGGATTTTGTCTGCTGTTCTATTAGGTTTTGGATTAGGTTTGCTGATCTGTTCGGTTTTGGATTGGGTTTGCTGCTTTTGGTTTTGGATTGGGTCTGCTATTCTGTTCGGTTTTGGATTGGGTCTACTGTTCTATTTGGTTTCGGATTGGGTCTACTATTTTGTTTGGTTTCGGATTTTGTCTACTGCTATTCTGTTTGGTTTCGGATTCTGTAGGGCAGTGATTATTCAATTTCGGATTCTGTTTTTATATTGGATTCGACTTATCTCGGGTTGAATGGATTGGGTCTGATTGATTGGATTTTATATTGGATTGGGTCTGATTTTATATTAGATTGTTAGTTTTAAGCCAAGTATCTAATTGATGCACTTAGATTGGCGAACTCAGAATGGGCCTAAATTTGATCGGTTATGTGGAAACGGGCCGCTGATTAATAGACACTGCTATGCTGTGATGAACATTGTTTTTTTGCTTTTTGAATTCGTTTAGATAGGTTTCTGAGCACAAACACATTCTGTTTGGTGCGATTTTTTTTAGTCCGATCTTTTTTAGTTCGATTTTTTTAGTCCGGTTCACATGGAAGTGCTAATTGTTCTTTATGTTTACACTAGATAAAGAATGCTTGTCATCCTTCAAATCTGATGATAGTATGCTCACCATGTTCTATAATGGGTACATGAGTTCGTCCAGACAAATAGTGGACTTATAAGCGTTAAATGGAACCTAAGTCATGTACATACCATTGATGACAAACTTGAATTTTTCGGTTTACCCGCAATACAGTATGAATATCAACAAGAACAGCATCAACATTAACATCACATCAACCTTGGTTCAGCCTTGTTTGAAGAGCCCGTTCGCATCAACAAGAACTGCTTTCTAATGTTCATTAATTCTCCTATTTTCTTCTTAGATAGTAATCACCAGAAAGTGCTTCACTTCACTAGATTTTTGAATGTTTTTGTAGACAGAGGTAACAACTGTTAGATGAGGGAAAAAAAGATCTAAAGAAGCTCGTTGACATTTCCGGATAGCTTAGTGATAGCAAGTTTGTTTAGTTTTCTCAAATTTATCTCTTGCTCTTTGAAACAAAATGGTAAGCTTCATGATGTACGTCATTATGTGTTCCTAATACATGTTCATATTTTTTATGATATTTGTTTAACCTTTCTACTTGTCAGTATAAAGGTGAAGGTCACATGCATGGGTAGTTTCACAAAAAAGAGCAGCCCCTTCCCCTTCCTTTTCCCCTACCCTTTCATGTTTCCCCCAACCACTACATGCTAATGGAAACCATAGACACATTGGCCCTTCATCCGACCCTCAAGAACATAATAGGGGACAACTTGGACACATGCGAACTGAATCTACTTCAGTTTCATGTCCTTCGGTTCCACCTTCTTCTTCAGTGCAACACTCGAATGATGAGGAAAACACAGCTTAAAAATATAGCCAATTCATGATATGCATATATGAAGATTCGTAAGTACTTCATTTTTTTTAAGTATATGTAATCTGTGTGGTTTTAGATATGAATGTCAACTGAATTATTAATGTTGCAAATTATCCGTATGCTTCATTATTTCATTGTTCATATCGTTCTTTCTAACCTATTTGTAGATTCACAGATGCTACGTATGTTGTGAGGTAATTTAATAAAATAGTCAATAACTCTTAAAGGGGCAGTATATTAGTTATAGTGGTGCTCCAAAAGAAGTAAAGGATTTATGGTGGAAGGAGTTCAAGGTAAGTTTTGTTATTCTAGGTGTTTCTAGTGGCCGTGTTAGGGATCAAATCATACCCTCTTATTGGTACTTTTAGTTGTTAGAAGTGGAAAGTCCCGCGTCAAGTAGTAATGGATATGAACTTTAGAAAATCCATTGCTGAATTATTTGGTGCATGGTAATGGATATGTGACTCATAATAACTTTCAGTTGTTTTTCTATTGATGCAGTGAAAGTTCACGTGGGATGAAATGGAAGATGATGAAGTTAAAAGAATTTTTAAGAAGAAAACCGATGATCACGTACGAAATGTGATGAATAAAGCAAAGATAAGTCAAGTAAAGTTAGATTTTATTGCGGGTGACAATTGGACCGAAATTAAGAGTACTTGAGAAACTGAAAAGAATAAGCAAATGAGTGAACAGAATAAGAAGAATCGAACTAGTGAAGGGTCTACCACATATGCTAGGGGTTTTATCAATATCGGGGAGCATAGAAAGAGAATGGTAAGTCTGTTAAACGTGTTGTAAGTTAATTTAATTTAATTACTCATTTATGTTTATATTTTGTAGGCAAATGAATTGGGGATGGAACCGACATATATAGCTACATTTGAACGCATATTTTAAAAAAAAAGGATAAGACATGGACTGGCGATCGAGCAAAAGCTATTAAGGTATGTAAGTTTATGGAAACTAGAATGAAAACCATGAATGCTTTTAATATTTATGATAGTTATATATGAAGTTATTTTATCTTTATCCATATTGTTAATGTAGGAAAAATATGATTAACTTTTAATAAGTAGTGGTAGTGGTAATGGTGGTGATGGTGTTGTTGAGTCTGAGCCATCAGTTGACACTATGGCATTATGGGTAGAGGCATCCGGAGGAATGAAAAGAGGAAAAATATTTGGGATGGGATCCTTATCAAGGGTATGCACAACGCAAGCGGCTACAACTTCATTCTCCAATGCGACTGTTTCAAGGAGGACATGACTTGAGGAGCAAATGACCCAAGAATTGAGCTAACTGAAATATTTACTTGTAGAGAAGGACGAAGAAATAAGAGTGGTCAAACAACAAATGCAATTGATCTTGCGATACCTCAACCTCGATCACGATGAGGTTCCTCTTGTACCTCTGACTAATCCAATAGGTGATGGGCACAATGATGAGCGACATGATGATGATGACATTGCTGATGATGATGATTTTCTCGGTCCTTGCTAGTTAAAATTTCTATTTTTATATCATTATAATATTTTTAAGCACTAAATTTTGAGCACTATGTATTTCATCATCATATCATTATGTCTTTAAGCACTAAATTTTGATGTTATTAAGTGCTTAATCAATGTTAAATATAAATTCTAGAAAAAAATTTTGCTGTTAATTATATTTAAATTCGAAATCGCCCCTAAACAACATTTGTCATTGACTTCGTTGCTAAAGAATTAATAAAAATTTGTCGCTAAATTTGTTCCGAAATAATGTTCGTGGTAAAAGTAAAAATTTTTTGTGGCAAATTAGCGACGAATTTTTCCATGAAAAATTAGCGATAATTTTTGCTACAAAAAAATAAGCGACGAATTTTGTCATGAATAATTAGCGACGAATTTGCCACGAAAAATTAGCGATGAATTTTGCCGTGAAAAATTAACAATGAATTTTGCCACGAATATTTGTCGTCGCTAAATTTTGCGACACTGAATTGATCACGAAATTTTTTTCGTCACAAATTCGTTTAGTGATGAATTTTTCCATTTTTTTCGTGGCAAAATTCGTCGCTAAAACCTACTTTTTTTTGTAGTGTTACTTAGCTTTGTAATGATACTTGATGTGTCACTCATTTGAGTTATTCTTTCCTAAAAAAAGATTACATGACATAATCGTTGGAGCTAGGAGTGAGCAAAAAGAACCGTCTAAACAGGACCGAACCGGCCAATTATGGACGGTTCTCGATTCCATGTGTCGATTAGCCCACCCAGACCACCCGAACATGACCCTTTTTTTCCCTTACAATTTTGTAAAAAACCCCAATCCTTTAGAAACGCTCCTATCATGATCGCCGACCTCGGCTTGGACCCTCCATCCATAAATACGAAAAAAACCCTAATCAATCACATTCTTCATGCCTCTTACGCTCGCTCAACTCTTGGTCACTCTCTTGCTCGACTCTCAGATGCCACCTCTCGCCTAAGTTGCTCGCATCCCTCTCGCTCAACGTCTACGCTCACTAGACTCTCAATCACTCTCTTGCTCGACTCTCAAACACCACCCTCTTTCCTGAGTTGTTCGCATCCCTCTTGCTCGACGCCTACACTTGCTCGACTCTCAATCACTCTCTAGCTCAACTCTCAGATGATGGAAGAACGTGATAAATATGCAAGACAGGATAGTCGCAATAGCATGAGATTGAAAAACAAGACACACACAGAATTCTTGACCTTGACATGTGAAGTGGTGGACAACCCGAAGTGAAGGTGTGTTTGGATGCTTTGCAAGAATGAGTGCACCATCCTAGCAATGCTTCGTTCTTTCGAAATGCTACTTTCGAATGTGATTACTCATTTGTGTGAATTATTTGTTAGTTAGCCTTATGAAGATAACACGATGTGCGTCCATTTAGCTAAGATAAGACAAGTCTTATGGAATTTAATTTATCAACGGGAGAAAAAATCTCATCATAATTGACTCCCTCTAACTGCGAATATCTCTTCGCAACCAAATGAGTTGTAAATTATTACATCTCTCCATCTATGGATATCTTCTTCTTGAACACCTACTTGCAACCAATCGCCTTTCGATATGCAAGTAGTTTTACCAAACTTCACGTTTCGTTTTTATTCAGTGACCCGATCTCATCTTTCATGGCTTTCTCCCACTATTTAGTATCTCTCGTGCTTCTCACCTATATTGGTCAGAACACAATTTTCATTATTGGCAAACAGGTTATACCTCTCAAGTGGTTTTCTCAACCGTGTGGAACTTCTTAAGACCAGTTCAGGTGGTCCTTCAACTTCAAACTCAGTTTCAGAATCTACTGTATCATCCGCCTCACCGGGCTCATCAGCTTTAGAATCTGAATGTTCCGATCCAGTTTATGTAGCCTCTGTCACATCCTTCAAACCAACATCTAACTCAACCATTTGTGGTTTTTCATGAGCTTGTAGAATAATATGATTTGTTGTAGATTCTCTGAACACCACTTTCATGCTGTTGATAATATGTTTAGTGTCAGGATTTCACAGCTTATACCCTTTGACACCATCCTTATATCCAATGAAGATGCACTTCTTTGACTTGCTTCACATGCTTGTTCCTCTTTTCCTTTGGCACATGTATATATGCTTCACAACTAAATACTTTAACATGGGATATGTCTAGCTTCTTCCCAAATAGTGCCTCAAACGATGTTTGATCCTTCAATGTTGATGTGGGGGATTTGTTTTTCAGATAACATGCGGTAGCCACTACTTCGGCTAAAAAAACAGCTAGTAAGTATGCATCACTTATCATACTCCTTGCCTTTTACATGAGAGATCAATTAAGCTTCTCTGCCACGCCATTTTGCTGTGGTGTATAGGGCGTTGTTTTCTGCCTTGCAATGCCACTAGTCTATCGATCGTGAGAAGGAAGCTAGTCGCCTCATTGATGCCCCTAGACTAGCTGGAAGCCCCTTAGAAGCGTCGCCAATCGGTGAGCCTTCTTGACTGCGACACCCTTTGTTCACCCCTGTTTTTTTGGCACGATTTGGCCGGGACTCGCGTTGATCGTTTCGCGTGAATCCCGGCTCAAACCGTCTTTGTTCTTGGTCCCCACTTGCTATTGAAGGTGAACCCCGGTCACCGGAGCCGACCGAGTCGCCGGAGGAGGTCAAGATCCCTCGATTTTGTTGTGCTCCTCATTTGTTCAATGAAATGCCTCAAAGAGGCTCGTTTTGTTTTGCTCGCTAGCCGACAAGTGAGCGGTTGGATGACGGACTCAGTCGTCAGAGAAGGTAGGTGAGGCTTATGAGGTGAAGACCCAGGCCATAGGTGGCCTGGGTCGTCCAGCGAGATCGCCGGATCTCATCAGCTGAGGCTCCCACATGTCCAAACACATAGGAGCCATCCCTGGACCGGCCTACAGACCGGTTGGACCGGTTTGCAAGCCAAATAGAGTTGGTTCAACCTGGTCGAACCAGCCCTATTTCGTCTTTACTGATTGGACCGGGTTCGATTCAATCCATACCTAAGTTAACCCCCTGACCGAGTCAGATCCGGAGATCTGACCCGGGTTAACGCGATGGGTCAGGTCCATTGACCCGGGTTGGTTCTAACCGACCCAGATTCGCCCACCCGACCTAATTTTAATATTATATTAAATTTCATTTTTTTAAATTAGGATATAATTTAGATATAAGTATTGTCTAATATTTTTCTAAATTATGAGACATATCTGAATGTTTTAATTGTTATTTTATTATTATTATAGATGTTTTTTTAAATATAATTGCATAAATTATCATGTTTGAATCGGACAAGCCTACAGGGTTATATGATAATATTTTGCATGTTATTTTTACTATTGTTGTGATATTATTACACATGTTTTTTAATTAGAATATAATGGCATGAACTGTTATATTTTGAATGTTATCACCTTAGTTAGGGTTAGAACCTTAGACTACATATCTATCACAATTGCTAATCATTAATGATTGTGCACTCGCTTGATTACCTCACATGTTAGGAAAAAGGTCCTAAAATTAATCCAAATTGCTTGACAAATATTTTCTGAAATGAACAAGGTAAAAATGTACCGAAATGGCATTAGTTATTTAACTAGTGTAATCAAGTCCCTGAACTCATTTAATCTCTGGTTCGTAAGAGCAGGGTGATTCTTCCGTCACCTTACTTGGATTTCTAATCGACCCACCCTAAATTGATTAGTGCCGATTTCTAGATCAAAACCACTTGCAGGTTAAAAACCTAACTCTTAAGTCGCGATATGATATGGGCTTGGAAAAGCCCGAGTTAAGTCCTAAACTTAAACTTAGCGCGTACTAGGCGAGACCCTTTTTGATGTTAAAAAAAATCGGAGGTTGGTTGCGACACCTAGTAAGACCAGAAATATGTATCACATCCGTAAGATTCTTGATTGCCCCATCTTTCATCTTCACCTTCACCCTTTTGCGACCAACAATATCAAACGTCGTGTCATATCCCATTCTCACTGCATCTCCATGATATGGCCCATAATAGTAGAACAAATCTCTACGAAGGGTCATGTGGAAAGATGCTCCATTATCAATTATCTATGCATTGTAATTACCTTGTGATGAATGGCATACGAGATACATGTTTCTGGTGCTACCGTCATCATCCTTCTTTGTACTATAGGATGATGCCTCATCTCACTTCTTTGGACTTACACTTTTCCTTCTACAATTTTTCTTCAAGTTTCCAGGCTTTTTGCATTTCCAATACATTATTTGTGATTGATCTCTGCTTCTAGATCTTCCTCTGGATTTATTCATGCCACCAAATATGGATTTGGATCGTTCACTCTTCCTTCCTCTTATGAAAAGAGCATCTTGTGTTACACTTTCAAAACCTGCTCCTCATCTCCGCATACAATAGAGCAGTTACAATGCTCTCAAAGGATAATGCACTAACTTTGGTGTCAATCGAGATAATTATATGTTCTCATGAACTTGGCAATGAACACAGTAAAGTACATGCTTTATCTTCCTCATCCAGAGTGATATCAATCAATGCAAGTTGCCCACAAATAGTATTGAACTCATTTAAGTGTGCAGAAAAAGAATCACCTTCACTCATCCGAAGGTTGTACAATCACTTTTGTAGAAATAGCTTGTTCATGAGCGACTTGCTCTGATAAATGTTTTTTAGTTTTGTCTAGAGATCTTTTGCCGTCTTCTCAGAGGTCACGTTCACTAGAACTCTATCCGCAAGGCATAGCCAGATTAGGCTTCATGCCCTCTTATCGTTGCTATTCCACGCCCTTAATTCATCATACGTGGACTCGGACTCCTTTGGCTTCTCCTTGGGTTTATGTTTTGCTATAAATCTCTGTCCACTAGCAAAACTTTCATCTTCAATTTCCGTAACTCAAAACCCTTTCCTCCGAACTTCTCTACTTTAATCCGTGATTGACCGGCCAACATCTTCCTAAGATTCGATTTTTTTGAATCTCTCGTCACCAAGAAACCATAATCTTAAACTTTGCTATGATACTAGATGTTAGGATTCGTCGTACAATCATAAAGAAAATATAGAGTAAAAGCAAGAAAGAGAATTGTGACGCAAGGTTTTATCATAATTTACCCTTAAACTAGGATTGCGTCCAGCTGAGGATTTCACTATAATTAGCCCCTTGCACCATTCTATTACATCTCTTGATTACAAAAAAGAGATAATATATATACACACACAATAATTTGATAAAAAATAAGAAATCTCTTTCTAGGAAACCTAATAGGAGACCTAATTGTATTAAGACACTTTCCCTTTTTAGGCTCAAACTATTAAAGCCTTTTAGTGGTTCGGGAGAGCTGCACCCACAAACCCCGCTAGGGTAGGTCCCATGTACCCCATGCTATTAAGTCACTAGGAAGTATGAACCATACCCCAACACGGACACCCTAATTATTGTTAGTAGTGAAAACATTTTTTATTAGCTAAACACTACAAGTAAGCATTTTTTAGGAAAATATTTTCCAAATCGTTCATTTTTCGCAAAATAAACAAATACCAAAAGGGGGAGTCATTTTTCCTCACGATCTAAGCTTGCTGTTTTCAGTTTCGTTTTCCGTGGATCGATTAATTTTTCGTTATCCAAACATTGAAAAGTTGAAAATAATTTTGTGCAAACAGTTTTTCTTTAGACAAATGCGGACACTTGGCAACATTTTCAATTTTTTAAGCATAAGCCACTTCAATTAAATTGATAAATTTCAGTTTATCGTGGTTTCATCAGTGGGTTAAGCACCATGAAAAATCCTAAACTAGTACATCTATGACAAATGTATCTCTGACTAATTTTTTTACCATAAAAATTCCCAAACTGGTACATTTGTGATAAATTTACCCTCCGTTAGTTTCTGTTAAATTTTACTATCAAATTGTTAAGTTGGATGACACGTGATGGTTGACGAGTGTATCGATTTGGGGTTTTGCCTTCCGTTTATCATATGTGTACCGGTTTGTAGTTTTCGTGATGTTAATCCAATTTAACAGAAACTAACGGAAGGTAAATTTATCACAAATGTACCGGTTTAGAGTTTTGATGGTCAAAAAAATTAGTTTGAGATAATTTATCACTAGTGTATCAGTTTGGGATTTTTGGTAGTCAAAATATTAATTTTGGGTAAATTTATCATGAATTTACTAGTTTGGGATTTTTGGTGTTCAAAAAATTAATTTGAGTTAAATTTATTACACAAGTACTAATTTAGAGTTTTTCGTAATATTAACCTTTGATCGACCGAAGTTTAATATTAAAAATAGTGTGAAAGTTGTCTCACACTAGTCAGTGTCACGTAACATACTATGATTAGACATGCAAATTGGTGTATCAACTAAATTGAATCTAACGAGTAAATAAATAAAGGAGAGAGTCTCTCCATGCGAAAGTTATCTATAAAGTGATCCTTATTAAAGAAAAAGTAGTTACATCCTCTCACATCATTTCGCAGTTTCATAATCAATTTCAAGAAAAGATAAATCCCAAAGTTTTATGGTAAAAATCCATCAGAAAATCAATATTTGATAGTTGGTACATAAAAGTATGCAAAATCACACGTCAATAAACGCGAAACATCGACCTTATAAATTTTACAGATAAAAAAGATTAGTCGAATATGGAAAAATCAAGAAATCCGCTAAAAACCCGAGGCAAAAGTTGAGAAATCGGCCGCTCGTTCTGCAATTTTATGGTTTTTATTATCCATTGTAGCACCCATTTGTCGTCTTAATGTTTTATACTTAAGTATATATTTTTCTGTATCTCTAGTACATAATATCGTAACTTGCAAATACTTTTAAGGGCTTCAGTTAACAAGTACAATTTGTTCGATTTATGATTCAACAGTCGCCCACTCTTAAAAAGTCCGATCCTCACAATTTGTGAAAATTCCCATTTCTATAGAGGCCTCGGGGCAGTTCAGTTCCAAGTCCGGTCCGATTCCACTAAAAGCGGAAACGAGGATCGAACCGATTGATCCTAGGACTGGAAATCGGACCGGTCTAATGGAATCGGTTACCTTTTTTTTTTTTTTTTCACTACTTGATATCATATATTTTGAAACTAGAATTGTGTTCCCCATGTCAATTACACGTAATCACAAAAATAAACGTGCAATTCGAGCTAATGCGATGCCGAACTGTGTTTTCTATGCTGACTATACATAAGTTCTAAAATTGGAATTGTCTCCCATGATCATTAACATCAGTAGGATTTAGAATTTTTGGCATGTGTCAGAATATATAATCACAAAAAAAGGATATATGTAATCGGTTTGGTTCTCCTTAAAATTGAGAATCGAGAACCGGATCAACACTCCCGAAAATCGGACTAAACCGGTCAGTCCTAGCGGTTTTCGGTTTGGGTTGCCCGTTTTGTACACCTTGTTCCATATTGTCCAAAGCCGAGAAGATCCAAAATAAAAAAAAGAAAAGAAAAGAAAATAATTATGTCAGACGAACAACGAGGTTAAACCCGACGCAAAAATTTCCACTTCCCCCGAGCCGAGCTTCACTTTAATGGCGATCTGAGAATTTTCCCAATTAGTTTCGCTCGACATCGATCGCCGTCGCCGGAGCTCCCGACTCGCCGGAGAGACGGAGACACAGCGAATCGGGGAGAAGCTTTCCACCGTTCGATCGCGCGGGCGGAACGGGCGCCGGATCCTCCCTTCTCGACCCGGATCGGCCCCGCACCGGCCGGATCGCGCGGCCTGTCGGAGGAGAGCTTCGTTGCCCGGGTCGGAGAACGGCGGGCGCGGGTCCATGCCCGCCTGAGACCGCCGTCCCCCTCCCCCTCTCCGGTTCGGGTTTGGAGGGTGTTCGTCGGAAATGGCCGCCGGGATCTTCGAGTACTTCGTGGTGTGCGGTCTCGGGCCGGAAATCCGTACCCTCGACGGGGACAAGGGGTTCCATGGGACGCGCATCCTGTACATGCCGGCGCTGCTCGACCAGTTCCCTCCCTCCGATCACTCTCTCTGCCCTCCTCCTCCTCCGCAGCTCTCCACCGTAAGTCCACCCACCCCATGAGCTGCTTTTCCGAGGGAAGTTGATTCTTGGGTTTGCGTGGTTTTGATGCGAATGTAATGCTTTGCAGTGCGTCTTGCCCGCTGGCGTGGAGGTGTATTCCTCGGGCTTCGATTCGAACGACCCTTCGACTTTTCCGCGCAGCTATCCTATAGTTTTAACCGGTACGTCTCCGAGCCTGAGTTGATCTCCGCTGTAATGGTGCTGTCGTTAGCGGGTATGGGGACTTCCTGTTGTTTAGTTTGTTTCAGGAAATTCGTCTGAGGCGTCGGTTGTTCGGCCATTAGGAGACAGAAGTAGCAAGTGTGATCGGGTGGTGTATGTGATTTGACTCTCGACTGTTATATTGGCGTTTTTTATTTGAGCAGTGCTTGGCTTTGAGCTTTCTGTCCTGTTGCGATTGTTAATCGAGTGAGCTGAAAATTTTGAGTTTCATATGGCCTTCTTTATGCTCATAGAGAATAGACAAGGTACGGTATGTGAAATCAAACTATATGTTTGTTTGTTTAGAAATGTTGGTACTTGAATCCAAGGTCCGTGCGCTGTGCCAAGGTTCTCTTTAGGACAAATGTGCTGTTGAGCTGAATGACATTATTTCTATATATCCATGTAATTGGGTTATCACTTCTTTGTATTTGTATGACCTGTCAAGAAAGTGTTGAAGTGTTTTGTTGGGGTTAATCAGTGCACTATCCTTGGTGCACTTCCAGTGGTCGCGTGGCGTAATCTTGCGTTTTGTTGCAATAATGAATGATGAATCCTGTGACCCTAAGTTTCAGATCACGTACTATTTGTTGATTCTTATAGAGAATGGAAAAATAGCAGAAGTCGATAACAAATAAATTGCATTTTCATGACTGGATTGGTTCTTACTTCTTAGATCCAAGGTCACTTTCTTTGGTCAAGGTTTGTAATTACATGGAGCTGAAGGAGATTTTACCTTTCATATTATGAACTCTATATATCAGACAGACTTGCAGTTCCGGAGAATACGTTTTAGGAAATTTCCCCCTTGAGGGTTATGCCATTAATACACCTATATAGCCCTCTATCTTGGTTAATACAACTCAATTTATGAGAGGTGGCCAATGTATTCTAGAGATGATTATTTAGATAATTAAGTCTAGGACATGGAGCTGTTTTTCTATTATATCTTTTGCATTGTTATTCCTTTGGATCAGTGTGGTGAAAATGGATTTTGGGCCTAGCAAAACCAATTGTTTTGCATGTCTAGATGCAGGAGTTACTTGAGGTAAATGTTTCCTTCTGATGGATATGTGGATTTCTTCAATTTGAGCATGATTCTTGTGTAAATCATGTTTTTTTGCAAGATATGTAAATCATGTTAACGAGTGCTCTTATGCGCATGTTAAGTAACTAAAGAAAGGACCTCTAAATTTTCGATTAACTAACTTTTCTCCTGATACTAGTGATTAGTGTTTTCAAAATGCAAAATTTCCTTTTTAGCCAACTTGAATTGAGAATACTAGATAAAAGTATAGTAAAAGGGAAAAAAATAAATTGATCATAAACAGATGGAACAAAGAAGTAACAAAGTAACAATGGTGTTTATTTTTTAGCTGATGGTTTTCTTAACTGTGTGAGTAGTTTGGTCTCTCAGAATTTTTCAACTAGATATTGAAATGCTACCTTAATGTTGAATCATGCTGCAGAGGGTGATGGCTCAAAAATTTATGTCAGCTGTATCGCTTTTCGAGATCCTGTCAGTGAGGATATAGCTGAAGCCTACCGTATTCCGCCAAATTCATTTGCTGACAAATGTATATGTCTCGTTTCGCACTCCCCCTGCTTCCGTGTTCTTCGGAATGCATTGGAGGAAATATATGCGCTTTGCTTTTCAGATGCTGGAAGTAGGTAACTATTCTTTCAGGCAATAACTTATTTTTGTAATATGAAAGGGAGTGGAGAAAGTAGTTTCAAAATCTGTTCAAAGAATCTTTTTTTTTTATGTGCGACACATTGCAAAGGAAGCACTCTTGGTGACAATTCTTGGCACAAGATAACAATTTGGGTTGGTTGAGATGTGTGGGTACCATTTGGTTCGACACTACTCTTATGTGCCAACTCTGGTTCCAAGATTTAACACTTTGCTGTGTTACGATGTATTAGTTGGTTTTATTGTACCATATATAGGTACAAATATCGTCCTTCCTGCTGCATTTATTAATCTAGCTCTGCAACAATCTCAGCAAACCATTATGGGAGGCTATTGCATACATGGTGACAAATGTGCCTTTGCCTACTCCTGGGAAAGACAGAGTCCTGTTCTCCATTGAGAACTGCCTGCTTTCTATAGAGGCTCCGCCAAAGGATGGGCTCCCTCATGCTGATGTATGGTACTTGTTTTAGGCTTTGTATTTCTCTCTGTTGTTTATGCTATGACTCGGACTGTAGATCATGTTCTTCTCTGACCTACTTCATTATATCACCTATTGCAGGTGTCATTTCAGCCGCTCGTACAATGCTTGGATATTGACAATTTTATCAAGCTATTTACTGCCGTATTGCTTGAGAGAAGGATTTTGCTTCGATCTAACAAGTATGTGTTCAGTTGAGTTAGTTAAACATGGTTATTTAAAGAACTCAGATCTGGAAGACATCTTCCATAGCAGTGTGGCACCTGCGACTTCTTGGCCCTTCTGAGTCTTGTCAATTTGTGTCCTTTTCAATTTTCATCACAATCATTGCTAATCATAATATGCTTTATAAGTGGTTCTTATGCTTATTCGTATGAAGTGAATTTGTCAATTGTTTGGCAGGTACTCGCTCTTAACCCTTGTGTCAGAAGCTCTGTGTCATTTAATCTATCCATTTAGATGGCAGGTATGGTTACATACTCTAGCAACCCACCATTTAGCAATAGGAAACGCGTTCCGACCTACTTGCGCTACATATCATGGTTAATCATGTTTCCATCATGTTACTACATCTGAATCTATAATTCGAGCGATCTTGATAAGGCATTCCACTACAAATTCACGTATGTTTTTCCGTAACTCTTATCTGATCTTTGTATTTTTCTTTTTCTGAAGCATGTCTACATTCCGTTAATATTTTTCAGTGGAGTCGACTACATTGATGCTCCTACACCATATATGATGGGTCTACATTCAGGTGTAGATACATCTGGCCTGACGATGGATGGGGTAAGTTTCACATGAACTTCTTTCAACCTCTTTTATCTTATGCCATGGTTTTTGACTCTTATTTTTTAAGTTTTAAGTACTGACGTTTCCTGAGTTTTCACTCATGGTTTTAAGGTTTTTGTGCACAAATGGCTTAGAATGTTGTGTGGAAAAGTGTGATTCTTTTCTTCTGATATATGTGAAAAAACATGTGGGTTTTTTCTTTGTAATATGGTTTGGATGATAAAGAGTAGACTTTGTAAGCAATGGAAATGCTGCCTTTGGATAAGGATCAGCAATGTGGAGAGAAGATGCAGTTGTATATCTACCTGTGGCAACTTTTGGGTGGATAGGAATTTTCTGAAATGAGATTCTTGTTTTTTAGTGTAAACTTTCTTTTTGCTTATCAGGTGAGATTTGTATGTGATGACATAGCAAATTTATTATATGCTTAGGACCTGGTGCATTATTGTGATTGGAGTTCTTTAATTTGAATTTGCAATTTCTTTTAATTGGCTTATTTGTTCTTGCCACTGTGTTATAGGTAGTTGTTGTGGACCTTGAGTATAATCGCATCACCACATCAGAAGAAATACCTCCCATTCCGGAGCCAGAATTGAGTTTGCTGCGCGATGAAATGACAAAGCTGTTGCATCCAAGTGTTGTGGGGATAGATCTCATGACAGCAGGTTTAGGGGGATCATATGAGTACTATCCTAAGCTGGGCGGTAAGCCATGGGGAGAAGATCATGATCTACAACTCAGGTGATATTTCATGGTCACTATAAATGCTTTTAAAGTATCAGTTGCTTTTTGGAGCTAATCATTGTGGGTTATTGTCCTTGTGGCATACGTTCATATCGTTTTTCCTTGGAGGAGTATTTCTTGTGGTGATTTTAATCTATATGGATCTGTGTTAGCTGAACTACCTGTTCTGTTCGTAACTTGATTTGGCTCAAGCAGATATGATTTTAGGCCTTGGTTGGTTTCTCATGCTTTATGGACCATTTACTACCTAATCATCATCGTCATATTCATAATCTTCTTGTTCTTTTTTATACACGGTAAAAAAATCGGACTCAAGTGTTTTCATTAATTTTCTCCTCATAGTGAAGCCTTGTTTCCCTTGGAATTGCAACATCTAAAGAGATATATAATATGGATGCAGATGGAGAGATTATATTTTGTGATTTATTGTACTTGAGGGGTTTGAGTTCCAAAATAGACTGTCTCTATGATTTTTCCAAGAACCAATAATCTTATAATCAGCAATTTCTTTAGAGGGTTCATTGGTGTATGTCAAACTTGCTTCATAGGCCTCTTTAGACATGTTCTGTACTTGCTGCTGTTATAATACACAGGAGTTTGAACAATCTCTTGGACTACTTATTTGGAAAACTTTTCTATTTCAAAAGTTCATATTTCTCCTTATTGTAAAGCTCTCCTCATTCCTAGGCGGGGATTTGGCTTAATCAAAGCATGAAATCAGTTATAGGAAGGCAAATAAGGGACTTGTAGAGATTTTGTAGATAGAATCTCCTTTTTCCACAGCATGTAATAAATTATGGACCACTGCAAACTGATAGAAAAGCTTTTAAGGAAGGTGTTGTCTCTTATTCAAATACTTCAACAGCATCATTTTTGCACTGTTTGCTCAACTGCCAACCTTTTCTATGTTGATGCGCTTGTTTGTTCATGAATTACGTGAAGACATGGGTATAGTGGAATTCGGTATGATAATGCCTGATCTTATACTTCTTGAGTTGTGTGTACAGATTAATTTTCTTGAAGTTTTTTGCGTCCTTATTGGGAGGATATCGCAATTTCCTAGTAAGGCACCTCATCTACTTTTTATTAAGATTTTTAACTTAGACCAGGTCGTCCGAACAACTTATGTACTGTTGAACCTCATTTTGGCAGGAAAATACTGCAACTTATGCCTTCAATGTTGAAGCATTTTTGAGAAAGCGTTCTCGCTCTACTAACCAACCATCAGACCCCATGGTAATTCTTCATAAAAAGATGTCATCATTTTGATGCTTCCTCATGTATGGACTGTACAAACTTTTCTGGTCAGTCATTTCTAACTAGGCCGTCTGTCATTTTGTGTACCTGCCATGATATTATGGGTACTGAAGATTGGAAATGACTGATGCATGTTTTCCCCATTCATTTTAGTTTAATTTCTTTTTATCTTCAAAGGCCTCCTGAATTCCTACTGGCTGTTGTACTTAAATCTTCCTTCAATTTATTCAGATAACACAGTTTTTGAACACTCAAGGCTTCTTGGATTATGTCGAGAGAGGTACCAGTCCTGATGAAAATAATGTCAATCTTCTCGACAAGTTACAAGATGCAATTGGGAGGGGCCAAAATCCTATTTCAATCTTTCCCTCATCCTTGATGGAGCCTGAGATTATAACAATATCAGACTCTGATACAGGAACATCAGGTTGAGAAAGCCATTCATGCTCAGTGTTCACTGTAGAGCCTATTTCAAAGGCTTTTGCATTGATGCTTCTGCTTATTTGTAATTTGGTGTTTGGAAACTTAAACACAAAAGCTAGCAAAAAAGCTTTGGAATGAGTTTTTCTGGTGGTTACTATAAATAAGGGTGGGGAGTTATACAGTCATCCTCCAAAAAATAAATTCGTAGTGTTGCATTGATGCTTCTGCTAATTAGTAATTTGGTGTTTGGAAACTTAAACACAAAAGCTAGTGAAAAAGCTTAGGAATGAGTTTTTCTGGTGGTTAGTATAAATAAGGGTGGGGGTTATACGGTCATCCTCCTAAAAATAAATTCATAGAGTTAAAATGAGAGCTACTAAGACCAGATCAAAGTTATCTAAGTAAATCAAAAGCGGCTCTTCGTGTATTGATCATGTGAGTCGGGCATAAGGATCTTAAAGTTTGCATCTCTCTACTTTTCAGGAGCGGGAGCCAAATACACCTATGATAGGTTTCCTTCAAACATCAGGTCAGAAGAGGAGGAGGAGAAGAGGAAACAAATTCTTGCTGTTGCAAGTGGAGCTTTTGATTATTCTGGAAGGCATAGTCCTAGGTATGTCTACGCATGAATGTTGGTATTTATCTGTTTCTGTGTGCAACGAGTTCCCTCATTAAATTTTGTGCTGTTTTTGTGAATTGCTCATGACAGAGTGCCTTTTCTTTACCAGGTCCCCCTCTGTGTTAGTGGGTAAGGATGCAAAAGTTGATGCTCTGAGTCCTATGGAGAGGGCTGTAAGTGCTTTCACAATTGTTAACATCCCAACCCTAACTGGGACCATTGAATCCTCTTTAATTATATTTACCGTTTTATGTTGTTAGGCTGAGAGAGAACGGATGGTACTGGACATAAAGGTTAAGCTTCAGGTAAGATCTTTTAAAATCTCTTGGTCCCGCATGGTTAAGGATGTTCTAGCCTGTCAAAGTGGTTCTCTTTGTTATAAATCTGTATATTGTAAATTATGTCCTGAGAAGTCGGTATTGATGTGAACTCACATTAATTCTGATTAGGGATAACCCCATAAATGCCTGGACCGATTTCTTTTTAACTCAGATTAAAGTTAAGGGGATTTTTGAGGGTTGAGATGATAGATGTAGTTCTGTAGAATTTAATGAAGAAAAAATTTTACTGACCTTTTGTCTAAAGAGTCTGTAATTTCTAAGAGTTTAGTCAGTAGATTTGTGATGGTGCATTGCGATCACAACTCCCAGGATATGTGACAATTTGGCCTTTATCTAAAATCAAATGCTATGTGGTTGCAGTTTTAGTTCCCTTTGAGAGGTTTAGTTATTTTTATTTTTCTGCCACCAGGGTTTGTGGTTGCGGCTCCTTAAATTGGGAGCAACTGATGATCCTCTTTCGTCCTTTGAACATGGCACCATTTCTGGTATGCTTCTATGAGATATCAATGCTTATGTTTATCTTCTTCAAGCAAATAAACTAATTGATGGCCAGTGCAATTTGTATCTATGGACCAAAATTAGCTGCATGCTAATATTGTGTTTTTTTGTTTTTGCAGCTTTAATTGAATTTGATGCTGAGGGGATTGGTGGTAGTGGCTTTGTTGAATGCATTAGGGAGCACATCAATTCGGTATTTAGCATTAAAAGTTGCAATATAGTGGATGTTCCCTCCTTGTAGGGTAGTAATTCAAAAATCACTCTTGATTTCAGGGATGGCACTGTCAATTGACTGATGAACAATTTATTGCAGTTAAAGAATTGGTAAGTGCATTCAACTTAGAAAAATTGCCAGATTGACTGCTAGAATTGTTTGCTGAAATTTCCAGCACGATGAAGTGAATTGTAGTGCGTTTAGCCTTTTGCCTTTTCTCCTCCTACATTTAGCGTTTAGCCTGATTTCTATATAATATCAAACATCTCAAATATTTACCAATATTTGCCTTGGCTCCTCCTACATTTAGTGTTTAGAGTGATTTTTATATAATTTCAAACATCTCATATATATATTAATATAAATTTTTTGTCAAAAGTCATAGAATTTTCTCGTTGACTTTATGAAATTGAAGCTTTTCTTTTTTTTTTCTTTTTTGAAAGAGGGGGGTGGGGGTGTGTGTGGGTTAATGAAAGTTCAAAGGGTACAGCGTTTTTGTTTTTTTTCTAAAACTTCCTTTAACACAACCATAGTTGAAAGTTCACTGATGTAGGGTCTTAATAGTAAGCAGCTACAAATTTCTTTACCCTATTCACACAAGTTCCTTCAGGGAGATTGTGGTGATCTTTCTGAAGGGACGATGGCCTCATTCTTGACAAAAGTGAAACACTTCCTACAAAATGATTATAGGCATAACAGATTTGGCTCCTTTTTTATATGCATTTTCTTCTCTTAAATTAATTTCAGATTTCTTGAAATGTTTCCTACACAAAACATCTCATTTAACACCCTTTTCTCTTCTTCTCTCTGCTCTGGAAAATGCAAATTATGCCAAATGCCAGCTGAAAACAGCCATCGGTCGTGCAATATCTCGGAATGATGTTGTGACAATAAGAGATGCCCTGGAAGTTTCTGCTGAGATTTATAAGAAAGACGCTAATAATGTTCCAGACTACATCCAGCGTCATCTTCTCTCTATATCTATCTGGGAAGAGCTGAGGTATAGCTTAACCGTCATCACTCTTGGTTGTTTGTCTTTGAAAAAATGCATGTATAATCATTTCCATGTAATTTCATACCAGTTTTTAAGCTTCCCCTGTTTCACCATTTGGATGAAAATACTGGGATCGGGCATTAACATGCAATTGATGCATGCTACTTCATATATTCATAGTATTTAATATCTTGAATTGTAATGTTCTAATCATTGTCTTTTAGATTTTGGGAAGGATACTTTGACCACCTAATGGACCGATCATCAAGCAGGTAATGATGACTATACTGCACGTTCTATTTGTCATGCATAGAGCTTTATTTGTATGATTTTTGGTTAGAATGTGGTAGTCACCCTGGGTGTCATATGTTGGGGTAGCCGGTACAGTTCTTCTCTGCAATGAAGTAAGTGTAATTTTGTTAAATTGAAGCATGCATAGAAGATCCTCGAGAGAGTTGTGAAGAAAATATGACCATCAGCTTGAACACTCTGAAGAAGTATATTAGATTGCCACCAATACATCTAAAAAATTAAGCTGGTATATGGAGACGTGGTTTAGATATGAGAAAAGAGTACCTTACTCTTTCTTGAGCCAACTTTTGACTGCTTGGAAGTTTGACTTTTTTACTATTTCTTCCAATCTAATGGAAGGATCAGTTTCTTTTGCTGGAATTATTACTATCTCAAGTTATTATAAGGAATGGCGATAATGCAGTCTATTATTTGCGGCATGGTTAAGTTGATGGCATTAGAACTCTACTCGAATGGATGCTTATTAGTGGTTGATGCTTTTGTATTAGTTCTGTCAACTATGCAACTCAAGTGTCCAGTCAGCTAATAGTGGTGGCATCACATATGGTAACATCCTACCCTAATGCTTAAAGCTGTTACCTTTTTTGGCTCAATCAACTTCATCTTGTTCTTTTCCATCTATTTACTAGTGCCTTTGCTTTTGCCATTGTCAAGGCTGGGCTGGGACTTCCTGATGCTGATGCTTGGTACATGATCGAAACAATAGCAGAAAGACAAAAAGTTGGATTCAAGCAGTTTGTAAGTTAGATTTTTCTTTCTTGGTTGTTTTACGGTGTTTGAGACCTCACGTCTGTTTGGTCTTCTTCAATTGGTTTTAAGAATGTCAGAAGTTTTGCAGCTAAATAATGGTTTTTGTTGTCTTAGTTTATCTAGATATTTCCTTTTGATATTGATTCCTTTACATTTATGGAATTTACCCTATCTTACCACCTCAATGTGAACTCATCTCTTGGACTGGTACTGCATGAAGTTCCTACATGTTAGTTGTCCGTCAGCTGTTTTACTTATAGAAACGATTCATTATAGCTATTATAAATGATTAATGTGTATTAAATATACAATCCAAGTTTGCCTATTGATGATTTTGAAGCCGCAAGCACACCTGTGTCTTCAGAATAAGAACTTCTTTGACTCTCTGTCAACATCAAAGCTCAGAAATCATATTGTTATGTCTACTTGTACCTATTACTAGGGGAGAAGAAAACATGACTGCTCAAATGAGATACAGTTTGTTGAATCAAATCATGAGACTTTTAATATCTCTATCTGATCAGAAACAATAAAAGGCTCAAGTCAAAAAGTAAAGGAGAAAAGGTTTTCTTTCAGATAATTATGTACGTTCTTAAGTCATCTTATGAATTTGAATTAGTCATAGGCAATTGCAATTTCAATTCTTTGCATTACATGTGTTGTGTCAATATGATCTTCTGATTTATCCTATTTCAGGATCTTGTTACTGGAGTCAGCAGTTTTTAAGAATCTTTCTATATGCTGCTAAATTTCTGGGATTGTTAATATTTTAGGATGTGAGGGAGGAGGAAAACATTATGGGCTACATCGTTACTCAGTTACATTGAAGAAAGATTCCATAAGCGCCTCTATGTATTGAACATAAAGAGACAAGCAAACCTAAATGCCTAACTACCTTTGGTCAACACACCAAACGTTTATCTAATATCTATAATCTCTACCATTACCCAATACCATTAAATACCATTCAACAGGGATGATTCTAAATCTTCTTCTGTGATTTGTTTCAGATAAAGTTGAGAGGATTTTTGTCACATGTCCAACAAGTGCGTATTGGTTATTGGGGAAACTCATCTATAAAAGCACCATCAGTGTCATCTCAGGGATTACCATCTCCTTCCCCAAAAGATGCAGCCAATGAAAAATACCAGCCTGCCGAGGCTTCTGGTGTTGGCAGGAGCTGGGTACAGAGCATGTTCAGCAAAGACAATGCTTCAAGAGCAAACTCATTTGGCCGTGTTCGTAAATGGAATTCTGATAGTGGTGCTTCAGGTTTGCATTCTACATGTTTTTGGCATTCTAATAATGTAATTAACCTATAAAAGAATTCTTACGATATTGTTATTTTCCAAACAACATTATATATCAGTAATTTTTACTTTCTTTGGAGCCAAGCCGCAGAGAATGGGAATCCACACAGACAAGAGCTGTCATCTGCTGCACAGAAGAAACTCCAAACAAGTGTTCGCACACTGAGGGGTCATACTGGTGCTATTACTGCTCTACATTGTGTAACTAGAAGGGAGGTATGGGATCTGGTGGGAGACCGTGAAGATGCTGGCTTCTTCATTAGTGGGAGTACTGATTGTTTGGTAGGTTAATAGCATAAAATCTACTCACATTTATGGTTAACTTTTGGTTGTGTTTTCCCTGAGTTCTGTTGAATCAAGATGGGCTTGGCGCTGGCTTTAAGGTGATATTTCCTCTTTGTTATGACTGTTATGCAGGTTAAGATTTGGGACCCTAGTCTTCGTGGTTCTGAACTTAGGGGAACTTTGAAAGGACATACCGGGTATGTCCATTCTCTATTTAAGAATTTACCCTACTGTTTTGGCCTTACACTGCCCATTCTTCTGAATTGTCCTCGCAAATGTTTCTGTTGGACTACTATTTTGTAGAACCGTTCGTGCGATAAGTTCTGATAGAGGAAAGATTGTGTCGGGATCCGATGATCATTCTGTTATTGTTTGGGATAAGCAGACTTATCGGCTTCTGGAAGAGCTCAAAGGCCATGATGCACAGGTTCTTATTATGAGGATATCCTTGCAATTTGGGTGGTGTCACATTTGCAATTACTTAGAAGCATAAGCAGTTTATTCAGGAAATTTATCATCTTGTGCATCTTTATCACAGATTGAGAGGATTAAAATTTGAAGTAAGGAGTAATGACTTAAATATTTTCTTGTTTCTCCTTTATTCATGGTGGCCGGAGGCTCATAATTCATCCTAGTTTCATTCTCAAGTGAAGTACAACGAAGTCACAGCTTGATGAAAGTCATGCTAATATCTTGCTTTTATGTGAGGAGAACGTTAGAACTCGAGTCCAAAAGTTTAAGCTAGTAGATAGAGGGAGGTAACACGCATAAAAAGTCATTATGAACTCGTATAGTAGCGATACATTGTTTCTCATATTTCCCTCCTACGAGAGCTTTGGTAGCGACACCATATAAATAGCTTACGTGGAGTTGAAGAATGAAATTGAACAAACAAGAACCACACACGAAATGAATTACTAAATGGAGCATGAAGAACCTTTTGGCTCTGATACCATGTTAGGCTTTGGGGGGAGAGAGAGAGAGAGAGAGTTGCAGAGAAAATAAACAATTGAAGAGAGCATGATGTCAGTATAGCAATGCCAGCGAAGAATTAAAATATGCTATAGTACCATGATAGAAAGTCCAACCTTGAAAGCTTATGATGTTTGGAAAAGGGAGATGACAAGTACAAAAAACCATTATAAATTATATTGGCGATGTGTAATATTTTAATAGAGTATAAATTCATTTTCAACATTATTACGTGAGATGTTAAGTATTTTGGTTGGCATTCTCCGTTGCAGGTCAGCTGTGTGCGCATGTTATCTGGTGAACGCGTCCTCACTGCCTCTCATGATGGATCTGTTAAGATGTGGGATGTTAGGACCGACACTTGTGTGGCAACTGTTGGTCGCTGCTCCAGCGCTGTTTTATGCATGGAGTATGATGATTCCAGTGGAATCCTGGCTGCTGCTGGAAGAGACGCGTATGTACTTTCAAATTATTTCTGTTATACTCATGTTGTGGATCTTGAATTTCATATATATGTATTTTCTCAGGGTTGCAAACATCTGGGATATTCGTGCTGGAAAGCAGATGCACAAGCTTTTAGGGCATATGAAATGGATCAGGTGTGCAAAAAAAAATTGCAAAATGTTGCTTTTTACTGTGGCTTTATTTAGGCAGACTTAAGAGATTAGTCTGCCACTGCAAGTGGGGGAGAGAGAAGTGTATTTTACACCACTAAATGTAAGAATGTCAATGTGTGGACCGGAAGGGTTCCCATCCTGGATAGTTTGAGGGGAGAAAATAACTAAAATCAGCCATTTCTGTCAATTTCTTCTTCCGTTACAGTTGTTCAATCTCAATCTATACATGCAAGATTTATTTTTTTTGAAACACGAGCTCTATAAATAATTTGACAAGTCAATGATTTAATGGAAGTTTCTGTCCTTCAACATTTGGATTTTCATCTTGTAATCATGCTAATTATGCATGTTCTAATTTTTTATGTCAGAAAAATATCAATTAAATAGGGTACCCCACACACATAAAAGAGCTTAACCGCGAAGCCGAATAAGAGCACATTGACATTAGTCACGTCATCAATCAATTGGTGCATGCATACTCGAAACTTGTAATTCATGTGGTCCACTGTTGAAGGTTAATATGGATAACAGCTTGTGCAATATGAATTTTGCTCCATGGGGGATTTATAAACAATCATGTCTTGCAAGTTCATAACTGCTAATAGAATATGAATCTTTCTCCATTTGATAGTAATCAACAAGCATGACCAAAGGACTTCCTCCTTCTCACTATCGTATTTGCCATCCTGCAGGTCAATTAGAATGGTTGAGGACACTGTAATCACTGGTAGTGATGATTGGACGGCTAGAATATGGTCTGTTTCCCGTGGTACATGCGATGCTGTTCTTGCTTGCCATGCTGGGCCAATCCAGTGTGTTGAGTGTTCTTTATCAGATAAAGGCATAATCACAGGTTCTTACTTCACCCGATGTCTTATTTAGGGTCCTTTGTAATGGTGACAAAACATAGTTTGGTTCGTAATTGATTGTTTTTATATTTGTCCTTGGTGTTGCTGAATGTTGATTGTAGAAATGTTTTGCATTGACATTATCAATATTTTCAGGTTCAACTGATGGACTTATTCGTTTCTGGGAAAAGGAGGAAGGTGAGAGTTTTAACGATGTGATCTCCTGAATGTCTTTCTTTTATCTTTTTGATATTCAGCTTTTTCTTGGAATTTAGTTCCTTTGACTTGTTGAGGATGACTGTTCTGGGCACTGTTATCGAGAATCACTTTGGATATTGGTTTTGAAATATGTGGTTACATACATATGAGTGACAGCAAACCATATGCCTAACCATAGCAAAGCCGTCTTGAGGATAACGGGCATGCATGATTTCTTGACCTCTGATGGTTTTTTTATTCTCTGAGAAAGATAGTGCTAGTGCTACAAGCTGCTTTCTTGACCTCTTACCTTATTCTTCGTGTGTGACCAGGGTCTATTTCCTCAGGTGGTAGTGGTAATTGAAGCTTAAATAGAATGTGGAGTGTTCTGAGATATTCATAATCATGTAAAACGAGCAGGTTTCTTTGCTCTTAAGCTTGGACAGATTTTGCTGCATTGATTGGTGTCTCTAGACTAGACAAAATATGCCAGCTTATTAGTCAACTGAAGCAATTACCACAGCATAAACAAATATATTCTCATTCTTCCAGGGGGTATAAGGTGCGTGAAGAATGTCACCATTCATTCATCCGCTATTGTATCTATCAGTGCTGGGGAGCACTGGTTGGGGATCGGAGCTGCTGATAATTCAATGTCCCTCTTCCACCGACCACAAGAGCGACTCAGTGGCTTATCAAGCAGTGGATCAAAAGTGGGCGGTTGGCAACTTTATAGAACACCGCAAAAAACCCTTGCTGTGGTATGCATTATTTGTTTGTTCCGGTATTACTTTTCCTAACATGTGCTACTGGAACTTGTTACTAGCGGTAGTATCTCTTCAGAAAATTTGCTTGCTCATCATCATGGCTTTGTGCTCTCTCTCTCTCTCTCTGGTAATGTGTATCCATCATTTGTTGATCTTTAGTTGTGGCTTCTACTTTTGGTTTTCAGGTGAGGTGCATTGCTTCAGACCTTGAAAGGAAGAGGATCTGCAGTGGTGGTCGTAATGGTCTTCTTAGGCTATGGGACGCTACCATCAACATCTGAAGTCTGTTGATCCTGGTGTGAATGTTGTGTTCTGGTCTTCAATCTGTAGGTATCGCGTTGTTTGTACATTGTCTCAATTTTTCTTTTTCCTTTTCTTGATCCAGGAAGGACAGGATGATTGAAATGCTGAAACTGAGATGCAGTTTTGTTTTCTTTCAATTCTATCTTTTACTTCGTTTCTTCTTTCATGTCATCTATTCTTGCGGTGTGTACAGATAGCGTTTGGAATGCCATTGACTTGCTCTTATCTAGGATCGAAGGACATTGTTGATGCGTGTGGATTGTGACATCGTAGATAGATAAAGAAGATGTAAATCCGCATCAGGCAAAATATGACTATAACGAATGGGAAAACTAAGCACAAATGCACCTTTATATGAATGGATTATTTTGTGATGGATTTTATACTCATAAGTAAACTAACTTGGGGGCGACTGACGAGTCCTCTCTATGTATCGCTTATTTTCCTAATTGGCCACTTGGACTCTAGAGTGAGCAAGTGTTGCAGAAACGGTTCTTTTCATATATAGAGGAAAAATGAATGGGGAGGGGCCGTCTGGAGAGGAAAAATGGCAATTTCTGTAGATGTGAGGATGAAAATTGAGCTCAGGTGGCCTGATTTGGACCAGATTAAGGCCTGGTCTCCCGTGGCTACCATCATGGGAGACCTGCAAATTATATCATGGTCCCCATAAGCTCTCTCAGCGGGACTGCCAAGCTTGTGCAAGCCCCGTGATCGAGCCCATCGGTGGATTTGAGCTCGTGGCTTGCTTGAGCTCCAATTGCTAGAGAGAGAAAGAGGGAAGAGTGTGGGTCACCGGCGTGAGGGGTGAGCTGGCTAGAGGCGCTGGAGGCGGCCATATCTGGGGACGGGTGGAGAGAGAGACTACTGCTGTGAGGGGAGGGCGAGCGTGAGTTGGAGGGAGAAAAAGTTAGGGTGGAGGAAGAGAGGAGGGAGGGGCAAGAGATAGATATAGGCTCGAGGGTAAATGAATTTTTTGAGTTTAAATGAGATTGCAAATTGAAGATTCTTAAAAGTGAAGATGGTTTTTTATTCACGGGTGCTAATTTCGAAATGGTTTTTGTAATTTTCCCAAAAATAAATCTGTAATATTTATATTTGTAATCCACCAATAAGAAGATCGAAAGTAATTTGTTTTTGATGAAAGACGGAGGAAGACACTGCCCTTGAACGATCTCATTCAAGCGATCTCATTCAATCAGACGCCTTCGATGTATCAATCAGAAAATTTAATGCTCTGATGTGTCAATCAGAAAATTCAATCGTCGATGCTTGGTAAGAGTAATTTCATACGTAGTTGTTAAGTCATCAATGGTAGGTCTATGTTTAAATACATTGTTCGGGAGCTTGTAATCGTCAGAAATTTTGGTCCATTAATTTGTCGCTCTATGCTTTGAAGGTCTTCCCTCAGGTAGAATCAACTTCTAACCAAATGTAATTGATCAGCAATGGTGTTCATCGAGTTATTTCCAAGGCCATTTAGAGATCTACAAAATTTAATGTATCAATAAACACGTGCCGAAAATGCTAATATATGATAAAAGATAAATTGCAATTGCCATAGAGAAAGTTATTAAGCATTATTCAAAAGGATAATTACCTAAAAAGTCATAAACCTATTGTACGGATACTAATTTGGTCCTAAACTTTTTAATTTGGCCAATTGAATCTTAAATTTTTTGACGATTTGCCAATGTATTTCTTTTGGCTAATTTTGACTTGAAATTGCTATGCACTGATGTGGACAATTTTTGTAATTTTTTTAAAAAAATCTGAATTTTCTATAAATTTTCTATTTTATTTTTTCTTTTCTTTTTTTTAAAGTGTAAGTGACCCTCGCCTAGATCTAGGCAAGCCGCAACCCTTACCTGCGGTTGACAAGGGCTTCACGGCCCTCACACACCCTCATTGACCAACAGTGGAAAAAAAAGGAAAGAAATAAAAAATTACAAAAATATATACGTTAGCGTCGATCGTACCACATAGCCAAAGTTAGCTGAAAGGACTACATTGACAAATTCTCAAAGGATTTAGAACAAAAAAAATTGGCCAAATCGAAAAGTTTAGGACTAAATTGACATCGGTACAATGGATTGAAGACTTTTTTTTCTTTGGTAATTTTGTCATTTTTTTTGATGAAGTTAATTTTCTCATTATTCAAAGCATGGAAATTTGTTGCCAATGTTGACAAACCAAGAAATAATTATAACTTGGTTAATTCAACCATTCCATTATAACGGCATACCATACCTTAAATTATTAAAATGTGAAGAGCACCACATCCTTGATTTAGAAACATTTTTTATAGGTAGGACAACCTTAAAAAAAAAAAAAACTCAAAAGACGACACAATAATATTGGACATGAACACATTTAAAGCATCACGACTCATCAAGCCATCATTGTTTGATTCTTCGGGGGCATCATAGCAACCTGTGGCTGCTGCTGCATCTGATGTTGTTTTTGAACGTTGCCCGACCATCCTGTCCAAAAGTGAAACAATCTAATGGATCACACAATTCTTCAACTGAAAAAACAAAAAAAAGGTTATCAAATTAAAACCTAATAAATGCATTGGAAGTCCTAAATTTTTTTTGCAAAGATGCAACTGGGTACTAAAACTTTTCAAAAAGGCAATCAAATCCTAAAACATACCAAATTGGTGCAATTGAATCCATTTGTTAACTCTATCTAATTCGTTAGGAATCTCCCCTTTTCTATTCATGACCAAAGTTGCCGAGCAACCGTCTCATTCATACTTTATCACGGTAGCTATAAAAACGACGGATTTTACAAGGTACATTTACTTGCGCAAAGAATTACCGCATTATCGAGCAAAACACGAACCGGAAAACCTGAAAGATGAACACGAGATGTGTCTTAATCCAATTCGTTTCAAATTTGAATATCTATTCAACTGGTTTCTTCTTGCGTGCCTTATTAAGAAAGTATCGTTTGTATCACTGTTATATTGTAGATTAACCTTAGGGACGAGTAACTAATATACCAATGGAGGGGTCCAAGCCTCGGCGGTTAAGTTCTCTGTACTCTTGGCAAAGAGCACAGGGCTCGCACAGGAAGTGGACGATCCAATCCGGCGCAGGCGACTCCACAAGCCCAAACTTGCTCCTGAGCTTCGATCGGTACGTGCACGAGTAGATCCACGACATCCCGATGTAGCCACCGACCAGCACGTACATCAATCCACCCATCGCACAAGCTACGATCATCACGACACAAAACAGAAGAAATTATGAGTCTGCAGCACAATCAAATTGAAGTTGAAGTCATCCAAATTTTCAGAGATTAAAGAGTTCATCCCGAGAAAGAAATTAATCCAAAGAGAGATGCGAAAATGATTTTGGTCACTGCATGATGAGCCGTCTCTTTCTGTTCCCTTTTCACTCACAGGTTGTGCCGCCGTCGATGATCTCTGCAATTTGGCCGAAGGTCAAGAATGGGAAGAAGAACGTTACAGCAGCTGAAACATGAGAGACATAATAAATATTAGAAACTAGATCTTGATCTGATCTTGATAATAGATGGGTTATTGCCATGTGAAACAGTCACTAGTAAAAAGGAATAACCTAAAGAGTCGTGACACGCATACATAAGTATAACAACCATGCATGTCTACGTACATAACCCAGGTTGGATTTCAGACACTCTGAAAAAGGGTGCTGCAAGAGATTTATGTCTATTTAATATTTTTTTGGGAAACTCGTATGCTAGCCCTACCGTTCATGGGGTCGTCCATGCAATCAAACAGCCCCGTGCTCCAAACTTCAGTGTTGACGGCGCCGATCATGTTTGCCTGAACTGGAATGCCCTGCGCTGCGCCGTTGTTCCCCTGGACTCCCTGCTTGATCAGTGGAGGTGGCACCGTGGCGTACTGCACTTCCCCCCCTCCCGGCGGTGGGAACTGCACAGGCTGAGTAGCTGGCTGTTGTTGAAAAGCCGGCGAAGGAAAAGACGGCTTTGTAGGTGGCAAGTTCGGAGGGTAAGGCCGGGCTGCGCTCTGTTGAGCATGTTGCGGTTGCTGTTGAGGAAGAGGATATTGTTGGGGCGTTGCCACAGTTGGAGGGTAGGATGGCTGCTGCTGCTGCTGCTGCTGCGGATAAGGCCCCTGATTTGCATGGGCTGGGTTCGTTTGAGGGCTTTGAGGCGGGAACTGTGCCACGGGCTGAGGAGGCGGTGCTGCGGCATAGAGCTGGTTGAATTGCGGCGGCGTGTTCTGCGCATGGCCAAACTGCTGCTGCTGCTGCTGCTGAGGTGGTTGGAACTGTTGCTGCTGCGGCGGCGGCGGTTGGAACTGTTGCTGTTGCGGCGGTGGCTGTTGGAACTGTTGCTGTTGCGGCGGCAGCTGTTGGAACTGTTGCTGTTGCGGCGGCAACGGTTGGAAATGTTGCTGCTGCTGCTGCTGCTGGTTATTTGCAGCGTCGTTTTGCTGGTATTGTGGATTCGGGCCGCTGTCGTAGCCGGATTGGAGGGGCTGATGCGACTGGTCGAGTTGCGGGTTCGGATGGTAGTAAGCCAGGCCGTTGCTGTGATCATCGCACGATACCGGGAGCATATACTGAATTTGGACATTGTTACCTGCTTGGTCTTGGTGGATATTAGAAGACTCTGCTTCAGGGTTTCCCATTGGAGCAATCTCGATCGAGATCGAGAGAGACAAATGGAGAATATACGAATGCACGAGGGTGGAGAGAGAGCTCTTATATAGCGAGAGTTGGTCGTGCTAAGATTGAGAATTATTCCCACTCCCTTTTAATGTTAAGAGAGAGAGGTTCTGATGTTGATTTTTGAGAGAAAGGGCTGAACTTCGACTCAATACGTGATAAGATATCATCTTAATTTATTCGATGTGACCTCTACCGTGGTCTTTGAACTCTTAATTTATTCGATGTGTGGTTCCTGGACTTAGTATATAAAAATATTTAATATTATCTATTCATTAATTCAAGTTTTGGGACAATATTAATATCGAATATTTTATTATAGTTCAATGACTAAATTAAACGTGTACCAAAAGCTCATAGACTATATTGAACAAACTAAAAGTTTAGAGATCGCATTACACGTTGTGTTATAGTTCAGGGACTATATCGATCAAATTAAAAATTTAGAAAACACATTTACGCGTTAACCTAAAGGTCAGGAACCGTGTGTGTCATCATTCTTCTGCTGAACCGATCATTCGCTTCTTTGGGTGGTAACGAAGGCAAGGGTCTCAGCCTTCGTCTTCGCGCAATCACCGGCTAATGTTCATCGTACTGATGTCGGCCACAAAATGAAAAATATCTACAGCTTTGGATTCCAAAGCTCCTTGCATCTTGAGCGTACGTAGACTTTTTCGGATCCATCGGGACCATCTATTCGTATCATGGCATCCACGTATGCTAGATAACGTGGAATTTCGTTGCGTTTTAACGTGCTCTCTTTTCTATTAAGCAAAGCAATGGAGGACGGAAGTTTAAAGAGGATAAGACTAAACAGAAACTGCCCCACCCTGTCTCATCTCTTATTTGCTGACACTACAAAAAAATTGGGCTTTTGCCAATAAATTTGCGATGAAAAAATTTTCGTCGCAAATTTGCGATAAATTTTCCAACGAAAAGTAAAATTCGTCGGAAATTAGCGACGAAAAATTTTTCGTTGGAAAATTCGTTGGAAATTTCCAACGAAAAATTTTTCGTCGCAAAATTCGTTGGAAATTTCCAACGAATTAAAAAAACCCGGTATTGGTCGACATTTTTTAAAATTCGTGGAAAAATTCGTTGAAAATTTCCAATGAATTTTTCAACGAATTTCAATTTTCCGGGCCATTATTTCAATATGTACAATTTTCGTTGGAAAATTCGTTAGAAATTTCCAACGAATTTTTCAACTAATTCAAAAAAACCCGGTATTGTTCGGCATTTTTTAAAATTCGTTGGAAATTTCCAACGAATTTTCCAACGAATTTCAATTTTCCGGGCCATTATTTCAATGTGTACAATTTTCGTTAGAAAATTCGTTGGAAATTTCTAACGAAAAATTTTTCGTTGGAAATTTTCAACGAATTTTTTAACGAATTAAAAAAAACCTGGTATTTTTCAAATTCGTGGGAAAATTCGTTGGAACTTTCCAACGAATTTTCCAACGAATTTCAATTTTCTGGGCCATTATTTTAGTGTGTACAATTTTTTTTGGAAAATTCGTTGGAAATTTCCAACAAATTTTTTTTCGTTGGAAATTTCCAAAGAATTAAAAAAAAACCGGTATTTTTTAAATTCGTGGGAAAATTCGTTGGAAATTTTCAACGAATTTTCCAACGAATTTGAATTTTTCGGACCATTATTTTAGTGTGTACAATTTTCGTTGGAAAATTTGTTGGAAATTTCTAATGAATTTTCCAACGAATTTCAATTTTCTAGGCAATTATTTTAGTGTGTACAATTTTCGTTGCAAAATTCGTGGGAAATTTCCCACGAATTTTGTAACGAAAACCCACGAATTTTGTAACGAAAACCCAACTTCTTCCTTATTCAATATTTTCGCGCTCGTTATTCTCACAATTCTCAATTTCAACAATCTCTCTCTCTCTCTCTCTCCTTCGCCTTCACCTTCTCCGTCCGTCTCCCCCTCTGCCTCTTCCCCCGCTGCCCCTCCTCCTCCTCCGGCTCGAGCTCCGGCTCCGGCGCCATGGACACCAAGGCCCCGCCGCGGCCATCCAGGGTCATCCGCGACGTCGCCTCCCTCCCCAAAGGTGCCGTCGCGGCCATCCAGGGCCGCCCCCGACGCCCCCAAGGCCACCATGGGCTGCTCTCGACGCCCACGACGCCACCAAGCCTCGTCGCCGGCGAGGGCTGAGCTTGCCCAGATTTGGGCGAGCTCGAGCTCGTCGCCGGTGAGGCTGGCCCTCGCTGGCAACGAGGCTGGCCCTCGCCGGCCATGGCGAGGGCCGAGCTCGCCATGGCCGGCGAGCTCGAGCTCGCCCAGATCTGGGCAAGCTCGCCCCTCGCCGGCGACGAGGCTGGCCCTCACCGGCGGCGAGGGCGATTTTTCGAAAAAAAAACAATTTCGACCAAAATATTTTTTTTGATGGAAATAAAATTTCCACGATTTTTCGACCAAAAAAAAATTTGTAGTTTCCAACGAAAAAAATTCGTCGAAAAAAAAAAATTCGTTTCCAACGAATTTAGCCACGAGTTTTCCAACGAATTTTTCAACGAAAAAAAATTCGTTGCAAATTTCCAACGAAAATTGAAAATTTTCGTTGGAAAAATTTGCGACGACCTATTACCAACGAAAAATTTTTCGTTGGAAATTCGTTTTCCAACGAATTTTTTCAAATTTTTCGTTGGAAAATTCGTCGGAAAAAACATGTTTTTTTGTAGTGTGATGACGCACTGTGGGGGAATGTCAGAATTTGGCGAACATTTTAAATCAATATTGCTTTGGTTCAGGACAAGCAATCGATCTGAACAAATCCAAGGTCTTTTTTAGTGCGGGCTGTCCACAAAGCCTGAAAAGTAACATGGCGAGTGCACTAAAGCCTGAAAAGTAACATGGTGAGTGCGCTAAGAGTACAAGTTATGGAGAAAACCGGAAAATACTTGGGCATTCCCTCGGATTGGGGTCAAACTAAAAAACAAATGTTTACATGGATTTTTGCAAGGGTAAACATGAAGATGAAGGGCTAGAAAGAGAAATTGTTATCTAAGGCGGGAAAGGAGACTTTGATTAAAATAGTAGTACAAACAATTCTTTAATATTCTATGTCAATATTCAAGATCCCTATCTCAGTGTGCAAAGCCATAGAGCAGTAGATAACATCCTTTTGGTGCAAACAAAACTCATCTAAGTCTGGAATTCATTGGAAGAATTGGAAAACTCTCAAAGCAAGCAAATAGATAGAGGTTTGGGTTTCAAAGACCTTGTTGCTTTTAACAAGGCGATGTTGGGCAAGCAAGCATGGAGACTCGCACACTCTCCTTCTACCTTATGGAGCCAGCTTTTGAAAGGGATTTACTTCCCAAGAGGCAACCTATGGAATGCAAAAAAGGGCTCCCGCCCTTCTTAGGGGTGGGAAAGCTTGCTTATGGAAAGAGACGCGATGATAGTCATGGCCACGGGCCGGTTTCGGCCCGTTGACCAGGCCTGCGGTTTGAAATCGGAACCAGCCTGCGGCCTAAGGGCTCGGTTTCGGTTCTAGAGATTTTGGAACCGGCGGTTCCGGGCCCGGTTCCAAAAAAAATTTTAAAAAAAAACCTACACCTATAGTGCAACAGGGCCCCACCCCCACCCACCTCCACCTCCACCTCCACCTCCTCCAGTACTCCACGCCCTCCTCTGTCCTCTCCCACCAGTCTTTTGCTTCACACCTCCACCCTCTCCTCCTTTGTCCACACCCCTCTCCGCCACTCCCACTCCCTCTCTGCCGCTATCGCCCCCTCTGCCTCCCTCCTCCTCATGCCATCCTGGTCCTCCCACCCTTCCCTCCCTTGCATTGGCGTCAAGCTCGTGACCCACTTCCTCAGCAACTCCTCCGCGCTGAACTTGCTGGGGGTTCACGCCGTCTTCGTCCTCTTCAGCTCCCTCATCGGCCAGCCCCTTGCCACCGCGGACGCCACCGTGTTGACCCTGTACCGCATCGCTTGCGTCTCGGCCTCGCGTCCGAGCTCTTCTCGCGGACCGACAGCAAGGTCCTTGTCATGGTTGGTCCCTTCTTCCCCTTTCTCCCCTATGCCGGTCCTCCCCTTTTCTCCTCCGCCTGCCCCCCGTCTTCCCAGATTTGACCCCCGCCGCCATCGCCCACGCCCATGGCCACAGCCGTTGACGCCGATGCCCCCTCCTCCCCTTTGAACCGAAACCGGCCGGAACCGGAACCGGCCCGGAACCGCCGGTTCATACATGGCCACGAACCGGAACCGGCGGTTCCTGAACCGTGGCCATGACTACGTGATGAGTTTTGAAGTAAAATGAGTAGTCGGAAATGGAGAAAGTATTGATATAAGAGAGGACAAATGGCTAGAGTTCGGTGTTATCAGGGTCTAGCCAACCGAGAAGACCCCTAAAGAGTTACAGATTTAATCGACCAAGGATCGAATATGTGGAAGGAACACCAATTGCAAGAGCTATTTTAAGAGAACATTGTGAAAGAAATACTTGCCATTCGGATTAGGCCGAACTTAGAAGGGGATCAATTAGTCTGGATAGGAAACACTATAGGGGAGTACTTGGTGAAGCAAGGATACAATAGACTACGCTCAACACTATCAAAGTCAGACAAAAAACAAGCATCCTCATCATACCAGCCACCTCGGTCCCTATGGACTAAGATATGGAAGCTACACACCGATCCTAAGATTCTCATTTTTTTGTGGAGCATGTGCCAAAATACCCTACCCACAAAGGAGAACTTGTGCAAAAGGCTAGTAGTACTTGACCCGCTTTGTCCGATTTGTCAGAAGACCCCCGAAACTACTGAACATATTTTTGTCCTCTACGATTGGAACAAAGCAATCTGGTCAGATCGAAGACTAAATGTGCAGGCATCTCTGATGAACATAACAAGGATAGACAATTGGGTAGATGAAGTGCTTATCTCAAGAGCCGGCCCTTCTTCTTGAGAATGGGTTGCCGGAATTCTATGGCTAATTTGGAAAGAGGGAAACACATTTGTATTCCAGAACAAACGACCCAACCCAGAAACAATTGTCGAAGATGCCTAAACACTAACCAACACCTTCCGCCACTGGAACATTCATGCACTGAATCGGTGGATGGAGAAGAAAATGCTACCCGAGCAATGGTCGCCACCGGTAAAGGGGGTCTGGAGATTCAACTTGGATGGGTCTTGGCTCGACGGCTTTGAAGAGGGATCGGCGGCGGGAGTGTGTCGAGATTACTAGGGAGTGATAATGGCTAGATTTGCAAAGAATTTTGCAGCTTCTTCAGCCCTTGAGATCGAAGCTCTAGCGCTAAAGGAAGCGTTGGAGTGGCTAGTAGATACCACCGAACTTAGGCAAATGGTGTGCTGCACGTGGAAGTTCTGACATATAATGAAGCTGTGGCTAAATTCTCAGCTGAACCAAGCCAAAGCCCATGGTACCTGAGGAATTTTTTTGAGGATTGCAAAGACTTATTAGCTCAATCGAAAAGCGTTTCCTTAGCCCACTGCTCACGAGAAGCCAACCAAGTTGCACATTGGACCGCAAAAGCCAATCGGAAAAGGATACTCCCATGTGTTGAGGAAAACTCCTATTGATTTTGAAGTTGACAAAACCTTCCATAATATTTGTAAATCTGATGCTTATTCTGAACCTTCTCATTTCAGGAATATATGTTCTGGAAGCTAAGAATGAAGTTATTCAGATTTTACAAGTTAAGAAGAATTATTTAAGTTCTGAGAAATTTTCCAGACGCAGAAATAATTCAGACTCTATGAGTTCTTGAGGACCCACAAAAGCTAAAGTTCTGAGATTCAGGAATTTCCAGAAGCAGACGCGTAAGCTGAAATTCTTCAGAAGCAGACGCAGAAGCTGAAATTTCCAGAAGCAGACGAAGATGCAGTAATTCTTCAGAAGCAGACGAAGACGCAGTAATTCTTCAGAAGCAAAATCCAGAACGAAGAATAACAGCTAGTGATCTGGCATGGATTTCATAAAAGGAAAGCATTGGTTTGTTCAATCATAATCAAAATTGATTGACAATCAAATGCTTAGACAAGAATGATCTACAACGGACAAAAACTCTACTTATGGAAACCAAGATTCTGATTGTATGGGCGACCAGAATCAGCGGGATTCAGAATCTATCAACTAACGACTACTCAATCCTTAGTTTACAAATCTGTCCAAGGTGAAGATTGGAAGATAATCCTCTGTGAGTTGTCCAACGGGTAGTGTGGATGAAGAGGTGTATTTAAGGCGAACATGAGCAGCAGAAGGGAGAGAGATTCAAGAATCAACAAGTCCAAAGTCTGAGTTCATTCCAATCTGTTCTCTTGTCGTTCTGAACTTAAGATCAAGATCTTGAGGATTACTTTGTAAAGAGTATTTGTGTGAGATAGAGAGTCCTATCATACACAATAGTGCTGAGACTCAAAGTCTGTAAATTCCTCTTGATTACATAGTGAAATCCAGCCAGTAGGCTGTAAGCGTGGGAGAGTGGACGTAGGCTTACCATAAGCCGAACCACTATACATCTGTGTGCAGATTCTCTTTTCCTCATCTCTCATTTTACTTTCTGCATTTCAGTATCTTGTTCTTCAGAACTAACGTTAATCTGAATTGTATTCAAACTCTTTTGTTCTTCATTTCATTTCCGCGAAATTTATAAATTTTATTTGAGATCACCTATTCACCCCCCTCTAGGTGACTCGTGCTAGCCACTTCACCATGTAATTGGCTATCCAAGCCACCTCAATACCTTTGAGATTTATTATGTCTTGACTCTTATTTTCAACACTTGTTTAGTACCACTTTGAATGAATGAACGAAATGGTACCTGACTGGACCAAAAAAAAAAAAGATTTGGAAACGTCCAACTACGATTTTGAGACCTCATGTCTATTTGGTCTTCCTCGATTCATCCAATTTGGCCCATCACTTAGGAATTTCAGATCCAATTTCTAGAAATCACTAGCATGGCATAGATATCAATGCATTTCCTTAAAAAAAGAGAAAATTTCAAATAAGAGTCTAAAATGCCATCATTTTCTTAACTAGCATGAAGAATATACGAATGCAAGAGGTTGGAGAGAGAGCTCTCATATAGGGAGAGTTGGTCGTGCTAAGATTGAGAATTATTCCCACTCCCTTGTAATGTTAAGAGAGAGAAGTTCTGATGTTGATTCTTGAGAGAAAGGGATGCGTCTGCTTTGGGAGGTGGCCAAGTCAAGAGTCTTTGTCTTCGTGCACTTAATCCGACTCTACCGAGGGAAAAATGGCACAAACGGTTTATGAACTTCAACTCAATACATGATACGATCTTTCAAATCTTAATTTATTAGATGCGACTTCTGCCGTGATCCTTAAATTCTTAATTTGTTCAATGTGTGGTCCATAGACTTAATATATATAAATATTTAATATTATCTATTCATTAATTCAAGTTCGGGGACAATATTAATATCGAACATTTTACTATAGTTTAGTAATAAAGTTGAACGTATACCAAAAGTTCAGTGATCACATTAAATAAATTAAGAGTTCAGAGATCGCATTATATACTGAGTTATAATTTAAAGATTATATCGAATAAATTAAAAGTTCAGGGAATACATTTTCATATTAAACTAAAGGTCGGGAACAGTGTGCGTCGTCATTCTTCTGCTGAACCGTGTGTGTCAGCATTCGCTTCTTGGGAAGGTAGCGAAGGCAAGGGTCTCAGTCTTCGTCTTCGCGCAATCGCGGACTGAAGTTCATCGTACTGATGTCGGCCACAAAATGAAAAATATCTACAGCTTTGGATTCCAAAGCTCCTTGCATCTTGAGCGTACATGGACTCTTTCGGATCCATCGAGACCATCTATTCGTATCATGGCATCCACGTATGCTAGATAATGTGGAATTTCGTTGCATTTTAATTAGATTTGGAAAGGTTCAACTACGATTTTGAGACCTGTTTGGTCTTCCTCGATTCATCTAATTTAGTCCATCACTTGGATTTGGGATCCAATTTCTAGAAATAACTAGCATGCCATAGATATTGATCCATTTCCTCAAAAAATGAGAAAATTTTAGATAAAGAGTTGAAGTGCTATCATTTTTTCAAATTAAGATTCAAAATAGTCATTTAGTCTCAAATAAGAGCCTAATTTGCCGGCCGGCAAACATATGCTTCTCCGAGAGCGACGGTAGGATGAGGGGGACAAGGAAGGCGACGTGCTTGTCCTAGTTGCAGTCCGGCGGAGAGGACGAGGTTGTCGGTCGAGCAGCGGGCGGAGGTGCAGTTGTCGCAAATCCAGAAGCCGAGGTGCTTGCGAGAGAGGCTGGCAGAGTGGGACTTGGTTTTCGCAGAGAAGGCGAAGTATGGCCGCCGCGTCGCTTCCATACTTTTCTTTCTTTTTGTTTTTCCTTTTTTCCCCCTCTACTCATCTTCTTCTTTTGGTTCCAGGCCATGGGTCTTCTTCCTCCCCAATTTTGCTTCACCATGGCACAGTCGGGGGGGTATTCTCTTCGGCGCGACCTCAGATTCAACCCCTTCACAAACACCATGGCTGTCTCTTACATTCACGCTCCTGCTGAAATCTCCGCTTAATTCAGAATCTTTCACGTGAAGGATGAGTGTCGATAGATACGTGAAACACTCAGAAAAAGAGAGATGCTCATAGTTTGCGTTTCTCATGTGCCTATTTGAAACAATCCCAGCAATCCCTACCCAACAATTGGTGAGCCCAGTTTTGCCTTTCATCTCACGGAAACTTCTCTCTCATTTGCTGCTCATACTTACACCACGGTCGTAGGTAGATCTCTCCGAGAACACAGAAAATGGTGCGCCCCAATTCCGGTGTTCTTGATATGGGCAATGCCTATCTTCAACATTGACCAAGAAGATGATGAATAGGGACACCATGGCTCGGATCCAGGAGAAGATGAACAGGGGAAAAAAAGAGAGAAAAAAATATATCTTAGGACGAAAATACCCTTGATCGGCTACCGGAATATGAACGGGAGATGCATCTGTTAGCCGGTCGGCAAGTTAGGCCTTTATTTGAGACTAAATGACTACTTTGGGTTCTTATTTGCGGCAAAGTTCATTTCGAATTCTCTTTTGAGAAAACGAGGGTACTTCGGATCTTTATTTGAAATTTTCCTTGAAAAAATCTAGGCCAATCTAGACCAAAAAAAAGAATCGAAGAAATTTCAACCAACAAAAAAATCTTGAAAAATTTGGAAGAACCCTCTAAGGCAGTTGTACTTATTAAATGTTTTAGTGAAAAATTAGATTTGACGACAAAAAGAAAAGGATTTAATTGATTTCGATCAACAAAGAACGCACTTATAGTATGTGCCATCGCAACACATGCGCACTTTTCTACTTCTTTGTAAGTATTTCAATCTATAGGTTTTTCTTAGTTTTTAGCTTTTTTTTACCTACAGTTTTTTATGGTGCTATTTACTTTTTCAATTTGATATGAATTTTTTTTCTAAGCAACATATACACTTGAAGAGCTTAAATTAAAGTGGATTAGATAAGCGGGATATGGGCTTTCATATGGTCGATTAAATATAGATACGTTTTAGTAATATGGGTCGGATCGGGTATGAATATTAAATTTGTACTGTATATAATGGGTCAATTTGCGTCGGATCATTTTCGATCCAATGCAAATTTTACCCGGCCCACACGGCTGATAGTCCTAATGTACAAATAGCATTTGCAATGCCGTTGATTTGTTCTTATTCAGGATTAAAGAACATTATTGATGTGTGTGGATTGTGACGTCATGTCTATCATGATAAACGAGATGTGAGCCCGCATATTTCATGCACATAAGTAAACTAACTTGGAGCGACTAACAAGTCGTCTGCTGAAACGGATTTTTTTCATATAGAAAGTAAATAAATTTAGGAAAAGAAAATAAATTTGGGAATATTGCTTACGTCATGATGGATATATTTTTCCTTGGTTGGAAGTTTTGTTGATGGATTATAAAGACAGAGATCACTCACATATAAATACAACTAAAAAGAAAGGGATAATTGCTAAGATTCTCCTGAAGTTTGTACTCACTCATGAAATATTTTCCTCACTTTTGAAATATATCTTTGAATGAAAACTCTGCAAGCTCCTCTTTAAAGAAAGGCAGCCGTTGATACCTAAATTTTGACGACACCATTTAATGCATATTAATCATAGAATTCAAATAGACAAAGGACAACTCATAGTTTTCATTAATAAAATAAAAATCAAATAAAACTAACTCATATAGATTGCATATAGAATTAATTAGTCTCATAACATGGATGTCAAACATCGCACGTCATCTAGTGGGTTATATGCTTAAGGGTCCATGCTTAATGCTCACATCATTAGGTAAATTTAATTAATAAATCCCATAAATTTAATTAATAATTTTAATGAAAAAGAAGTACCCAAAATAAATAGCATTGCATAATAAGCTTATCATCTTTTAATAGAAGTCGCTTAGGTCATGTTTGGTGTTTTAAAGTTTGGTATTTTATTATTAAAAAGAAAACAAAAAATAATTAATATCTTGCATGGTTAAATGATAGGGTTAATTACCGTTAGAATTGCATATAGGTTGCATTACATTTAAATTATAACATAGCATACATTTTACTTAGATTTCGTGTCAGTTTATCATTGCATGTTATACTAGAATTGATATAGTCATAGAATTTAATTTAATTCATATTTATTTTAAACAAGAAAAACACAAAAAGAAATAATTAACATTGCATTTGAAAATTAGTATAGGTCATGCATACATTGTTTGGTCATTAGTTAACATTTTGAAGAACACTTGATGTATTGGACATAATGGAGCTTTGCTTAGCGCATCAAGGTTTTCTTGTCTCCTCAAGCAATTTATTTGTTATTTTGATTATTGAGTGGTACATTATTGCTTGCACACCCGCATGATTACCTGTTGCATGTTAATGGTTTAGGATTAACTTTAGCAAGACTGCTTGCAAAATATTTTTGAAATAAAAAGAAAAGATATTGACATGACGTTAGATTTATCTAGCATAATCAAGTCCCTATGTTCATAAAATCTCTTGTTTGTAAAAGTATTACTTAGATTTCTAATCGACCCATAGTAGATGTGTAGATTAGTGACGACTCTTAAATGAGTTGGCTTGTTAGCCTTAGCAGCTTAGCACATGTTGGCGCAACCACAAAAACTTTGGCCCATTAATTTGTCGCTCCATGCTTTGAAGGCCTTCCCTTTGGTAGATTCAAATTGTAACCAAATGTAATTGATTAACTATAGTCATCGCCTTCAAGGAGAGAGCTTCTTCATTTCTGGAACTAGAAACCCTAGCGGTGAAGCATGCCCTGTCATCTCTACTGGAGGCACGAACTCAAGATCCCGAACTGATCTGAGCATCATCGTGCAAAATGATAGCCTATCAGTTGTAGTCAACTTATCAGACGTAGACCAAAGCCCATGGGCCCTTCGGCAGCTATTTATGGAGCGCAAGACTCTTTTAGCCCAGCAAAAAGAGGTGTCTCTGGCCCACTGTCCTCGTGATGCTAATCAAGTGGTAGATTGGGTATCCAAAGCCCACTGAAACGGGAATCTTCCCTCTAATTGGCTCTCCGAACCCCCCAACCTCTATGGGACCTCTTATGTTTTGAATCATGCTACCGTTGTTCACTACGTACTATCATTGAATGAATGAAATGAATCTTCCTTCGACCAACCAAAAAAACTGCAGTCATCATCAATTGAGTTTCCAAGGCCAATTAGAAATCTACAAATTTTAATATATTGATAAACACATGATAAAAGGGGAGTTACTTTGCCATAGAGAAATTTACTTAGCATTATTCAAGATATGGCAATTTGTTGCCAATGTTGACAAACAGAGAAACAATTATAACCTGTTAATTCAACCATTCCATTACAATGGCATACCGTACTTTAGAACAAGAAATGATCCCACTACAATTCTTAGCAACATTTTTTTTGGGTAGGGCAACCTTAAAATCAAAGGAACTCAAAAGATGACCCAAGAATTTTGGGCATGAACATTTTTAAAACATCGCAACTCATCAAGCCATCATTGTTTGATTCACGGGGGGCGTCGTAGCAACCTGTGGCTGCTGCTGCATCTGCTGTTGTTTTTGAACGTTGCCCAACCATCCTGTCCAAAAGTGAAACTATCGAATGAATCGCACCATTCTTCAACTGGACATGAGATATGTCTAAACTCTTTTCAACTTTGAATGTTTGTTCAACTGGTTCGTTCTCGTATACCTTGCTAAATAAGAATCCTTTGTATTACTATCATATACAAGTTAACTCTAGGAACAAGTAATCAATTTACCAATGGTGGGGTCCCAGCCTCGGCGTTTAAGTTCTCTGTGCTCTTGGCAAAGAGCACAGGGCTCGAACAGGAAGTGGACGATCCAATCCGGAGCAGGCGACTCCACCAGCCCAAACTTGCTCCTGAGCTTCGATCGGTATGTGCATGAGTAGATGCATGGCATCCAAAGTAAGGCGCTGATCAGCCCATACATCATTCCACCCATCGCACAGGCTATGATCATCATAACACATAAAAAATATAAATTATGCAAATGATTTTGGTCAAGACATGGTCAATTGTTTCTTTCTGTTCTTTTTTCACTCACAGGTCGTGCCATTGTCGATGATCTCTGCGACCTGGCCGAACGTCAAGCATGGGAAGAACAACGTTGTAGCAGCTGAAACATGAGGGACATAATGCATATTAGAAACTTTATCTTGATCTGATCATAGATAACATATATTGATATAGCCACGTAAAACTCAGTTAGTCAATACTCAAAAAGAACCTAAAGAGTGGGAAGCCATATGAGATATCACGAACATCCGTATTAAGCTAATTTGTCTTACTTATCAACCTCCCTGTAACAATCTTGTGATTTATAAAACGATTTGACTTTGTCTAATTGGTGTCATCGTGACGCGCCTACAAAAGTAGTACAACCGTGCATGTCCACAAAAATAGCCCGATTTGGATATAAGACACACTGAAAAAATGGTCATATCATATCTTTGGTAAATTCGTATGATGATATTACCGTTCATGGGATCGTCCATGCAATCAAACAGCCCCGTCCTCCATCCTTCGGTGTTGACGCTCCCCATCATGTTCGCCTGCATTGGAATGCCCTGAGCTGCACTGTTGTACCCCTGGAATGCCGGCTTGATCAGCAAAGGCGGCACCGTGGCATACTGCGCTTCTCCACCTGCCAGCGGTGGGAACTGCACAGGCTGAGCAGCCGGATGTTGTTGATAAGCTGGCGAAGGAGGATACGGCTTTGGTGGTGGCGAGTTCGGAGGGTAAGCCTGGGGTGCGCTCTGTTGAGCATATTGTGGTTGCTGTTGAGGTGCCGCCACTGATGGAGGGTAGTATGGCTGCTGCTGTGGCGGATAAGCCCCGTGATTTGCATTGGCTGGGTTCATTTGAGGGCTTTGTGGCGGGAACTGCGCCACAGGCCGAGGGGGCGGTGCTGCGGCATAGGGCTGGTTGAATTGTGGCGGTGGCGGCACATTCTGCGCATCGCCAAACTGCTGCTGCTGAGGTGGTTGGAACTGTTGCTGTTGCAGCGGTGGTGGTTGGAACTGTTGCTGTTGCGGGGAAGGTGGTTGGAACTGTTGCTGCTGCTGGTTATTTGCAGCGTCATTTTGCTGGTATTGTGGATTCGGGCCGTTGTCGTCACCCGATTGGAGGGGCTGATATGACTGGTCGGGTTGCGGGTTCAGATTGCAGTAAGCCGGGTCGTTGCTGTTATCATCGTATGATACCTCGACGTTATACTGAATTTGGACATTGTAATCTGCTTGGTCTTGGTGGATATTAGAAGAGTCTGCTTCAGGGTTTCCCATTGGAGCAAACTCGATCGAGAGAGAGAGAGAGAGACTAGTGGAGAATATACAAATGCATGAGGGTGGAGTGAGAGCTCTTAAATAGCGAGAGCTGATCTTGCTAAGATTGAGAATCATTCTCACTTCCAGACATATAAGCTGTAGTAGGCGAGAAAATATTAGAGAGAGAGAGAGAGAGAGAGAGAGAGAGAGAGAGGAGTTGACGTCGACTTTTGAGTGGGAATGACACTGCTGCTTTGGAGGTAGCGAAGTCAAGAGTCTTGCCGCAATTACGGGCTAATCTGATCTGATTGTACTGATCATTCGACCGTTTACTTTGACCGAAACGACAGCGCGTGAGTATGCTAGTGCACCGCTCAGCACGTCCCCAATCCCGTGTGCCACTTCCTTCTGTCTGCCAAAAATAGGAATGAATATATATATATATATATATCTTTCAATACTGTTTGTGTAATATTCTATCATTATTTATATACAAAGTCGTTTCTAACTTTCTTCTTGCATTTACATTTACATACCCCACAAACGGCAAGTCTAACTGCCTGTGGACGGTCTGTAATTTCTTACGTCTGTTCATCCTTGCATAGTAATACCACCTACATGGTTGGTTTAGAATTTCTAGCAGTCCTTCTCATTATTTTATATCTTGCATTCGGCATCTTCATAATTTTAAATGTACGCTATTTTATTTAATTTATTTAATTTCTTTCTGTGCTAGACCCGTCTTCGCGGAGTAAATCAAATTTTAAATATACTTAGACGATATCGTCTATATATATATATATATATTTCTTTTCTCTTTATAGATCCCCATATCCTCGGATACTTGTGGTATTAGAGCCAAGGGGTAGATAAAGGTATTTGATATAAATTTATTCGCAGTAAGGACGATTTCCTTCATGGAGATCTTTTCTAGTGATTTCTGGATGTGTTCCAGGCAGTAAAACCCTGAGAGGTAGTAAGTCCGTTGGTAAGCATCGCCGAAATCCGCTGAAAAGATTTAAAGTAGTCTTTTGCAATGAATTTATTGAGAAGATCTGAGTCTTCCTCTAGTTCTTTATCACAAATATCCTTAGATCATGGACCAATAAATAGAGAAGAAATAAATATAGAAGATTTCAATAAGTCTATTGAAAACTGGTTTATTCCTAAAGTGAAGCTAGATAAGATTTATGAACATTCTAAATTCAAACTCTTTGGAAACAATGATTATGTCATTGTTACCGAAGAACGTGATGTCCCGCTTTCTAATTCTTTTGCTTCAATACAACTCTTAAATAAAGATTCTATAAAGAAACATTCCCAGAAATTGAATTATATGCATATAGGTTTGGTACAGGTTGGTGCAAAACCCCTTACCAAAGAAGGATTAGATACTTCCTTACTTCTTGTTTTGAGAGATGCAAGACTTTTAAAATACGATGAATCCATTCTAGGAGCCGTAGAAACAAGTCTTCGCAGTGGACCAATCCATTTTGATAGTCGCCCTGGTCTTACGATTTCTCTCAAAGACAAAAATATTTTGAAATCCCTCACTCTTCAGATAAAGACTCATAATTACTTAATAGCTGAAGGTTCTATTCCTATTGCTCTCATTTACAGAATTTACTACAAAGTTTTAAATTCTGCATTTGGAAGCAAAGCTTTTAAAATAAATTCCAATAGAGAAACTCTTCTGTTACAAACAGACAATTCTAGAGCAAACATTACTATCCCTAGGACTATTCCTTGGAATCATATAACACTTCCTGATCAATGGGAACTCGAGAACCAGGTTCCCCAACTAATCATTCAAAATTCTGATTCTACCAATATCATTCAACATCCTGAAGGTAGAGTAACCATTCAATTTTCTAGAAAATCAATTGATATTCCTAGAAGATCTAGTGACATTAGATCGATTCCTTCTTGGCGTTCTACTTCTCGAAGATCTATTGATATTCCTAATATCCCTTTGAATAATCCTGAGGAAGCATCTGCAAGTACTCCCCCTCTTCCGAATATTAGTGGTATAGATAATAGGTCGGGAATCTCCAGACCAGTTTATTCCAGATCCGACTCATTCGGAAATGGAAGACCCTGAAATCAATGTTTTGGAAATAGCTTTTGAACCAGACAAAATCGTTTTAAACAACGAGTTTAATTCTTTTGAAAATAAACAAATTAGAGAATGGTTTTTTGCTAATTTTTGAAACCAAGCACTTGAAATCAAAAAAGAATATTACGATTACATGTACCAACATGGAATTGAGGTATTCTTCTTTGACTGGTTTGAAAACACATTTTTGAAAGAAAAACAAAATTTTGTTCTTGATCAATTTTATAAATAGAAATTAGACGATGGCCATGTCATCGAGTCTAATCATCCTTCTTTGAGAAAAATCAAATTTGAATATCGAGAGACTGAAATAATAGCCTCTCCTTTCAAAACTGCTTCTGAAATAGATGGTATAGGAATCAAGAAGATTGTTGAACAAAATAACTTTTCAAATCAACATCTTCACACTATAGGCAAACAGCTTGATCAAATTGAGAACCTTACTCAAAATAGTTTCTCATCTTCTTCCATGGTAGTTTCAAAAAAGGATTTGAAACCACCGCTTTTTAAAAATTTTGAAATTCCAAAAAATCCTAGTATTGATTTTGCTAAAGCTTTAGAGGAAAGAAAAAGACTCCTCAAAGGGAAAGCAGTTTTAATTCCTAAAAATCCTATAGTTTTAGATACCCCTTTAATACAAAATCTGAGTGTCGAAGATACTCCAGATCGTGTTATGACTTCTAATCAAATTAATCTTTTAGATAAATCTCATACTGAATCCCTTCCAGAGATTAATCGTATCACTTGGAAGGATCCACAAAAACTGTATTATTCTCGTGCCACTCCTTTTGATATTCTTTTAGAAGAAAATTTTTCTAAAATCCAAAACAAGTATTCTTCTGATGCTATCTATGAATGGAACATAGATGGTGTTTCTGAACAAAACCTCATAAATATTTTAACCCAGATGGTTATGCTTGCTAACACTTACAAAACTATTCCCGATACTTTTGATCATTCAGTAGCATACCTTTTGATAGCCGGATTCACTGGCCAGCTCAAAGGATGGTGGGATAACTACCTGAATGAAGAACAAAGGTCACAAATCCTAAATGCTTATAAACTCGACCCTTTTGGTCAAAATATTCTGGATGAAGATGATCAACCCATTCAAGATGCTGTCAATACTTTAATATTTTCTATATCCCAACATTTTTTAGGAGACTCTTCCCATATTCTTGATAAAAAACAAGATCTTTTATCAAATATGAAATGCAGATCCCTAAGAGAATTTCGGGAATGCAAAAAATTATTTTTGCAAAGAGTTTTCCAAAGGACAGATTGCAACCAATCCTTTTGGAAAGAAAAATTTCTTGCTGGTTTACCAAAACTCATAGGAGAACAAGTTCGAAGTAAGATAAGAGAAGAGTATGGGAACCAAATTCCATATGACTATATTTCTTACGGAGAATTGACTTCTTATGTGTATAAAATAGGTACACAATTGTGCACAAATATTCGTCTCCAAAAACAGATCAAGAAAGAACAGAAACTTTCTCGAAAAGGTTTGGGAGATTTTTGTATCCAATATGATCCATCTTTTGAAAATTTTGATAAACCCAAATGTTCCGGCAAATGTTCTTCCAAAAGAAAAGAGCATAAGAAATTTTATAAAAAACCCTACAAAAAGAAATTTGATAAAAAAATTTTTAAGAAGAAAGAGAAAGAAAAGGATGATTATGATAAAACCAAAACCCCAAAGAAAAACTTTAAAAACGTCACTTGCAACAATTGCGGCAAGAAGGGACATACTTCTCGATTTTGCAAAATTAACAAAAAATTTAATGAATTAGGTCTTGATGAAGAAATTATTAATCAGCTCAACCAACTAATGGCTGAAAATGACGATAGTTCTTCTGATGATTCTAATTCTGAAAAAGGATTGCAAATTTGTGATTTAGAAACCTCTTCTTCGTCATCTTTAGGAAGCAAAGATGAAGCCAGTTTTGAAATAAATGTTTTGACAAAAGAAGAAGAAATTCTTTTGCAAACTTTTGATCAAATCTCTGATCCTGAAACCAAAATAAAATATTTGAATAATTTTCAAAACCCAAAACCAATTTCTAAATCCACCTTTCATAATGATAATCCTTATAATATTTCTACCATTCTTAGCAAAACCAAGAAAACAAATTTTAAACCCATTTCTATAAATGAGCTTACTCACGAAATCAACAAGCAAAAGCAAGAGATCCAAGATCTCAAAGCTGCTCAGTTGATTATGCAAAAGGACATTTTGGCAATAAAAAATTCTAAAGGAAAACAAAAGGAGGAAGATTCAGAAGAAAACGATGATATTCCTCAACTTCCTTCTTCTTCCGATACAAATTTCCTTTTGATGCTTTCTGAGATTACTACCAGAAAATGGATCATCAATATTTCTATAAAAATCCAAAATGAATTTGTTTTAAATACTACAGCCCTTTTTGATACTGGTGCAGATCTTAATTGTATAAAAGAAGGTCTTATACCAACCAAATATTTTGAGAAGACTTATCAATCCTTTAAATCTGCTTCTGGTGATAAACTGAATATTAATTTCAAACTCCCTGAAGCCAAGGTTGTGAAAGATCAAATCTCTTTCAAAACCTCCTTTCTTCTTGTAAAAAACATTAAACAAAATATTATTTTAGGATCGCCTTTCATAAATTTACTACAGCCTTTTAAAGTCACTGAAAAAGGAATTGAAACAATAACCTTGGGAAAAAGGATATGTTTCGATTTCATTTCTAAACTTCAGACTAGAACCCTGAATACTCTTCAAGAACATTCTATTTCTAAGATTAATTGTGTTATTCAAGACAAAGAAACTCATCTTCAATTTTTAAAAGAAGATCTTGAATACGAAAGAATTGACAAAAACCTTTTTGGAGAAAACCTTCAGAAAAGGATTTCTAATCTTGAAAATCAAATCAAGAATTCTATATGTTCTAATATTCCTAATGCTTTTTGGTCCCGTAAAAGCCATATAGTTGATCTTCCTTATGAGCCAGAATTTTCTGAAAAGGATATTCCTACTAAAGCCAGACCTTCTCAAATGAATCACGAAGTTCTAAATTTCTGTCAAAAAGAAATACAGGAACTTCTTGAGAAGAAGCTTATTAGGAAAAGCCAATCACCTTGGAGTTGCTCTGCTTTCTATGTCAACAAAAATGCTGAACTAGAAAGAGGAGTTCCAAGATTGGTAATAAATTACAAACCATTGAATACCGCCTTAAAATGGATAAGGTATCCAATTCCTAACAAAAAGGATTTATTAAATAGACTTTATGATGCAAAAATCTTTTCAAAATTCGATATGAAATCAGGCTTTTGGCAAATTCAAATTAGTGAAAAGGACAGAACTGTTCCTTTTGGCCAATATGAACGAAATGTCATGCCTTTTGGTTTAAAAAATGCTCCTTCTGAGTTTCAAAGGATTATGAACGATATTTTTAATCATTGTTCTGATTATATTATTATTTATATTGATGATGTTCTAATATTTTCTACATCCATAGAAAAACATTTCAAGCACATCAATCATTTTATCCGTATTGTAAAATAAAATGGTTTAGTAGTTTCACCTACTAAAATATCCCTTTTTAAAACAAAAATCCGTTTTCTAGATCACTATATTCATCACGGAACCATTATTCCAATTGAAAGATCAATTTCGTTTTCTGATAAGTTTCCTGATGAAATTAGAGACAAAACTCAACTACAGAGGTTTCTAGGAAGTTTAAATTATATTATTGATTTCTTCCCACGTGTCAACATAATATGTAAACCACTCCATCAGAGGCTCAAAAAAGACCCTCCACCATGGACACGGGTTCATACAGATATTGTGAGACAAATCAAACGCATTGTCAAGGAAATTCCTTGCTTGCACCTTGCTGATCCAACTGCTTTCAAAATAGTGGAAACAGACGCTTCTGATATTGGATATGGAGGAATTCTTAAGCAATCCAAAGACAACAAAGAACAAATTGTTCAGTTTATCTCAAAACACTGGAATTACTGCCAAAAGAATTACTCTACTATTAAAAAGGAAATTCTTGCTATTGTGCTTTCTATTTCGAAGTTTCAAGGAGACCTCTTGAACCAAAAATTTCTATTGCGAATTGATTGTAAATCGACAAAAGATGTTTTGCAAAAAGATGTTCAAAACATTGCATCAAAATAGATTTTTGCTAGATGGCAAGCTATTTTATCTGTTTTTTATTTCAATATAGAATTTATCAATGGATCTTCAAACTCTCTCTCAGATTTTCTCACGAGAGAATTTTTGCAGGGAAAATGCCTCTAAAACCTCCCAATAAGCCAACTAGGAGAGACAAAGGCAAAGAGGTTGCAGAATCTCCTCCCAAGAAAAAAATCAACCAATATCAGAACATGGCTCCAGGCAGCCCAAATGCCTCCAAAACCTTTGAATATTACTACCATTTCCAACCAGGTTAAAGAAGAACCTATTTCTATCAAACCTTCTGAAAATAAATCTCTTTCTATAGACATAACCCAGTTGACCCAAGAGCAGGCACTACTGCTCCTTCAGCAGGCTTTTAATAATCAACCACAGCCTTCCATGGCACTAGTAAGTCCTGACCCTTCTCCCCTAGCCACCGATAAGGCAAAGGGAAAAACGATTTCTAGTGAGGTGGTGATTCAGTCTACTCAGACTATCCAACCTACTCAGACCTCTTGGTCTACCCAGGTTGCCCCTCCAAAATCAAAATTTTTTCATAAAACAATATTTCAAAACATCTGCAATGCAGAAAATGGATTTTATAATGCAAATCCTTATGTTTTTGCTAGAAACATGTTTTCTGAAGATTTCTTTTATACTCCTCATGATGTTTACAAGACATCCGAGTTTTATGAGAAAATCTTGGAAGAAACAAAGTCTGTCTATTTTAAACATTTTGAAGACAAAGGCCATGTGAATTACTCCACGGTCAGAATCCTAAGGGTCATTCACCCTTCCCAATGGAAACCAGACCCTTTGGCTTTACATAAACTTGAAACCAAGACCAATGAAGCCCTTCCATATAGGACCTCATACACATATTTTGACTACCAACAAGCTTGGTGGGATACCTTCTGGAGAAAAAATGCCAATAACACCTATACTTGGCTATTTTTGTTCTAAAATTTTGATATTTCTTCTGCTCCTTATTGGTTCATCCGATGGTGGGAACACATGGGATCAACAGAGGATGTAATCCATCCAAAACTCAAACCCGGTTATGAACTTTTTCTGGAAAAATTCACTCCATTACCTTCTGAGAAAGATTTTCCTAAACTGATGCTTTATTTCTATCATTTTGGAGTATCATGGGTCCTCGGATGGTATTTTGATCATAGAAAATCCCCATATATATATATATGTTATCAAATACCTTTATCTACCCCTTGGCTCTGATACCATATTCTTTGATACCATAAGTGTCTGAGGATCTGGGGATCTATAAAGAGAAAAGAAATATATATATATATATATATATATATAGACGATATCGTCTAAGTATATTTAAAATTTGATTTACTCTGCGAAGACGGGTCTAGCACAGAAAGAAATTAAATAAATTAAATAAAATAGCGCACATTTAAAATTATGAAGATGCCGAATGTAAGATATAAAATAATGAGAAGGACTGCTAGAAATTCTAAACCAACCATGTAGGTGGTATTACTATGCAAGGATGAACAGACGTAAGAAATTACACACCGCCCACAGGCGGTTAGACCTGCCGTTTGTGGGGTATGTAAATGTAAACGCAAGAAGAAAGTTAGAAACGACTTTGTATATAAATAATGATAGAATATTACACAAACAGTATTGAAAGATTACAATAGAAATATTGAAGTACAAGTGCAGAAATATGAAAATTATGTGGTAGAAATTCTCCCGTTACTCAGACTATAGTAGTCTAGAACGACAAGATTTTCTACACTATGAAAGATATCAGTCAAGATCTCTTCTAGAGACTAGAAACTTACTGGGGATTGGATAGAAAGGTATTCAAAAGGGTGTCTCTGAATGATCTTTTCAAAAAAGGTTTAGAAAGGAGAGGGTTTTTGGTTCAGAAGGATTGGAGTTTGTGTGTGTGTCTCCAGTCTTCGAAGTCTGTCCCTCAGAATATAAAAGGCAAGGTTTTTATAAGCGAGGAAGGTTCCTGTAGCAAATAGTAAAAAGTGCACAGTGTTACAGTGGTACTGTAGCAAACAATAGAAAGTGTACAGTAACCAGACAAAATTATGAAAAGAGGGAAAAGTTGATGGACTTTGTTCAGCGGGAAATGATGGAGATGCCAAAGTCCTTTCGGCATCTTTTGTCCTTAGGAGATCTTGGACAAATCTTCCGCCGATTCTTCCTCCAAGTCTTCTTCTTCATCATCATCCTTTACACTAACCCAATTGCCAGGAATAGGGGCAAATCCTGAAATGCCGTAGCAATCATCTTCATTGGAATTACCACTGTGATGAGAAGAGTTGGTTTCCTCTAAATCAGAAAGGACTTGTTTCAGCATCCCTGTGAGTTGCTGATGGGATCTGGCAGAAGCTAGTTTGGATAATACAAATCCCTTATCATGCAAAAATGGGGAGACATCCTCACTGGAGATTGGTTGATTTTCCCTGGAAATTAGCCATTCAGAAACGGCTTGCTTGGTGACTCTATCAAAAAATTTGAAACCATCCCACCATTTGACTTTAAATCGTCTAATTAGGATGGGAATGCCAGTTTCGGGGGATTTTCTATAATCAAAATAACATCCGAGGACCCATGATACTCCAAAATGATAGAAATAGAGCATCAGTTTAGGAAAATTTTTCTCAGAAGGTAATGGAGTGAATTTTTCCAAAAGAAGTTCATAACCGGGTTTGAGTTTTGGATGGATTACATCCTTTGTTGGTCCCATGTGTTCCTACCATCGGATGAACCAATAAGGAGCAGAAGAAATATCAAAATTTTAGAACAAAAATAGCCAAGTATGGGTGTTGTTGGCATTTTTTCTCCAGAAAGTATTTCACCAAGCTTGTTGGTAGTCAAAATACGTGTATGAGGTCCTATATGGAAGGGCTTCATTGGTCTTGATTTTAAGTTTATGTAAAGCCAAAGGGTCTGGTTTCCATTGGGAAGGGTGGATGACCCTTAGGATTCTGGTCGTGGAGTAATTCACATGGCCTTTGTCTTCAAAATGTCTAAAATAGACAGACTTTGTTTCTTCCAAGATTTTCTCATAAAACTCAGATGTCTTGTAAACATCATGAGGAGTATAAAAGAAATCTTCAGAAAACATGTTTCTAGCAAAAACATAAGGATTTGCATTATAAGATCCATTTTCTGCATTGCAGATGTTTTGAAATATTGTTTTATGAAAAAAATTTGATTTTGGACGGGCAACCTGGGTAGACCGAGATGTCTGAGTAGGTTGGATAGTCTGAGTAGACTGAATCACCACCTCACTAGAAATCATTTTTCCCTTTGCCTTATGGTGGCTAGGGGAGAAGGGTCAAGACTTACCAGTGCCATGGAAGGCTGTGGTTGATTATTAAAAGCCTGCTGAAGGAGCAGTAGTGCCTGCTCTTGGGTCAACTGGGTTATGTCTATAGAAAGAGATTTATTTTCAGAAGGTTTGATAGAAATAGGTTCTTCTTTAACCTGGTTGGAAATGGTAGTAATATTCAAAGGTTTTGGAGGCATTTGGGCTGCCTGGAGCCATGTTCTGATATTGGTTGATTTTTTTCTTGGGAGGAGATTCTGCAACCTCTTTGCCTTTGTCTCTCCTAGTTGGCTTATTGGGAGGTTTTAGAGGCATTTTCTCTGCAAAAATTCTCTCGTGAGAAAATCTGCGAGAGAGTTTGAAGATCCATTGATAAATTCTATATCGAAATAAAAAACAGATAAAATAGCTTGCCATCTAGCAAAAATCTGTTTTGATGCAATGTTTTGAACATCTTTTTGCAAAACATCTTTTGCCGATTTACAATCAATTTGCAATAGAAATTTTTGGTTCAAGAGGTCTCTTTGAAACTTCGAAATAGAAAGCACAATAGCAAGAATTTCCTTTTTAATAGTAGAGTAATTCTTTTGGCAGTAATTCCAGTGTTTTGAGACAAACTGAACAATTTGTTCTTTATTGTCTTTGGATTGCTTAAGAATTCCTCCATATCCAATATCAGAAGCGTCTGTTTTCACTATTTTGAAAGCAGTTAGGTCAGCAAGGTGCAAGCAAGGAATTTCCTTGACAGTGCGTTTGATTTGTCTCACAATATTTGTATGAACCTGTGTCCATGGTGGAGGGTCTTTTTTGAGCCTCTGATGGAGTGGTTTACAGATTATGTTGACACGTGGGAAGAAATCAATAATATAATTTAAACTTCCTAGAAACCTCTGTAGTTGAGTTTTGTCTCTAATTTCATCAGGAAACATATCAGAAAACGAAATTGATCTTTCAATTGGAATAATGGTTCCGTGATTAATATAGTGACCCAGAAAACGGATTTTTGTTTTAAAAATGGATATTTTAGTAGGTGAAACTACTAAACCATTTTCTTTTACAATACGGATAAAATGATTGATGTGCTTGAAATGTTTTTCTATGGATTAGAAAATATTAGAACATCATCAATATAAACAATAATATAATCAGAACAATGATTAAAAATATCGTTCATAATCCTTTGAAACTCAGAAAGAGCATTTTTGAAACCAAAAGGCATGCCATTCCATTCATATTGGCAAAAAAGAACAGTAAATGCTGTCTTATATCTGTCCTTTTCACTAATTTGAATTTGCCAAAAGCCTAATTTCATATCGAATTTTGAAAAGATTTTTGCATCATAAAATCTATTTAATAAATCCTTTTTGTTAGGAATTGGATACCTTATCCATTTTAAGGCGGTATTCAATGGTTTGTAATTTATTATCAATCTTGGAACTCCTCTTTCTAGTTTAGCATTTTTGTTGACATAGAAAACAGAGCAACTCTAAGGTGATTGGCTTTTCCTAATAAACTTCTTCTCAAGAAGTTCCTGTATTTTTTTTTGACAGAAATTTAGAACTTCGTGATTCATTTGAGAAGGTCTGGCTTTAGTAGGAATATCCTTTTCAGAAAATTCTGGCTCATAAGGAAGATCAACTATATGGCTTTTACGGGACCAAAAAGCATTAGGAATATTAGAACATATAGAATTCTTGATTTGATTTTCAAGATTAGAAATCCTTTTCTGAAGGTTTTCTCCAGAAAAGTTTTTGTCAATTCTTTCGTATTCAAGATCTTCTTTTAAAAATTGAAGATTAGTTTCTTTGTCTTGAATAACATAATTAATCTCAGAAATAGAATGTTCTTGAAGAGTATTCAGGGTTCTAGTTTGAGGTTTAGAAATGAAATCGAAACATATCCTTTTTCCCAAGGTTATTGTTTCAATTCCTTTTTCAGTGACTTTAAAAGGCTGTAGTAAATTTATGAAAGACGATCCTAAAATAACATTTTGTTTAATATTTTTTACAAGAAGAAAGAAGGTTTTGAAAGAAATTTGATCTTTCACAACCTTGGCTTCAGGGAGCTTGAAATTAATATTCAGTTTATCACCAGAAGCAAATTTAAGGGATTGATAAGTCTTCTCAAAATACTTGGTTGGTATAAGATCTTCTTTTATACAATTAAGGTCTGCACCAGTATAAAAAAAGGCCGTAGTATTTAAAACAAATTCATTTTGGACTTTTATAGAAATATTGATGATCCATTTTCTGGTACTAATCTCAGAAAGCATCAAAAGAAAATTTGTATCGGAAGAAGAAGGAAGTTAAGGAATATCATCGTTTTCTTCTGAATCTTCCTCCTTTTGTTTTCCTTTAGAATTTTTTATTGCCAAAATGTCCTTTTGCATAATCAACTGAGCAGCTTTGAGATCTTGGATCTCTTGCTTTTGCTTGTTGATTTCGTGAGTAAGCTCATTTATAGAAATGGGTTTAAAATTTGTTTTCTTGGTTTTGCTAAGAATGGTAGAAATATTATAAGGATTATCATTATGAAAGGTGGATTTAGAAATTGGTTTTGGGTTTTGAAAATTATTCAAATATTTTATTTTGGTTTCAGGATTAGAGATTTGATCAAAAGTTTGCAAAAGAATTTCTTCTTCTTTTGTCAAAACATTTATTTCAAAAATGGCTTCATCTTCGCTTCCTGAAGATGACGAAGAAGAGGTTTCTAAATCACAAATTTGCAATCCTTTTTCAGAATTAGAATCATCAGAATAACTATCGTCAGTTTCAGCCATTAGTTGGTTGAGCTGATTAATAATTTCTTCATCAAGACCTAATTCATTAACTTTTTTGTTAATTTTGCAAAATCGAGAAGTATGTCCCTTCTTGCTGCAATTGTAGCAAGTGACGTTTTTAAAGTTTTTCTTTGGGGTTTTGGTTTTATCATAATCATCCTTTTCTTTCTCTTTCTTCTTAAAATTTTTTTTATCAAATTTCTTTTTGTAAGGTTTTTTATAAAATTTCTTATGCTCTTTTCTTTTGGAAGAACATTTGTCGGAACATTTGGGTTTATCAAAATTTTCAAAAGATGGATCATATTGGGCACAAAAATCTCCCAAACCTTTTCGAGAAAGTTTCTGTTCTTTCTTGATCTGTTTTTGGAGACGAATATTGGTGCACAATTGTGTACCTATTTTATACACATAAGAAGTCAATTCTCCGTAAGAAAGATGGTCATATGGAATTTGGTTCCCATATTCTTTTCTTATCTTACTTCGAACTTGTTCTCCTATGAGTTTTGGTAAACCAGCAAGAAATTTTTCTTTTCAAAAGAATTGGTTGCAATCTGTCCTTTGGAAAACTCTTTGCAAAAATATTTCTTTGTATTCCCGGAATTCTCCTAGGGATCTGTATTTCATATTTGATAAAAGATCTTGATTTTTATCAAGAATATGGGAAGAGTCTCCTAGAAAATGTTGGGATATAGAAAATATTAAAGTATTGACAGCATCTTGAATGGGTTGATCATCTTCATCCAGAATATTTTGACCAAAAGGGTCGAGTTTATAAGCATTTAGGATTTGTGACCTTTGCTCTTCATTCAGGTAGTTATCCCACCATCCTTTGAGCTGGCCAGTGAATCCGGCTATCAAAAGGTATGCTAATGAATGATCAGAAGTATCGGGAATAGTTTTGTAAGTGTGAGCAAGCATAACCATCTGGGTTAAAATATTTATGAGGTTTTGTTCAGAAATACCATCTATGTTCCATTCATAGATAGAATGAGAAGAATACTTGTTTTGGATTTTAGAAAAAATTTCTTCTGAAAGAATATCAGGAGGAGTGGCACGAGAATAATACAGTTTTTGTGGATCCTTCCAAGTGATACGATTAATCTCTGGAAGGGATTCAGTATGAGATTTATCTAAAAGATTAATCTGATTAGAAGTCATAACACGATCTGGAGTATCTTCGACACTCAGATTTTGTATTAAAGGGGTATCTAAAACTATAAGATTTTTAGGAATTAAAACTGCTTTTCCTTTGAGGAGTCTTTTTCTTTCCTCTAAGGCTTTAGCAAAATCAATACTAGAATTTTTTGGAATTTCAAAATTTTTAAAAAGCGGTGGTTTCAAATCCTTTTTTGAAACTATCATGGAAGAAGATGAGAAACTATTTTGAGTAAGGTTCTCAATTCAATCAAGCTGTTTGCCTATAGTGTGAAGATATTGATTTGAAAAGTTATTTTGTTCAACAATCTTTTTGATTCCTATACCATCTATTTTAGAAGCAGTTTTGAAAGGAGAGGCTATTATTTCAGTCTCTCGATGTTTAAATCTGATATATATATATATATATATATATATAGACGATATCGTCTAAATTTATATATATTCGCGGATCATGGATCCACTGAGGCTGAATAATGTGGAATTTCATGGAATTTTGGTTAGCTTTGATATGGTCCAGCGATGTGTTTTTATTGGGGATTGCTCTCTTCCTTTCCAAAACTTGTTACCTGTTTTCTTTGTTTCTCCGGAGGAAATGGTCCCTCTATATATGAATCTGTGTTTGTAGTGTGAATCCTGATGATGGCGATAGCATTTAGGGTTACAAGACAGATTGAGCGCCCCTTGATTATATTGATACTTTGTTATTGATCAGAAAGAGAGAGAGATGGATGCTCATGAACCGTATAAAATCGAAACAGGAGAGAGAACTTTTGATCATTGAACGCTTAGATCGAGTGGGTTGCATTCCTTCATTCTGAAAACAGATTGTCCCCGCCCCTTGATTCTACTTAGATGGCTAGCATCCGTGTATTTGCACTTAATTATGCCGATAATTAAGCAAAGGAGAATATGCTGTTTTTATCCGAAACGAGGGTCAAATTAAGTTTGTCTCTCGTATTATTGGAAATAGGACGTTCGTTTCGTTCTAAAGCTCAACGAGATCTCGGTCCCACCTGCTTCTGGAATTTAGGACAGAAAAAAGAAGGACATTAAACTCAATCTGCTCGAATGATCGCTATGGCTGATTTACAAGTCCACAGTGCTTGTTCATTGATTCATTGTAAACATATGTCTTTATATTGCTAATTTACAAGTCCATCACGCTTCATTATCCTTTTCTCCTTCTTGAGGGACTTACATCACCAGAAGAGGAAGAAGTAGAACCCATGTTGATGATCTCTTTTAGGGTCATCAGATGAGCTCAAGCTAAGCCTACATATCCCTCCGCCAACTGAGAGTCAAAGGCATCAATTGAGAGACACGATTTGGTGAATACCGCCTGAAATGGATGCTGCCGGGAAGAAAGTATTTGATCGGTGCATTGCACGTATTAAACCGAATCTAAACCGCGTGATTTTGTGGGTCATGCGTGATATTTATATGAAATTTGACCATCCAAATTCAATTTAGTATAGATATTATACTAATTGAATACATGCTAGTAGTCAAGAGACTTCCTCTACCTAAAATAATTTGCACGATCGAAGTCAAAGTCATCTCTCTCTCTCTCTCTCTCTCTCTCTCTCTCTCTGTGCTGAGAGAGAAGCATAAACAGTTGTCGTAAGAATCAAGACTGGAGCCAAACGCGTTTCAAAATGTTAATCATTACTCAAACTTGTTATGCGCTAACCAAACGAATGGGAAAGTTCTTGCTCCGTATGGTTGACGTTGACCTAGGGTTTTATGCATGTACAGTAATTGTTGCGACGTTCACACAGGATGATTTGCTTGATTGGAGGATGGTGAACTGTTTGTCACTTGACTTTTGTCGTGTTCTACGACTGGTCAATTATGTTCTGTTTTTCGATTGTCCTGAGGATTACGTTCTCTGTGAGCAAGCCTGAAAAACAAACTCGAAGCTTTGGTCCTTAGCAAAGTGTTCACTTCTTTTTATTTTTTCACTGGTTTTCGTTCGTGGATTGGATGATGGATAAAACCGCAAGTTGCCGCTCTTTCCTAATGGTAAAGGAGCGGGTGCAGTGAACTATAATTGTGAAAATGTGGGAAGATCTGGCCAAAGAAAGTGATAGCCTGTAGATTCATTCCTATGGTTCGATCCTTCCAAGTAAAACTCGACTTGTTCGAATCCTAATCGCTTTTACACAAGAAAGGGTTATCACCCTCAGTTGCCATATCTAGTGTCGGAGTTGAGTAGGGCTATGGCCTATATCAACATTAATGCTTTCAAGTAGAGCCTTCCTATGTTCTTAATAAAATGTTAACCAGTTTTCTTTTTCATTATTCCCCATCTCGAAACTTAGTCTAATTCAATCAACTAGAGAATTCAGGCAGGCAACGAGACGGAAGTAGAAACATTTGGATAAATATGATGCTCTCCGCACCGAGAAAGAGCATGCTAGCACCACCTATCCAAGGCAAAAGAAGATTTCAAGAGACACATCACAAAATTCTATCCGATACCAGAAAAGATATAACCTTGGAAGTTGGGCAATAGTTTCAAATCGGATGTTAGAGCTTTAGTTCAATGGCTCCTCATCATTCAAAGGCCGTCTGGGAAATCTGAGCTACGGTGAGAGATCAATGAGACATGATATGGAGGAACTCAGAAATCAAGTGTGGTAGCTTCAAGAACATTTAGGCTACATTTGATCGACTGTATAAAAGTCAAGGATATGATATGTTTTATCATATACTGTGTTTGGTGGTGTTTCAGGATAGGATAATGTCGGATATAGACCGGATATAGCCCGGATAAAAAAATCCGGAAGGGAGGGGTAGGATGGACCCGGATAGGATTTCTAATGCCTATTTTTCCAAAAATCCTACGCTCCACTCGCCGTCATCTTCGTCCCTACACCTTGTGCCCTTTTACCAAAAAAATTTCTCGGCTTTTTTTCCTTCACCGACTCCTCCGGACCCGTGAATAGCAAAAAAATAAAATAAAAATTATCTTATTTGACTTTAAATCCGTAGTCTACAGAACAGTGGACAGAATATGAAGAAATCCTAGGATTTCTTATTCTATCCTATCTAGTCCTATCCTGTTTAGAAATCTGGACGACCAAACGCAACCTCAAAGCTCTATAAGGCTCTAGAGTGCAATCAACCACATCATACCTTTGAAGGTGATGAATCAGCAAATAAAAGGACTCGAGACCACCATTACTACTTGAACTATCAAGCCAATTAGTAACACAGGCTCGGTGGATGTGGCTCCTTGTTGAAAGGTTCTTTTTTATACACCAATTGGCCTACTGGCTTGGGCGGGAGCACTCCTCAAACAAGTACCACATCGATACACGGTCGTGCTGAAATGATTAATATAAGGGCTTTAGTCTTATTTATTGCATTAGTCTTAGATGGACAGAGGGAATGATTAAACGTTAAAGGACCCAAGACCTACGCCCGACTATTGTAGATCAGTTGAATTGGATCAAATAGCGCATCCAATTGCAAGATAAGAAAAAGGAGTAGCAAGAACCAGTCTAGTTACAGATAATAAGCCAAAGTCTCAAAATTCATCGAGCACAATTTGGGCGCGTTAAACATGAGTGTCTAATCCATTTGACGAAGACTTGTCTTTTTTGGCTCTACACAGAAGTCAAAACAATCTAAATAATGAAAATGGAAAAGGGAGTGGTGGGGCAAATACCTGTAGTAGAGGAGGGAGAGAAATGACTAGACAAATTCAACCTCCGAATCTGCTTCCGCTGCCGTGAGGTAAAACTATTTTTGTCGGGCCCGGGAATGCTCCTCCGATCATACAAGGAATTCATTTTCGTCGATCGATGGTTATGTGTCAATCAAAATGCTTCATCTACTGCCCTTTTGTGAAAGGAAAAACCTTCTAAAGCGCACAATTACTATTTAGAGTGATCAGTCGAAGCGATGTTAGGAGAGATCATTTTTATTATTCGATTGGCATTTAACCTGCGAAGTGCTCCTGCTACGGAAGCTAGAGTTTTCTCCACACATGACGGGTTGGTACGAGACTCGGTATCAAACTTTTCGCTCAGGGCTGAAAAAGAGAGAGGCCATACTTTAGTGATTCGCTTTGTCTCTTCTTCCTAAGAGCTATGCTCATTTGAGTTGGATGCGGTTCAATAGGTCGACATGATGAAATGGCTACAATTCTCTTAGATAATTTGATCAAATAAATTCATGTGAGTACGCATCGAGTGTATAGTGACTTTTGGGATAATCTAAACCTATTACATTTTTGTCAATTCAGTCTTAAACTTTTCAATTTGGCTAATTTAGTTCTAAACCTTTTGAAAATTTGCAATGTAGTCCATCTGATCAATTTTGGCCGGAAATCTCTGACGTGAATGCCGGCTGTTTGCCAGTGCTGACATGGATAACTTTTTTTAAATTTTTTTATATTTCTTTTCCTTTCTTTCCTTTCTTTCTTCCTATGCGATCACCGGCCTCCTCGATGGCCGGCTACCGGCCACAGGTGATAGCCGGGAAGGGTTGACCTCACCGGCCTCGAGTAAGGTCAACCCACCCTTGCCAAATATCGGCGAGGTGACCTCGACCCTGCAAGGGCAAGCCTCGATCAGCGGGCGAGGTCGACCCTCGCTTGTGGCCGATCGCTGGTCATCGACGAGGCCGGCGACCATGGAGGAAGAAGGCAAACAAAGAAATGAAAAAGAAAAAAAAGTTAAAAAATTCCGAAAAGAATAAAAAAAAATTACAAAAATTAACAAGGTTCAACATATTGAGCATTGAATCGAACTCGCAAGTAAACTCTGCGGGTCGAAATCACCGACATGTCTCAATGTTGTAAGTTTGTAAGCAGGATCATAGAATGAGTAAACAAAAAGGAACTCGCGCGAACATGGCTTTAAGATGTGCTTTTCAGTTTTACGTGACAAGTTGACAACCATGCATGGACCTAATCAGCGCTCTCTTTCTCTCTCTTATAGCTGCAGATGAGATTGCAGCCATATCCAGCTAGCTGTTCTTGGAGTACTTTAAATGAGAAGAAATAGTCGTTCGTTTCATTCAAATTGTTGGCTAAAGGTGATATGATTAATTAACTTTTCCTTAAATCAATCATGAAGAATTCTGAGGAGCTAAACTATGTCTTCGCTTATATAAGTCTGAAGGAAACCACATTGGTGTATGTAGGATTCCCTCTCCTGTTCTTTCTCTTCTCGATCGTGTTCTCCTTTTGTGGCAGAAACAGTTTTTGAGACCCGAAGATGTGCCCGAATAACGCGACTGCCTATGACCAAAAATTGCCTCCGCCGCCAATGATGCAAGTGCTGATGCCGATGGCCCAATTCCCTCTGGCAGGGCCGGTCCCGGGGCAGTGGACGACGGGTCTCTGCAGTTGCTTCGAAGATCCCTCCAACTGTGAGTGCTTTCTGCCTTCGTATATGATGAACCAAGTAGAAATATATCATCATTCTGATGAAACATTAGAGTTCTCCTACACGACATAAACAATCCATCCTTTTATTAACATGTAAAATTTTACCTTATGAACTAATTAATCTCTGTATTCATTTACGAAGGCGTCATCACTTGTTGCTGTCCCTGCATCACCTTCGGCCAGAACGCAGAAATCATAGACAGAGGAGCCACTTGTAAGTGCAAATTTAAGTTTCAAACACACCATATTTATCAGTTCTTCTCTACATAATCATGATCAGTCGTACCTATACAGTCGATTAAAACGTTCCTCAAGCCTAATGAGAACGTATGTGTGAAAAAACAATATGTCTGCAGCTTGTGGCGGGGGTGGGCTCATATACTACTTGCTCGCCCACTTTGGCGTCGCGTGCTTATATTCGTGCAGTTACCGGACAAAACTGAGGGGTCTACACTCGTTGCAAGAAGATCCATGCGCCGATTGCCTCGTGCACTAGTGTTGCGCCTGCTGTGCTCTTTGCGAAGAATATAGGGGAGCTCAAAAACAGCGGATTTGACCCTTCCATTGGTAAAACTTCTTTTGAAATAAAATCGAGATCGCCTGTGTGCTTTTTTACTTACCATATTAGCTTGACCAAGCTAATTTGGGTGAAGAACATGCATTATTTGCTATTGCTACACGTCTCACAATGCTGAACGACATACTCAATATGAGTTGATCTCATTTTCCGTCTTTTCAGTTGCGAATCATTGTAAGCAGTCTTTGCACGCAAAAATCGACGATGCACGAGAACTATTTTGGTTGAAGATGGTCGATTTCTTTCTCTTTTTAGTTTCCGGCAACAAATTGCAGTTATGTTCCATCTTTTCTGTGTTAGCTAAAGTTGATGATCAATGTATTGACTTAAGTTTTCATTTTCGCGATTCATGATGTGATAAAGGTTGGGTGGCCAATGCCGAGAAGATGAACCAAGGTGCCGCGCACTACAAAAAAATTACTTTTTTCCGACGAAATTTCCAACGAAAAATTTGAAAAAATTCGTTGGAAAAGGAATTTCCAACGAATTTTCCAACGAAAAAAAATTCGTTGGTAATAGGTCGTTGGAAATTTTTCCAACGAAAAATTTCAATTTTCGTTGGAAATTTGCGACGAATTTTATTTCGTTTGAAAATTCGTTGGAAAACTCGTGGCTAAATTCGTTGGAAAAATTACAAAAAAAAATTTTTTGGTCGAAAAATCGTTGAAATTTTTTTTCCAACAAAAAATTTTTCATTGGAAAAATTACAAAAAAAAATTTTTTTGTCGAAAAATCGTGGAAATTTTTTTTCCAACGAAAAATTTTTCGTTGGAAAAACTAAAATTTTTTTTTGTTCGAAAAATCGTGAAAATTTTTTTCCTACGAAATTTTTTTTTTCGAAATTTTTTTTTTCGGATTTTTTTTTTATTTTTTTTTTGAAATTTTTTTTTTGGAAATTTTATTTCGAAAAATCGCCCTCGCCGACGCCTCGTTGCCGGCGAGCGCCGAGCTCGCCGGCCATGGCGAGCTCGGCCCTCGCCATGGCCGGCGAGGGCCAGCCTTGTCGCTAGCGATGGCCGAGCTCGCCCAGATCTGGGCAAGCTCAACCCTCGTCGGCGACGAGGCTTGGTGGCGTCGGGGGCGGCCCATGGTGGCCTCGGGGTCGTCGGGGGCGTTGGGGGCGTCGGGGGCGGCCCTGGATGGCCGCGGCGGCGCCTTTGGGGAGGGAGCTGACGTCGCGGAGGAGGGGGGCGGTGGAGTCTTGGTGTCCATGGCGGCGGAGCCGGAGCTGGAGCCGGAGGAGGAGGGGGGCAGCGGGGGAGGAGGCGGAGGGGGAGACAGAGGGAGATGGATGGCGATGGATGCGAACTCCTCCGGGTTCGAGATCCAGCGGGTCTGGACTCGGACCTCGCGGCCACGGTTGCGCTTGCGGATTTTCCAACGAAAATTGTACACACTGAAATAATTGCCCGGGAAATTAAAATTCGTTGGATAATTCGTTAGAATTTTCCAACGAATTTTCCCACGAATATAAAAAATGCTCAATAGTACCGGGTTTTTTTGAATTCGTTGGAAAATTCGTTGGAAATTTCCAACGAAAAATTTTTCGTTGGAAATTTCCAACGAATTTTCCAACGAAAATTGTAAACTACGAAAAAATTGCCGTAAATTGAAATTTCGTTGGAAATTTCCAACGAATTTTCCAACGAATATAAAAAATATCGAATCAAATTAATGTTTTTTTAAATTGTTGGAAAATTCGTTCAAAATTTCCAACGAAAATGTTTTCGTTGGAAATTTCCAACGAATTTTCCAACGAAAATAAAAAATGCCGAATAAAATTAATGTTTTTTTTAAATCGTTGGAAAATTCATTGGAAATTTCCAACGAAAAATTTTTCGTTGGAAATTTACAACGAATTTTGCGACGAAAATTGTAAACTATGAAAAAATTGCCGAAAATTGAAATTCGTTGGAAATTTCGTTGGAAATTTCCAACGAATTTTCCAACGAATATAAAAAATGTTGAATAAAATTAATGTTTTTTTTAAATCGTTGGAAAATTGTACACTACGAAAAAATTGCCGAAAATTGAAATTCGTTGGAAATTTCGTTGGAAATTTCCAACGAATTTTCCAACGAAAATAAAAAATGCCGAATAAAATTAATGTTTTTTTTAAATCGTTGGAAAATTCGTTGAAAATTTCCAACGAAATTTCCAACGAAAAAGTTTTCATTGGAAATTTCCAACGAATTTTGCGACGAAAATTTTTCGTTGGAAATTTCCAACGAATTTAAAAATTTGTTGAAAAATTTGTCGCAAATTTGCGACGAAAATTTTTCGTTGGAAAATTTTCGTGGCAAAAATCCATTTTTTTTGTTGTGGCGACGATGCCTCCAATGATGCAGGGCATGGGTCGTTAACTTTGCTTTTCAGGGTCCATCTGATCCAGAGATTGTTCGTGTGCATTTGGCACAAATGTGAGCTTCTCGAGAGCTTACGATAGTTGATCATGAGTCAAAAGAGTAGCCTACTTATATTCGGTTTTCCTATTTTTGCCCAAAACATGGTCGAATGTCTCTAGTAATTTGTTTCATGGCCCACTTGTTCGCAATTTTAGTTGTATCACCCTTGTTGTTCTGATTTGTTAGATTGGATATTGGAATTGGTTGTGTTAATTTGAAGAGGGACATACGCAAGCGTACTTATGTCATGCATTCTTTTTTCTTGCCAAATATTCAAGTGTAACTAATACTTTTGCCTTCGCACTGCTCTTCTGTTCCAAACTAAAGGATAGTTTTTTGCAGTATCAGTAGAATTCTTAAAGAGTTGGTATGTCAAAAAGCTGTTGATAAAAAAAAAAGTTACCAATCACTTGATTTTTTCGGTAATTTGATAGTAATATATTGACACTTTTATAAAATGGTTAATACCACGAAAAACTCCAATCTGGTACACCTGTGACAAATTTATTCCAAATTAATTTTTTGACTCACGAAAAACCCCAAATTGGTACACATTTGATAAATTTATCTAAAACTAATTTTTGACCACCAAAAACCTCAAACTGATACTTTTATAACAAATTTACCTCTATTAGTTTTCATTAAAATTGGATTAATATCACGAAAAATCACAAACTCATATATCTGTGACTAACGGAGGGTAAAACCCCAAACCAGTATATCCGTTAACTGTCACGTGTCATTCAACTCAGTAATTTAATGATAAAATTTAACGGAAACTAATGGAGAGTAAATTTATCACAGTTATATCGGTTTGGAGTTTTATGTGATAAAAAAATGAATTTGGTGTAAATTTGTTATAAATTTACCAATTTGAGATTTTTCGTGATATTAACCCTTTATAAAATTACTAAATCTTTTTGTGCGTTCAAAAATTGTCAACTATTTTTTTAATCTTTCATTAATTTTTGTTTGCCTTTCTTACCAATGCCTTACATTACCAACTTCCATATGAATTTATCAATCTTTAGACTAATCATAAAGGAATCCCATTACATCACGATTCAAAGTCAGGACCTTTTAAAACCACCATACGACTTCAGCACCGGGTTGCGTCTGATGGCTCTTGCAAGAATCCAGATACCTGACCGTGTAATGTAAGAATTTCCTAATGTGGGTTTCATTAATTGAAATTAACTGAATTAGTTTGGTCTAATAAATATAAGATATATGGATTCTTAATCAGTCTAATATGGGGCTAGCTGGTGTGAGCCGAGTACGGCCCAGCCCGCAATGAGAGGGTCCGTGGTCGAAGATTCTATAAATAGCGCTCAAGTCCCTCCCTTAACATGATGATGCACAATTTGACTCACATATAGATCTAAAGAGAACTTTCTTCTCGTAAATGGCAATCTCATTAGGCCAGTGTTCTAACGAAGGGCATAGGGGAGAAGATTTTGAGTTCATGCTCGGTAACCGTTGAAAATTCCGTGTCAAGTTCGATGGATTCCAAACTAGGTACGCAAATCGACATTTCTCCATTATCGTGTTTCAATTTCTGATTATGGTGATATTGGGCGTGCCATTTTCTTGGCCTACATTTGGTATCAGAGCCTGCCATAGATTAGAATTGAAACATGCGAATTAGGACCGTTTTCGTTTTGTCTGAGAGGTTTTTGCCTAGTTTCAAAATTTTTTGTTGGATGAAAGTTAAATTTTATTACATATTTGGAATCTACTCGTCGAGATGAGAAGAATGGTGGGCAGCATGTCGCCGGAGGAGGTTGGACGCGTCGTCACGCGCCTACACACACCCTAGGCGCGGCGGCGTGTGATGGCTACACGCGACTGTGCCGAACCGGCGCGTCTTTCTGCCAGTCACCGTAGGCTGACGTTAGCGAAGGTGTAGATCCGGTTGACCTGGATCTTGACCCAACCCGGTCATTGATCCTGGATCCTGACCTGACCCGACCAGACCATTGACCTGATCGGTCAACCGGTTGGACCGGTCCGTTGACTGTTGATCGGCTGGACCAATTAACCGGTTTGACCGGCTATTCAGCTCGGTTTGACAGGCTATTAAGCTCGGTTTGACCGGCTGAACACGCGCGCACGGGCCGCGCTTCTAGTGGCGCGTGAGGGCGTGTCCGACATCCGTTTTGGACGTTCTTAGTACCGACGCGCTCGTATCGAGATGCTTTACATTGTGGTGTATTTATTTTATATGTTTGATGCTTTTACAGATATGAAAATAGTATAGATCACATGTATATGGTTTCGGAAATATATATGGTAGCTCACATGTATATCACCACATAAGGATTGTGTAGAGTGTAATTCATTGTTTATCAATTAATGAAATAGTATAATTAGCATGACATGTAATTTCAGAGACATACGCCCCTGTTTTTACGTCTAACATTACATGTATATAGTGAATGTGGTACATAAAACTTATATCCTTGGTATGAGAGATTTTTAAGGATTTAGTTGGGTAGTGACCGCCAAAGTGGTATACTTGACAGGGTTTGAGAAATATTGATCTCATATTATTGTGGGACGTCTCATGTTCTATTGCGTGATTATACTTCCAAAGGAGGTGATCTCGTACTGGTTCATGGAAGGGTACATGTATAGCATGTGCTTGAGAAATGACTGATATTAGTGATTCAAACACCCAAAGGTGGTGATTTCATGAGAAATTAGAATATGTTTTCATGGCCGCTGTCATGTGGTGAGTGTATAACTGCATGTCATATTTTCTGCCCAAAGGTGATTATGTGATGATGTATGTAACTCTCTAGATAAGTACTCACATGATACTGATTGTATTATTTGTTTATTTTCTAGTCACCTTTTCTGTAAACGGCAATTCCATTTCCATTGAGGTCCTTACTGGGTTGAACTTTAAGAAATGGAAAGAGAATTTTCTATTTGGAATGGAGCTGACAAATGTTTACATTGCTTTTACAAAAGATAAGCTGGCAGATACCACGGCCACCAGTACTGAAGCTAAGGAAACGGACTATGCTGCTTGAAAAAAGAGCAATCAGATTTGCTTATCGACAATGAAGAAATCCATTTAAGAACACTTAAAAAATAACTTACCAGCTTACTGTACTGCTAAGGAAATGATGGCAGCGTTAGAGGCTAGAAACCACATTTCATCTAATGCTGAGGTTGGTACACTTTTTCAAAAGCTCTTCAATATGAAGTATGATGGTACTGCTAGGGTTAGAGATTATGTCCTTAGGATGGTAGACCTGAAGATGAAACTTCAAGCTCTTAATGTTTCCATTCCTGATGCTTTTATTATGCATCAAGCCCTGAACACCCTTCCACCTGATTTTGAATTATAAAGACAAATTACAATTCCTAAGATGAGACTTGATCAGTGAATGACTTGATAGTAAGGGTGGTGGCAGAGGAAAAGAAATTGAAGAAGGAAAAAGGGCATCTAGCCTTATATGTTTTTGGTTCCCACAAAAGGAAGGATAAGAAGTCCAGAAATCATGCTTATAAAGGTACTCATGACATTACCGGTCAATCTAACAATATGGGTCCAAAGAAAACATCTTTCAAAAGGGATGGTGACCACTACTTCTTTTGTAAGAAGAAAGGTCACATAAAGAAGGACTGTAGAAATTTTAAAACTTGGTTGTCCAAACGTGAGTCTACAGGTAATGATTCTTTGGCACTTGTTTGTGAATCCAACCTATCAGAAGCACCATCCAGTTCTTGATGGCTCGATAGTAGTCCAACTAATTATATTGCGTTTACTATATAGGGATTCATAAACCGAAGGAAGCCAAATCAAGATGAGTCAAGACTCACTGTAGGAAACAACGAGAAAGTCGATGTTGTGTTTGTGGGAAATGTTATATTGATTCTAGACTCTGGTTTTAGATTAATGTTGAAAGACACTTTTTATGTATCTTCTTTTAGACGGAACTTAGTTTTCGTATCGTGTTTGGACATGTATGGCTACTCTTTTGAAATCAAGAACAATGTTATTTCTTTGTTTCTTAATTCAAATAAGGTTGGGTGCTGTTATATGTCTAACGGATTGTACAGATTGTGTTTGTCTCCCAATGACATATACGTCGCTTATATGGCCGAAAAGGTTGTTTCTAAAAGATCACTACCTAAGGAACAATCTTATGCATTGTGGCATAAACGGCTTAGTCATATCTCTAAGGATAGAGTAGAAGACTAATATTCTGCCTGCTCTTAAAAATGACCTAGAAACATGCGTAGATTGTTGTAGAGGTAAAATGACCAAGATAAGGAAGAAAACTGCAGTTCGAAATTCTGATCTGTTGGAGGTCATTCACACTGATATAAGTGGACCCTATACGGCAATGTCGCGATCGAACTCCCGAGCCCTTTCTTTCGGACAACATGTAAAAAGGAGGGGGGCTTGCCTGGTACGTGCTAAGTCTAGGTTCAGGACTTAACTCGGGCTCTCCCAAGCCCATACCATGTCGCGACTTAGGATTTAAATATTTAACATGCAAATGGTTTATACGAAGGAGTCGCCACTAATCGATTTGGGGTAGGTCGATTAGAAACCCAAATAGGGTGACGGGTGTATCACCCTATTCCTACGAACCCAAGATTAACTGAATTCGGAGACTTGATTACATTAGTTAGATAATTAATGCCCTTTTGGTACCATTTTATCCTATTCATTTTTTGAAAACATTTATCAGGCAATTTTGATTGATTTTAGGACCATTCTCCTAACATGTGAGGTGATCAAGCGAGTGCATAATCAGAAATAATCAGTAGTCAGGAACACAAGTCATGCAGCCTAGTGTTCTAGTACTAACTAAGCCAGATGACATTCAAAAGACGGCAGTTCATGCAATTGTATTAAAACATGCATACTAACAACACAACGGTAATAATAAAACACGCGACATATTACCGCGCGATTTCAGGCTTATTTAGTTTAAATAAAATCACAACATGCATAATTATGAAGGATTAAAACACTTAAATAAGTCAAAAAAATTTTGAAATTTTTTTTTCGAAAAAATAAAAATAAAAAAGTTTGAAATTTTATTTTTGAAAATAAAAAAAACTTCTATTTTTTTTGAAATTTTTTGAAATTTTTTTATTTTTAATTTTTTTATATTAAAAAACAGAAAAAGAACAAGGAAAAGAAAAACCCTTTTTAAAAATTTTTTTGAATTTTTTTTGAATTTTTTAATATTTTATTTTTTAATATAATATAAAATATATATATATATATACATATATATAAACCGGACGGGTCGGGTCTGATCCGGGTAGGTCGGAACTGACCCGGGTCGGTTGGACCGACCCGGTCAACAGATCCGACCCGGTCGTTGATTGGGGGTCGGACCAGCTAAACCGGGTCGGCGGACCGACCTGGGTCAACGGATCTGACCCGGTCTTTGACCGGGTTGAGTCGACTGAACCGGTTCAGACCAAACCGAGGGAGCGGCCGCCGGCGAAGCCGAAAATCGGCCTCTCGCCGACGGACCCAGACCGGCGCCGACCAAAATCAGGCCTCTGGGACCATTACCAAATCTCGTTGCCTACCTGGGTCATCGTCCGGCCACCGTTCGCCGGCCGGCGATCGAAACAAAAAACCGGGCTCTTTTGGATATTTTATCGAACAAGTGGGAGGCGTGACTAAAAACAGAGAGTTCTGACCTGTTCCGGCGATCCGGTCGGCTTCGGCAACTCACCTCATCTATAATGGCGACACACAGACGGCGGGAGACGGCTGTATGGGTCGGGACTCGTGCGAAATGGTCGACGCGGGTCCCGGCCAAACCGAATAGAAAAACAGAGGAGAACAGAGCGTCGAGACCCGGGGGGGACTCTCACCGTCGACGACGCGTTGAAGGGGGACCTCCGGCTGATCTGAGGGGACAATGGCGACGCTGCTGGTCCTTCCTCTTCCTCCGGCGCTTCTCGGTATACTCGCTCTCTCTCTATTCTCTCTTTTCTCTCTCAATCTCTCTCTACTCTGTTCTCTCTCTCTGTGGCCGACGACCTTGGTTGCTTGTCTCTCTCTCTCTTCTTTGCTCTCTCCCTCACTCTCTCTGTTTTTCTCTCTTTCTCTCTCTGTGAATCTTTTGAAAATGGCCGACCCCCCCTCTCTCTCTCTCTGGCTTTTATAGATGGCGACGGCGATGGCCTGTACCTCCCCACGTCGGCTGACGATGGCCTGCACCGGCTTACGCCGATTGAGGACTTTTGTGGCCATTGTAGGCCGGTGCAGGGACGGGGGGAGGCTGGCAACGAAGTAGAACCAGGGGAACAGTGAGAAGAGAGGGGGAAGGAGATAAGGGAGTTCAGGGCGGATGGGATTGGCCATTAAGGCCAGTCCCGTTGGTGTGCTCGTCCGGGCCTCCTCTGGCTTGCTGACGACGATGATGAGGGGCGACGCTGCCGTGCGTCACGCTTCTGTCGCGAAGCAGAGGCGAACAGGGGCGGTGAGAGTGACGACGAGGGGAGGGAGAAGGACAAGAAGAGCTGGGCCGGCACTGGCCCAGTCCACACATGGGAGAAAAAGGAAAAGGGGAGCTGGGCCTACGCGGGAGGAAATGAAAAGGAAGGTGGAAATGGGCTGGGCCCGCGTGGGGGAAGAAAAAGAAAGAAAAGAAAGGGAACGGGCCGGAGGCCCGCGCGTGGGGGAAAAGAGAAAGGAAAAAGAAAAGGGGCTGGGTCGGCCCGGCCCCGACTCGGCCCAGCGCGATTTTTCTTCTTTTTTATTTATTTATTATTTATTTTATTTTTTTATTTTTAATAGACCCTACTAATGCAAATATGCCTAATTTCTACGTGCAATGCATTTAAATAGAAATAATTTTTGTTTTAGGAACTAAAAAAGAAAAATTAATTCCTAAATTTTGTGCATTTAATTTTGGGCAAATTAAAAATAGGTGTCAACAGGCAATCTTGTGTATAAATTTTTATTTAATTACATTTATTGATGACTATTCTTGATATGGCTATTTGTACTTGATTAAAGAAAAGTCTAAGTCTCTTGACAAGTTCAAGATTTTTCGGACTGAAGTCGAAAAACAGTCGGGAAAGGTCATAAAGGTTGTTAGATATGACCGAGGTGTAGAGTATTATGGCAAGCATGGCGATGTCAGACAGCTTAAGAGGCTATTTGCGAAATACGTAGAGGATTCTGGAATAATGGCTCAGTTCACTATGCTTGGGATAGTGTAGCCGAAAGGCGCAATCGTACTCTTATGGAAATGGTGAGGAGTATGATTAGTATGACAAATTTACTTGATTTTTATGGGGTGAAACTTTGAAAACAGCTTTGTACATTCTGAATTGTGTACCTACTAAAGCTGTTCCATTGACTCCTTTTGAGTTATGGACTGGACGTAAGCCTAGCTTAAACCATCTTAAGGTTTGAGGATGTCTTTCAGAAGTGAAGTTATATAATCCAACATTAAGTAAGTTGGACTCCAGAACCACTCGGTGTTACTTTGTATCTTACCCGGATCATTCGAAGGGATATCGGTTCTATAATCCCAATGGAGGCATAAGAATTGTGGAATCATAGACAGCCAAATTTCTAGAGTTTGATGTGGCCAAAGAAAGCAGCTGCTCACAGATTATTGAGGATAATAGTACGGTGGGTAATGTTGTATCTTTATCTCCTCCTATACAGATAATTGTGAGGACTTCCATACCACAGACTGAACCTGTTGAGGCTCAAGATCCTATTGTCAAGATAGCTCCTAATGAAGTTCCTCAAGGCTCTTAGGTACATGATAAGGCTATTGCTGCTCCAGTAAGGAGATCCATTAGGGAGAGACGATCAGTTATACCACTGGACTACTTAGTCTATATAGGAAAGCAAGACTATGATATCAGTTCTGTGGCTGATCTAGTGACTTATGCGGAAGCTGTTTCTTGTCTTCAGTCGGAACTGTGATTGGATGCAATGAGAGATGAAATGCAATCTATGAAGCATAATGGAGTTTGAGAACTTGTTAAATTACCTGAAGGTCATAGATCCATTGGTTGCAAATGGGTGTATAAGACTAAAAAGGACTCTAAAGGAAAGATTGAGAAGTTTAAAGCCAGACTGGTAGCCAAGGATTTCACTCAGAGAGAAGGAGTAGACTATGAAGCAACTTTTTCTCCAGTCTTTTCTAAAGATTCTTTTAGAGTGATCATGGCATTGGTAGCTCATTTCGATATGGAGTTACACTAGATGGATGTTAAAACTGTCTTTCTTAATGGAGACTTTAATGAAGAAGTCTATATGATGCAATATGAAGGCTTTGCGGCAAATAATTCAGGTACGCTTATATATAGACTGAAAAAGTCTATTTATGGTCTCAAGCAAGCTTCTAGACAATGTTACTTGAAGTTTTATAGTATTGTCGCTTCATTTGATTTTGTTAAGAACAAAGTAGATCAATGTATATACTGCAGGGTCAGTGGGAGGAAATTCATTTTCCTTATACTCTATGTTGATGATATTCTACTTGCAAACAGTGACCTTGGTTTACTGTATGAGACAAAACGGATGTTGTCAAAGAACTTTGATATGAAAGACCTTGGTGAGGCGTCTTTTGTCCTTGGCATTGAGATTTATAGAAATCGTTATCGTCAACTATTGGATTTATCTTAGAGGGCGTATATTGATCGTATCTTAGAAAGATTCAACATGCAACAATGCAAGCCAGGAATTGCTCATGTCAGTAAGGGTGATAAGTTGAGTATGTCACAATGTCCTCATTCAGATTTTGAGAAAGCCTAAATGAAGAATGTACTTTATGCTAGTGCACTTAAGAGTATAATGTATGCTTAAGTATGTACTAGATCAGATATTGCTTTTGCAATAAGACTTCTAGGTAGATATAGTCAAATCTAGGACACGATTATTGAGTTGCTGCTAAGAAGGTTTTAAGGTACTTAAAGAGGACAAAAGACTATATGCTGATTTATAAACATGTTCATGACCTATAGATAGTTAGGTATTTGGATTTAGACTTTTCTGGCTGTCAGGATCAAAAGAAGTCGATAACGGGTTAAATCTTTAAGTTAGTAGGAGGTGCAGTATCATGGAAAAGTGAGAAATAGAAATCAATGACATCCTCTACCATACAAGCGGAGTTTGTAGCATGCTTTTCGGCCGCTACTTAGGCAATTTGGCTTTGGAACCTCATTAAGGAATTGACCATATTTGATTTTGTGGATAGGCCCGTATAGTTGTATTGTGACAATAACTCTGCAGTGTTGTTTGTTAATAACAACAGAGATCTCAAGGGGTCTAAGCATACCTAACTATAAAAGAAAAAAGTTCAGGATGGTGACATTGCAGTAGAGCACATTTCAACACATGATATGATTGTAGATCCGCTAACTAAAGGCCTTCGCCCTTGTGTTTTTGATCAACATGTCATTAACATGGGCTTAGGAGCATTGTGGGATACTGTTAATTAGTGGGAGCTGTTTAGTTTTATGTTGCTCTTATGAAGTTTGTATCTGATTTTGTTACATTTTGTAATATTTGAATATGTATCAATTCTTTTGCATTCAATGAGGTATTTGTGAATGTAGATTTATCAAGTTGAGTACACATATTTGATGAAAATCTCGAGGCATTGTGTAAATCTTGAGTACAGGCTATGGGGCATTCTTGGTATTAGCCTTAATGATATATCTTGTTACACATAAAGTACAGTTAACTATCAAGGTAAGACATATGAAGGTTCGTTGGAACTATGAATGATATTCTCTAGTGACATACTAGGTTTTGTGACACTTAAGGAGAGAGAATTTGAACTAACAAAGTAGACAACACATGAAGTATCACTCATTATGAGGTATTGGCCATTTGATGTACTACCATATTGAATTCATATCTGTAAAGTTAAAAGCACTCATAACCATGAAAGGCTCTGCATGAGTACATGCAGTTACCGTCATGATTCGGTGTTCAAGACTTTATGGAATTGGATTGACTATTAAGAATAATCTTTAGACCAATATAAGGATGCGCACACAATTCTGTTTCAATTAATATCACTCAAGTGGGAGAATGTAAGAATTTCCTAATGTGGGCTTCATTAATTGAAATTAACTGAATTAGTTTGGTCTAATAAAGATAAGATATATGGATTCTTAATCAGTCTAATATGGGGCTGGCTGGTGTGGGCCGAGTACGGCCCGGCTTGTAATGAGAGGGCCCGTGGTCGAAAACTCTATAAATAGTGTTCAAATCCCTCCCCTAACTTGATGATGCACAATTTGACTCACATACGAATCTAGAGAGAACTTTCTTCTCGTGAGTGGTAATCTCATTAAGCCAGTATTCTAACAAAGGGCATAAAGGAGAAGATCTTGAGTTCGTATTCGGTAGCCGTCGCAAATTCCGTGTCAAGTTCGATGGATTCCAAAATAGGTACGCGAATCGATAATTTTTTCATTATCGTATTTCGGTTTCTGATTATGGTGATCCTGAGCGTGCCATTTTTGTGGCCAACATGTAAACCAAGGACTAACCAAGATCAGAAAGTGATTATGATCCAATGGACAATCACATCACCCGGTTTAGCGTGCTTCTAACAGCAGCCGGTTAGCAAACTTCTAATGGCCAATGAATCTCAAAAGCAAGGAACAAAGAAAAAGCATGACAAGAATCATTTTAAGGTATCCAATTAAACATCCAACAGAAACAGAAGATACAATATACCCTAACAGGCAAATATGGCTTCATTTCCATGTGTATATGAGCTGCCAATCAACCGAACTCCAAGAGACAGATCTTGCTAATGTTGCTCTGTTTTCCAATTTTGCTCTCCCAAAAATTCCCTTCTTTAAGGCTCCGTTTGTTTGGCGGAAAATATTCTCCTTTTGGAAAATATTTTTCTGGAAGTCATTTTTCTGAAAAATATTTTCTTGGAACATAATTTTCTGGTGTTCGGCTAAATGTTGAAAAAGTTTCGGAAAATATTTTCTTTTGTTCAGCGACTGCCGATCCGGCAACGTCCGGCGATCGGCAGCGGTGATCGGTGGCGATGATCGGCAACCGGCGGCGGTCGGCGGCGGCGACTAGCAACGGCGATCGGCGACCGGCGGCGACGGCCGGCGGGCGGGGACAGGCAGCGATGGTTGGCAGTCGGCGACCGGCGGCGGCGATTGACGGCCGACAGCGGTGACCGGCGATCAACTTCTTCTTCCACGAAAAATATTTTCCCTCCCGTGGGTAATTTTACCTTCACTTTGGAGGAAAATGATTTTCTCTTTATGAAAAGAGGAAATTATTTTCCTCAAAATAATGAAGGATTTGGGGGTGGGGATGGAAAATGTTTTCCCATGGAAAATATTTTTCGCCTCCGAACACTGGAAAATGCGGAAAATGTTTTCCGAAAAAATATAACGAACATAGCCTAAGCATAAGAAGGATCAGCAAAGAAGAAAAAGGCTAAAAATCTAGTCTTTGGTGTGATGACAACTGAAAATGTGAAGAATGACATCAAGCACCCCGATTCACTCGAGCAAACCCGTTTCCTTCAACCATTTCAAGCAAATTTCACTCATTACACAACACACTCACAACTTCAACACCACAACACAAGCCTTTCTCAGCTAAAAGGGGATAAGTGTATTAGAAGTTCTAAAATTTGTTTCAAAAGTGCAATTAAGTCCTAATATTTGTAAAAAGTGCAATCAAGTCCTAAAACTTGTCAGATTTGTGCAATCAAGTCTTTTTAATCCATCCAACTTGGCTAACGAAAAAAATGATTTATTATTATTTTCTCTATCTTATGTGGCGGTGACGTGGTTAAATGACATTGTTTTTGTCCAAATTTGATTTTTAAACAAATTTTATTTAATTAAATTAAAAAATAAACTAAATTTAAAAAACAAAAGAAATGTTGTTAGAAACCGAGTGGCGAGCGCTTTGCAGCCCTCACCACTGGCGCCCCACCATTGTCGGGAAGGGTCGACAATGGTGGGGGAATGGTTAGTGGGTTGGTGACTTCCACCAACCACAGGTGGGGGCCACCGCTAGGCCCAGAATTGATCGAGGGCCGGTGGGGCCCAGTGACCCCCACCAACCACTCCCTCATCATCGCTGGAGTACTATCTAACTATTTTAAAAAAAGATTATTTTTAATTAAATTTAAATAAAATTTGTATTAAAAATCAGATTTGGACTAAAATGATCTTTATGTTTTATGTTTTAGTAACGTCATCATCATGTAGGAAAGAGAAAATAATTAAAAAAGCCATGTCAATATTATTAATTAGTCAAGTTGGACAGAGTTAACGAAAAGACTCGATTGCACCAATTTGATAAATTTTCAGACTTGATTGTACTTTTTGTAAGTTTTAGGATTCACTTGCACTTTTTGACTAATCTTATAATTTCCAGTGCACTTATCCAAAAAAAAAATTTCTTGCCAAGACCACAAGAAAGGGGAAGAAATAAAGCAAACAATCAACCTTTGCTCAACTAAGGTCAACCTGCAAGAAGCAAATGAAGAAGACAGCAATCACTAAAAATAAATTCTCAACATTTCTCTCTCTTACATGCCAGAAATTGTTGTGCTTTTTTATGTTATAATTCTTGTATAGTTACTTGTCAAAGGGCTTTAACCAATGGACTCTCAAATTCCAAACTGAACTATCACATGACAGCATCATCAGAACAACTAAAGTTGGAAGTATCCAATAGACTGAAATGACAGAACAATCATACTAATCTAGATGCTTTAGCCTTGCATAACCCAGATTCAATGCATTGTAACTATAATAATTGCAATAACCAATAACATGATTACTGTGCAACAAAAATAAGAAAAGCAACAGAAAAGCAGGAAAAACCCACAAAAACCAAGATCCAAAATCAACTTAGAAGGCAACTGAGCTGTGCAGCGAGATATAATTCCAATAGAACCTCAAAACAAGATCACACCAGAAGAAAAAAAGAAGGCGACCCACCAACAAATTCAGGTGACCACCAACACATCATTTAATAGAAAATAGAGACATAAAGTATAGCAAGGCTTCCTCGCCTCTGGATCTTACTTGACGGTGAGATTGGTGCTGTAGGCAACGGAGTGTTCTCCCGGAAGAGGTGCCCAGCAAGTCGGACTGGATTTTCCTCAGGGTTGACAATGAAGACATCGGCGGATTCGATGGCGATGGATTCGACAAGGAGGATGGAGTTGACGAGGAGGACGGAATCGATGGCAGTGGAGCCGACAAGGAGGACGGAGTCGACAGTGGCGGAGTTGAGAAGGAGGATGGGCTATTTCATGTTCTAGAGAAGAAGAGCGGCGGAGAGCTCATTGAAGTATGATACGGTTCGGTTCAAGTTACAGATCCGAACCAAAACTGTTGGGAAAACATCCCTATGGAATATTGATGATTTCAAAACTGTCTTTAGTACTAGTGTTTACTATGACGAGTGCAGGTGGTAAAATTGGTTAATGAATTATCAATGATTCCTTGTAGCAATGAAGACAATAAACTAGGCTTTGACAATTATGAGAACAAGTGCTAATGTATGTGGTATCTCATGGTAGTTTGGAAGAACCAGTCGAGATAGTGTTCTTGCAAGTTTTTAGGTACTGATAAAGGTGGAAAGATCATTGGTCCTGCCATCACATGTCATTTGATTGGTATCATCACTGATGATTGTCAACCAGATCACTCACAATCTGCACATTGATTGTGTGCATCAGATCGTGATGGTAATGCATTGGTTCTGATGATGGTGAGATAGACCATTGATGGTACAGAAAATAGCTGTTGTGGTATTGGACTCTATAGTTGGAAAATTGGGAAAGAAATCAGAAAAGCATCTAACAAGTTTTCTACTTCAAGATAATGGCAGCGGACTCCATTTTAGGAAACCCGTAACAATCAAAGGAAGTGATTGTAGGAACAGTTCCGATTCCATCAAAGGTCTCCAACAACTAGTTGGCTGTCTTTGAAGGTCTCCAACGGATAGCTTGAGGACTTCAGTATATAAGGAGCAGTGAAACTGAAAAGAGAGTTGGACGCATTGAACACCATTGCTATAATCTAAGCGAGAAATTGTCTATGACTGTGTTCTGTATTTCTCCATGTATTGGTTTAGCAGCGTATTAGTTGATAGCCAAATGTACAAGTGTAAGTGCAGTGATTGTGCCCCAATAGTGTGATATATCGTGTGAAAGGAACATCATTAGCCAGATGTAACTTGCATTACTGATTACTAGTGGAACCCGGCCGTCAAGTCTGTTAGTTGGAGAGTGGATGTAAGTTTGGGTATAAAGTCGAATCACTATATATCGGTGTATGATTTATTTATCTCACTCTATTTATGCACCAGCATCACACACGCTGACTTGCATTTGACAAGATCTTGTGTGCTGATTATTTGATATTCCGCGAAAGTTTTACAATATCTTGTAAATTGTATTATTAGCCTTAACAGAAACCATTAAGATACCAGTATGCCAAACTATTACCCGAACATGAAATACCCGGCCTAAAAATACCCGAAAAAACTGGGTCGGTCCGTGCATTGTTGACAGCCCACACACACCTGCTGATAAGATAGCTCCCATATCCAGCTGTTTCTGGAAGACTTTCATCGAGGAGAAACCAATGGACTTGATTTATTAACATTTCCTTCATCGATCATGGAGAATTCCAAGGAGCTAAACTAGCCCTTTGCTTATAAAACGACTGAAAAAACCACAATGGTATGCATAGGACTGTCTCTCCTGTCCTCTCTTCTCGATCGTCTACTCTTTTTCAGGCAGAGACAGTTTTGAGACCCGAAGATGGACACGGATAACCTGAGTGGCTACGACCAAAAAGCGCCTCCACCACCAATGATGCAAGAGCTGATGCCAATGGCCCAACACCCTCCGGCGGGGGCCGTCCCCGGGCGGTGGACAACTGGTCTCTGCGATTGCTTCGAGGATCCCTCCAACTGTGAGTGCTTTCTGCCTTCGTATACGTAGTCTGCTTTCAAAATTATGACGAACCAAGTATTAATATATCATCCTTTTGATGAAACTTTCTAGTTCTATTACACGACATAAACAATCCATCCTTTTATTTAACATCTAAAATTTCATCTTATGAACTAATTAATTTCTATATTCGTTGACGAAGGCGTCATCACTTGTTGCTGTCCCTGCATCACCTTCGGCCGCAACGCAGAAATCATAGACAGAGGAGCCACTTGTAAGTGCATATTTAAGTTTTAAAGACACCATATTTATCAGTTCTTCTTTATATAATCATGATCAGTCGTACCTACATAGTTGATGAAAGTTTTCCTCAAGCCTAATGAAAACGTACGTGCATGAAAACAATATATCTGCAGCTTGTTTCGTGGGCGGGCTCATATACTACTTGCTCGCCCAGATGGGCATCGCATGCCTGTATACGTGCAGTTACCGGACAAAATTAAGGGGCCTACACTCGTTACAAGAAGATCCGTGCGCTGATTGCCTTGTGCACTGGTGCTGCATTCACTGTGCTCTTTGCCAAGAATACAGGGAGCTCAGAAACCGTGGATTTGACCCTTCCATAGGTAAAACTTCTTGGAAATAAAGCCGCGATCGTCTGCGTGTTTATAACGTACCATATTTGATTGACCAAGCTAATGTTGGTGAAGAAGATGTACTATTTGTTATTGCTACACGTCTCACAATGCTAAACAGCATACTCAATATGAGCTGATCTCATTTTCGGTCTTTTTAGGCTGCGCATGGCAATGATTTCATGCCCGAAAATAATTTCTAAATATTTGAAGGCATTTAGTAATTATCCAAAATTTATATTCTTAGAATGGAAAAAGAATAAAAATGCATTTGGTAACTACACAAAATTTCTTTTTATTAATAATATTTTTAATTTTTTAATATTTCTTTCTTTTTTTTTTCCTTCCCTTCCTTGGCCGGCGACCAGCCACAGGCTAGGGGCCACAACGCCCTTGTGGTCCTCACTACCGCCCTCACTGCCGCCCTTGCCAGATCTGGACGAGGTCGAGCCTCGCCTGACCATGGCAAGGTTGACCTCGTTGTCGCTACCCCCAGCGACGATGAGGGCGACAGTGAGGTCGGCTTCGCCATGGCTGGGCGAGGCCTCACCGTTGCGGCCACGAGCCGCCCTCGCCGGCGGCAGAATGAGAAGAAGAAGAACAACAAACCAAAAAGGAAGAAGAAAACCAAGAAGAATTAGAAATTGAAAGATTGTTTCAGAATCAAGAAGTTATTTTTTTTCTTCTTAATTCTGTTCCAAAACTGATTTTGAGAACAATTTTTTTTGCAAATTTATGCCCAGGCACAAAAATTTTAACAAACAGATTTCTATTTCTAAACTGATTCTGAAAACAAAAAAATAGAAATTATCACTATTTGGCAATTCACCAAATGCCCCCTTAGTAGTGAATCATTACAAGCAGTCTCTGCACATAAAAATTAACGTTGCACGAGATCTATTTTGGTTGATGATGGCCGATTTCTTTCTCTCTTTAGCTTCCGGCAACAAACTGAAGTTATGTTCAATCTTTTCTGTCTTAGCTACTGTAGATGATCAATGTATTGACTTAAGTTTTTCCTTTTCCGTGATTCATGATGTGATGAAGGTTGGGTGGCCAATGCCGAGAAGATGAACCAAGGTGCCGCGATGATGCCTCCAATGATGCAGGGCATGGGTCGTTAACTTTGCTTTTCGGGGTCCATCTGATCCAGAGATTGTCCGTGTGCATTTGGCGCAAATGTGAGCTTCACGAGAGCTTGCGATAGTCGATCAGAAGTCGAGAGTCGCCTACTTTATTCGCTTTTCCTATTTTTGCCCAAAACATGATTGAATGTCTCTAGCAATTTGTTTCATGATCCACTTGTTCGCAATTTTAGTTGTATCACCCTTGTTGTTCTGATTTGTCAGATTGGATATTGGAATTGGATGTGTTAATTTGAAGAGGGACATGCGTATGAGGACAAATTAAGCTTATGTTATGTATGCCCTTTTTCTTGCCGACTATTCAATTGTAACCAATACTTTCGCCGTCACACTACTCTTCTGTTACAAAGTAAATGATATTTTTTTTGCCGTGTTAGTAGAATTCTGAAGGTGTTGGTCAATGTTAAAAAGCTGTTGATTAGAAATAGTTACCAGTCATTTGATTTTCCGGTAATTGGTGGTAATCCATTGACAACTTTATGAAATTACTAAATCTTTTTGGCAGTTCACAAATTGTCAACTCTTTTTTTATCTTTCATTAATTTTTATTTGTCTTTCTTACCAATACCTTAAATTACCAACTTCCATATCCATTTATCAATCTTAATTTGAATGACTTACTAACTTTTTTCAATTAAATTAGCAACTAATTCTTGAGTTATCAACTCTCAACCCAGTTACTTACCAATTTTTATTTATTTTTTTAATTTACCAACTTTTGTTATCGTTTACCAATTTTTATTTGCCTTTTTTTTTTATAAATGCTTTATATTTATCTACTCTTATATTAGCGTACCAACCTTTATTTGTATAACTTTTTTTCCTTTAGGATACCAATTCAAGGCGGTGGGGGGTGTCTCCAGTAAAATAGGGTTGAAAAAAGCGCGAGTCTATAAGAATTTACTACTTTTCGATTACCCAATGTTATTTGAGTTACCAATTTTACAATCAAATAACCACCTAAGTTTTTGTTACTAACTCTAATTTGACTTAATTACAAATGTTTACCTTTATCTTAAATTACCACCTTGTTTTATCTTTGACAAAAAAACTTATTTTATAATTTTTCAACTTTTAGTTATTTTCTTATTAATACTTTAAATTTACCAACTACTATATGAAATTAACAACCCTTATTGAGTAACTTACCACCTTTATTCCCTATTAAGTAACCCAACATAAAAGCTTGTCAATAAAAAAAATCAAATAAATGACAGGTAATTAAATCAAATGAAAGTTTATAACCTAGAACTAGTTGTATAACCTAGTTGGAAAAAAAGTAGATAAATCACTCAAATTAGAGTCAATATTGTTGAAGATATTGTTGCCCGAACTGATTCTAATTGATCAATGTACTAATTAGGATCAATTAGGATTTATAAAGTATATATTTTTCCTTAATTAGTTCGACCCTATGTATTATAAATAGGGGTATGATTATACAATGTTGATATGAGAAAGCAATATACTTTTCCCAATTTTCCAATCGCTTTCCATCACCTACTTCTCTAACAAAATCACTTTCCATCACCTAATTCTCTGACAAATAGTTTCATATAAGAGTTGGTAATAATGCGTATTTAAAGAATAGATTAATTGAATTTAAACAGTATAATTTATTGGGTCATGCATGAGATTAATATTGTTGGGAAAATCACCAATGTGGTGATTGTTGAGAAAATCTCCTATATTGTTTTGAAGATGACAAAGACAATCAAGGGCTATTAATATGTATATTGGTTGAGTATTACTAGATTATATGTGCACAAGCCTAGATGCAAATGTTTGTCATAAACAGCACTAGAACATTTTGATTTGAGGAGTGCTCTACTTATATCTAATGTGAACAAGAAATTGAGTAATTGAAGATGTCTACAAGCTAGAAGGATCTTCAGATAAGGTGCACATTTAGAAGGACCTTGATTAAGGGTGAACAAGCCCAGAAAAATGGGGATGTTCATGATGGCTTGGAGGTACAATGATCATGTGAACAGTTTGATGGACTTAGTGATGGTGAACAAGGCTACAACAAGGATGTTTGGTAAAACTTGGAAGGACCATGAAGATGAACAACTTGATAGGGTTGAAATTGCTAATATGCTTGGAAAGATCAGAAAGATCAGCATTAATATCGGGTGAGAGTAGCTGCCTTATAGAGGTGAGGTGGAAGATTGTGATGATCTTTAAGGATTGCGCGATATCCATAATGTGATCCATTAGTAGAGGATCGCAAGATGTCCTGGTACGTTATTATGTAAATAGCACCAACGGACCTAAATATCAGCTGATTGATGATGTTTGTGTTGATGTTGAGACATTAGGTTATTGGTGATATTGGGTTTATGAATGTTTGAGGATGTTGGAGATTATAGCTGTTGAAGGGTGGAAATGTGCAACGGGAAGATCAGGAAGTCTATTGGGGAACAAGAGTAGGTGTTTGTTAGAAATGTCAAAGCAATTAGCATAGGAAACAGTAGCTGCAAGACCTATTTTCAATTAGCCTACAAATGTTCAAGATAAAAAGCTGTATGGGCAGCTCCATCTCTGGATAGCAGCACCAACATATCTTTAACGGCTAGTTGATCTTTCGAAGCTTCTCCAATGAAAAGATTGAAGATGTCTATTTAAAAGAAGAGCTTCTATGCCTAAAAGCTAGAGAGAGAACAATGTAGAATCCAAATATTTGCTCTAAACTATTTTCTTTGTTGATATTATCTTGTTCTCTCGAAGATCTTCACTGTGACGATCTTACCGTATAGTAATGTGTGAAAGATCAATTGTACAAGAGTAAGTGCAGTAGCTAAGTCCTGATAGTGTGATCTATCATTTGTAAAGGATCAGTACTTACCAATTATAACTTGTTGAGCAGATTACTAGTGCAATCCAACCCGTATTGCGGCTGTTAGTCTGAACAGTGGATGTAGGCTTGAGGATAAAGCCAAACTACTACATATATGCTTGCAAATCATCTTTATCTTCAGTATTGGCATTACCGAATCTTTAGCATCGCGATTTGTCAAACAGCAGCACTTACCTGATTTCTACAAATTATTTCAGTCAATGTTTGAAGTTGAACTTGTTATATTTCGCAAATGTTTTTCATAGTTCTCAAAGAACCTATTCACCCCCCCCTCTAGGTTATATTGTTAGCCCCAATAAATATGATATCTGACTATCCAAATTTAGTTTAGTGTAGATGTTATACTAGTTGAATACTTGCTAGCTGTCAAGAGACTTCCTCTACCAACTAAAATCATTTGCACGACCGTGAAGCTTGAAGTCAAAGTCATCTCTCTCTCTCTCTCTCTCTCTCTCACAGAGAGCTGAGCTGAGCCAAGCTGAGCTGAAAGAGAAGAATAAACAGTTGTTTTAAGAATCAAGACTGGAGCTGAATAGGTATATCAGAATCTTTACTCAAACTTGTTATGCGTTAACCAAATGAATGAGAAAGTTCTTGCTGCGTATGGTTGACGTTGACCTAGGTTTTTATGCATGTACAGTATCTATTGCGACGTTCACACAGGGTGCATTGCTTGATTGGAGGATAATGAACTAGAACAAACTCGATGCTTTGGTCCTCAGCAAAGTGTTCACTTCTTTCTTTTCGCTGGTTTTCATTCGTGAATTTGATGATGAATAAACTAGCAAGTCGCTGCTCTTTCCTAATGGTAAAGGAGCCAGCACAGTGAACTATAATAGTGAAAAGATGGGAAGATCTGGCCAGAGAAGGTGATAGCCTATAAATTCATTCCTACTGTTCGATCCTTCCTAGTAAAACTCGATGTGTTCGAATTCTAATAGCTTTTACGCAAGAAAGGGTTACCACCCTCAGTTTCCAGATCTGGTGTCGAAGTTGACTAGGGCTATGGCCTATATCGACAAGGGTTTAAGGCCCTCAAGTAGAGCCTTCCTATATCCTTAATAAGACGTTATCCAGTTTTCCTTTTTAGTATTCTCCATTTCGGAACTTATTCTAGTTCAACCAACTAGAGAATTCATGCAGGCAACGAGAAGGAAGTAGAAGCATTTGGATAACAATGATGCTCGCCGCACCGAGAAAGAGCATGCTAGCGCCACCTGTCCAAGGCAAAAGAAGATTTCAAGAGACACATCACAAAATTCCACCACCTTGGAAGTTGGACAATAGTTTCAAATCGGGTATCAGAGCTTTAGTTCAATGTCTCCTCGTCGTACAAAGGCCGTTTAGGAAAATCTCAGCTATGGTGAGAGATCAATGAGACATGAGATGGAGGAACTCAGAAATCAAGTGCGGTAGCTTCAAGAACGTCCAGAGCTCTACAAGGATCTAGTGCGCAACCAACCACATCATGCCTTTGAATATGAAGAATCAACAAATAAAAGGATAGAAGACTGTCATTACTACTAGAACTATCGAGCCAATTAGTGACACAGGCTCGGTGGCTCTGGCTCCTTGTCAAAGGTTCTTTTCTATACACCAATTGGCCTAATGGCTTGGGAGAAAGCACTCCTCAAACAAGTATCATGTCGATATACGGTCGTGTTGAAATAAATATATATTTTTTTAATATAAGGGCTCTAGTCTTATTTATTACGTTAGTCTTAGTTTCTTAGATGAAGGGAGGGAATGATTTCACATTAATGGACCCAAAGCAAGCACCTGACTATTGTAGATCAGTTGAATTGGATCGAATAGCGCATCCAATTGCAAGATAAGAAAAATGAGTACCAAGAGCCAGTCTACTTACATATAATAATAAGCTAAATTCTTAAAGTTCATCGAGATCAATTTGGGTGTGTTAAACATAGGTGTCTAATTCAAGAAGACTTGTCTTTTCCACTGTGAGCAAATTCCCGGCACACTGTAGTCAAAACTGATGGGTTTTATTGTGACAAGTGGGCCGCCCATGATGGGCTATTCCAGCCCCTGAAAGAAAGTAACTGCACATGGCAGTTATTGGTTGGAAAAACAAAAAGTCACAATGAGAACATACGTGAAGGTGTGGAAGTTGCATTTTGTGTGTAAATTTGAAGAACGCTCTCACAAGAAGACAAAAAGCAAGAAGACTTTGTCTTTGTACAATCAAAGGATTGTTCTCTCTTTCAAGGCTGTGATTGGTGCATTTAATCTGTGGCTAAAAAGGTATGTTCGTTTTTCGTAATATACTTCGAACGATCAGTGATTCAAGCGTAGAATGGGCACATTTTTCCGCAAATTTTGTATTATGTTTAGGAATTTGTTTCTTCATTGGTATCAGAGCATGTGTTCTTGTTTCCTGATCGTTTAACATGTTTATAACTTGAAGTATTGGCTGGAATTCGTGAAATGACGCCGACGAACGCTCGGGTACGAAAAATCGACACCCGGCCGTACTGTTCGAGTTCGTTTCTCGATTTCCGTGCGTCAAAATTATTTTTGAAAAGTGTAGGGTCGTAGTGCTCGTCGAGACGAGCAAAACGACGGGTGGAACGCCACCGGGGGATGCTGCACGCGACCCCACGCGCTGCCGCAAGGGGCGGTTGCGCCGGCACATGCGCAGCGGTTGCTGCACGCGCGTGCAACGCACGCGCCACGTACGCGTGTGTGGGCGTGGCTGACGTCACGCTGACGTTAGCCACGCGGCTGCCCATGACCCGACCCGTGACCCAAGACCCGACCCGAGACCCGACCCAGTGACCCGTTGACTTGACCCGGTCATCCGTTGACCGGTGACTGGCGTTGACCTCCCTTGACCGTCGTTGACCACCGTTGACCGGCGTTGACTGGTGAAAAAAAAAAAAAAAAAAAAAAAAAAACGAAGGGGACAGAATGTGTTTCTTGCAATATCGTATCATGATTTGAAATATAGTCATTTGATTTTTTCTGCATTTGTTGCAGGAAAAATGGTACGAAGATATCAAACCCCTATTATACCTAGAACGGCAGCTCAAAAGGAAAAGCTTGAAAATCTAAGAATCGAGCCGGCTCATTACCGGTAGGATGCTGATGATGACATGATGACACACATCATCAAGGTCAACAAAATGATACAAGATATCATTTGGAACGGTTTCGTGATGCCTGAGTATGTGATGGTCGGGGCCCTCAAATGCACCATTCCTGATGAGTTAGGAAGAATGATTGATAGGGTTTGGGACACATTAGTAGGTCCGAGCTACAAGATGATTGTGGAGAAATTCATGATTGAGTACATACGGGTCGGGGCAAGAAGGACGTCAACCCTTGCATTGAATCGGTCTCAGCGCAATACGTTGCCCGAATCTAGGGGTTTTCCGGGTGCCTCTTTTTGTTTGCCAAAGAAAATAAAATTTCCTGAGGAATTCTTTGAGTCATTTCCAGTTTATAGAAAGAGGATTACCACCTGATTGTGTTTATTCTTTTTAGTAAGCTCTTATGGATATGTTCACTATAGGTTGGTGCTAAATATCTTGGGTGGATAGTTCTCTTTATGTTGGTGTTTATGTTTATTTTCTTTGATGGATTCATTTCTTGTGTACATAATGTTATGTAAATGAATGTTGATGGATATTCATGTTGTGAATAGTTTATAGTACTATTCTGTTTTAATATTTATCTTATTAGTATCATATTGAGTTGAGTGGGAGTTCTAAAAGTTTTAGTAACTTTGAAGAACGTAATTTTACCTTAATGATTATATTAACGGTAATTTCACATTAGGATTTTTGATGATGATTGGGAACGTAGTGAACTTTCGAATCTAAAGCTTATGTGAAATTATTCATTAACATAATCAATTTGTGTAAAATTGATGCATAAATAAGTGGCATTAACAATTCGTGCTTGTCTGTCTGATATGTTCAGATTCAATGGCTTCAGCATCAAAGAATATAGTTGCTGAACTGAACAAAGGAGAGAAGCTTAACGGTGATAATTATGAAATTTGGCATATGAAAATCCAATATGTGCTGGAAGAGCAAGAGGCTCTAGAAGCTCTTAACCTGGTTATGGAAGAGCCTGAAGACGGAAACACTGTACATCATAAGAGAGATAAGGATGCATTTGCTGTATGGAAAAGGAAAAACTCCCTTGCTCGCATCACGTTGCTGAGTAGCATGGATAATGATGTCATGCGAGAATTTAGGCGTTTTGAAAATGCTAAGGAGATGTGGGGAGCATTGGCAGCAAGGTTTGGTCATACATCTGTAACCAAGCTTAGACAGCTCACTATAAGATTTGATTCTTATAAGAAGCCACATGGTCAGTCCATGAAACAACATTTAAGGAAAATGTCAAACATGATTAATGAGCTGAAGGATGCTGGCCATGTTTTGACCGATGAGCAGCAAGTGCAAGCAGTGATTCGTTCTTTGCCTCAGAGTTGGGAGCATATGAAGTTGCACTTAACTCACAATGAGAACATCAAAACCTTTGAGGATGCAATGCGCCACTTAGAGCTAGAGGAGGACCGTCTCCTAGCAGATAAGCCGGTAGTTGACATTTACTATGCAGGCTCTAGCTCACAAGGGCCTTCGAGCTCTAAGCGCAAGCGTCCTGATTCGTTCAGAAGGTGGAGAGGTAAGAGAACGATTTCTTCGGGGAAGAAACCAAAAGATGATCAACACCAAAGAGGAAAGCGTCCTCAAGTTAAGAATATATCGAGGGTGAAGTGCTACAACTGTAGCAAGAAGGGCCACTTTGCTCGCGATTGCGGCGAGCCAAAGAAGGTAAACTCTCCTTGCATTCTTGAGAACTTTGTCTATGTGTCAAGTTCTGTATTTTTAACTGAGTCTAATCCTTTGTGGACTGTAGATTCGGGAGCAACAGACCATGTAGCGAAGGACAGAGATGCCTTCGTGGAGTTCCGACGGGTTCCGACTGGAACGAAATGGATCTATGTAGGGAACAACTCTAAAGCAGAAGTGAAAGGAATTGGCACTTGCCAGTTGATGATGCGTGGTGGACGCACATTGTTCCTACATGATGTACTATATGCTCCGGAGATTCGTCGGAATTTAGTGTCTGTTTTGGTGTTGATTAACTTGGTTTTAATTTAAACTTTCATAGCAGTGGTGTTGATTTGTATTTGAATACAAATTATTATGGTTGTGGTTACTTTTTGGATGGTTTTATCGTACTAGATGTTAACTGCAGTAATGTTAACGTTTGTTATTCCCTGTTTACATCTTCCAACTCTTATGAAAATGATGTGAATGTGTGGCATGCTAGACTTGGTCATATTGGCCAACAGCGAATGCAAAGATTAGCCAAAGAGGGCTTATTAGGCAATATTGAAAAAGTTGATTTGCCTATTTGCGAGCATTGCCTGGCCGGGAAAACAACAAGGAAACCATTCGGAAAGGGCACAAGAGCTGAGTTTCCTTTGCAACTAATCCATTCTGACATCTGTGGTCCAATGAATGTAAGAGCAAGGCATAGGGCTGTGTATTTCATCACATTCATAGATGATTGTACTCGATTTGGATATGTCTATTTGATTTCTCATAAATCTGAGGCATTAAGTTGCTTCAAGAAATTTATGAACTTAGTAGAAAATCAATTAGATAAGAAAATAAAAGCGTTCAGATCCGATTGAGGTCGAGAATATTTATCTGATGAGTTCAGAAATTTATGTGATGAAAAAGGAATAGAAAGACAGTTGTCTATTCCATATACTCCTCAACAAAATGGTGTTGCCGAGAGGAGAAATAGAACCCTATTACAAAATGGTTAGGTCTATGATGGCACAAGCTAACTTATCAATCTCCTTTTGGGGTGATGTTTTGTTAACTGCTGCCTATGTTCTTAACCGCGTGCCTTCTAAATCAGTTACTTCCACTCCGTATGAGTTATGGACAGGTAGAAAACCTGATTTAAGTTTTCTTAAACCTTGGGGTTGTGCTGCTTATACTCACGAGCCCTCTCATAAATATGGGAAACTGGGTCCCAGAGGCAAAAAGAGTATTTTCATAAGATACTCAGAGCACTCAAAAGGGTATGTGTTTATAGGTGCACAAGAAAGTGGGAGTATAACTGAGTTTGAATCACGAGATGTCACATTCTTAGAGAATGAGTTTCCTACTAAGGGCGAAATAGGTGAGGACTACTCACTATTTGAAACTTTTGATCCTGATAATGAAAATGATAAAGTTCGTCCAAATGAGAGCAATGTGGGAAGTGAGGAATTAAATTCGACTCAATCTCAATTGCAACCGTTTGATGAGACGATACCGTCATTATCTAATCCAAGTGGGAGCATAATGGAGAATGATGTGCCACGTGTACAGTCTCCCGTACGGCGAACAAGTCGCAAAAGTGTTCCCCGACGACGTTTTGACATTGAAGGGGAAACTTTTATCATCGCTCCACAAGATGAAGATGAGCCAAGGAATGTAAATGAGGCTTTAAGTTGCCCTAATAAGGAAAAATGGATAGATGCAATGGAAGAAGAAATGGAGTCAATGAAGTCAAACCATGTTTGGGAACTGGTTGATCTTCCAAAAGGACGCAAAGCTATTGGGAACAAATGGGTTCTTAAAATAAAGCGAAAAGCTGATAGCTCAATAGAAAGATATAAAGCTCGCCTCGTGGCGAAAGGGTATAATCAACAGGAAGGAATTGATTATGAGGAAACTTTTTCTCCTGTAGTAAGATTTACCTCAATTCGCCTTATTCTGGCAATAGTGGCAAGTATGGATCTTGAATTACATCAAATGGATGTAAAGACTGCTTTTCTAAATGGAGAATTAGAAGAAGAAATTTACATGGAGCAACCAGTTGGCTTCAATGTAAAAGGCCAAGAACAAAAGGTATGTCGACTTTTGAGATCGATATATGGCCTTAAACAGTCTTCAAGACAATGGTATACGCGTTTCCATAATGCCATAGTGGCCTATGATTTTACAATGATTGATGAAGATCATTACGTGTATATCAAAAGATCCAAAGATCAATTTGTGATCTTATCATTATATGTTGATGACATACTGATTGCCGGAAGCAATAAGGAGTTGGTTAATACTATTAAGAGTTGGTTATCATCCAATTTTGATATGAAAGATATGGGTGAAGCTGCATATATTCTTGGAGTTAAGATTTCAAGAGATCGTTTCAAGAGATTATTGTCTCTTTCGCAAGAAACTTATATCAACAAAGTTCTTGAACGATTTAGTATGCATGATTGTAAACCCATGGATACTCCTATTGCAAAAGGTGAAGGATTGAGCCGTAGGTTGTGTCCTAAGACTCCACAAGAGAAGGAACGAATGAAACGTGTTCCTTATGCCAGTGCTGTTGGGAGTTTAATGTACGCTATGATGTGTACGAGACCTGACATATGTTTTGCAGTTGGAATGGTAAGTAGATACCAATCCAATCCGGGTCAAGTACATGGGAAAGCCGTTAAAAGAATCATGAGGTATCTAAAGGGTACTGCTGATTATTCTCTGAGTTATCAAGGAAAGGATCTGCGACTTGAAGGCTACTCAGATGCTGACTGGGGAGGAGATTTAGACGAAAGGAAATCTACCTCTGGATTTGTATTCTTACTGAATAATGGCGTCATATCTTGGAGCAGTAAGAAACAAACATGTATAGCATTGTCCACCATGGAAGCAGAGTTCGGGGCATTGTCAGCAGCAGTACAAGAGGGAGTTTGGCTTAAGAGATTTTTGGATCATTTAGGTGTTGTTGAGCATGCTGCAAGCTCATTGTTAGTCAATTGTGATAGCCAAGCAGCGATAGCATACACTAAAGATCCTAAATATCATGGCAAGACCAAACATATAGATACCAAGTACAATTTTGGTAAAGATATGGTAGCACGGAAAGATGTGAACTTGCAGTACATATCTATGCATAGTATGATAGCAGATCCTATGACAAAGCCAATTCCTAGAGATGTTTTCACTGGTCATGTAAAATCTCTAGGACTGCGTAGATGCTGATGTACTGAATATTGTTATTTCCCTGAATGTTCACATTTGAATGAAATTGTTATATCATTGTTAATGCCTACGATATTTTATTTATGCATATTAATACTTAGTGTATTAAGTCGAGAAAGTATGTCGGACAGATAAGATTAACCCACTCACACAGGTAATCGCCTCTATTTATTGTGTGATAAATAGAGATGAGACAATTTTTAGGCTTATTATCTAGGTGATAATCGAGAGCTCAAGCTTAAAATATAAATGTTGCCTTAGCTAAGTGCTAAGATGAGGACATAACATTTACTATGTCCGAAAGTAAAATAACCCACATATTTTACTTTTGTCTGTCTTTGATGCCAGATGTGAGTTCTAATGGATTTTTTAGAGCAGTAGATATGTGAACTCAAGTTTAGACATTGGGTATGTCTAACCTATCATCTATACGGTATTGAATGTAAAGACATACGCTTCACGGGAAAGGAGTTAATACCGTAATACGTATTTCATACTACGTATGCATAAGACGACCGATAAGAGTGGAAAAAGTTTTTGATCTCAACTTTATGCCATGTGAGACTCTTGAGGATATGAGTTCCTCATTTAGTGCCCTCATGACTCCAACTTATTCTCAAAATTTCTATTCAGTGTTCGCTATCTTAGGATGTTGTCAATGGTCATGAATGATACGATCTAATGGAACATTCCTAGAAAAGCGAGCTGGACTGAAATAGAGAGGTTTAAGGAAAGAGGAAGATCAATTTATCATGACGTCACATTTTATTTTTGTATTCACAAGTCGACCAATTATGATTTTAAGTAAATCATAGTTGTGAATACAATATGCGAGATATTAAAAAGAGATAAAAAGAGATATAAATGTGACTGATTGATCTAGGGTACTGCATACTATATCTACTCGGAAAATATTGTACCCAATTTTGAGCTGCTATGTATTCCTAACAGATGCATTGCAACGAGCTCTCGAAGTATGCTGGTCGCACAGATTATTTGCTAGTATGAATATTGCAAAGAAGAGAGAGTTAATGTTTAGCCCACCATGTGCGAGTGGGAGATGATGGGTTTTATTGTGACAAGTGGGCCGCCCATGATGGGCTATTCCAGCCCATGAAAGAAAGTAACTGCACATGGCAGTTATTGGCCGGAAAAACAAAAAGTCACAATGAGAACATACGTGAAGGTGTGGAAGTTACATTTTGTGTGTAAATTTGAAGAACGCTCTCACAAGAAGACAAAAAGCAAGAAGACTTTGTCTTTGTACAATCAAAGGATTGTTCTCTCTTTCAAGGCTGTGATTGGTGCATTTAATCTGTGGCTAAAGAGGTATGTTCGTTTTTCGTAATATACTTCGAACGATCAGTGATTCAAGCGTAGAATGGGCACGTTTTTCCGCAAATTTTGTATTATGTTTAGGAATTTGTTTCTTCAAAAACAATCTAAATAATGGAGATAGAAAAGGGAGTGGCGGGGCAAATACCTGTAGCAGAGGTGGAAAAGATATGACAAGACAGATTCAACCTTTAATTTGCTTCCGTTGCCGTGGGGTAAAATTATTTTTGTTGGGCTTGGGAGTGCTCCTAAGAACATGAAGGAATTCATTTTCGCTGATCAACAGTTATGGGTCAATCAAATGTATCGTCTACTATCCTTTCATGAAAAGAAAAACCTTCTAAAGCGCACACTTATTTTCTAGTGTGATCAATCCAAGCGATCTCAGAAAAGACCCTTTCTATCATTTGATTAGTGATTAACCTACCAAGTGCTTCTGCTATAGAAGCTAGAGTTTTCTTTATTGCAAAAGCAAGCGATCGAATAATAAAATAGATAGAATAAGAAAATAAATTGGACATCAAATTTAAGTGGTTCGGTTGTAATAACATACATCCATGAGAAGAGCAGTACGAAATTCCACTATAGATCAAGCGATATAATAAAAATTACAATCACATTTGTTGAGTCACTCAAATACTCTAGGTATTTTTCAAATTCCAATTACATCAAATAACTCACGTGATGTTTAGTCCCTCGTTTCTTTACGAAATAATCTCTCAATCTCACAAAGAAATTAACAAATCTTACATAAGATTTAATCCGCTACAAACACTTACGCTATTAGATGTAATTTGCCGAAGAAAGACCCGCAAAACTCACCAAGCACTCGTTTCGATGCTTCAAGTTTTCTCTCGACATGGACAACACGAATACCACACTCTGCACTCTTCAACTACTGCCGCCCAAGGTGCCCATAATAGAATATATTATATGTGCCCAAGAGTTGACCGAGTCATGGTCCAAGTCAAAGCCAAGTCGGGCTTTCTTGTTTCACGCCCAAGACGCCAACATAATATAGGAAAGTTGATATTATCTTTGCAGCTGCAACACGCCAAATTTAATTCTTGATCAAGATTCCATATCTTAATTTGCTTTGCTTAATTTTAAACTTTCCTATAATAGACTAGGCTTCTTTATAATTTATCTTGGATCGGATTTCATTCACGGACTCAAATTTGAAATATATTTTAATAATCTCCACTTTAGCTTGACGTCTGAATTAAGTCACAGTCGCTTTGATAGAATTTGAATTTTGTTACTACTCTCCCTCAGTCCCGCAGGGGCTCAACAGCCACAAACATCTTCCAAGTCCAAGCCTCGTTTGAACTTTGCCATAATCGTGGACCTCAAAATACCAACTTCAGTTGCACCTTTAACTATTGCACAAAGATTTTCCGATACAACCTCCTTAACTACAGATAAAGCAAAACCATCGTTGCATCCATATATGTCAAGAGATCGAATACGCACCTTGTCACTTACAACAACTATTGGTTCTATAAGTTCCATCTTGCTATAAGCATCATCTATGTTGATTACTTCATTAGTACCTGCGAACTTAGAAGTTTTTGGTTGTAACTTCACCTCAAGCTAAACACCATTTAGATTCATATGAACACTGCTATAATCACTCATAGCCAGATATATTGAAAACTCGTCAAATGTAACTTCTTTACTGATAATAGGTGAATTTAATCCCATGCATTACAACCAATAACCACACTCACCTTGTGCATAGCCTTTGAACATGCACTTTCTTGGCCTTTCATCGAGCGTACCATCACTAACTCGAACATAACATGAGCAACCATATATTCTAATAACAGAATAATCAGCAAGGTTACTTAATCACACTTCTTCAAGAGTCCGACCTCCAATCACAGTCAATGAGGGTTTATTCACCAGGTAGCTTGCCACACTAAGCGCATCCGCTAGAAATCTTCTAGCCATACTAACAATAGAGAGCATTTTATGGGCCTTTTCTCGTAATATTCTACTCATACTGCAAATGGTTCATTGGCATTAGTGTGGTGTTTCACTATATCTTCCTTCATACATAATTCATTTAATAGCTTTGAGCAAAACTCCATATTACTGTTAGTATACACATTCTTGATCATCTTACCAGTCTTCTTTTCAATCAAGGCTTTTAACTACATGATCTTGATAACAGCATCAAACTTGTACCTAACCACAAACATTCACATCTTTCTCAAGTAGTCATTCACAACTGTTAGCATACATCCAACACTCTTCCTTGAAAGAAACCATAATAACCTGCGAACATCCAAGTGAATTAATTTTGCAATATGTGTGATTTCTTTGATAATCGCATTGAACTGCTCTCTCCGCTGTTGATTTAAATCACAGCACTTGCACACATTCAATTCTCCAGCAACGTAACCATATAGCAAATTTCTTTCGCTTAGAACTTTCAGGCTTCTCATATTAATGTGCCCCAAAACGCATATGCCATAATTTAGACTCTCGAGTAGATGCATTCGACATATCCGCAACAAATTCCGTCACAATCTCACCTTGAAGCTTATGCTGACCACTATGCTTGATTCCTTTCATTATTACCAAAGCACTCCGAGCAACCTTCAAAACTCTATATTCTAAAGAATATCAATACCCGACTGATTCCATGGCACTCAAGGAAATAAGATTTTTTTTCAACTCTAGAACATGCCTCACTTTAATCAATGTCCTCACGGTACCAGCATTCTAATTCTACATCACCAACACCCATAACATTGCACTCTGAATTGTTCCCTAACTATACTTTACTACTATCTGTGCACTGATAAGTAGTAAATCAGTTCCTATTTGGTGTATTATGAAAAGAACAACTAGAATCCATAATTCATCCGCCAAACGACAAATCATTAGTGACAAACAAGACATAATCAGCATTATCCGAATTATTATCAGCTATAGCTGCAACGTCATCCACAAATTCAACTATAATTCTCTTACCCTTGTAATTTTTTAGCTTAAAGCAATCCCTTCTAAGATGTCCATTCTTGCCATAGCTCCAACAGATAGCATCACCAGTCCTAGATTGATTATGTCTATTGGAGTTTATACCATTGTTGCTAATACATGTACTAGTTCTTTTTCTATTTTCACCTACTAAAGAAGCAAATACATATTCACCAGATTCTTTTGTCCTCACTTAGAATTAAATCTCGAACACCATCAAACATCAAACTTATTAACCTAGAGGAATTATTAATAGCAGTAAGAGTAGTATTCCAACTATCAGGTAACAAGGATAACAAAATTAAAGCATGTACCTCATCTTTAAGGTCAATCTTAACTGAACTTAATTGACTAATAATCACATTTAATTTATTAGTATGACCAGCAACTAACGCACATTTGTTTATCTTTAAGTTAAATAGATGTCGTCTCAAGTAGACCTTATTGATCGTAGAGGGCTTCTTGTACATGTCTGATAGGGCTTTCATTAAACCCACAATGGCCTTCTCATTCACAGTGTTAAACGCGACATTACTAGCCAACGTCAATCGAATAACACCTAAAACTCGTATATCCAGCAATTCCCAGTCAACTTGCTTCATCATCTCTGGCTTCTCCCCAAATAAGGGGCAAGTACAGTTTCATCTGATACAAATAATCCTTAACTTGCATCTTCCAGAAATCAAAGTCCTTCCCATCAGATCTATCATTTTTCACTTTTCCTTATTTCATCGCCATTGATTTGCTTTGACTCAACCAAGTCTATCTCCGATGTCAATTATTGCAGAAGCAAGTAATCGGACAATAAAATAGATAGAACAAGAAAATAAATCAAATACCAGGTTTACGTAGTTTGGTTGTAGTGATTTACATCCACGGGGAGAGCAGCATGAAATTCCACTACAGATTAAGCGATATAACGGAAATTATAACCACACTCAAGTCACTCAAACATTTTTAGTATTTTCTAAGCTCCAATTACATCCAATAATCCATATAGTGTTTAGCCTCATATTTTCTTACGAGATAATCTCTCAATCTTACGAAGGAATTAACAAATCTCACACAACATTTAATCCGCTACAAACACTTACGCTATTGGATGTAATTTGCCGAAGGAAGACCCACAAAACTCACCAAGCACTCGTTTCGGTGCTCCAAGTTTTCTCTGGACATGGACAGCATGAAGACCACACTCTGCATTCTTCAACTACTGCCTCACAAGGTGCCCACAATAGAATATATTATATGTGCCCAAGAGTTGACCGAGTCATGGTCCAGGTCAAAGCCACGTTGGACTTTCATGTTTCACGCCCAAGACTCCAACATGATATAGGAAAGTTGATATTATCTTTGCAGCCTCAACACGCCAAATTTAATTCTTGATCAAGATTCCAAATCGTAATTGGCTTTACTTAAACCAAGCTTCTTTATAATTTATCTCGGGTTGGATATTGTTCACGAATTCAAACTCGAGATATATTTTAACATTCTCTATACACAATGAGTTGGTATGAGACTCAGTATCATGCCTTTCCTTGAGAGCTAAAAACAAGATAGACCATACTTTAGCGGTTCGCTTTGTCTCTTCTCCCTAAGCGTTATGCTCTTTGTAGTTGGATCGGGTCAAAAGGTGATGAAAGGGCTAGAATTCTCTAAGGTAATTTGATCAAATAAGTGTTGGAGGTTATGGGTTTGAGAGAGAAAAATAGTGTTTTGCTTAAAGTATTACACCAAGAGACGTCAAGTTTGGAACGCTCAACAGTGTTACCTCCAGCGTAGGGAAACCCTAGAGTTTATATGTAAGCTATTGGGCTCCAGCCCATATGGGCCCAAAATAACCATACTTTAAACATATTGGGCTTGTATGTGAACATATTATTTGGACTATATTAATAATATATCCAACAATCTCCTCCTATGTTCACCATACAGCACAATCCAATATGGTGGTCAGTGTAATGTTCAAACAAATATGAATCATCCACATTCAATCCAAGACAATCAACTTGAGTCGGTCAAAGAGTTTTAGCACTAAATGTTAAACTCAATCATAATTTGCAATCTAAATAAGTGAATCATCCTTATCATGAATCTGTTCTGAGATCTGTACATAAAATTAAATATAAAGAGTTTCAGATTCAATTTAAACTCATCCAAATCCCAAAATCCAAACTAAATCTCAGAATCAGTTCACAACCAAGCACAATAATGTTCACAAAATAGAGATAGCAAAATGGAAATCTCAAGTAAATGGACTCCATCAAAATGGGCAATAGCAGGTGACTTGTCAAGTCCCTACATACTCTAAATGATATATTCATTCATCTAGTAGATCATCTTGGTCAGGATCCCACCCAGTAAGCTCTCCTCCATCTCTGCCATCCCTTGTAGAATGTCAAATATGAATTTCATATTATTATGAATTCAATCAGGCAGAGAAGAACATATATTAATGTCATAAAGCATCATAATATCATGTTCATAAGCATCAAGCCAATTTCATAAATTATGAACAAGGCCTAAACAGTTTGAATTACAAAGAGCCATCAAGTTCGGTTTATTTATAAGAGAATAACCATTGTCTAGTTTCAAAGAACATGACCAATAGTCATGTCACTTACAATAACCAACAGACTTCTTATGCAAACAACTATTTCTGTATTTCAATTTGGAATGTCACAATTACTAATTCCTTAAAGTCAAATAATCTAACATCAAGTTTGGAATGAGATTATTTAACCAAAAGGATAGTCCAACCTAATTGGATTGTATCATCAAGTTTGGAATAACACAAGCTCCCCAGATAGAACCTTTAAATTAGGTTAACGTCATCTTCATCAAGTTTGGAATGAGACAACTCACCCTTTTCAAATTAATTAGCAACCATGAACATCGATGAAACACATAAACTGTGCTTATCATTGTGGCCAACAAAGGAAAATTCGATAATGCAAAACATACAATTAGAAGGTAAGTAAATGGTAATTAAGACATATCTACATAGTCTTTAATCCCATTTCCCCCACTGTTTTGAATAATCGATCTGTAGGCATACCCTTTGTGAGAGCATCAGCCATGTTATCCGTCGATCGCACATCAATCAAGGTGATAACTCCTTGTTCACGCAGATAATTCAACAACGCATGTCTCAGTCTCACATGCCTTCTTTTGGAATTAAAGAGAGCATTCTTGATGACTTGGACAGCGGCTTGATTATCACAGAACAAGTTTAAAGAATTAATCTTTAGCTGAGTCAAAGGAACATCCATAATCAGATTCTTTATCCACTTTGTCTCTTCGCCGGCTGAGGCTAAAGAAAAAAGTTCTGATTCCATAGACGACAATGCAATACAAATCTGTCTTTTGGATTTCCAAGTAATAGCAGCTCCACCCAAAGTGAATACATATCCACTAGTAGACTTACTATTTCCAATTTCTGAGCACCAGGAGGCATCAGAATATCCATCCACAGTTGGAGGATAACCAGAATAACATAGAGCATAATCTTTAGTACCTTTAAGGTATCTCATCAGCTTACTGAGGGCATCCCAATGCTCTTTACTAGGATTACTAGTGAAACGACTCAGCATGCCAACCGTAAAGGCTATGTCAGGTCTAGTGCAACTCATAACATATATGAGACTACCAATCAGTTTTGAGTACTTTAACTGATCGATACTGATCCCTTCATTAGGACTCAGTCTTTTATTATAATCACATGGTGTCGCACTCGATTTACACTCACTGTATCCCTAGGTAGAAAGTAGTTGCTCTATATAATGAGTCTGGCTAAGGGAGATGACTTGCCTTTCAAAGCTTACTTTCATACCAAGAATGGTATTAGCAATATCAAGATCTTTCATGTTAAATTCTTTAGCTAAAGTAGCTTTCACGTCACTCACTACAGAGTGATCGGAACCAAGAATTAACATGTCATCAACATACACGCAAATGATGACTATCTTATTTGACATAGAACGATGGTAAAGGCATTTATCTGAATAACTAGACTGAAAGCCATAACTCTTTACCACTTTGTCAAATTTAAGATGCCACATCTTAGGTGCTTGTTTAAGAGCATACAAAGATTTGTTTAGTTTACAAACTTTGTCCTCCAAACCTTTCATGACATACCCTTCCGGTTGTTCCATGTAGATTTCCTCATTTAATTCTCCATTTAGGAAAGCTGTCTTTACATCCATTTGATGCACTACAAAGTGTTCAATAGATGCCAAAGCAAGAAGAATTCTTATAGTTGATAGATGACACACAGGTGAATAGACATCAAAATAGTCTATTCCACTCTGCTGTTTATAGCCTTTAGCTACTAAACGTGCTTTGTATCTGGCTATTGATCCATCACTATTCAGTTTCTTCTTCAATACCCACTTACAGCCTATAGCCTTAGCCCCTTTTGGCAAATGGACTAGCTGCCAAGTGTGGTTCTGTAGCAGAGAGCTCATTTCATCATCTATGGCTTCTGCCCACAATAGAGATTCCCTAGATCTCATTGCTTCCTGATAGGAGAATGGATCATCCTCTAGATGGTAAGTAACAAAGTCCTCACCAAAACTTTTGGGAACTTTATCTCTTGTAGATACTCTAACTGGAGTTTGTTCAACAGTCAGCTGTGGGAAATTAGTGTCAGAAGAGCTTGCTTCAAATTCTACAGGAGACTCTGAAATCATATCTGTAGATCCAGAAACATTCAAGCCATGATCTCTGAGAAACTTGTTCTCGAAAAATTCTGCATCTCTAGATTCTATCACTGTATTAGTAGATAGATCTAAAAATCTATTTGCAGCACTATCTTCCGCACAACCTAGATATACACAAGTAATGGTTCTAGGTCCCACTTTAGGTCTTTTAGGATCTTGTATTCTTACATAAGCAACACAGCCCCAAGTCTTAAGAGTATCATATCTACAAGGACACTTATGCCATATCTCATAAGGTGTCATAGACAACTTAGAGTGCGGCAACCTGTTAAGGATGTGATTAGCAGTTAGAACTGCTTCTCCCCAATAGGAGGAAGGCATGCCAGCTGTAAGTAACATGGAATTTAACATCTCAGTTAACGTTCTATTCTTACGCTCGGCAACACCATTTGATTGGGGGTGAGTAAGGAGCAGTGGTTTCAAGTATTATACCCTCTGAAGCACAAAAGTCCTTGAACCCTGTCATTGTATATTCTCCTCCTCTATCACTTCTTAACCTCTTAATTTTCAAGTTGAGTTGATTTTCTACTCTAGACTTGAAAATCTTAAATTTTTCAAAAACCTCATCTTTCGATATCAACAAATAAACATGACAATATCGAGAAAAATCATCTATGAATGTTAGTAGATACTTCCGACCACCTCTAGTAACGTAATTTCTGAAGTCACAAAGGTCAGAATGTATTAGCTCAAGAAGTTATGTGCTTTTAGAAACCGACTTAAAAGGTTTTCTAGTGATTTTAGCCTGTGCACACACTTCACATTTGTCAAATCGAATAGAAGTATCCAATGGAATGTTGTGAGTTTTAGCTAGATGTTGCATTTTCCTATAATTCACATGTCCAAGTCTATTGTGTAACAACTTTGGATCAATCAAAGTAGAATTCATATGGTTGATGCTATCAGTATCTAAACTCAACCTATACATACCATTAACCATAAATGCACAACCGAAATAACATGAGTTAACAGATAAAGTTACTCCACCATTCATAGTTGAAAAGGACATACCAGCTTTATCAAGTAAACTCATAGATATCAAATTCTTTTTAAGTAAAGGTACTACTCTAACATGTTTCAGAGTTAGTAATTTACCTGAAGAAAGCACCAGATTTGCAGTTCCAGCATGAGTCACCTTTGCCTCACCACCATTACAATTTTCTACGGTGTCTTTCACTTCTATGACCTCAGTGAGTAAGTTCTTGTCATTTGTAGCATGACAAGTAGCGCCACTATCTAACCACCACTCAGAGGAGACACTGGCCTTTCCATTCTTCATCATTCCAATAAAGGCTTGAGGCTCAGATTGACTAATTAACATATTAGTCACAGTTTGTGGTGTGTCATTCTTTGGCTTCTTTTGTAGCTTACACTCTGCTGCCTAGTGACCCCACTTTCCACAGTTATGGCACTTGCCCTTCTTCTTCTTTTTGAAGATAGTCTTTTTGGTCTCTAACTGTGAAGAGGATTCACTTTTTGATGACTTGAACCTTTTCTGAGGTTTGTTGGAATGTGAAACTAAGTTGGCAACTGACTTTTGTTGTCCTTCCTGTTCCAAACTCTTCCTAGATATGTTTTGATCTTCAATGTGTATATATACCTCTTTAATTCATCCAGTCTCATCTGTTCTTTCTGTCCGTGCATTTCAGTCTTGAAAGAACTCCATTCAGCAGGTAGCTTACTCAACACAAGACCAACAAAGAGATTATCGGACAAATCAGAGTTATCCTCTTTCAACCTGTTCCTCATGTTCTCAAGTTCAATTAATTGAGAGGTGATACTCGAATTTATATTGAATTTAAAGTCAAAGAACTTCTCCACTAAAAGAGTTTTAGAAAGCCTCTCTTGTTTTTGGAACTGAGTGTTCAAGTGATCCCAAATCTCTTTTGCTGTCTTAAACTCACTATAAGTCATAGCTAGACGAGGATTTAAAGAGGTTAACAAGTAATCTCTACAAAAATCTTCATCTTTGTTCCATTGATATTCATCAACATCTTCAGTGGTAGATGCAAAATCACTCAGTGCTGTGTAGAATATTTCACGTTCTTTCATGCCAAATTGAACATGTAATTTTCAACCATGAAATTCAGTGACATCAAATGATTGCAGCTTGATAATATCATAGGAACTATGTTTTGCCATTTTAATCAAAGCAAAGACGTAGAAAGAGTGCACCTTAAAGTCCGCGAAGCGCACAAAGTCGAATAATGCCCCTAACCTTGATCAAACTTCTTTGTAGAGATGGAGTTTGCCAAAACAGACCCCAAAAACAGATTCGGAGTGCCCAAAAACCTTAAGATGGACTGCCCTTGTTGCTGGAAGCCGAGAAGTGTCGGAAATTCGCCGAAAGCCGAAAAGTTGTGGAAATTCGCAGGAAGCCGAAAAACGCTGAAACTTCCGGTTGTCGTATCTCAGCCGTCCGAACTCCGTTCAAGGCGTGTGACCACTCAAAACGCTCGTATCGACGAGTAGAACAAGATCCAAGTGGTTTCACACTCTGAAATTGGCTATAATTTCTGGGTTCTTGAATCAAAGATTTCGGCCACCGAATCTTCAAACTCAGATCCCGGCCAACCCTCTGGTCGAAATCAAAAATAAATAATACCTGCGAGTTTGTCTCGACGAGATCTTCGAGTAGACACCTTTCTTGCTCAAATCCGACACACGAATCTAATACTTTAAGATTGTTGGAGGTTATGGGTTTGAGAGAGAAAAATAGTGTTTTGCTTAAAGTATTACACCAAGAGACGTCAAGTTTTGAACGCTCAACAGTGTTACCTCTAGCGTAGGGAAACCCTAGAGTTTATATGTAAGTTATTGGGCTCCAGCCCATATGGGCCCAAAATAACCATACTTTAAACATATTGGGCTTGTATGTGAACATATTATTTGGACTATATTAATAATATATCCAACAATAAGTTCATGTGAGAGCACATTGCTTGTGTCGTGACTTTTAGTTGGAATTTTTCCAAATTTCGCAACGTATGCACTTTGACTTGTATTTAACATGAAGTGCTTGACCTATAAAATGGGCTTATATCGACATGTAATTTTACATATTTATTTTCATAATTTTGAAGTTTCGGATAATATTTTGAATTTTGGCAGGAATGTAAAAAGGTTTCTTTCTACCTTTCGGGAGTCCACGCTAACAAACCCTAGAGCTAGCTTTGCTTTGCGTTTTTTGGGAGAGTACTTGGTTGCTAGCTTCTCCTTCACAAACCTCAATATCAATATGTACCCAAGCTTACCGCTTGTTATCATCGAGTAATCACACGGATACTCCAAGGACTCTATTACCACGAGGACGAACGATGAATCTTTCTTTTATCCAATAACTTACAACTAGTGAGTGGTGCATTAACCTTAATTTGTCCAATAGTATGTATTCATTACTGTGATCATTATAAAATTAACAAGGTTCAGCGTTTCGAGTAGCGGATCCGACTCAGTTCTGTGTAGCAATTGTTCTTTCGCAGTAAGTGGATCGTGAAGAGACCGATGGACGTACACGGTATATGCACTGTTAAAGAAGCCTATGCTATATCTTTAAATCACGAGTAACCTCTGCGGATCGAAATAACTGGCATGTCTCGACGTTGTAATTTTGTAAGCAGGATCATAAAATGAGTAAAGAAATACGAACTGGAACGAACATGCCTTTAAGATGTGTTTTTTATTTTTTTAAGTAACAACGATACATGGACCTAATCAAATCTCTCTCTCTCTCTCTCTCTCTCTCTCTCTCTCTCTCTCTCTCTCTCTCTCTCTTATCCAACTGTTCTTGGATTACTTTAAATGAGGAGTAGTCGAATGTCCCATTTAAATTATTGGTTAATAATGTACAAATATTTTGAGGTTTATCGGGTAGGTAATATGATTAATTAATTTTTCTTTCAATCAGTCATGGAGAATTCTGAGGAGCTAAACCAGGTCTTCGTTTATTTAACGTCTGAAGAAAACCACTATGGTGTCTGTAGGATTCCCTCTCCCGTTCTCTCTCTGCTCGATTGTCTTCTCTTCCTCAGGCAGAGACAGTTTTGAGACCCGAGTGGCTACGACCAAAACTCGCCTCCGCCGTTGTGCCGATGCAGATGGCCCAAAACCCTCTGGCGGGGGCCGTCCCCGGGCAGTGGACAACGGGTCTCTGCGGTTGCTGTGAAGATCCCTCCAACTGTGAGTGCTTTCCCGCGTTGTATACGTCGCTGCTTTCAAAATTATGATGAAGCAAGTGTAAAATATCTTCATTCTGATGAAACTTTCTAGTTCTATTACACGACATAAGCAATCCATCCTTTTATTTGACATCTAAAATTTCACCTTATGAACTAATTAATCTCTATATTCGTGTACAAAGGTGTCATCACTTTTTGCTGTCCCTGCATCACCTTCGGCCAGAACGCGGAAATCATAGACAGAGGAGCCACCTGTAAGCGCACATTTAAGCTTCAAACACACCGTATTTATCAGTTCTTCTCTACATAATCATGATCAGTCGTACCTATACAGTTGATTAAAATGTTCCTCAAGTCTAATGAGAACGTATGTGTGAAAAAAAAATATATCTGCAGCTTGTGTCATGGGCGCGGTCACATGCTACTCGCTCGCCCACGCGGGCGTCGCGTGCCTATATTCGTGCACTTACCGGACAAAACTGAGGGGTTTACACTCGTTGCCAGAAGATCCGTGCGCCGATTGCCTCGTGCACTGGTGTTGCATGTGCTGTGCTCTTTCCCAAGAATATAGGGAGCTCAAAAACCGCGGATTTGACCCTTCCATAGGTAAAACTTCTTCTGAAATCAAGTCGCGATTGCCTGTGTGTTTCTTTACATACCATATTTGCTTGATTAAGCTAATTTCGGTGATGAACATGCATACTTACCATATTGCTCCACGTCTCACAATGCTGAACGACATACTTAATATAGAAATAATTAAGTGACCATCACTAATCAACTGTAAAAATAACATTCTCTTTGGGGACACTAAAAAACAAATAATAAATAATTATAGATTATTGTGGGGTTCACTCATTCAAGAATTTGTGGCTCACAATATATTGTTAGGTAGCCCAAAACAATTATGATAGAAAAGCCTACTTAATATGAGTTGATCTCATATTCCGTCTTTTCAGTAGCGAATCATTATAAACGGTCTCTGCACGTAAAAATCAACGTGTCACAAGACTTATTTTGGTTGAAGATGGTCAATTTCTCTCTTTTTGGCTTCCGGTAACAAACTGAAGTTATGTTCAATCTTTTCTGTCTTAGCTAATGTAGACGATCGATGTATGGCCTTAAGTTTTTCCTTTTCGTGATTCATGATGTGATAAAGGTTGGGTGGCCAATGCCCAGAAGATGAAGCAAGGTGAGGAGACGATGCCTCCGACGATGCAGGGCATGGGTCGTTAACTTTGCTTTTCAGGGCCCATCTAATCCAGAGATTGTCCGTGTGCATTTGGCGCAAATGTGAGCTTCGGGAGAGCTTACGACAGTCGATCATGAGTCGAAAGAGTTGCCTACTTATATTCGCTTTTCCTATTTTTGCCCAAAACATGATTGAATGTCTCTAGTAATTTGTTTCATGGCCCACTTGTTCGCAATTTTAGTTGCATCACCCTTGTTGTTCTGATTTGTTAGATTGGACATTGGAATTGGATGTGTTAATTTGAAGAGGGACATACGTATGACGACAAATTAAGCTTATGTTATGTATTCCTTTTTTTCTTGCCGACTATTCAATTGTAACCAATACTCCGTGTTAGTAGAATTCTGAGAGTTGGTCAATGTTAAAAAGCTGTTTATTAAAACAGGTTACCAGTCACTTGATTTTCCCGTAATTTGGTGGTAATACATTGACAACTCTATGAAATTACTAAATCCTTTTGGCAGTTCACAAATTGTCAACTCTTTTTCTTATCTTTCATTAATTTTTATTTGTCTTTCTTACCAATACCTTAAATTATCAACTTCCATATACATTTATCAATCTTAATTTGAATGACTTACTAACTTTTTTTGATTAAATTAGCAACTAATTCTTGAATTGTCAACTCTCATCTGAGTTGCTTATCAATTTTTATTTATGTTTTTAATTTACCAACTTTTGTTATCGTTTACCAATTTTTATTTACCCTTTTTATAATTCTTTAAATTTATCTACTCTTATATAAGCGTACCAAACTTTATTTGTATGACTTACCAGTTTTTTCCTTTAGGTTACCAATTCAAGGCGATGGGGATATCTACGGTAAAATAGGGGTGAAAAAAGTGTGAGTCTATAAGAAATTACGACCACATTTAGATTATTCAATGTTGTTTGAGTTACCAATTTTACAATCAAATAACCACCTAAATTTTTGTTACTAACTCTATTTTGACTTAATCACAAATGTTTATTTTAATCTTAAATCACCAGCTTGTTTTACCTTTGACAGAAAAAAATTATTTTATTATTTATCAACTTTTAGTTTTTTTTATTGATACTTTAAATTTACCAACTACTATGTGAAATTAACAACCCTTATCGAGTAACTTGCCACCTTTATTCTCTATTAAGTAAACCAACATAAAAGCTTGTCAATAAAAAAATGAAATAAATGATTGGTAACTAAATCAAGTAAAAGTTGATATCCTAGAACTAGTTGTACAACCTAATTCGGAAAAAGTAGATAAATCACTCAAATTAGAGTCAATAGTGTTGAAGATACTGCTGCACTGTTGCCCCAATTAATTCTAATTGATCAATGTACTAATCAGGATCAATTAGGATTTATAAAGTATATATTTTTCCTTAATTAGTTCGACCCTATGTGTAACACCTCCAATTTGGACCAAGACGACCAAAGGTAAATAGTAATGGAATTGGCGAGCGGTCCGGTTCAAGGGTGGGTAATGGAACGAATAGTATGGTCTGAACGAGTGTACCGAGGGTCGATCACGGGTCGTTAATACTTGAACATAGATCGATCGCAAATCGGCCATGGATCATCGTGTTGAGTCAGGTATGTCAAGATAGGCCATGAACAAACCATGTGCCAAGCCAAGAGCCTTATGGCTTGATAGCAGATCAGGCTTTGTGCCAACTGTGCAAGCTAGGCCTTGTGCCCAGTCAACGACCGGTCCTTATGCTCATCAGCTAGGCCACAAACCGGCCTTGTGCCCAGTCATGTGCCAGTCATTGTGCCTCACTTTTGTGACAGGCCTTGCGCCCATCAGATCCAGCTTCGACCTAGTTCCATGCCAAACAGACTTGGCCACGAGCCATGTAATGTGCCGACTATGAGCCCATGAATGTATTCGGTCCATGAATCAGTCCCTTGCTTGTGTGGCCCTGCCTTGTGCTCGGCACACCGTCCATGCAACCCGGCACCGTGCTCCGTGCTCGTGCACTCTGCTTTGTGCCCATGCAGTAGGCCCGATGCCTGTATGGCCTGGCTATGTGCCCATATGGGCCTGGCACTGTATGGCCCGGCTGTGTGCCTATGTGGCCCAACTGTGTGCCAGGCCTTATGCCCAATTAGGCCCGAATGAACAGGCCATGCGCTTGGTTAGTCTGGCCGGTCCGACCTTACAACGTTCAACCTGGACTTTGACTTGGTTATGTTTGGTCATGCTTGGACATATTTTTACCCCAAATCTCAATTCGAATGGGATAGTCGATCATTTTTAGACATGTAAATTTCCATTTACTCAATTCACCTTTGCTAGTATCATAATGGATTTTGGAGGATTGTGCTTAATGAAAAAATTGAACAATAAGCTGGTTGTCCTTAGTGAATTATTGAGTGTCCTTGAAAGGTTAGAACAAGGGTCACACGCCCTAAACTTGGGGAGCAAGAAGCCAAGAAGACCAAATTAAACTTAGGTCAATAATTTAGGGCTAATCATTAGAGAAATAATTATAGTATTCATCCGAACAGCACTAAGATATACCAAAATTTGCGACAACATTTTTGGTGAAACGGCATGAAGACGGACATTGCCAAACATGTTGCTAAGTGCTTGATGTGTGAACAAATCAAGGCTCAACATTGCAAGCATGGAGAATTATTGCAACCACTAGAGATTCTCGAGTGGAAATGGGAATACACTACAATGGATTTTGTAATGGGATTGTGGAGAAGTCGGAGAGGAAATGATTCTATATGGGTAATTGTCGACAACTGACAAAATTAGCCCATTTTCTTCCAGTAAAAAAGGACTTCTCAATGGAAGAATACGCGGAGTTATATGTACGATAGATAATATGATTACAAGTGACGATTATGTCGGATCGAGATCCCAAGTTTACTACTACTTTCTAGCGAAGTCTTCAAACTGTCATGGAAACGAAACTCCAAAATAGTACCGCCTATCATCCGCAAACGGATGGCCAAACAAAAAGGACCATTCAAACGCTCGAAGATATGCTGTGAGCATATGTCGTCGATTTCAAAGGAAGTTGGGGATAGACGCTTGCTTCTCATTGAATTTGCATACAATAATAGTTATCAGCAGAGTATTGATATGGCAATGTTCGAGAAATTATATGGTTGAGCTTACAGGACTCCAGTCTATTGGAACGAGATTAGGGAAAAGAAGGTCACTGGTCCAGAGCTAATCCAACTCACAATAGACACTGTGCAAGTGATTAGGGATAAACTTAGAACTGCCCAAAGTCGACAAAAAAGTTATGCTAATAGGCATCGGAAGCCCTTAGAATTTCAAGTAGGCAACCACTTTTTTCTTAAAATATCACACATGAGGAGTGTGTCGCGTTTTGGGAGAAAAGGAAAGCTAAGCACTAGGTACGTCGGATCATTTGAAATTTTAGAAAGAATAGGGAATTTGGCTTATCGATTGGCATTGCTACCGAAACTTGTTCAGGTGCATGATGTGCTTCATATATCCATGTTGAGAAAATATGAGCCCGATCCAACACACATGCTAAATTTCGACGAGGTCGAATTAGACAGTAAAGTGTCTTATATAGAAGAACCAGTGCGGATTGTGGACCGAAAAGAGCAAGAGTTAAGAAATAAGACAATTCCTAAAGTAAAAGTCTTATGACGCCACCATGGAATCGAAGAAGCCACTTGGGAAAATGAAGAAATCATGAAGCGTTAATACCCACATTTGTTTGAGAAACCAGGTATGTATTTAAATTTTAAAGATGAAACTTTATTAAAGGGGGAGAGTTCTGACAGCCCCAATTTGGACCAAGACGACTAAAGGTAAATAGTAATGGAATTGGTGAGTGGTCCGATCCGAGGGTCAGTAATGGAACAGATAGTATGGTCGCAGTGAACATACCGAGGGTCGACCATGGGTCATTGATACTCGAACGTAAACCAATCGAGAATCGGCCATGGATCATTGCGTTGAGTCGAGTTGGCCATGGACGAGCCATGTGCCAGGCTAAGAGCCTTGTAGCTTGATAGTAGACCAGGTTTTGTGCCGGCTGCGCAAGCCAGGCCTTGTGCCCGGTCAGGGACTAGCCCTTGTACCCGTGTGGCCCAGCCGTGTGCCAGGCCTTGTGCCCAACCAGGCCCGATCGAACAAGCCATATGCCTAGTCCCTCTGGCTGGTCCAACCTTGCACTGTTCAACCCGGACTTTGACTTGGTTATGTCTGGCAATGGTTGGATATATTTCTATACCAAACCTCGATTCGAATAGGATGGTCGATCATTTTTAGAAACGTAAATTCCCATATACTCAGTTCACCTTTGCTAGTATCATAATGGATTTTGGAGGATTGCGCTTAATGAAAAGGTGAAACATAAGTTGGTTGTTCTTAGTGAATTATTGAGTGTCCTTGAAGGGCTATAACAAGGGTCACATGCCTCAAACTTGGGGAACAAGAAGCCAAGAAGACCAAGTCAAACTTAGGTCAATAATTGAGGGCTAATCATTGGAGAAGATCTTATCTTCTAAGATACCTAATAATTGAATATTCTTGAGAGTTCTAGAGGAGCCACACACCCAAGAAACTCGGAGAACAAGAAGAATAGGAGACCAAGTCAAGGAAATTATTGGAAAGCCATTATTAGAAGCCTAGGTGTCCCATTGGCAATTAACGAATAGGATGATTCATATATCCTAAACTTAAGGCATAATGACCCTAATAAGAGACTTGTAAAACAAGTAGGACACTTGTTGGCCAATTGAATCAACAATAATTTGGTCTAAGATTTGGCAAGATTTCCCCTCTATTATTACGCGCTAACTTGATACAAATGATTGGTCCATTTAACAAGATCATTATTAGAGCTTGGCCTATAAATAGGAGAGCTACTATCCCATTCTTTTCTTTCCTTCAACCTTGCACACACTTACTCACTCAGTCTCTTTCTCTCTCGGTCACTCTCTCTCTCGCCCTTCACCATCACCAAACACCCCTTTTTAGGACCACCCCGTGATACTAGAAGTAAGTGAATTCCCTATTATTTGGTTAGGATGTTCTGTTGCATGGTTGAGCTTGAGTGATGACCTTATTTGTAGTGATTTATGCTTGCTTGTGCAATTGTTTGTGTGGCATCCTGAAATTTCATGGCCAAATATTAAAGGACCCTAATGAATTATGGTGCTTATTGACAGAAATTAGGAAAATGAAATTGGGAGTTTAGTGTCACAATTATCTTTTTTTTTTAATCGCGAGTTTAGACTCTTGGGATCAATTACTGTCGAGCCAACTAACCCAACGTCGCCTCGTCCGCACGCCCTAATCCTGTGCCAACCCGTCGCCACCATTTTTCCTTCCCCATCTTTTCCTTGGCCACACCAGATAACCACCCCATCGACCGCCCCTCTCTTATTCCTCTTCCTCTTTATTTCTTTTCTTTTTCTTCCCTCTTCTTTTCTTCCCCTTTTTCTGCTAGGACTTCACCCCATCATGCAAGCAGCCCCCAAATCTCTTCATTTCTTTCCTTTTGTCTTGTTCTATCTTATCTTTTCTCCTCCATGCAAGCCGTGGATGCAAGAAAGCTGTAGGGGGCACTAGACTTTCTTTTTCCCTCTACAATTGGCAAGAGAAAGGTGCCAAGTGTCACCATGCATGCAAAGGGAGCGAAAGGGGCCATCCGAGAAGTGCTTCCTTCTGCTCACCCCTCAGCTGGCTCTCTTACTCTCTTACTTAACTCTCTCTCGCCTTAGCTCAACTCTCTCTCGTCTTTGTCTGGCCGCTCGGAAGACAGCCCCTCCATTGACCAGCAACGGCAGCTGGCCATTTCATCTCCGCCTCGGACCAGTAGCTTGGAAGCGGCCACCACTCTCGCTGGCAAGTGCTCTTTATCACATTATACTAACCTCGATAATGATTACATGTCGATTTGGGTCTCGGATAAGTTTCGAGGTTGGTTGGATTAGCAGTAGGAGAAACCAAGATGTGATAGTTGCTGCACTTGAATGTTTGACTCCGTAGAATAAGCTTCGGTGGATCTAGATTGCTAGGTTAAGTTAGGAAAGGCATTGCATGTTGATTTGAGTTCCTGGTGTGGTAATTTCTTGGCTGTGAAGTGGTGGAGCTCGAGCTGGAAGCATTTTTTTTTTGTGAGTTTGGTCTTGGGATTCCAGGGCTGACCTTCCTAGACGTTCCTTGTTTCCTATTTTTATAAAATATTTTGTGGGCCGAATCTTGCTACCTGTTCTTCTTCAAAGTTGTTCAGAAGATCTTGATTTACAACATACTTAAATTTTAGATTTTTCTAAGTACACATGGATATTATGAAGGGCCAATCTTTTACCGGATCAGAAATGTGTTTAAGGTGGAGACCCTGACCTCTGGACCTTCTCGATTTTTTTATAAAAATATCCACTTCGAATTCGATCATACTTCCTTCACAATATTTGTTCATAGTCCCCTTTTGTACAACATATAAAAATTTCAAGGTGTTTAGACATCATTTGGTATATGAAAAGAGCATTATTTGTAACTCGGTGTTACTGTTTTGATGGACCAGTTCTGGTCTGTTTTCATGCCCTCAAAAGTTCCCTTTCCAGGAGGATTTTAGGATTGTGTTCTTCAGGAAAAATAAGCGTTAAGGTCTCGTTTATAACATGTTCAAATTTCATAATTTTTGGAACTCATTTGCTATGCCTTTGAAATTGATTTTTCAAGTCATGCAAAACTGTCCAGTTTTGCCAGAATACAAAGTTTCATTATTTCTTAGTTGGAATCCTTGGAATTTTGATTTGATGTCTTCGGGAGAGGTAATGTACACGCTCTGAACTTGCTGATGAGATGTTTTCCTTGCATTAGAAATTGTAAATGACATCTCTAAATTTGATGTACTGTATATATGTGAGATGTGTGGGCTTGTAAGTGTGATTGTTCCGTCGGTCCCCATGACGACGATGCCCTAGAGTTGAGATGCCCAGGGGGGGTAACTGGGTGCCCTCGGATGCTTGGGGTGTAACGCAGTTCCCTAAATGTCCTCGCGACACTGAGGTAAGTGCGAGATGCCTGAGGGGGTAACGGGGTTCCCTCGGTTGCCTGGTGGTATAATACGGTTCGCCAGATGTCCTCATGATGCCATGATGGGTGTGAGATGCCTGGGGGGTAACTAGGTTCCCCGGAGGATTTTGTAGCTTGAGTTACTAAATCAAATGCGTAAAATTGTTTGTGATTCACATAACGCATGTAATGAGAATTCGTTTGAATGGCTTTTAGTTGATTGGTAATCTTTTGTCTGGTGATTTATGCCCTAATAAAGAGGGAGTCTTATATATTATAGCTGGTTGTAAATTGGTTCACCTGTCTATCTATTTGACTCGATTGAGATGCATGTCATTATTTGTTTAGTATGGCATGATAGAGTTTACTTGACTGAGTTTTCGCTCACCGTTTGTTGTTGACACCTTTTTCAGATCAGTAGTTATGCCGATCCTCCCCGCCTCTACCTCGATAAGCTACGGGGTGCCAGTTGATTTTGAAAGCCGTCTATTTGAATTCGTGATCTCGGAGTTCCCTGAACTTGTTTTCATAAAATGCATTTTCATTCTGACTGTAAATATTGGGTCCTTAGAGGGACTCGTTCTTTTGGGCTTTGTCGAGGTTTATGCCCTCGATGGGGGACGGTTGGTGGGGCCCCTTCCATACCATGGGCCGGACGAAGATGATGGCAATGCTAGTAGTGGGATCTTTTGAGAACAGCATCGAGGAGGAGGAAGGAGTAGTTTTTTTAAAGACATGACTATTAGTTTTTGGGAATAAAGTCGTGTAGGGATGGGTGATAACTTGTTTGTTTTTTGTTAAGCTTAGTGGGTCGTAGTAGGATAGTCGGGTTGGAGTTGTTGGGTAATCTCTGCGTGTTTTTGAACTCACCTTTGTATCACCCTCATTATTATGTGAAAGATGGATGCTATTTTCGAAATTTGTGTGTCCTAGCATTTCTATATTTATATATTACATTCATGTTATAACTGCTAATCTTTAAAAAAAAGCATCTTCTGCTTGCAAATAATCTGATGATTAATGAGGATTAGAGGATAAATCTCGAAAGGGGTGTGCCTGGGATGCCACAGTTTGTTCTTGCATCAAGGCCGTGAGTCAAGGCACGGATGGGTCACGAAATGGGGCGTCATATGGTCTTGTACCTATGTTGTGATGTGACGGACCGAGTTCAGCTTGGTGCGAATTTATGTTAAGGCTCATAAATTTGGGCCAAGTTCAGCTCTAAGCCGGTGTTCGGCATGGTTGACCAAGCCACAAACCCTAGACTACACCCAACATAATAGGCATTTTGTACCATAGATCATGAAATACACAATCACAGCACACCTTTGGGTTTTGAATGCAAGGAATATCGTTAACAAGATAAGAAATTGGATTGTTTGATGCTTATTGCATGATCACACGAGGGACTAAAGCCCTCACTGATGGATTTCGGGAAGTTGCCGTGACCGACGAATTTCGGAGCGATGCCGTCATCGATGAATTTCGAGACGATGCCACCATCGATGGATTTCGAGGCGATGCGCGATGGATGGATTTCAGATACTTGGTGAATATCGGAAGAACCGATGGGTTTCGATTAAGAAATAATGAATTTTGTGTACTAATCTTGTATGCAACGTTTAAATACCGGGCTTGATGTTCTCTTGCCAGGTGTGCATGACATGTTTAACACATAGGTAAGGTAAGAAGCATTTTGCTATTGATTTGCCATTGACGAGCAAAACGGTAATGGTTGATCTCTTGTTCAATGGCGAGGCTACCTCTTAGTTAAAGTTTAGTGAATTTACTTATTGAGTTGTGACTCACTCTTTATTATTTTCATTTTTGTAGGTATGGCTACACCACTTCTGATTCGCCATGAACGTCTAATAGAAATGCGTGTTTCTGTAATTGACATAGTTGATGTAGAGTCCGAAGTCACGTATCGTAAATTTACCACCACAGTTTGGGTGCAAGAAGATGCTAATGACTTAGTCCCCCACTGCTTCGTAGATTGGTATATCTGGTTTGATGGAAATTTGCTCCGACCCATTTCGGGATTTGGCGAGCCACCTAGAGTCGCTAGTGATGCCGCACCCGAGGGGGCCGCAAGCAAGGCATAGTGAGCCATCCGGATTGGAGGAAGACTAACTTTTGCTTTTTGTGGGGGGTACCGTGGTAGTGGAGCTAGGACTACCCCGGCCACAAAGATAGTACGTAGGAAACCGGATGCAACTTTTTGTGGGGGGAACCGTGGTAGTGGAGCTAGGACTACCCCGGCCACAAAGATAGTACGTAGGAAACCGGATGCAATCCAGATGTAAGTGAACAAGAAGGCCGGTAAGAAAAAGGGGCTTGTAAAATAAGCACATATCATGTAAATTAGTGTGAGCTTGTAAAACATGCTTCCTAACCCATGTTGTTGCTCTTGTTGTTGTTTGTTGAATATAATTGCTTCCGCTTGGACATAACCAAAGTTAAATCGAAACGGGATGTTGTGATGAAAATCCCTGGAGCAAGAATGATCATAACCAGACCAGGACCGAGTGCCACAGTCTTGGTTTGGGGCATGACACTATGTATTATAAATAGGAGTGTGATTATACAATGCTAATATGAGAAAGCAATATATTTTTCCCAATTTCCAATTGCTTTCCATCACTTACTTCTTTGACAAAATTGCTCTCCATCACCTAATTATCTGACAAATACTTTCATGTAAGAGTTGGTAAATTTAATGCGTATTTAAAGAGTAGATAAAATGAAATTAAACAGTATTATTTATTGGGTCATGCATGAGATTAATATGATGGCTAACAATACAAATTTAGTTTAATATAGATGTTAGGGGTGAGCGCGGTTCTAGGGTAGAGTTGGGAATCGGAGAACCAAACCAGAGGGTCTAGTTCGGTTCCAGGTTCCATGGAGAGAAAGTCCGGTTCCCGGTTCCCCATTTTTAGGAACCGGCAGTTCCGGGAACTGAAACCGAAACCAAGAACCAGGATCCCTAAAGGCTAAAACAGAAATTACATTCCTTAATTCCCAAATCTCATTCTTTCGGTCTTTTCTCTCTTCAGTTTCCTTCACTTCTTCCTCGATCTAGAAGGTGGAGACTGTGAGGAAAGACAAAGGAGTGGCTTACCAGTCGAGAGTTGAACGGAGCTCGGCTCTCTCCTCCCCATCCTCTTCTCCGTCGGTGAATGACATTCCGAGTCTTATGGAGGAAGACAAGGGTTTCGCAGGCGTGGTTTTCCCCCAAAATCCAGAACAACTCAGCGGGGGTCTCGAAGGTGATCTTCCCGGTGAGCTCCTTGGTTCTTTTTGGGATTCGCCTCTGTTTCTGATCGTTATTTTGCGTCACTTTCGGTGAGTTTTAGGGTTCGGGATCGAGATTTTGTGCTCGATTTTTTGGAGCTTGTTTGCTGCTGGTTGTCTTGAAGTCTTGTTTTTTTTTTCTCTGAAAGGTTTTTTTTTCTCGCCCTACAATGGCATGGCATGTTGGCTCAAATCCTCACGGGTACGCCGATGTTTTTACAATTTTTTTATGGTGATCATGCTTTGGCTTGTTCGATCTTTCGATTGCCGCTAGTTTTCTTCGGTTCCTGGATTTTAGGTAAAACCTACTTGTCATGATTATTTGCTGATCGCAAGGAAGAATCGGAGGTCGTAGTGCCAATTTCTTCGTCCTTCTTTTTAAATAGTTTTAAATCCATATTCTGGTTATAAATTTGAGGTTAGCTCGCACTAAGCCCATCATTAGCTTTGGCTTCGTAAGTTAGAATATTGATCTACAAGATGAATCGAATTGTAAGGAGCTAATTCGGTTGGGTTTCGATGATTATATCACTATGGACATGTGTGAGGTCAGCGGTTGCTTGTATACGTGGACTTTGGAACGAGAGTTGTATATAAAGTGCTATGGATTATCTTTCTGAAGTCTGTTTCTTTGGTGAGCTTGAAATATAGAAGGAGATATCTTAAGAAAATATCCAGTCATTTGACTTGATTAGTACTCTTTATGAATCAGGGAGGGAGGCAACAGCCATCCCTTGCCACCCCTCCATTTTTCTCTGTTAACAAATAGACTTTTCTCTCCATTTTTCTCTGTTAACAAACAGACTTTTCCCTTGCATTTACAAGCTGTATCCCGAAATGTATGAACTCATGCAAATATTGAGGTTAGATAGAGTAAAACATAGTTTCTAGTGACAGTTGTGTGCAATAAGATGTTGGAGTTGTATTATGATGTGGAAATGTAGTAATTCAACTGAAAGTTAGTTGATTTCTAATGTTAATTGGGATGATACTTTGATTTAGGTTCTTTCGTTCGGATATGATAATTGAAATGACTAGCACGGGTCACCTAGAGGGGGGTGAATAGGTGATCCTAAACAAATCTTTCAATTTTCGCGGAAATAAAATGAAGAACAAAAGAGTCTGAATAAAATTCAGATTAAAGTTAGATCTGATGAACGAAATACTGAAATGCAGAAAGTAAAATGAGAGATGAGGAAAAGAGAATCTGCACACAGATGTATAGTGGTTCAGCTTATGGCAAACCTACGTCCACTCTCCCACGCTTACAACCTACTGGCTGGATTTCACTATGTAATCAATAGGAATTTACAGACTTTGAGTCTCAGAACTATTGTGTATGATAGGACTCTCTATCTCACACAAATACTCTTTACAAAGTAATCCTCAAGATCTTGATCTTAAGTTCAGAATGACAAGAGGACAGATTGGAGTAAACTCAGACTTTGGACTTGTTGATTCTTGAATCTCTCTACCTTCTGCTGCTCATGTTCTCCTTAAATACTCCTCTTCATCCACACTAGCCGTTGGACAACTCACAGAGGATCATTTTCCAATCTTCACCTTGGACAGATTTGTAAACTAAGGATTGAGTAGCCGTTAGTTGATAGATTCTGAATCCCACTGATTCTGGTCGCCCATACAATCAGAATCTTGGTTTCCAAAAGTAGAGTTTTTGTCCGTTGTAGATCATTCTTGTCTTAGTATTTGATTGTCAATCAATTTGATTACGATTGAACAAACCAATACTTTCCTTCTGTGAAATCCATTCCAGATCACTAGCTGTTATTCTTCGTTCTAAGTTTTGCTTCTAAAGAATTACTGCGTCTTCGTCTACTTCTGAAAAATTTCAGCTTCTACGTCTGCTTCTGAAAAATTTCAGCTTCTGCGTCTGCTTCTAAATTTTTCTGAATCTCAGAACTTTATCTTTTGTGGGTCTTCAAGAACTTATAGAGTCTGAATTATTTCTGCGTCTGGAAAATATCTCAGAACTTAAATAATTCTTCTTAACTTGTAAAATCTGAAAAACTTCATTCTTAGCTTCCAACATATATTCCTGAAATGAGAAGGTTCAGAATAAGTATCAGATTTACAAATATTATGGAAGGTTTTGTCAACTTCAAAATTAGTAGGAGTTTTCCTCAACAATCTCCCCCTTTTTGATGCTGACAAAAATTTTCTGCAGATTGAATCAATTTAAAATAAATTGGAAGTAAGTAATCATATTCAGCGCATTAAATCACAAATTGAAAGATCAAACTCTGTTGTTGAAATCTGTGCTTCTTTTCTTCCTTTGTCTATAACCTGTATTGAATCTGCATATAAATTCTCCCCCTTTTTGTCAACAGCAAAAAGATAAATATAGAGAATATAAGGTATTTATATTTGAACAATCAAATAGACTAACAATAAATGTTAGTGAAAATTACAGACCAAAAGAACGAAATAGGAATTTGGAGAGAAATTGTTTGTAAAAAACAAGCTAATGTTTTGAAGGAGTACGAATGAGTTGAAAATTTTTCAATATAGAGACAGCCTCTTCAATCTTTGAACTACATTGACCCACTGCTTTCTCCATGTTGGATGAGCATTGAGCAATGGCCTCCTCCAGTTTTGCTTTGTCTGCAGCTGCTTGAAGTTGTTGAAAGTGAGAGTTTTCCTCAACCATTTTCTGCAGATTCTTGACTTCTTGTTCCAGTGAAGCTTGTTTGTCTTTGATTTCAAACAGAAGTGTGAGGATGTTCTGATCAGTAGAAGACTGTCCTTAGACATTGTCTCGCTCAGTCTGTTCGAACCCCTGTGTTTCTTCTGGAGAAATCTCTCCCTGAACAGGTGCTTGTTCGTCAGAGACATGATCTGTAAAAGTTGGTTCTGAAACATTTGGAACTGGTTCTGCATCATGTTCTGGAACATTAGCATGTCCTGCATTAAGGTGTTCTTAATCTGCTTCATCACTTTCATCTTGCAGAAGGATTTTTCTTTTCTTGTACACCTTCAGTGGGGCTGGAGATTCTTTCCTGCTTGCTGACCCTGCATCTTTTCTCTGCACTGACCTTTTGAAACTTGACTTTTCAAAAGCTTTTGGTTCAGACTAACTAGCCTCTGTTCCCTTTATTCTTTCCCTTACATCACCAAATTGATTCATTTTGGAGAGCATTTTCTCCCCCAACAAACATACAAGGAATAGAGTTTTGGCGCAATTCAACAGGAATTGATATATTGAGGAACATGAAAATTCGAGTGATGAGGGCCCCATAGGGCAATTGTCCCTTGTCTTTCTGTAATGCCCTGCACATGTGAAAGATAATGATATGGGGGAGAGAGAAAGGCTGACCTTCAAGATAGCCCAGATGAGCTTAATTTCGGATTTGGAGAGGTCAGTTTTTGAGGCAGCCTTGGGCTTCAAGCAGTTTATGATAATCTTGTGCAGAATAATTGATTTTCGAGACAGGTCAGAGTAGGAGAGATGCCTGTTTGAATCTTGAGCAAAATTTGGATTTTCAGATACAACCTTGGAGGCATCTGCAAAACTTACGTCCAACGGAGTGAACTTGGAGTATTTTGCTCCAATTATTTTTCCCAACATATCAGCCTTCAAGTCAAATTTCTTGTCACCGACAGAGAACTGTAGCCAGTTTGGTGACAGAATGGAGAGATTGGAATAGAAGTATGCAGTCAAATCAGTATAAACATCTGCAGACTGAAGGCAAAACTCGAAAATGCCTATCCTTTCAAAAAGATGTCTAACAGGAAAACCAGCCTTGGCTAGACAGGTGAAGTCCACAGTCCTGTGATTTATAACACCTCGAGCAAGTAAAAGCTGATAACATGTATGGTGCTCAGGACTTCTAAACAATTCGTCTATCCCTGGCATTCTAGATGCTATCCTCAGTTTCTTTTCAAAAAGCTCGAACAACCGAGCGTCATCTTCAGGAACGACAAACTTTGAGGAGGATTTAGGGCTTACCACATGCTTTGTTACAGACTTTGTTACAGACGGAGTGGATGGTTCTCTGACTTTTTCTTTCCCCTTTCTGGAGTGATGCAAAGTAGGGGTTGTGTTAGCAGGGTTGCGATCAGTCCCAGCAGAAAGCTTAGAATACTCTTGAACGAGATGAATTTCCGACCAAAAATGGTTGTCTTTAAGACATTTTAGAAGAGTCTCAGCAGCAGCATTACCCCTCTTCAACCTTTGATAATTTTGCCATAAGAGCTTGATGTTTTTACAGCTAAAATCTGTCACCTTCTGGTTTGGATGAAGACGATCGAGGCAGTGGCGTAGCATGAGCAGTTTCTTCGAGATGATCCGATTCTGTGTCTGATAACTCCATAAACTCTGGCGGAGCAGAAGATTTAGATTCTTGATTCAAGATTCGTGAGGATCTTCTCTTGAAAGGCATTTTAAAGTCTTCTTGATCAAAAAGTTTTGATCTTTGGAGAAGGAAGACGAGGAGGGTCTCTGAGAGTCGAAAAAGGTTTGAGCAGAAAATTGTACTGATGAGTGTTTTGGAAACAAACGAAAAAAATATATAAACGTGAAAGACGGATTTTTGGAAATAAAAGGTTATTTTAGAAAGTAAGAAACAAGCCAAAGTAAATAGAAAGGAAATATATTTTCTGAAGCATAAAAGATCAGAATATTATTAGATAATATTTTAATAATCATATAAGTTTGAATACATACCTGATTTGCTTCCAAATATAACAAATATGAACATATCCTGCCAAAAATATTCCCGCCAAAATTTAAACTGTGTACATACCGTTCATGAGAGTCTGGAAAAAATTCAAACCGAGATCACTTGAGTCTGAAGAATATTCTTGTCTGTTAAACACTTCAAGAAAGATAAGTAATGCACAGTTTGTTTCTAATAAATTCGAAAGACGATTTATCAAGGGGTTTTGTGAATATATCAGCTAGTTGATTCTTAGAATCAATAAATTGAATATTCACATCACCATTTTACACATGATCTCTAATAAAATGATGTTTGATCTCAATATGCTTGGCTCGAGAATGAAGAATGGGATTCTTAGTGAGATTGATGGCACTGATATTGTCACATCTGATTGCAACATTTGAGTCTTCAATAGCAAAATCTCGCAACTGCTGCTTCATCCACAGAATCTGTGCACAGCAACTTCCTAAGGCTACGTATTCTGCTTCTGCTGTTGATAGTGCAACTGTGTTCTGCTTCTTTGAATACCAGGATACTAACATATTTCCAAGCAGTTGGCATGCACCTGTAGTACTTTTCCTGTCCACTTTACATCCGGCCAAGTCAGCATCTGAATAACCAGTAAGAGTAAAATCTGAATCTTTGGAATACCAAAGACTTAGCATTGGATAAGTTCCAATGTATTTGATTATCCTTTTTACTGCAAAAAGATGTGATTCCTTTAGATCTGACTGAAATCTCACACACATACAGACGCTAAAAAGTATGTCAGGTCTAGATGCAGTAAGATATAATAGAGAACCTATCATGCTTCTATATACCTTCTGATCAACCTTTTTACCATTTACATCTTTGTCTAGCTTGGATGATTGAGGCATTGGAGTGTCTGTTTTCTTGCAATTCTGCAGACCAAACTTCTTGACAATCTCCTTGGCATATTTTTCTTGGCAAATGAAAGTACCATCTTTCATTTGTTTCACTTGTAAGCCAAGAAAGAATGTTAGTTCTCCCATCATGCTCATCTCGAACTCGTTCTGCATATTTTTAGAGAATTCCTTGCAAAGCAATTCATTAGAAGATCCAAAGATTATATCATCAACGTATATTTGAACAAGTAGAAAATCCTTACCCTTTCTCTTAACAAATAGAGTTGTATCTACCTTACCTTTTGTGAAACCTTTTTGCAGAAGGAAATTACTCAACCTTTCGTACCAAGCTCTGAGTGCCTGTTTCAGACCATAAAGGGCCTTTTTGAGTCTGTAAACATAACCAGTCTTTCTTGGTTCTTCAAAACCAGGTGGTTGTTCCATATATACTTCTTCCTTAATGTATCCATTCAGGAAAACACTTTTCACGTCCATCTGAAAAAGTTTAAAGTTATGGAAACAAGTATATGCTAATAATAGCCGTATGGCTTCTAACCTTGCAACTGGTGCATATGTTTCATCATAATCAATGCCTTCTTCTTGAGAGTAGCCTTTTGCGACCAATCTTGCCTTATTTCTTGTGACCTTTCCTTTGTCGTCCAGTTTGTTTCTGAATACCCATTTTGTTCCAATTACTGGATGGTTTTTGGGTCTTGGCACAAGCTCCCATACTTCATTGATTCTGAACTGCTGCAGTTCTTCTTGCATGGCTTCTATCCAGCTTTCATCTAATAAAGCTTCTTCAACATCTTTTGGTTCTATTTCAGATATCAATGCCAAGTTGCTGATATTCTCCTTCTGTTTGGATCTGGTTTTGATACCATCTTCTATTTCTCCAATGATGAGGTTTTTCGGATGACTAGACTTATGTTTCCAGTTCTTATCAAATCTTTCCTTCTGAATATCTGCAGACTCTGAATTTTCTGGTTGTGTCTGTATATTGTCTTCTTTTCCATCTTCTATAGAATCTTCGATCTTTTGAGATTCTAAATGACCTTCAGAAGATACTTGAATGTGGGAAGGTAATTCAGATTCATCTTTGTGAGTCAGAATGTTTTCTTCAAACCTTACATTCATTGTTTCTTCCACAGTCTGGGAATTTTTGTTGAATACCCTGTACGCTTTGCTTGTAGTAGAATATCCAAGTAAGAAACCTTCATATGCTCTATCATCAAACTTACCAGGGCGATCATTTGAGTTTTTGAGAATAAAGCATTTACAACCAAACACTCGAAAATATGAAATACTAGGCTTTCTACCTTTGAAAAGCTCATAGGGGATTTTCTCAAGAATGGGTCTGAGAAAGACTCTGTTAATAATGTAACATGTTGTAAAAACTGCATCTGCCCAAAAATGAAAAGGAATCCTGCTTTCAATCAACAAAGTTCTTGCCATTTCTTACAAGGAACGATTTTTCTTTTCCACAACACCATTTTGTTCTGGTGTGTATGGAGTAGAAAAATTATGTTGAAAGCCATTTTCCTCACAAAAGTCTGAAAAACTTTGATTTTCAAATTCTCCCCCATGATCAGTTTTAATGCAGGAAATGGTATAGCCCTTTTCATTTTGAACTCTTTTTGCAAATTTTGTAAAATATGAAAATGCCTCATTTTTATGTGCAAGAAAGAACACCCATGTAAATCTAGTAAGGTCATCAACAATAACTAAACAATATCTCTTACCACCAATACTTTGTGTTCTGGTTGGTCCAAACAGGTCCATATGAAGAAGCTGCAAAGCACGATCAGTTGAAACATGATGTATTGATTTGAAAGAACTTCTTACTTGTTTTCCTAGCATGCAGGCATTGTGTAATATCCCGGACCTACCGCCCCACGTGATATTGTCCGCTTTGGGCCAAGCCCTCACGGTTTTAAAACGCGTCACTGTAAGAAGAGGTATCCACAGCTTATAAAGCCTGCTTCGTTCCCCTCTCCACTCGGTAGGGCGATGTCACGCCTCGAACCCCACGGACACGCGACATCCTGCTATGGTCATTATGATGTGACGTCCCAGGACTCGTCGCCGACCCTTCATTTTATCTTTTAATTACGCATGCGGAAACGAACACAACAATCCCCGGACAAACAACAAATAGGGATAGCAAAGGAAAACAGACATAACAGAAGCCATTTTTAATATTTACTTGATTAATCCCTGGGAACAGGTTTACAAGCCCACTTCGGGCATTTCCACAAAAAGCCAGCAAAAGACAAAGGCCAGGGTTAATCTACTTCATCAACAGGTCGAACTCCAAAAAGATAGCTTCCAAACACCCCGAACCAAACTGGGTGCACCAACACGCTAAGGGCCTGAAAAAGGGGTGAACAACAACAATGAGACGAATGTCTCAATAAGTTAACGGCCTAAGCCCCGCTTAGGAGGCCTACTCGCACGGGGGTCCCTAATCAAGCAACACAGCACCAACAATACATTATTAAACAACCACAGGCATCCTTACCTCGCCTTGGTACACACGTTGATAAAATGCATATATCCCATACTCGAAGCATTTAGCGAGATTTTCCATGCATTAATGCAACACAGTCGCGCGTGTCTCGATTATAAGGCAAAACCCGCTTGGGCACGTCCCATACCATGCCTAGCAGTTTCTACCCCATAATCAAGCACTATGCATCACACGTATTCCAATTATTACGCCCCCTCGGGGCCACCACACATCAAGCGATACGCAGCAAGATGGCGGTCTACCGGTAAAAACCGGGCTCCGTCCCGCCCCGTCGGGCACGGCTTCGTCAAACGATACACAGGATGACGGCATTCCAATACGGCAACATCAAACGATACACAGTAAGATGGTATCCCGTAAGTAGCATCAAGTCCGGCCTCGGGCCGCGACGAGGCATCCGGGGTATCGGCACTCCAGATTATCCCCAGGCATCCGATAAATCGGGCATCGTCAAGCGATACACAGCAAGACGGCTCCAACGTGTGACCACACGAGCACACAAGCATTCCGGCCAATTATTATCTTCTCAATTAGCCCATACGTTCATGAAGAGTGCTCATATTAATGCCATACAACAATATCACATGGTCACACATGCGAACAGTAAATAAATTTTCACAAGCTTCGATATCAAACACGAACATCAACCACCAATCATCACTAACATTATTTGGCATAACAGAATAAAAATAATTAAATTCCAAAACCCCATAAATTTTTCTTGAAAACTTCCAATCAGAACATATTGTCACGTAAACAATTTACTACGACAATTCGCGACAAAATCACCAACATTCAAACCGGAAATAATAATTTGAAATTATAAATTTTCCGAAATAATAATAATAAATAAATTCGAAATTTAATTATTTAATAATATCCGAGAATAATTAAATTTTCCAAAATTCAAAATATTTTCTCGAATCGAAATCATTCAAATCATTTTCTAAATACGTCAATTTATACGGCAAAATCCAACATCGGCATCATAATTGACGCTAGAAAATTTTCCGAAAATAATAATATTTAATTTTTGGAATTAATTATTTAATAATAAAATAATAATATTTAATTCGGAATTAATTTATTAAATAATAAAATAATATTTAAAATTCTGAAAATAAATAATTTAATAATAATAACCAATAACAATAAACTAATCAACAATTTATATCCTAAACATCATTAATTAAACACTAATCCATAATTACACATAATCCTAACTAAACCAACCTAATACTAACCTAAACACTACTTAAACTACCCTAAGCAAGTTTAACACCCTAAACGAAGGATTAGGGGTTAACTTACCTAGTTAATGCCGGCAAAGGCGCGGGAACAACGGCGGCGGCGAGGGCGGTCCGCGGCGGCTCCGGTTCAGACTCGGCGACCGGCGGACAACGGCGAAGGACAGCCGCTGTGGGGGCTGATTCAATGCGGCCTAGGCGGTTTCGGGCGGAACTGGCGGCTGGTGGCGGTGTCCTGACAGCCGGGACGGCGGCGGTGGCCAGCGGCGGCGGCCGTCCGACGAGTGACGCTACTCACGCGCGGCTTGGGTGAACCGGCGACGAGGGGCTCCAGGCGGCTAGGGCGGCAGCGACGTGCGGAGGTTGAGCTGGCTGAACGGACGGGCAAGCCGGCGTGGTCGGTCCGGCGAGGGGCGATCGCGGGCAACGGAAGCCAGACGACGCGGTGCCAAGGGGGAGAGGAAAAAGGAAGCGGCTGGGGGTGAAGCGTGGCGGCGGAGCAGCGAGCGGTGACTGAGGGCGGCGACGTGCGGCGTCGAGCGGAGCTAGTCCGGCGAGGGGCATCGGCGGTGACCAGCAAAAACAGAAGCCAAAAGCGGAAGGTGCACGGGCGGAAGCAACGAGGGAGAAGAAGAAAAGAAGGAAGAAAAAGGAAAAAGAAAAGAAAGAGGGAGAGGAGAGAGAAGGAGTTGGTGGGGTAGGTGAGGGGGAGGTCAGACGTAGGGGGGAGGGGTCAGCGGGAAAGGGGGAAAAGAGGGGGAGGAGAGAGAGAGAGAGAGAAGCAAAATCAAATCGCAATAATTGCGATCCAACGGACACGGTTTAAACCCGAAAACGATCCGACGGTCCCAAAAAAAATCCTAATTAATAATTTTAGGATTTGGGTAAAATTGTGTTAATAAAAACACACTGCGAGGGTGGTCTACCAGTCCAAATTCGTACCCGATCAAAATTCACTTTTCACATTAACCTTGTCAATTTCGGGATTGGCCACAACAATATCGACACCGTCTAATTAAATTCGTTCCGGAATTCCGAGAAATTCGACACCAAAGTTCGGGTTCTAAATAACGGTCAAATTTGATCGAGTGCGTTTCTAGCGAAATCTCTAATTTAAAAATTTAAAATAACCGAGAGTGATCAGTTCCCGGGCGAGATTTTACTATAAGCACACTGACGAATTACACGTTTTATAAATCCCAAAAATGGGTCGAAATTCGGAATGTTACAATTCTTCCCCCCTTACAAAAATTTTGTCCTCGAAATTTACAATCCAACCCAATTACTCAAACAAATGAGGATATTGGTATCGTATCAACTCCTCGCTTTCCCATGTTGCACCTTCGGTTCCATGGTGCTCCCAAATCACCTTGACCATCGGAATTGTCTTGTTCCGTAACACTCGTTCCATTCTGTCATCAATCCTGACCGGCCTTTCCACGTACGACACTCTGTCATCCACTTCTATTACATCATGATTCAACACGTGAGTCGGATCTGGTTCGTACTTCCTTAGCATAGACACATGGAACACATTGTGCACCTGAGATAAATTCGGTGGCAGTGCGAGACGGTAGGCCAAAGTACCGATTCTCTCTAAAATCTCGAATGGACCCATGTACCTCGGGCTTAACTTTCCTTTCTTGCCAAACCGTGATATTCCTCTCATCGGTGACACTTTAAGGAAAACATGGTCTCCCACTTGAAATTCCAAGGGCCTACGTCTCCGGTCTGCATAATTCTTTTGGCGACTTTGAGCAGTCCTTAGCCTATCCCTGATGACTTTGACAGCATCCGACGATTGTTGCACCAACTCGGGTCCCGAAATTTTTTGTTCTCCAACTTCGTTCTAACAAACTGGAGTCCTACAGGGTCTGCCATAAAGTACTTCGAAAGGTGTCATTTTGATACTTTGCTGATAGCTGTTGTTGTACGCGAATTCAACAAGATGTAACTGTTCTTCCCAACTCCCTTTGAAATCCAGGACACAGGCTCGCAGCATATCCTCGAGAGTTTGAATCGTTCTCTCGGATTGTCCATCTGTCTGCGGATGAAAAGCAGTGCTGTACTGCAGCTTTGTTTCCATGGCGCCTTGAAGACTCTTCTAGAATGTGGCGGTGAATTTGGGATCTCGATCTGACGTGATTGTCACCGGCACACCATGAAGACGAACTATGTGCCTTACGTACAACTCAGCATACTTGTCCATGGCAAAATCCTTTCGCACCGGAATAAAATGAGCAGACTTTGTGAGTCTATCTACCACGACCCAAATGGAATCATTACCTCTTTGACTCCTTGGTAAACCCATTACGAAATCCATCGTGATATGCTCCCATTTCCATTCTGGTATTTCCAACGGTTGCAATAATCCACCAGGTTTACAGTGTTGAGCCTTCACTTGTTGACACGTTAAACATCTAGCCACATGCTTGGCAATATCTCCTTTCATGCCATTCCACCAATAATACTGGCGAAGATTCTAATACATCTTTGTGCTGCCCGGGTGAATACTGTAGTTACTGCGATGAGCTTCCGCTAAAATTTCTTCCTTCAGTCTTTCATCATTGGGCACACACAATCGTCCACGAAACTTCAAGATCCCATCCTCGAATACTTGAAAGTCAGATTTTCTCTTACTTGCGTCTATTTGCAGAATCTTTTGCAATTCAGGATCTGAGGGTTGTGCTGCTTTAATCCTGGTTTGCATTTCAGGCTCAATCCTGAGAGTAGCCATTAAACTCGAGAGGTGACTCACTTTGAACTTGAAATCTGAGTCCCGAATTCCTTCAAGCAAAATCCATTCTCGAATCATCATATGCGCAATCGAGGACTTTCGACTCAACGCGTCAGCTACCTTATTAGCCTTACCCGGATGATACAAAATGTCACAATCGTAGTCCTTAAGCAGCTCCATCCATCTACGCTGTCTCATATTCAATTCTTTCTGTGAAAACAAATACTTCAGACTCTGATGATCTGTATAAATATGAAACCTTTCTCCGCACAGATAATGCCTCCAAATCTTAAGCGCGAATATGATAGTAGCCAATTCCAAGTCGTGCGTCGGATAATTCAATTCGTGTGGCCTTAATTGTCGGGACGCATATGCCACAACTCTTCCATGTTGCATTAAAACGCATCCCAATCCTTTGTATGACGCATCGCTGTAGATCTCATATCCTCCTGAACCAGACGGTAAAGTTAGAACAGGCGCAGTAGTTAGCTTCTGCTTAAGCTCTTGGAAACTACGCTCGCACTTATCTGTCCATTCGAACTTCGTGTCCTTTTTCAGTAATCGTGTCAAGGGCATGGCTATAGCAGAAAACCTTTCCACAAATCTCCTATAATAGCCAGCCAATCCCAAGAAACTCCGAACTTCAGTTACCGTCGTTGGTCTAGGCCAATTCATAACCGCCTCAATTTTAGCCGGGTCTACTGAAATTCCTTCCCTAGAAATCACGTGTCCAAGAAAAGCCACTCGAGTTAACCAAAACTCGCATTTACTAAACTTAGCATACAATTTATGATATCGAAGAGTCTGTAGCACTATCCTCAAATGCTGTTGGTGTTCCTCTAAACTCCTCGAATACACCAAAATGTCATCAATGAACACGATCACAAACTTGTCCAAATACTCCTTGAACACCCTGTTCATCAAGTCCATAAAAGCTGCAGGCACATTTGTTAGACCAAATGGCATCACGGTAAATTCATAGTGTCCATAGCAAGTTCTAAATGCCGTCTTTGGTATATCCTCTTTTCGAATCCTCAACTGGTGATAACCTGTCCTCAGGTCTATCTTTGAGAATACCGAAGCTCCTTGAAGTTGGTCGAACAAATCATCTATCCTGGGCAACGGATACTTATTCTTAACCGTCACCTGATTGAGTTGCCGATAGTCGATGCAAAGGCGCAATGACCCGTCTTTCTTCCTTACAAATAGAACTGGCGCTCCCCAATGTGACGCACTAGGACGAATAAATCCTTTGTCCAACAATTCCTGCATCTGAACCTTTAACTCCTTCAATTCTGATAATGCCATTCTGTAAGGTGCCTTAGAAATTGGCTCTGTTCCAGGGGCTAACTCAATCATAAATTCTATTTCCCTTTCTAGGGGCAATCCAGGCAATTCTTCAGGGAAAACGTCCGAAAATTCTCGCACCACAGCAATGTCTTGCATCATTGGTTCCTCTACCAAGGTGTCAACTACAGTCGCCAAATAGCCTTGGCAACCCTCATCCAATAACCGAGTAACTTCCAATGATGAGATTAAAGGGATCGAAGGTCCTCCTCGATTCCCGACAAACTCAAAACCGACACTCCCTACTGGCTCAAACTGTATCGTTTTACTATAGCAGTTTACCGTGGCTCGTTGCTTGGTGAGCCAATCAATCTCAATAATCACGTCGAAATCAAACATCGTCAAAACAATCAAGTCTATACTGTCCTCATGACCACCAACAGATAACTTGCAACCAGTACAGCCTACTGCAGACATTATGCTATCCTTTAAAGGTGTAGAAATACTATAGACTACTCCCAGTGGTCTCGGACTTAACCCTGCTAATTCTACAAACTGCTTAGCCACAAACGAATGCGTAGCTCCAGGATCAAACAAAGCATAGGCAGCATGGTCGTGTAATGAAACCGTACCTGTAATGACGGCAGGCGAGTCCTCTGCCTCCTTCCTTGTGACAGCATAGACCCTTCCTTGCACTTGGGGTCGGTTGAACTGGTTCGGCGGGGCACGACTTGCAGGTTGTCCTGCTTGCTGCACTGGTATTTGCGCTCCAGCAGTCTGGCGTGGACAGTCTCTCACGTGGTGGCCGTGCTGGCCACATCCAAAACAAGCACCCGTCCTCATAGGACACGGGGCTGATCCATGGTGTCTTCCACAGGATCGACAGGGGCCGTTGTTGTTGTTGTACACCGGTTTCCTCACTCCACCTTTCTTGTTATGAGGGATGGGAAATCTACCTCCTGCCATCGGCTTCTTCCCAAACCGACGGTTATCCTTGTTTAGCATAAACCGCGATCCAGACGCGGCTGTCTTCTCGGCCAAGTTCCTCTCTATCAGTTGTGCCCTCTCATATAGCTCATCATAGTTCTTCAGATTCAGGGGCACCAATTAGTCCTTAATCTCTGGTTTCAGCCCATCCCTAAACCTCCTTGCCTTGTCTACCGGGTCTTCAATCAACCTTGGGGCGTATTGCGACAGCTCAGCAAACCTTGCTTCGTACTGGTCTACCGACAACTGGTTCTGCCGGAGATGCTGAAACTCATTCATTTTCTGCTCTCGAGCGCAGTCCGAAAAATACTTATTGAAAAAGGCTCCCACAAAGGCACCCCACACCCGGGCCGTACCTTCGGGAAATACCCTCCTCTGGGTAGCTTCCCACCAAGTACTGGCATTACCTTGCAACTGATAGACTGCCAGTGTCACCTTATCTTCATCCGTACACCTCAGTAAGGCAAAAACTTTCTCCAACTCCCTGATCCAAAGGGTTGCAGCCTCAGGATCACCCGCGCCAGTGAACTTGGGTGGCTTGAGCTTCAGAAATTGCTCCACCAACTTATGCATGGGCTGATTCCCATTTCCATTACCAGCTAACGGGACATCTACAGGCACAGGTACAGGTGCAGGCACGGCAGCGGCAGCGGCAGCGGCTTGATTCTGAGCCTGCTGCCCTATTAAGGTCTCTAAGGCCCGCAGGATCTGGTCCAATCTAGGATCCCCTGGTGTTCTCCTTCTGGCACTAGCCTGACCTGTCTCGGCCCTCCTCCTAGGGGCCCTTGGTTCAGGATTATCCATCTTGCAGGATTTTTACCGAAACCTGCTTTCCAATTCCAACCAGGAATTAGAATTTCTAAACAACCCACTGAAAAACAGGAAAGCTAACAATCAAGCACAGGCATTTAGTGTCTTCCTAATTCACTATCCCAAAACCCATCGCACCTTATCACTCCAGGTCTCGACCCAACTTAAATCGAGCTGTCCTTGCTCTGATACCAACTCGGTAGGGCGATGTCACGCCCCGAACCCTACGGACACGCAACATCCCGCTATAGTCATTATGATGCGACGTCCTAGGACTCGTCGCCGACCCTTCATTTTGTCTTTTAATTACGCATGCGGAAACAAACACAACAATCCCCAGACAAACAACAAATAGGGATAGCAAAGGAAAACAGACATAACAGAAGCCATTTTTAATATTCACTTGATTAATCCCTGGGAACAGGTTTACAAGCCCACTCCGGGCATTTCCACAAAAAGCCAGCAAAAGACAAAGGCCAGGGTTAATCTACTTCATCAACAGGTCGAACTCCAAAAAGATAGCTTCCAAACACCCCGAACCAAACTGGGTGCACCAACACGCTAAGGGCCTGAAAAAGGGGTGAACAACAACAATGAGACGAATGTCTCAATAAGTTAACGGCCTAAGCCCCGCTTAGGAGGCCTATTCGCACGGGGGTCCCTAATCAGGCAACATAGCACCAACAATACATTATTAAACAACCACAGGCATCCTTACCTCGCCTTGGTACACACGTTGATGAAATGCATATATCCCATACTCGAAGCATTTAGCGAGATTTTCCATGCGTTAATGCAACACAGTCGCGCGTGTCTCGATTATAAGGTAAAACCTGCTTGGGCACGTCCCATACCATGCCTAGCAGTTTCTACCCCATAATCAAGCACTATGCATCACACGTATTCCAATTATTACGCCCCCTCAGGGCCACCACACATCAAGCGATACGCAGCAAGATGGCGGTCTACCGGTAAAAACCGGGCTCCGTCCCGCCCCGTCGGGCACGGCTTCGTCAAACGATACACAGGATGACGGCATTCCAATACGGCAACATCAAACGATACATAGTAAGATGGTATCCCGTAAGGAGCATCAAGTCCGGCCTCGGGCCGCGACGAGGCATCCGGGGTATCGGCACTCCAGATTATCCCCAGGCATCCGATAAATCCGGCATCGTCAAGCGATACACAGCAAGACGGCTCCAACGTGTGACCACACGAGCACACAAGCATTCCGGCCAATTATTATCTTCTCAATTAGCACATACGTTCATGAAGAGTGCTCATATTAATGCCATACAACAATATCACATGGTCACACATGCGAACAGTAAATAAATTTTCACAAGCTTCGATATCAAACACGAGCATCAACCACCAATCATCACTAACATTACTTGGCATAACATAATAAAAATAATTAAATTCCAAAACCCCATAAATTTTTCTTGAAAACTTCCAATCAGAACATATTGTCACGTAAACAATTTACTACGACAATTCGCGACAAAATCACCAATATTCAAACCGGAAATAATAATTTGAAATTATAAATTTTCCGAAATAATAATAAATAAATTCGAAATTTAATTATTTAATAATACCCGAGAATAATTAAATTTTCCAAAATTCAAAATATTTTCTCGAATCGAAATCATTCAAATCATTTTCTAAATACGTCAATTTATACGGCAAAATCCAACATCGGCATCATAATTGACGCTAGAAAATTTTCCGAAAATAATAATATTTAATTTTTGGAAATTAATTATTTAATAATAAATAATAATATTTAATTCCGAAAATAACAAAATAATATTTAATTCGGAATTAATTTATTAAATAATAAAATAATATTTAAAATTCCGAAAATAAATAATTTAATAATAATAACTAATAACAATAAACTAATCAACAATTTATATCCTAAACATCATTAATTAAACACTAATCCATAATTACACATAATCCTAACTAAACCAACCTAATACTAACCTAAACACTACTTAAACTACCCTAAGCAAGTTTAACACCATAAACGAAGGATTAGGGGTTAACTTACCTAGTTAATGCCGGCAAAGGCGCGGGAACGACGGCGGCAGCAAGGGCGGTCCGTGGTGGCTCCGGTTCGGACTCGGCGACCGGCGGACAACGGCGAACGGCGAAGGACAGCCGCTGTGGGGGCTGATTCGGCGCGACCTAGGCGGTTCCGGGTGGAACTGGCGGCTGGTGGCGGTGTCCCGATAGCCGGGACGGCGGCGGCGATGTCCGGGACGGCGGTGGCGAGCGGCGGCGGCCGTCCGGCGAGTGACGCGACTCACACGCGGCTTGGGCGAACCGGCGACGAGGGGCTCCGGGCGGCTAGGGCGGCAGCGACGTGCGGAGGTTGAGCTGGCTGAACGGACGGGCAAGCCGGCGTGGTCGGTCCGGCGAGGGGCGGTCGCGGGCAACGGAAGCCAGACGACGCGGTGCCAAGGGGGAGAGGAAAAAGGAAGCGGCTGGGGGTGAAGCGTGGCGGCGGAGCAGCGAGCGGTGACTGAGGGCGGCGACGCGCGGCGTCGAGCGGAGCTGGTCCGGCGAGGGGCGTTGGCGGTGGCCAGCAAAAACAGAAGCCAGAAGCGGAAGGTGCACGGGCGGAAGCAACGAGGGAGAAGAAGAAAAGAAGGAAGAAAAAGGAAAAAGAAAAGAAAGAGGGAGAGGAGAGAGAAGGAGTTGGTGGGGTAGGTGAGGGGGAGGTCAGACGTAGGGGGGAGGGGTCAGCGGGAAAGGGGGAAAAGAGGGGGAGGAGAGAGAGAGAGAAGCAAAATCAAATCGCAATAATTGCGATCCAACGGACACGGTTTAAACCCGAAAACGATCCGACGGTCCCAAAAAAAATCCTAATTAATAATTTTAGGATTTGGGTAAAATTGTGTTAATAAAAACACACTGCGAGAATGGTCTACCAGTCCAAATTCGTACCCGATCAAAATTCACTTTTCACATTAACCTTGTCAATTTCGGGATTGGCCACAACAATATCGACACCGTCCAATTAAATTCGTTCCGGAATTCCGAGAAATTCGACACCAAAGTTCGGGTTCTAAATAACGGCCAAATTCGATCGAGTGCGTTTCTAGCGAAATCTCTAATTTAAAAATTTAAAATAATCGAGAGTGATCAGTTCCCGGGCGAGATTTTACTATAAGCACACTGACGAATTACACGTTTTATAAATCCCAAAAATGGGTCGAAATTCGGAATGTCACACATTGCATAAGTCTGTCTTTCTGTATTTCAAATCTAGCAAACCTCGAACTAGTTTTTTGTTTGAGATTTTTGAGATTTGTTTCATACTGATATGTCCCAACCTTTTGTGCCAAAGATCTTCATCCTCTTTGATTGAGATCAAGTAGTGATTGGAGTTTGGATTAACATCCAGAAGATAAATATTGCCATGTCTTCTTCCTGTGAATGTTTGAGAAGAATCTTTGCTTGTTCTTGAGCATGTATCTTCTTGAAAGTTGATTCTGAATCCTGTATCAGAAAGCTAGCTTATGCTGATCAAATTGTAGTTGAGTCCTTTTACCAACGACACATCATTGATTCTTAGTCCTCCAATATCAACTGTTCCTTTGCCGATGATTTGTCCTTTAGTATTTCCTCCAAAGGAAACTTTTCCACCCTTCAGACTTTAAAGATCAGAGAAAATGTTTGGATCTCCTGTCATATGTCTAGAGCATCCACTGTCTAGATACCACTTTCTTTTTCTTTTTGTGGTGATCTGCAAGAATCACAACAACTCAAGTTTTCTTTGGTACCCAAACTTGCTTGGGTCCATGAGTATTAGTATAGGCTGTTTTAACAAAATCTCTTCGAACAGGTCTCCAGACCTTAAGACATTCATTCTCAAAATGTTGCGGATCTCCACATTTTGAGCATCTGAGTGCACTTCGGCCAACAGATTTTACAAAATTCTTTTTGAAATGATTTTTGTAAACTTGTCTAGGAGGTCTTTGTCTTAATCTCTCCTTGACTTTTGGAAAATCGATTAAGCTATCACTTTCCTTTACAAATCCAAGACCAGATTTGTTATAGTAAGGAATTTGAATGGAAAGGATATGCTTCAAGGTTTCTGAGCCCTTTGAAAAATTTGAAGTAGTTTTTGAAATTTCCTTTTTCAAAACATCATTTTCTTTGGAAAGAAAATCTCAACTTTCCTTGATTTGATGAAACTCCTTTTGAAGGAAATCGATCCTTTCTTTTTTAGAAGCATCCTGTTGCCGTAGTGAAGAATTTTCCTCAATTTCCACTCTAGGATCAGAATCAGAATCTGAGTCTGAATCTGACTTTGCCATCAGACAAACATCTTCATCACTATCTTCACATTCTGTGTCACTCCAGGTTTCTACCTTTAAGGCCTTCTTTGCTTTCTCGAATGTGGTCTTCTTTTTCAGAAGTGGACAGTTTGGCTTGATGTGTCCACGTTTCCTACAGTGAAAGCAAATTATATCCTTTGATCTCTCTGTTTCATCGAGAGACTTCTTGTTCTCAAAAGGCTTCTTCCCTTTGAGGTTTCTTCCTCTGATTTTCATTTTCTTATACTTCTTTATGAAAAGAGCTAGTTCTTCATCATCAACATCTACATCTTCAGTGTCTGCATCAGAATCATCGTTAGTTTTCAAAGTAATCAACTTATTATCTCTTGATTCGTTTTGCTCATTCCGTTTCTCAGTTTTATATAATTGAAGAGTTCCAATCAATTCATTCACTGATAGAGGCTTGATCCTTTGTGTCTCACGAAGAGATGTTTTGATGTTGTCCCACTGTTCTGTCAGTCCTCTCAGTAGTTTGTTGACTTTCAATGCATCTGGGACTGGTTGTTCTTGATAAGCAAGACCGTTTACTATGTCAGTAAATCTGTCATAAAAATCAGCAATTAGTTCACCAGGCTTCATTTTGAAAGATTCATATTGGCCAAGCAAAATATTAATCTGAGTTTCCTTGGCTCGATTCGTTCCTTCATACGTAACATAAAGGGTATCCCAAATATCTTTTGCAGATTCACAAGCAGCAATTTTCTTATACTCAATAGGAGATAATGCACAATAAAGAGAATAAATTGCTTTAGAATCTAAAGTCTCTCTTTTAGATATCTCAGTTTGAGATAGAGGAGGATCTGCTGGCTTGCTTGCGTCTGCCTTTTCTTTTGAATCTGAAGACTTTGAGTTGACTCCTCTGATAACAACATCCCATTGCATGTGATCGATTGATTTGATGAATGCCTTCATCTTATTTTTCCAGATGCTATATTCTTTGCCATCGAAGAATGGTGGTCTGTTGTTACTCTGTCCTTCAATGAGCCCTGGAGCACCATAGCTAGCCATATAGATCGTTAGCTCAGAAGTAAAACACTTCAATAAAATGAGCAACCTGCTCTGATACCAATTGAAATGACTAGCACGAGTCACCTAGAGGGGGGTGAATAGGTGATCCTAAACAAATCTTTTAATTTTCGCGGAAATGAAATGAAGAACAAAAGAGTCTGAATAAAATTCAGATTAAAGTTAGATCTGATGAACGAAATACTGAAATGCAGAAAGTAAAATGAGAGATGAGGAAAAGAGAATCTGCACACAGATGTATAGTGGTTCGGCTTATGGCAAGCCTACGTCTACTCTCCCACGCTTACATCCTACTGGCTGGATTTCACTATGTAATCAAGAGGAATTTACAGACTTTGAGTCTCAAAACTATTGTGTATGATAGGACTCTCTATCTCACACAAATACTCTTTACAAAGTAATCCTCAAGATCTTGATCTTAAGTTCAGAATGACAAGAGGACAGATTGGAGTAAACTCAGACTTTGGACTTGTTGATTCTTGAATCTCTCTACCTTCTGCTGCTCATGTTCTCCTTAAATACTCCTCTTCATCCACACTAGCCGTTGGACAACTCACAGAGGATCATTTTCCAATCTTCACCTTGGACAGATTTGTAAACTAAGGATTGAGTAGCCGTTAGTTGATAGATTCTGAATCCCACTGATTCTGGTCGCCCATACAATCAGAATCTTGGTTTCCAAAAGTAGAGTTTTTGTCCGTTGTAGATCATTCTTGTCTTAGTATTTGATTGTCAATCAATTTGATTACGATTGAACAAACCAATACTTTCCTTCTGTGAAATCCATGCCAGATCACTAGCTGTTATTCTTCGTTCTGAGTTTTGCTTCTGAAGAATTATTGCGTCTTCGTCTGCTTCTGAAAAATTTCAACTTCTACGTCTGCTTCTGAAAAATTTCAGCTTCTGCATCTGCTTCTAAATTTTTCTGAATATCAGAACTTTAGCTTTTGTGGGTCTTCAAGAACTTATAGAGTCTGAATTATTTCTGTGTCTGGAAAATATCTCAAAACTTAAATAATTCTTCTTAACTTGTAAAATCTGAAAAACTTCATTCTTAACTTCCAGAACATATATTCCTAAAATGAGAAGGTTCAGAATAAGTATCAGATTTACAAATATTATGGAAGGTTTTGTCAACTTCAAAATTAGTAGGAGTTTTCTTCAACAATAATATCTTACTGTATAAAGACCACTAGTAAAAGTTCAAGTGCTCTTGGCTAATATGTTCTCATGTTGTTTTTTTTTTTTGGTCGAAATGTTCTCATGTTGTTTGCTTGGCACGAAAAGAGCAACTCCTATGGGCGCCATGCATTTGCTCCTCGGGGAACAACAGTGAAGTCTAGTGACTAAAACTTAGCTCTTTTAGTACGAATGTCTTCGTTTAAAATAATTTATAGAAGTAGGATTTAGAGGAGTTTGTGATGTCCTCTTACACGGCAACAGCATCCATTTCATTTTGTGATGTCCTCTTACAAGTCTAGTGATTAAAACTTGATGACAAGTCTAGTGACTTTTGTTCTGTTTCCTCTCTTTTATCTAATTGAATTCCTTGCCAAATAGCAGCCAATTCTGTTTCCTCTGTTGATAATTTTGTTTTGTTTTTTTTGTATTCTCTCTTGTTCAGTATTATTGCATTCATTTTTCGTTTTGTTTAATTAAAAATTTAAAAAAAAAGAACCAGTTGAACCGTGGAACCTGTGACAGGGTAGGTTCTAGGTTTCAGGTTTCGACAAGTAGGTTTCGAATTCTAAAAAATGAGAAACATGTATCCGAGGGTAGTCATGGCCACGGTTCGGAATCAGCGATTCCGGTTCATGGCCATGTATGAACCGGAATCGGCTAGTTCCGGGCCAATTTCGATTCCGGTTCCGATTTCAGTTTCTACCGGTTCCGGACCTGGAGTGTCCGCTACTCGAGAGCCGATTGTACAGGTGCATCGAATCCGACGGTGTGACAGTGCGTTGAATCTTCTTCTTCTTGTTCTTCTGCTCCTCCTCCCTCGCGCGCTCTCTTTCCTGCTCGCCGAATTGTCACATCGCCGGCGAAGCTGCCGTCGATTGTTCGATGATGGCCCGATTTCGATTCTCTTGCACTCGCGCGCTCCTGAGTTTCGTTGCTTCGTTGTGGTTTGGAGAGAGAGAGAGAGGGAGGGAGGGACTTCCGGTTATCTTTTTTTATTTTTTATTTTATTTTTGCCTGTTGCCAAGGCAACCTGCAAAGGCTGCCCTAGCAACAGGCCGCAACAGGGCCTGCAGATGTACAGGTCCTGCTGCTAGTTTTTTTAAATTAATTTATTTAAATTTTTTAATTTTTTTTTTTGGAATCGGGCTCGGAACCGCCGGTTCCGGGCCAGTTCCAAAATTGCTAGAACCGAAACTAGGCCTGTACGCCACGGGCCGATTTCAATTCTGAACCGTGGGCCTAGTCAACGGGTCGAGCCCGGGTTTGACGGGGCCGATTCCGAGCCGAAACCGGCCCATGGTCATGACTACCCGAGGGTAGGTTTCAAATTTCAAGTGGAACCTGTAAGAAACCTGAAATCGCTCACCCCTGATAGATGTTATACTAGTTGAATAATTACAGGCAGTCAAGACTCTTCCTCTACCAACTAACATCATTTATTGGGTCATGAGTGAGATTAATATGATAACTGACAAACATTAGATGGGAAGATAATAAACTATTTGTCAGTTGACTTTTACATGTTCTACTACTGCTCAATCATGTTCTGTTTTTTCTATTGTCCTATGGATTGTTGGGAATGCGCAATAGAAACTCGATACCTTTATCGGGGGAGGTCGTTAAAAGGAAGCCCAAGTCCGAGCCCATCAACATATCTAGTTAGACCCACTTTCACTCAAAAGGTTAAGCCAATGAGTTATAAGCCAACTATGATATATTAACTGTTCAACATCACTTCAATTATCTGATGTGGGATTTTTCTAACACAACTCATATATATATCTCAACAATCTCCCCCTTACATGTGAGCTTAGTGTTAGGTTTGCTCCCCATTTATTCTTTTGCATCAGCTTATCTCAATTTGAATCTTCAAGTCATTGCAATGCACCTGCAACTATGCACAACAACCATCATCAACTGCTATCTTGGGATTGCATCACCCATGGTCTCTATCTCGCATCACCAAACCAACTGTCTATGGTCACTTCTCGCTAAACCAACTGCAATGGCAATTTCCACCCGAAACAAGCGTTGATAATGAGATTTCTTTGTTGAGATATTCACCAAACACCAAAATAAATTGGGGGTCCACCAATCAACCATCGACTTTAATACCATTTGTTGGGAATGCGCAATAGAAACTCGATACCTTTATCGGGGGAGATCGTTAAAAGGGAGCCCAAGTCTGTGCTCGTCAACATATCCAATTGAACTCATTTTTACTCCAAAGGTTTAGCGAATGAATTATGAGCCAACTAGGATATATTAACTAATCAACACCACATCAATTATCCGATGTGAGATTTCTCTAACACAACTCACATGTGTATCTCAACGTGAATTTTGTTCTTGGTGAGCGAGCCTGACCAACAAACTCGATGCTTTGGTCCTTAACCAAGTGTTCACTTCTTTCTTTTTCGCTGGTTTCATTCGTGAATTAGATGATGAATAAACAAGCAAGTTGTCGCTCTTTCCTAAAGGCAAAGGAGTGGGCGAAATGAACTATAATTGTGAAAAGTGGGAATATCTTGCCAAAGAAGGCGATAGCCTGTAGATTCATCCCTATGGCTCAATCCTTCCTAGTAAAACTCAAAGTGTTCCAATTCTAATCGCTTTTACGTGAGAAAGGGTATTTGAACAAGGGTTTAAGGCTTTCAAGTAGAGAAAACTCGACGTGTTTTGAAGCACATAGACTCAATGATAATGACTGGCTTTGAACATTGTATGAGGAACGAGAAAAATGGGTGCTAGTATATTTGAAATAAACATTTTTATGCAGGCAGTTCAACTGCTCAAAGAAATGAGAGTATGAATGTTTTCTTTTTATGGATATGGACGTAGACTAACATGTTTGAGTGATTTTGTCTCTAAATATTAGCTTGCACTCAAAGACAAGTATCAAAAAGAAGCCTGCGCCAATTTTAATTCCGGAAATTTGAAATCTTGGTTGAAAACCAAGTGTTATTATGAGAAGCAACTCTCCTCCATATATACCCATAGCATCTTTAAAAAGTTTCTAGTTGAAGTTGAGACAACGCTATAGTTTTTTAACGTAAGTCAAGTGCACCTAGACAGGGTAGCATCGACTTTCAGAGTAAAAGAGCGTAAAGGCGATCATGATAATGATAAATCCAAAATTGTCGAATTTGAGGTTTGTATCTTAGCATAGGAACTGAAGTTCATTGCATCTGTGGGTTGTTTGCTTTTAAAGGCAATTTTGTTGACACGCACAGTATGTGTTCTTCATCATATTGAGGTCAATGAGACACCGAGAATCACATATTATCTAGATGGAGAAAGGATTTCAAGCATTCGTACCACTGGAACTCCATATCTATGGGCATCAACTTTGACAATCCAAATGGATGGTATGATCACTTGTTAATCATGCTATCCAAATTGTACAAGAATGTTCAAAATTCAGAGAGCATTTCAAATTTGTTTTGCAAGTATTGGAGGAAGCAAATAAAAAGAATCAGATTGCGAACCTCGATCGGGCTAAAGAGCACCCAATCAAATTCTACCATGATGATACTCAAAGCATCCAGATAAAGAATCCAATCAAAGGAAATGATGAGACTAACAAATATCACATAGAGGGGGGTGAATAGGTGATTTTAGCACTATTTGATCAATTTTAATGCGGAAGTAATTGATCACAGGTAAAGTCTGAATAATGTTCAGATTTTGATTAATCTTTGAATGGCAAACGAATAAATGTGCAATTAAATAAATAAAAGGAGTTTTAGGAAAGAGAAAATTTACACACAGATGTATAGTGGTTAGGCTTAGATCAAGCCTACGTTTACTCTCCCACGCTGATAGTCTACGAGTTGGATTTCACTAGATGATCAATCAAGAGATTACAAGTTCTGAGTGATAACTTTTTTGTGAAGGATGGATCACTCTATCTTACCCAATCACTCTGACAACACGTCTCTCAATATCACAGATTTTAGCTCAAGAAACAAGTTATACTAGTCAAAGTATGCTCAGACTTTGGAATGGATGATTTTGGATATCGTCTCTCACTTCCGCTCCTTGTATACTCCTCTACTTCCAAACTAGCTATTGGATAGTCTTCAAAGGATCATCTTCCAATCTTCACCTTGGACATATTTGTATAAGAAGGATTGAGTAGCTATTGAGTGACAAAGTCTGAATCTCGCTGAATCCGGTTGCCCATACAGCCAAAACTTTGGTTTCCATAAGTAGAGTTTCTTCATTTGGAAATAAACTTGCCATGGGGTTGATTGTTAATCAATCGATGATATTTCACAATGTAAATTTTCTTTGTAAAATAGCCTTTTAAGATCGAATCAATCAATACTTTCCAATGTTGAAATTCAAGCCAGATTACTACTTGTTGTTCTGAGTTTGTGCTAACGTCCGGATAAAGTCTAATCCTTAACTCGCATTTTAGAACTTGAGTCAAAATGGTTTGTTCTTTAATCTCTAAATCTTTTGTTTTCAATATAAACTGAAGTTCTTTAACTGCCGTATATAAAGTCTGAACTCTATCTTTTGCTGTGCAGAACTTAAACTTTTCCTTCTAATTCTTGTAAAGTTTGGACTCCCAGAAAATGACTTCCTAGACTTAGAAATACTTCAAAAGTATTTGTTAGACTTATAAAAACTCTTGGACAATTTTATCAACTTCAAAATATATTAGGATGTTTTCCCAACAGAAAAGAGACCTGGTTGACCAAGAGAAAATCGATTCAAGAATCCAATTGAAAAACCCCCCACCGAAAAGCATCTACAAAGGTAGATACATCTATTTTGCTTTTAAAAATACATTGTTAGAAAAGAGAAAGAACTTTGGATCTAATAGTTTAAAGCTTAACTTTTTTCACTGATAATTCTAGTAGACATTACATTTCTCATGTATTTGTTTTCAGCTTGATAGGAGTTTGCTAAATTAATGCATTTGAACTTTCTTGTAGAAGGAAACAACCCCCGATCGCTTCACGTGGGTTGGCTCTTGAGTGAATCTAGATCGCACGGAATGGTGTTTCCATATTATTTTCTAATAATCATGTAGAATTCTTTGAAAATATATGTCTGAGTGTCTACCTGTTAAATTAACAGATGCAATTTGCCAGGACGAGGATACAAGGAATTTCATTGATTTTCACTCAACTGGAAATTTGGATTAGATGGATCGTCATAGCTATTCTCAAAATCTAATTCGGAATCAAGAACAAATTGGGGGTTTTCAATCGTTGTTGTTATTAATAATTATTTTGTTTTGAAATAAAACACTTTACTATAAATTGACTTTTTATACGTATAAAATGGTATAGGGTCAAGTGTCTCGTGGTCAAGGGAATCTTCTTAACGAACCAAATATTGGAGCTATATCAAGTAAAATTTGTATGTAAATTGATTGAAAATAATTTTTTTTAACTTTTGCTTTGACTCATGTGATCCTAAGATTGATCTTGAAATGCTTTAGGTGCCTGCACATCTTCATCTATAGGATTTGAATCAACAAGGTAATTTTTTCGACTAGATAACATGGGAGTCCCGCTAGAGGGCTTTTATAGTTTGAGCCTAAAAAAGAAAGGTTTCCTAATTAGAGTAGGTTTCCTAATTAAAGGTTGCCTACTTTGTATCAAATTATTGCCTATATATATTCTCTTTCTCTTGTAATTGAGAAATGTAACAGAGAGATGCGAGGGGCTAATTATGGTGGAATCCTCTACTAGATGCAGCTTTAGTTTAAAGGTGAACCAAGATAAAAATCTTGTATCTGAAATTCTCTTTCGCTTTTATTCTCTATTTCTTTATGATTGTATGGTGAATCCTAACAATTTGTTTTTATGCATGATCGATATCACTGGTCTTGATTTTAGGCCACCGAAGAGTCCTTCTAGAATAATATGATATGAGCGAAAGGAATGGGGAGCCATTTCATTGTACAATGATTTCGTTATTAGTTACAAAGCCAACATTTCAAGTATTTTTTTCATCTTTGAAATTTAATAGATCTTTACAATGATATTAACGGTTTCTTTTTAGTTAGGGATATTTTACTTGCAATTATCTATATTTCAATTTTTAATTTATTTTTTCTTCTTTCATATTCAAGACAATTCACTTGTTGGGATTTTAGGTTAGAGGATTTAATTAATTCAGGTTTAATTTGGATTAGAGGATTTAATTGTGTCTTGTTCGCATTAGTGCAAAGAACGGCGGGCCCTCCCCTGAATTTGTCCCTAAATTTGAGCTTGCAAAAAAGGAAACATAGAAGTCAAAAACCAAAGCACAAAAACATGAAACAAAAAAGAAACATGGAAGTCAAAACCGGTTCAAGAAGTATTCTAGTTTCCTCAGAAACCTTAACCCTTCACTCTCCCTCTCTCTCTCTCTCACGCATACGTACACACACCTGCTGATGAGATTGCCGCCATATCCCGCTGTTCTTTGAGGAGAAACCAATGGACTTGGATTCATTAACCTTTCCTTCGTTGACCATGGAGAATTCCAAGGACTCTTTGCTTATAAAACGACTGAAAAAACCACAATGGTATACGCAGGACTCTCTCCTGTTCTCTCCTCTTCTCGACCGTCTTCTCTTCTTCGGGCAGTGACATTTTTGACTCTTCTGCCACCGATAATGCAAACGCCCATGCTCATCGACCAAGGCCTTCCGGAGGGGGCGGTCCCCAGGAAGTGGATGACGGGTCTCTGCGGTTGCTGCGAAGATCCCTCCAACTGTAAGTACTTTCAACCTAATTTGACGGACATCTCGCAAATTAACGGAATGTATACATGAGTAGAAAGCCTTTGACATTTGTTGTCTGCTTTAAAAGTTTTGATGAACCAACAAGTAAAATATAATCGTTCTGATAAAGTTTTCTAGTGTTATTAATTTCTGTATTCGTTTCCGTAGGCATCGTCACTTGCTGCTGTCCTTGCATCACCTCCGGCCAGAACGCAGAAATCATAGACCGAGGAGCCACTTGTAAGTTTAAGTTCTAAACACACTCCATATATACCAGATCTTCTCTATATAATCATGATTAACTGTACCTACATAGTTAGTTTAAGCCTAATGAGAACGTATGTGTGCGCAAAATTTACTTTTGCAGATTGTTTCATGGGCGGGCTCACCTACTACTTGCTCACTTACATGGGCGTCGGGTGCCTGTATACGTGCAGCTACCGGAAAAAATTGAGGGATGTACACTCGTTGCAAGAAGATCCGTGCCGATTGCCTCATGCACAGGTGTTGCACCTACTATGCCCTTTGCCAAGAACATAGGGAGCTCAAAAACCACGGATTTGACCCTTCCATTGGTAAAAGTTCTTTCGAGATAGAATCGCGATCACCTGTTTTTCTTCTATTTACCATATTTGCTTTATCAAGCTAATGCTGGTGAAGAATACGTACCATTTGTTATTGCTACACGTCTCAAAATGCCGAAGAACATACTCAATATGAAGCGATGGCAATTTCCGTCTTCTTGATGGCGAAAAATTATAAGAGATCTTTGCACGTAAAGATCTACGTTGCATGAGATCTATTTTGGTTAAAGATGGTCGATTTCTTTCTCTTCTTAGCTTCCGGCAACAAACTAAGGTTATGTTCAAATCTTTTTGTCTTAGTTCAGGTACTTGATCAATGAACTGACTTAAGTTTTTCCTTTTCGTGATTCATGATGTGAAAAAGGTTGGGCGGCCAATGCTGAGAAGATGAACCAAGGTGCCGCGACAATGGCGCCGATGATGCCGGACATGGGTCGTTAATGTTACTGTTAGAGGTCCATCCGATCCAATCCACAGATTGTTCGCGTGCATTTGGCGCAAATATGAACCTAGAGAGAGTTTACGATGGTCAGCTTAAAAGTTGACAGAGTCTCCTAGTTTGTGTGCTTTTCCTTTTTCTGCCCAAATAATGATTGAATGTCTCTAGTGATCACCCTTTCTGTTCTGATTTGTTGGATTGGATGTTGGAATTGGATATGTTTTAATTTGAAGAGGGACATACGTATGAAAACAAGTTAAGCTTATGATATGTGTTCTTTTTTCTCGTAATTCTTATATTATAGATAGAACATGGATAACTGTACCCGTTTTAAGCCACAAAATAAAGAATGTCGTCGACAAATTCGAGTCAACTCCCCTGGTTATAATTCTTCTCTGGCCTCACTATTCACTTTCTCTGTTTTAAAATCGGTCACTTTATTTTCTGTTAGTTGATGGTAACGTGGCGACACTTTTATGAAATTATAACTCTTTCAGTATTTCACCAGTTGTCAACTTTTTTTTGTCTTTTACTGGTTTTTATTGGTTTTTCTTACTATTGCATTAAATTTACCAACTCATATATAAATTTATTAATCCTTATTTGAATGACTTGCAAAATTTTTATACAATTAAATTAACAACTAGTTTTTGGATTACCAACTTTTATTTCATTACTTACCAACGCTAATCTAGTTTTTTTAATTTATCAACTTTTGTTATCGCTTATCATTATTTATTTCTCTTACAAAATGCTTTAAATTTATCAACTTTTGTATAAATTCACTGATCTTTATTTATGTGACTTACTAGTTTAGGTTATCACTAAGTAGTGGTTTACTGAGTGTCATTTTAGTTTTTTATCGATGTTTATTTATTTATTATTCAATTTACCAATTTTTTATTGAGTTACCAACTTTTATTTGCCTCGTTACTAACCCATTAAACTTACCAACTTTCTTTTTTTATAATACACCATCCTTAATTGGCATGATTATCAACTTTATCCAGTTAGACAGTAATATGTTCCATTAAACTTACCTTCTTCTTTATAATATATGATCCTTAATTGGCATGATTATCAACTTTTATCTCATATTTGCCGATGGAATTTAGCTGCTAGCGAGTCAAATTAGCCTCTAGATAGCCTTGCATGTGTCTCGCAACCTAGGCAATAGTCGCATGGGGCCTAAGCAACAGGCGAGGTTGGCGGTGGCTCGTCGGTGGCTCGCCGGCTACTCGCCAGTAGCTACAGTTTTCGCTAGCAAGTTGGGGTTTTCAAGGACATTTTTTGAATTATGAAAGTTGAGCAAGGGCAAAGTTAGAAGAAAAATAAAATCTATTTGCATTCCGAGAATGCAACTTTCCAAGTACCTCTAGACTTGTTTGGGGCTAAAGGCCTTTAAAGACCTTTGGAAATGCAATTCCATTTTCCCAAAGTTCTCCAAAAAACGAATCAAGTACCATTTGCATTTGGCCAAAAGACTTTAGAGCACCAAACCCCATTCCAAATGCTAAACCAAATAGGGTCAATATCATGTCACTAGGACTCGCCCCCAGTTGGTGAACTCAAGAGCTCCCTAATTTAAAGACGAATAAATAATTCTTTCAATTAGCGGCTTGAGCGAATCTCTCGACAAGAACCAGACTTATAACCTCTATTTTCCTCTAACACGCTATTAGCAAGAACATCATTGGGGCAACCCAGATATATCAAACAAGCCTACTTCTTAATTAGACTCGTCAAATGGGTGAATCATGATGAAAACGGCTTGACCCAAATTGACTAATTTAACTCATTATGACTCATTTTTATGCAATATAAATCTAGTGACCTATACCTGACCTAATGATACCCATAATCATACCCGACTCGACTCATATTACTAAAACACTTATATATTTAACTAAATCTTGGAAAAATCATCTCCAAACTAAGATGAGAGTATGAAGTGAGCGAGCGCAAGATCGAGTTAGGGCGAGAGAAAGTCATAAAAGTGGGTTGAATATAAGTAAATTGTAAGCCTATTTAACACCCATGTTTTTTTGGATTTTACTATTCTAAACCCATTTATTGAATATAGCTAACTCATAACTTATCTCATTAAATATTGGTTAATAAATGAATTTGTGATCCATTTTGACAAGTTTATTCTCGAATTCAAAAATGACATTTGCACTGCGAATTCATTAAAATCTTGTGCCATGAATGATGTGGCGAACCGTCATCGAGTTTTTAAGCAAGCTACTCATGAACCCTAACCCATCTCTCTCTCACCAAGTCATCAAAACGACGCAGCCCACATGTCGTTTGGGCTCCCTCGAGCCCAACTGTCCGATGTATACATTTCGCGACAAAAGAAAAACATTTGGAAAACAAAAGAAAGGAAAAAAAATAAAAAAAAAACTACAAAAACGAGAATTCATCGTGCCGATTCTGATCGACACGCACGGCGTCAGATCCCGCGCTGAATTGAAGCGGAAGCAACGAGAGAGAAAGAGAGAAAGAGAGAGAGAGAGAGAGAGATCTTTCTTCTCCGACGGAACCGCCCGCAGAGCTTCGCAGTTCCGATCCCAGATTCGATCATGGAGGCCTCCCAGGGCGGCGGCGGCGGAGGCGGGGCCGCCGGCGAGAGGGACAAATCGTCGCCGATCACCGTCGTCTCGAGCTTCTGGAAAGGTTCGATTCAACTGTCCCCTTTCCTCCCCGTCGCGTTGGGTGCATGCAGTCGCGAATCTCTCGGACATCGAGCCGCATTTTTTGAGTCCCGCGACGCGATACGTCCCGTGATTGATGCGCGCGAGGACCTTGCTGTGGTGCTGCTGCTGCTTGTGGAACGTTATGTTCCAGTTGTTAGTGTCGCGAATTGAGTCAACTGCTCGTCGTGCTAGGTGTGTTGTAGATTAACGTAGCTTGTCCTGTGCGTCGTTTCCTCCTTTTGGTGTCGAATCTGAGCTTACCATGCTTGAGTTAGCAATCGGCAGCGTTCTACTTGTGTCAGAGAGAATTGGGTAAAGTGGGTAACTCAGTTCTTCAATGGTGGAATCAGTGCTTCTATAGTCGTCAGTGGTGTGATGTTAAACTGGGTGAGTTTGATTGAATTACGAATTAGTGTGATAGTCACCGGAACAAATCATGATCTAGTCTTCTTTATTGGGTACTTTCCCGCTTATGCCTAATAACTTACGTGAAAATGTTATCACTGATTCTTGATGACACTGTTTTAAAGTTTCCTTTCTACAAGCTAAGCATTATGTAGCAATGATCGCATTTTGTTTTGTGTATTGCTGTTTTTGTCCGAATCGAGTTACGGGGAGTAATATTGACTTCCCCCTTCTTTTCCTGTTTGTAGAGTTTGATCTTGAGAAGGAGAAGAGCGTATTGGATGAGCAAGGGCTGAGGATTGCTGAGAATCAAGAGAACAGTCAGAAGAATCGACGCAAGCTTGCAGAGAGCACTAGAGGTGTGTCACTTAAACTTGTAAAGGTGCAAGAGTGAATGTTCTTTAGTTCTTCTAATTTAATTAAATGTAAGAGAAGTACATTCTTCTAATCTAGCAGTTTTTGTAAGAGAAGTAGATTCTACATTTTTGGGTAAATCGCTAGTCCTGATGATGATAAAAGAAAAACTTGCTCTTATATATCTGTTTTTTTCCTGCTCCAGACTTCAAGAAAGCTTCTCCAGAGGAAAAGCTAAATTTGTTCAACTCCTTGCTCAAGGGATATCAAGAAGAAGTTGATAATCTTACCAAAAGAGCCAAATTTGGAGAAAATGCTTTTCTTAACATATACCAAAAACTATATGAGGCTCCAGATCCCTATCCTGCTCTTGCTTCAGTTACCGTAAGTACCAGCTTCATTATTTTGTCATCCGGTGCCTGTTGGATTGGTGGCTACCTTCGTATGCATCTGTCACTTTGATAATGAATGAGTGGTATCTTTTCTCATTTAGCTGAGGTATCTATATAGGCATAACTGTCTCATCTAGGATCAATCATCCATAGTTACATTCCGTTATCCTAGAACTGTCCTCTTTTAGAAATTGGGGAAAGCATTTTCATTGTCCGATATATTTACAAACCGCCAGATATGTTTATACCATTGCTGGAGTGGCATTGAGATTTATTCTGCGTAGTTCTTTCGGTTTTTGCGCATTTGTCTTCTGAGGAGTTTTGCCCTGTCTGCATGCAGGAACAAGACTTGAAATTTTCAGAATTAGAAGCCGAGAATCGGAAGATGAAAGTTGAGCTTGAGGAGTTCCGGACAGAAGCTGCTCATTTAAAGAATCAACAAGCGACAATTAGAAGACTTGAAGAGCGTAATCGCCAGTTAGAGCTGCAGGTTTTAAAATTGTTAATTATTTTTTTATATGTTTTTGTGATATGTGCTGTTATGTGCCTACTTAACTACTTAGGATGTTGAGGTCTGCTCCCTTTTAAGCTTTAGTTACCTTTACGCATTGGACTGTCTAAGGGTGGAACTTACTTTCTTACAATTTAGTTATTGACTCAGACAAGCAAGTCTTATTTGTTGTTACCGATTGGTGCTGTGTCCAGATGGAGGAAAAAGTGAAGGAAATTGTGGAAATTAACAAACGCAACTTGGCTGAGGAGAATCAGAAAACCCTTGAAGTCTTAAAGGAAAGGTATTATATCTTCTCCTCAACATGACAAATACATCATTTAAATTAATTACTGATTAGAAGAGTGTCAAAGAACTGGGGTTAAGTTCCTCTTTTAGCTTCGGCATGTTCTTATATCAAACTATCGTTCTTCTCTCCCAAACGCACGCAGCATACCTCAGTTTTTTATTTTTCTGCAGAGAGCAATTACTGCAAGATCAACTGAGACAAGCCAGAGAAAGTGCTTCCAATATACAAAAGTTGCATGATCTTGCACAGAGTCAATTGTTTGAACTTCGTGCTCAATCAGGTATTATTGTTGGCTAGAGAAATTAGATTTGGCATTCCTTATCTGATGATGAGATTATTTTATGCATAGAGATAGTAACATAAGACTAAACGTCCAATCCAATTATCCTGTTTTTACTGTTAATATTCTTCCCATTTTGTCTGGTAACATATACAATTTTTACAGATGAAGATCGAGCAGCAAAGCAGTCAGAGGTCACTCTTTTGATGGATGAAGTGGAAAGGGCCCAAACACGGCTTCTTAGTCTTGAAAGGGAAAAGGTGCTCTTCCATGCCTGTAGCCCAATTAGTTTCCTTAGCTATGGGCAATTTCCTGGATAAATCTCTGTGTTATCTTGGCTAGTAGGATTTAATAAATTGAGGTCTTTTTGCCTTGTTAAATTTTACATTGACTCTTATGTTTCTCCACAACAATGTTTATATGCCCCTTGTTCTCTTGGATAATTTTCTATACGTTTTTACTAGTTAGTCTACTTTCATAATTATCTTTTTCTGTCTCATTAAGAAAATTTATGAATTCACAATAGGATGTTTGTGAACTTTATGCACTCTTTCGGAAAGGAGGAGAAGGGGGGGGGGGGGGGAGCGAAATGAAAGTGGGTGTTGGAAACGGGGGGAATTTCAAAACTTTCCGATAGGGGGAATTTGAAATTTTCCATCCCCTCCTCACAAAAATTTTAGATTTTCCTCCACTTTCTACACACTTTCAACCCTTCCCCTCCTTCCCCACAACCCCCCCCCTCTCTCTCTCTCTCTTCCCCAAGCAGAAAGTCATCCGACCAGGCAAGGAAGACTGAAACCTAGCTTTCAGCTATAGTTGTCTGACAGTTAAGGTCATACCTCTAGCTGTTTATTTTCTTGTCAATCATTTAATTGCAATACACATATACGTGTTTGTTAGAATAGGAGCAAAATGAGGGTTATGATTTTGAAGTTTCCATAATGCATTTTACATGGCATGTGCTCTTGTACATGGGAAATGTTGGTATAAGATTTTGCAAGGTGATGTATGGTTTCTGCATTATGCTATATTCTTGTCGCACAGGTGAAGTCTTCAGTTATCGTTGTAGTGTTTCCTGTGAGAATATGCAATATACAAACTTTACACAGAGGAATGGAAAAAATTGCATATTGATTCTCTTGTGTACAACTTCGATCATTGCAGGAACTTCTGCGATCTCAAGTTCAATCAGCACATGATGAGCCTGGATCTAAGAATAGGTGAGCTACAGTGGATGGAATTGAGAGGAAAATACTTCATCTGTGTGTTATAACGAACTTCATGCTAAAATAATTTTCAAAGAGGATTTGTTGGATGTGTTATTAGTTTTTGGAAATCCAACCTTTTATCAAGTAACTGCACTTGGGTACTTTTAAACATGAATCTGTGTGAAAAAGTTCATAGAATTGTAGATAAATAAATATCTCTCGGTGATTCCTGTGGATATGTAAGGTCTTGAAGAATAGTAAGTAATATTGAGTACATTTGGTAGTATCAGTGATTTTAAAAAATATCTAGCCCTTTGTGTTTTCTCTCTCTCTCTCTCTCTCTCTCTCTCTCTCTCTCTCTCTCTCTCTCTCTCTCTCTCTCTCTTGGGATCTCTAAAACATAACATGGTCAGGCAATTCTTTGCTAGTGTTTGCCTAGTGTTCACCTTAAACAGTCTGTTGTACAATATGGATTCTCTTAAATTCAACCTCGTAAGATAATCTGTTCCTTTCTGTCAATAGTCATAAGTTCATCAATCAGAATGATTTCCTTTCGTGTGGCATCTTTCGAGTTTCATCATGTAATGGATTGTGAAATAATTTGCAGTGACAGTTTGGACTCAACCAGTATCCTTGAGAATTCTTTGAGTGCCAAAGAGAAGATTATTTCTGAGCTGAATACGGAACTTCACAATATCGAGACCACTTTGTCTGCTGAGCGTGAACAGTACATGGATGAGATTAAGAAATTGAATGCAGCTCTAATTGAAAAGGTATATCAGTCTGCTATTTTTTCTCCCTCATATAGAAGTTTCTGCAGATAGATAACCTTTACGGACCTGCATAAAGGTGTTCTTGAAAGCCATCTTTCAGGTTTAGATTAATTTAACTGTCATATCACGTGCTGCAAGACCATTGTCGTGTTACATGAGGATCTGAGCATTTTTTACCCCCTTTCATTTTATACCCCTTACGAGAGAGAGAGAGAGAGAGAGATTAGCATTCTTGATTCGATAATATCATATCCTAAGATATTTTCTTTTGAGAGGGCCTCCATTGTTGACTAATTGCTACTTAAAAACAAATATTTTGTGCTAACAATGGCAAGCAGTTCTCCAAATGCTTTTACACATTTGCAGTACTGATTGCTCTGCTATCTATTTGTCCTCTAAATGCAATTAGGATCAAGCTCTTGAGGAGATGAAGAAAGAACTTAAAGCCAGGCCAACGGCAAAGTTGGTTGATGATTTGCGCAAAAAAGTGAAGATTTTACAGGTATATATGCATGTAAATGATCTGATGACTGTTCATGTCAAAAGATAGCCTCATCTAATTGTCAGAATGAGGAGGGGATTAATATTGAAAATTTTATTGAGTATTGTCAAGTTATTGCAACTCCTAGGAGCATTTGCTGTTATTCAAAGGTCATAGCAAAAATGCATGATTTAGTCTTAAAAGAATCCCATGAGTTTTTTCATGTGGATATTCAGATCATGTAGGGAATAAGCATCTGAATAGTTCTCCCTCCTCCAAAAACTTAACTGGATCAGTCTAAACCCAATCCCAGGAATATTGCATTTAAAAGTAGAAGGGACATTCCTTGTCTCTTGCTTAGCCAAAGAGGAAGACAATATCCTTCTATCTTGGTTATCACATAAGTTTTTAAGAAGTGTGTAACTTTTGTTTCAGTGTTTCAATATATTGGTGAGATTAATTGAGCAAATCCATTTTGAGGTCATGCATCTTTTATAAGACTTTGTGTCTTGCTCCATTTTAGTCATCATGTCTTCAACATAACTTCTTGTGTATGTGCCTCGAGAACAACCTACTGTGGATTCATACCTCCGTCAGCTATTTGTGGTTATTTGCTGAGCCTTTATCGATCTTGAGGATTTTGATTACTTTGCATTGCTGATGGTGTCTTGGTTTCATTCTCCTTATTGCAATTTAGGCAGTGGGTTATAATTCAATTGAGGCTGAGGATTGGGAAGTAGCTACTAGCGGGGAAGAGATGAGCAAAATGGAGTCTCTTCTTCTTGACAAGAACAAGAGGATGGAACATCAACTTACCCAGTTAAAGGTAGTTTTACTCGTGTCTAGTTTCCACTATTTCCGTGAACTTTTCGTACGGAAGGTGATAAAACTTATTTGTTAGGACATACTCTAACTTGTTATCTACAGGTACTTGTTATTTTTTTTTTCTAAGTTATTTTTGGAAAAGTAGCTAATTTTTTGTTCTCCCTTCTAATATTGTGTGGAACATTAGATGGTTGTGGAAGCCCAGTCTTTCAAAAATTGTTTTACCTAATGGCAAATAGCTTGCTCATGACACTTTGATTAGGTTAAACTTTCGGAGAGAACGTCTTCGCTAGAAGCTGCTGAAGGCAAGGTCACAGAACTTGCAGCAAAGGTTAATGAGCAACAGAAATTAATCCAGAAGTTGGAGGATGATATTTTGAAGGTTGCATCAACAAATTTGTGAAACTTGAAACTGCTATGCGCCTTTCAATTTCATTAATGGAGATTTTTCTCCATGCAGGGTTATAGTTCCAGAGATCGTAAGGGCTCTTTATTTGATGAATGGGATCTTTCAGAGGCAGGTGCAAGTCAGCAATCTGAGGTACCTTTCCTATTTGCCATTTTAAGTATTTCAATGAAATTCCATATGCTGTCAATTCTCAGGGTATAGCCCACATTTGAAATCCGCGTTGTTATTAAAAAGTTTGTCCACCTCTGCTGCATATCAAATTGTGACACTGCTATTATGCATTGCATACTGAATAAATGATGAATGAAGTGTGCTATACAAATTTCCAAGTTTGATCTGAGTAGTTAATGTCTGTTATTTAACACTCTCCCTGACCTCTCCTCGCTAACACATACACATGACTTGATCAATAGGCCAGCTGGGCCAACTCTGGTTATATTGAAATGTAGATGACTGAGCCTGGGTTAGCCTGATCATGCTGTCTAGTGTCTATTTCCTGTAAAGCACGACATTGAAGAAATCTATCTAATGGACAACCATGGAGCCTGAGGACAATCACACTTAGTCTTTTGCCACTTCTGCTGCATGTTTATTGTAGTATCTTAGTGCAGATTCAAGCCCTTATTGACACAAACCTTAGGTGCAGATTTGAACTGCAGTTCAAACAAACCTGTCCCAACATCTTTATCTGCAGAAATGCAGAGTCAAGCCAAATATTCTCACTGATAGTACTCTTATCAGATCATGGGGATCTCTAGTTCCTGACATTTTCATGAAATCTTTTTTTTTTGTCCAGCAGGGTGCCGAACGCATTTCCCCAGATCAGGAGCAAAGTTCAATGCTAAAGGTGATCATCAATCAGAGAGACCGGTTTAGAGCGCGATTGCGAGAGACGGAAGAGGTACTTTCCCCTACACAGTTTTAGCCCTGTTCCGCCAATTCTGTGATATAATTTCCATCTTTTCTAGACCATTTACATGGGGATTGAGACTTAGTGGATGTCAAATTGTATCAGGAAACAAGGCAGTTGAAGGAGAAGATAAGCATGCTAACAGTGGAACTGGAAAAAACAAAAGCTGATAATGTCAAACTCTACGGGAAGATTCGATATGTCCAAGATTACAATCTCGAGAAAGTGGTTTCTAGAGGATCAAAGAAGGTGGGAGCCTGCAGCTCTGTATAGTTACCTTCATCTTACAGTTAATTGTTCTTTTCTAACTGGGAATTTCTTTTTAAAAAACCCCCAGCACTCTGAAGATCTTGAAAGTGGTTTCAGCTCAGATGTTGAATCCAAGTATAAGAAGATATATGAGGATGACATCAACCCATTTGCAGCATTTTCAAAAAAGGTTTTTCTCGAGCTGTTCTTATTAGTATTGCTTGCATTCATTGGGCCTTCAGTAGGGCTCAATGTGATCTGGTTACATAATATTTTCCTTTAGCAATTAATGGTTGATTTATGGTTCTTGTTAAGTTCTTTGCTCGTAATTCTATCCATCATCATCTTCCAGCAATCTTGGTCCTGTTTTTTGAGAAAAGCATGAAACTAAAGAAAATAAAGGAATGAGTAAAAAGTTGAACTGGGGATAGAGAAATTATTTTTCTTGTAATCTTGATTGGATTGAGAGGAAATAGAAGGGATGGGAATGAAAGGAAAAATTCAAATTTGAAAGGGAAACCGCAGTTTTGTCCTTCAAGTAATTGTATGAATGCCATTTCGAAGGTTAAAAGTAAAATGACTCACCTTTCCACTCTTCTCTCCGATTTGAAGAGATCATGTTTTGTGGGCCCTAGTTAAGATTTCCTTTCCTTCTCTCATAATTTTCTTTCTTCTTCCAGACAATGGAAAATTCTACTTTTATCTTTTTCTGTAGATCACCTTTACTTTCTCCCAAGCAAGGGATAAAGACCATCTTGTACTGAGCACTCACCAACAGATGAATGTACAATAGTGGTTCTGCATTGTAAGTGTTCCTAAATGATGAATGAAGTCCATGCAGATAATCCAATTTTAATGATCAATTTGGATGATAAATTGGAAAATATGAGAGAGAGAGAGAGAGAGAGAGAGAGAGAACTCAAACAGACGCTCGTTCTGCAACATAAAATGACCATGAATGTTCTAGACCTGGGGAGCCATTGAGCCAGAGCATCCTATCAGGAAATGCTTTTCTGCTCCAATGTGTGATTTAGCTACAATCAGTTGTCTTATAAATGATACTTGAAATGGAGACTATCTAATGCAACAAAGTTTTGGTACGAGCAGGAAAGGGATCAAAGATACAAAGAATTGGGTTTCAGGGATAAAATTACCCTTAGCAGTGGACGGTTCCTTCTGGGAAACAAGTATGGTTCCACGACTCTGTTTTCAGCATCCCTGGCATGGCATTGCTCTTTTGTCATTCCCTTTTCTGATATTGGCGAGGCTGTACTAAAGAAAAATTCGGTGTTGCAGGTACGCCCGAACTTTTGCATTCTTCTACACTATTGGGTTGCATGCTCTGGTCTTCATCTGCCTCTACCGGATGTCCGCTTTGAGCCATCTCAGGTAACTATCATCCTACTGCTCTGTTCCGATGGTTTAATTTCATCTTCCTGACTCGAGATATTGCCCGTGCAGCAATGGCCCCGAGGAAACTCTAATTGGAGACAAGATTCAGGACCTTCCCCATGCACTGTAGTCCCCGTTTACGTTCACTGTCGCTAGCTTTTTACCTATTTCCTGTGGGCTCAAGAATGAACAGAAAATTTTTCGATACCTGGTGTATATAACAGGAAACACCTTCGATTTTTCTTTTCCCTTTAAAGTTCCATTGTTCTGCTTCACTTGGGTCACCTGGAGATGTAATTATATTCGAGTGATTAACATGAGGCATAGCAGATGTGGATAATTGTAGAGGAAAATGAATCGGAGGGAAAAAAGAGAAACGACTCAAAAATGATATGATGGTGGAATATCAAAGTTGGAAGAGATTTGCTCGTTTTTTTTATTTTATTTAATATGAATCCGATATTGATCCCTTTACATTTTTACCGAATAAGATAAGATCAGATAGGAAAAGAATAAGATAAGATTTGTAGTATTCTTTGTATTATTTGAAGAATGCTTGCATATCATATAGTTATAGGCACATGATATACGGATGGACATTTGGTATATATCGGCATCGATATTACTAGATTAATCATGACAAAAGAAAAACTTGGTTCTTGCATGAAATTGCCAAGATCACCTCTGGTGGCGCAATTGCCTCGTGGTGGTTGCCAGCCAACAACGGCCTCCTCGCGGTGGTTGTGACCATCACTTGAGATTGATTTTGGACTTTAGAAGACATCGAGAAGAAGAGACGCCAGAGGCCAAAGTGTTGACTTTTATGGAAAACACGAAAGCTCTTGTACATCCAATGCAATTGACACAAATCAAAGGCAAGAACTTGATGGATGATTTATTATTGTGGCATTGTTTATGTAAATTTCCCAACTTAAGAAAAAAAAATTGGTAAGAGAAGGGTGCAAAACTTAAGTTTCATACCGTTACTTTTCTAATAAAATTTAATCCGGCAGTCTGATTTCCTATCAACAAATGAAGTCTGATTTCCTATCAACAAATGAAGTAATTCTATAGCCTCGTTTGCATCATAATTCTAAAATGAGCACGAGCAAGCAAATTATTTTGTAAAGTAATAGTATTATTTCGTAGGGGTGTAAACGGTTCGGTTCGGTTCAGTTTTCTTGAAAAACCGAACCGAACCGAACCGTTAAGGATTCCTCCTTGAACCGAACCAAATACGAACCGAACCGATAAGCTGATTTGGTTCGGTTCGGTTTGGTTCGGTTCGGTTTGATTTTCGGTTTCTTCTTCTTTTTTGTTTTTTTTTTTTGCTTTTTTATTCATGGCTTGGTTTTCTGTTTTTATGAAAAAAACTTCATACAAGTGATTCTCGGCTATTGAACTAAATCGAAACTCAGAACAATGAACTTCAACACGAACGGCTACTGGACTTGCTCTTGAACGGACACCGAACTCAAACAAAACTTATTTGAAAGAAACAAACAAATAAGCACAACCCACAACTCAATCTCGGTCAGATTGGAACCTGAACGAACGCTAACATCGTTGGGGAATTTCATCGAGCACATGATATGCATTTCCAGTCCAGTGATCTGGATCCAGGAGAACATCAAGGATTGGCAACAGATATACCAAACAATCATCAAAGAAGACTCCAATAAAAAATAGATAATCAATTAAAGCCTATTTTGCGCACAAATTGCAATTAAAGTCTCGGCCTCTGTTCCGTGTGAACATTCTCCCCCATTAGGCTATCGGGGTTGATTGCCACGGCGGAATCCTAACGAAAGTCGAAAGATAATGCACGGCTCCTTCGCTTCGCTCCAATTTCACGAGACGAGCGAAAGTCAAAGTGGGGGCAGCGAAGGGGAGGGATTCAGATCTGGAGAGAGAAGGAAGGGAGGGGGACGGGGGAGGGGGGAGGTGGGAGGACCTGCTCGGCGGTGTCGATGTCGGAGGCGACGGCGGAGTAGAGGTGGGCGAAGGGGTCCTCGCCGGAGACATTGGAGTCCTTGAGCTTCTCGACGTCGTACTTCTTGCAGATCGAGTCCACTCGAGCCAAGATGTAGTGCTCGACGTACACGGTTCGGTTCCGTGTTTAGGGTTCGAGAGAGATGAGTGTCGTCACCGGCAACGGCGGCGGCGGCGGCGGCGGCGGCGGCGAGTCGATGGGGAGGAAGAAGAAGAAGAAGAAGAGCAGGGACGGCGGCGAGAGGAAGAGTGTGGAGGGCCGTGAGGAATGAGGATGGTCTTGGAGAGAGGAAGAACGTTTATTTCAGTTCGGTTCGATCCGAACCGAACTGAAATAAACCGAACCGAAAAAAAAAATGGTTAGTTTTGATGGTCCGAACCGAAACCGAAACCGAACCAAAATGTACGAAATTTTCGGTTCGGTTCGGTTTGGTTCGTATCTCGATTCGATTTTCCGGTTCGGTTCTGACACCCCTATTATTTCGGGATAATGACACAAATGGTCCTTAAACTATGGCCTAATGTGAATACGGTCCTTAAACTTTTGTTGCATGCTTAATTTAATCCCTGAATTATAGTAAAATATTCAATGACGTCCTTCATTAATTCAATTTCATGGAAAATCTAGAGATTACCTTTAATAATTTAAAATTTTAGAAATCACATTGTACATTCTGCTAAAATTTAGAGATCATATGGAATAAATCAAAAATTCATAAACTAGTTACATATTTTACCAAAGTTCAATGAGCATTTGTGTAGTCTTCCTTATAATTTTCCCTCCTCCTCCTCTTCGTTCACCACCGTCACATCCCATCTGAGATTAGGGTTTTTCCCTACCCCCCTGCAAATCCTCCCGCGACAGCCTCGGAAGTTCCCGATTCGCGATCGCAACTATGAGAGTCGCGGCCATCGCTTCGTCCGTCGCCGCCCTCCGTTTCCCGACCCGCCACCGCCTCTTCCTCCTCTCCTCGTACCACTCCCACCTCGCCGGTTCACCGTCCCTCCGCCACGCGCGTCGCCGACCCCGCCGGAGAACGATGTCGGAGCAGTTCTCCTCGTCGCCGTCTTCTTCTTCGGCACCGATTGCGTCAATGGGCAGGCCCGTCGACGGCGACGGCGACGTCGAAGCCGAGAAGCCGCCGCAGCGGCATCCCTGGCTCATCGTCGGCCTCGGGAACCCCGGGAAGAAGTACGGCGGGACTCGCCACAACGTGCGTCCTCTATCTCCCCTCTTGTGTGCGCATGTGTGCGAGAGAAGATCTCTGCCGATGTGATCCGCGTGATGTGTGAAAAAAAAACGAACTTCGTTTCAGGTGGGTTTCGGATTTGTAGACGCGGTAGCCGAAGCCGAAGGGATACCCACGAGCAGTGTCTCGTTCAAAGCCCTCTTTGGAAAAGGTCTCGCTTGCTTACCATACTCTCTTCTCGACGTGGGGAAACTCTACTAGAATGATACAAATGAATGATCGTGGTTTCTTGCGCCTATTTGAGTACGTTGCATCCGATTGTGACACCATTTTCCGAGTTATGAGGTTCATATGGAAATGAGGGATGCAGGACCAAGTTTTGGTTACTGGTTATACCAATCTCTGTGGGTGACTGTTTATATTTGTTTAAGCAGTGGTAGGTTTAGACCCGTTGTGGATCGACTCGACTTAGCTCAGGGTTCATAATCAGTAGGTAGTCGGTACGATAATGGGGACTCTGTTCAATTGAGAGTAGCGAAAATGAATGAGTTTTGCTGCCATCCCGAGTCAAATAAATGGAGATTGCGCGTCATTTTAATTGGATATATGAAATGGAATTATGGTTGGCCGGATGCTAATCCTGGAGGTCCAGTGGTATAAGCATTGTGTAAGGCTGCTTCTAGTTACGAGTCTCTGTTATTGTCTCTGTCAAACGATAGGTCAATTTGTAATTCTTTGGTTTCGATGCATACATGGAAAAAGCCTTCTTTCCCCGTAGATTTGCTTCATCAATCATACTCCTGATGGAATTGATCTGGTTTGTAGGTTTCATAGGGAATGTACCAGTCATTCTTGCCAAACCACAAACATTTATGAATGCCAGTGGCGAGTCTGTAAGCTACCCATTAAGCACTTGTATTTTGTTGATAGTGTCAGTATCTTTGTTTATCTGTATGGTTTTGGCTGATACATGGACCAACTTTTGTAGGTAGGACCGATCGTTTCATATTATAAGATCCCATTAAAGCAAGTACTGGTGGTAAAATCTTGTTACTGATTTGAACTTTGCAGTGCTTGAAATTTCTGATCCTACGAGTTTATCTTCAATGTTTACTTCTGCAGGTTTTTGACGACTTGGACTTGCCCTTTGCAAAATTGCGCTTGTTGCCAAAGGGTGGACATGGTGGACATAACGGGTAACCTGAACCTAGTTCTGCAATCCTTTTTTCTCTCACTTCTCCCATAATTCTTTGGACAAACATATTTTCAATACTTTGAGGAAGGCATCATTGACATTCATGGCTGATTGAATTATTTCCTTCTGTACATATTGCTGATTTTCAATGGGGTTTCATAGGATGAGAAGCATGATTAGTCATCTAAAAGGGAGCCGTGATTTTCCTCGATTAAGAATAGGTGAGTTTATGAAGCACTATAAGACAAGTACATGCCTGTTTTGTGTTTTAACGACCATGTGTCCAATAGGTATTGGGAGGCCACCTGGTAAAATGGACCCAGTGAACTTTGTCATGCGACCATTCAATAAACAGGAGCGTGAGGAGGTATGTAGAAATATTTTTCTGCGATGCTACAGTGAAGGTTACTGTGACGTTCTGATTGTTGGCTTCCAAATCTTCCCAGTTGGATTTTACATTTCAACAAGGTATAGCGGCTTTGCGGATCCTTCTGCTGGAAGGATTTGACAAGAGTGCAACATTTGTCAACAGCAACAAAACATTGGAACAGCTTAGTTGAAAAGACATTGAAATTCTTTTTCCAGTCAGAAGATACTTTGCTGTAGCTACCCTCGGAGACTTTGCAAAAGCTGGTTCAGATGAATCGATGCAATGAAGAACATATTCGTTTCTTCATTGCTTTACTGATTCTACCTATCTTGGTTCATAATTAAACCAAAACTTACTTTGATTTTCTTCTTTTCCAAATCAGAAGTGAAATTGAGAAGTTCCTATAGGCTTTTGCAAGTTTTGCTCGGCTTCCAGATCTTTCCTTCCTTTTCGGTTGTTGTTTTGGGTCAACCCCAAAGGCCCGAATTTCCGGCATGGGCATATTTTACAAGGGCAAACGTAGACTGACTTAGACAGTTTTATGTGGGTGAATTGATTCTTCCATGGTTGATGAGTTCTTGTTTTCCCTTATGATTGGGAAAAAAGGTGAGACAGGGCGACCGGCGTTGGCGATCCCGTCTTGAGCGTTACTAGCAGTTGGAATGTTCGGTTTGACCTACTGTACATTTTGAGCGAGCCTGTTGCTACCGCATCTCCGAATGCAAGTTGGAATAAAGTTGGAGGTTTGCTAAATGGGGTGCACGGGTTGAATATATGCCACAGATAAATTAGGACTTCCTGAAATCTAGAAGCGGGTGGGGGATTTTCACGCGTGAATTAAGGGGGCTTCAAATCATATGGGAGTAAGCCTTGCTCAACTTGGCCAAACATTTGGGTGGTGTTGAATGAGTTTTTTTGACATGATTCTTTTTCAAGGATCGCGCAATTTTCACTCTATTTTTGACTTCTGACATCCCCATCCTTTTAAATTCATCATTTTATTCCTTGCAGATCTTACTCTTCACTTAAAATTATTTATTACCTTTTTTCTTTTTTCTTTTTTCTTTTTTCTTTTTTTGTTTGGTTTCAATTTTACTAAAAGACAAAACTATCGATGCCCTTCTCAAATAACTTTTTCACCTTGACCGTTTCTTACACACTCATTATATTTTATTGTTCCTTCGTGTTTATCTTGTTCTGAACTAATTCTCCATTGTCCACATAAATGAGAGTTTAACCAATAGTTGTAATCTGAGCAAGCATTAATCATATACTAGAGTAAAGAAATGTAAGTTTTATTTTCACATTGTTCACTTATTATGTCGTGCGTGAATTTTTTTACTTTGATTTTCAGTACAACTTTACGATAATTTGCTCAATGATTGGTTATTGTTTATAATGTATGCATATATACAATTTACTCATTTTTTATTATATTATTTTTGTAGTGTAGCTACTATGAAAGGTAATAATTCATAGGACCCAATCACTTGTTATTATTATAGTAGTGAAGATAATTTACCCTTTCTTTAATTGGTTCTCTGATGCTTTTAGAATTGACAAAAGATATGTATTTGCAATGGTTTGAATTTGTTACCTTATAATGCAATTACAATTACCATAGTTTTCTTGTCAGCTGCTAATTATTCATGTAATCAAGACAAAGATAATATTCCAGGTAATAATGTTTTAAGGAGCATTTTCTTTGAATTTGCATAATCATAATGGATTATTATAATTTTTAATGTACTTAATTTTGTCATTTTTTTTCTTTGAAAGTTTCTTTTGAAAAATTATGTAGTTGATGGCATGAAAAATAATTTTAAAAAATTAGAAAATGGATTCACCTAAAATGAAAGTTGAGTAGTTAAATATACATACTATAATGTAATGACAAATATTAAAGTTATAATAAAACCAAATGCATTCATTAAAACTAGTGGATAACTGTTTTCACTCTTCTTTGTGGGAAAAATTGTCCAAGAAATTTTAAATGTATTATATGAAAGCTAATTCAGTCTTAAATTTTTCAATTTAACCAATTTTTTTTGTCGGGCAATTTAGCAAATTTAAATCTAAACATTTGTACAATTTTCCAATGTATTTCATTTGATTAATTTAGGCAAAAAAATCATTAACGTGGCGATTCAGTCAGCGCCAGCCATCTTACATAGCACAATCGGTGATAATGTGGACCATGGTGGTCGTCCTTTTGAGAAATTTTATAATTGTTTTGGTTTCTTTTCCTTTTTAATTTATTTTTTCCCCTTCCTTATTGTTTGTCTTCCCAGAAAGGCCAGCGGTAATGTCGCCAGCCACAACGCCCTTGCCCGGACTAGATCTAGCCCAGGGGGCTTTTTCATCTTCTCAGCGAGACTAGGGAAGTAAGAAACCCCTTTGACATCTCTTCATTTGCAAATAATACTCAACGTGGTTTCCCTGGATCAGTCAATGGACAAAAGCATGCGAAAATGGTGAGAACGCTGCAGAAGAAGCTAGTCACCAACACCATCACGTTGGCCAGCAAGTCCCAACTCCGCCGCTTGAACGAGTACCAGGTTAGTTTTCTAATTAATCACCCACACGCAAAGAATGAGAAAGGATTGGATTCAATCGACCGAGGAGAGGACCCTTGGGACCCTACTTCCACAATGAAAACCCTTAATTCTTTATATCACTTAGGGGATTTCATTATCTTTAAAAAAGATAAAATATATCTCCGAATATTAACATGAATATTTGTTGGAAAGGCAAATACAGTTATTATTTCTTTTTTTATCGATTTAAGCCAAATCTTCTGCTAAAGTAAGACTCTATTGACTAGTCATCCCTGTCTTTTCAACACTATTCCTCCAAGAAACATGAATATCCGTGGGAAATGTAAATATGGTTGTTATTTCATTCTTTATCGATTTGAGCCAAATCTACTATTAAACTTAGACTCTAGTGACTTCTCGTCCCTATCTTTCCAACACTCCCCCTACAAGAAATATTAATATCTATTGGAAAGGCAAATATAGTTGTTATTTTCTTCTTTATTAATTTGAGCCAATTGTCTAATTAAATTTGGACTTGGCTGACTAGTCATCCCTATTTTTCCAACACCCCCCGTCCAAAAAACATGAATATATGTATGAAAGATAAATACAATTGTTATTTCCTTTTATATTGATTTAAGCCAAATCTCCTACTAAATTTGGAAATCAAATCAATAAAGAAGGTATTTCCCTTTTCAATAGATATGCATGTTTCTCGAATGGAGAGTGTTGGAAAGATAGAGACGACTAGTAATAAGAAAACACGAATATTTGTTAGAAAGGCAAATATAATTGTTGTTTTCTCCTTTATTGATTTGAGACAAATTTCCCACCAAATTTGGACTCTTCTAACTAGTTATCCTTGCCTTTCAAACACTCCCCATCCAAGAAACATGAATATATGTTGGAAAGGCAAATACAGTTTTTTTTTCCTTCTTTATTGATTTGAGCCAAATTTCCTACTAAATTTGGACCCTACTGACTAATTGTTCCTATCTTTCCAAAACTTACCCTCCAAAAAACATGAATATCTATTACAAAGGTAAATGTAGTTATTATTTCCTCATTTATCGATTTGAGCCCTAAATTTAAACTCTTATGACTAGTCGTTTCTATTCTTCCAACACTCTTCATCCAAGAAACACGAATATATGTTGGAAAGACAAATACAATTGTTATTTCCTTTTTTTATCGATATGAGTCAAATCTCCTACTAAATTTGGACTTTGCTAGGAAGTGTTGGAAAGATAGGGCAACTAGTCAGCAGAGTCCAAATTTAGTAAGAGATATGACTCAAATTAACAAAGAAGGAAATAACATTTATATTTGCATTTCTAGTAGATATTCATATTTATCCCCATAAATGTATTCTATTACCTTGGGGGATTTCATTATCTTTGAAAAAAATAGAATACATCTCCAAGGATAAACATGAATATTTGTTGAAAAGGCAAATACATTTGTTATTTCCTTTTTCATTGATTTGAGCCAAATCTTTTACTAAATTTGGCTGACTAGTCGTCCCTTTCTTTCCAACACTGCCCCTTCAAGAAACATGAATATATATTGGAAAGGAAAATATAGTTGTTATTTCATTCTTTATTGATTTGAGCCAAAATCTCCTATTAAATTTGGACCAACACTCCTTAGCATAGTTCAAATTTAGTAGGAGATTTGGCTTAAATCGATAAAGAAGGAAATAACATTTGTATTTGCCTATCTAACAGATATTAATGTTTATCCCCAAAACTGTATTCTATTACCTTGGGGGATTTTATTCTTTCCAAAAAAATGGAATACATCTTCGAGGATGAACATGAATATATGTTGGAAAAGCAAATACAGTTGTTATTTCCTTCTTTATAGATTTGAGCCAATTATCTTACTAAATTTGAACTCTTCAGACTAGTTGTCCCTATCTTTCCAACACTGCCCTTTCAATAAACATGAATATATTTTGAAAAGGCAAATACAATTGTTATTTCCTTTTTTATCGATTTGAGCCAAATCTCTTACTAAATTTAGACTCTGCTCACTAGTTGTTATTATCTTTCCAAGAAACATGAATATCTATTGAAAAGGCAAATACAGTTGTTATTTCCTCCTTTATCGATTTGAGCCCTAAATTTGGATTCTGTTGACTAGTTGTCTCTATCTTTTAAACAATTCCCGTCAAGAAACATGAAATCCCCAAAAATATATTCTATCTTATTTAAAAATAATGAAATCCCCAAGATTATATGAAAAATTGGGGGTTTCCTATCGTTGACATAGACTTCCAACGGTCCTCTCATTGGTCAACTAAACTAGGGGTGAGCATAGATCGAGTGGGCGGTTCCACCATGGAAATGGGAATCGCCCACTAAGAACCGATTATGAAAAATTGGAACCGAGAACCGCCCAATAATTCCATGAAACCTATCAGGAACCAGACCGCTAGTCCAGTCCAGCCCAATTCCCTGGTGGGTTCATGGAACTGGTCTCGCCAAGCTTCGCACGAATGGAAGTGATCAAGAGTGAAAGCGAAAGGCGATGAACAGCTAGAGGCATGGCCATGAGTTGATGAGAGTTGAGAGTTGATGGGCATTGAGCTTGAGAATCAAAATCATGAGTGAGAGATAAAAAGACAACTCAGACAATGTGAGAGTAAGACAAGATGAGCACTCAATTCATAAGCGTTAAGCTTCAAATTAGGGATTTTAGGGTTTCATTTTTCTTAAAAAAATTCGGTTGGAAATTTTTTTTAAAAATTATATATATTACCAATTCGGTCCAAATGGGTGGATAGGCGGTTCCATGCCTAGAATCGGGAACCGAACATGGTACTCAACAATTCTAGTAAATTAGAATCGGGAACTGGACTGGTCTTCATGGGAATTGCTGGTTCCGTGTCGGTCAGGTCTGATTTCGCGCGGTTCCTGATTCTTTTGCACACGTCTAAACTAAACCACATTAAATCTTTTTTCGCCATTAGATTTATTGCTACTGTTAGTTTGAGAACTTTGGTGATTGAGATTAGAACTAAGAGTATTAGCTTAACTCTCCGTTGTCTCTCCCCTAACTTTGATTCTGGATTCATAACATGCCAATGAGTGGGGATGAGCGGTTCCAAGTTCCGCTTAGTTTCCACTTGGAATCTGGAATCTGCGCATTGGAATAATTTTCTCATTTTTTAGAACATAAAACCTATCATGCATACCCTATACATGGAACCTACCATGTCACAAGTTAGAGGGTCGGTTCAAGGGTCTATTCAGGTTTTACCTGCATTATTAATTGAACGATTGCAGTTCAATATTACATTTTATGACCACCACTTACTGTTACAATTCATTAACCACAACTTATATTTAGATACACGAAAATTATAAAATATTATCAAAGTAAAAGTCTTAGTCATAAGATGGAAGCTCAGATTAGTAGTTACAGATTACACATTCATCATCGGATGCCGTGAAATACCATAGAATTACGCAAAGACACAGACCAAGAAAAACACGAATTTATTTCGAGTTCTAGTTTCAAGTTCCACTTACGTAGAACCTAGAACCTATTCATCAAAATAGGTTCCCCAATTTTTGAATCCTGGAACTTACACCGTGCCTTGAAATCTAGAACCGAATAGGTTCCCACCGGTAGATATGAGCAATTTCCTATTGCAACTCAAAAATTTGAGAGACATATATTCATGGCCATACACGTCTTCAAGAGACATATATTCATGGCCATACACGTCTTCAAGAGACTTCCATAGCGATTGCGCCATTTTAGAGTAAGCAAAAATTTCGTAAATCCGTGGATTTATGGAATTGAAGATCCATGACATAACAAAATTATCAATAAATTGTCATTATCCATATTTAGGATTGGTGGATGTTGGGGCTTTGATCGAACCATTAACATACCCTAACTTGGATCATCCTCTAAAGGCTATCGTAACCATTCGAGAACAAGGCGGGTAGTTTTCACCTTTTAAAAAATGTCAATTTATTGCTTATCTCATTTGAGTTAGATCGACTAACATTATTGGTGACGGAAGAACTAGTCATTATAGCAAGAAGAAAGGAGCTAATCAAGATCTTATCTAAATCAGAAGTAGAATGAAGCGACAAAGAGCGACTTCAACAGCACAGGCACCATGCTCAAACCTGGCTTTGATGCCATGTTTTCTTTGTTATCACACACACACAAAGGAGTCGACCAAGGATGGGATCCTGGAAGCCTTCGTCCACGATGGAAACCCTCAATTCTTCATATCACTTTCGAGGGATTTCATTATCCTTAAATAATATATAATAGATCTATGGAGATAAACATGGATATCTATTCTAAAGGCAAATACAATTGTTATTTTTTTCTTTATTGATTTGACCCAAATCTTCTACCAACAAATACATTTGTTATTTCCTCGAATGAGCCAAAGGAAATAACAATTGTATTTGCTTTTTCAATAAAAATTCATGTTATCCTCATAAATGAATTTTATCTTTAATTAAATATAATGAGATCCCCTAAAGTGATATGAAGAATTGGAGGTTTCTCATTGTGGACATAAGCTTCCAAGGGTCCCTTCCTTGGTCGACTGAACCAGGTTAATTATTTTCTCCTTCTTCTTGTGTGCGTGATTACAAAGAAAGCAAAAGCCAAATCTCATACTGAATTTGGACTCCGTTGTTTACTCGTCTTTTTATCTTTCCAACTAGGTTCCTCCCTCTCCTTCTCTCCGTCTCCCCTTTCGTGATCTACTAAGGTTACGTTTGGTAGTCCGCATTTGAGTCTGGTTAGGATAACAAAATATCCCATCCAGTGTTTGGCAACGTCTTTCAGACTGAATAAACCCGGATACATCCCGATAAAATGCCGGATAAAAATTGGGCTAGGGAGTGGGATAAACCCGGATTCAATAAAAAAATTAAAAAATAACTTAACACTTATTTTCCAACGATGAAGTAAAGCATCTGGTTTTGCCGACTACCGCACAAGGACCACCTCCACGACAAATCGATCGTCGTCGCTGCGTCTGTCCGCCGCCGATTGTCATCATCGGCTACCCGATCTTGTTTTGACAACTATGGTGAAAAAGGAGAAGTCATCGCCCATCGTCTTCCACAATGCATGTCCGCCCATAAAAAGTGACAAAAACAATATCGCCTCTATTAGATAAATTGGTCGCCACAGATTACAACAAGGAATCGTCGCTGCCATTGATTATCTTGCCATAGGTGCAACAATGGTGACTTTTTGTCTCCGCCAAGGAATAACTATAATTGCATTATATCTAGACCCCAACTTGCCAAACAATCTCGTACCCGCCCGCAATCCCATCCATTAAAGCCAAATCTAAGACATTTAGAGCAGGTAAATTACAGATTAATAATCGAGAATTTTTGAGATTTTTGGTGCCCCTCACTACCCCCAAATCGGCTCTGACGTTAAGTGGTGTTCGAGCTTCGCGTGCGGCGTCCACCACCCCATTGCCACCCTTCACCTCTTCATTGTCCACTGCTACCTCGTCTACGAGATCGGTCGCACCTAGCACCTCCCTTGGTCGCTCCATAACGCCATCGGTTACTCGATTGGCTGGCGTCCGAATCACCTCCGACAAAGTGAAGTTGAGTGACGAGTACGGCCTCGAGGTGGAGATGGTGGTGGATTTGAGGAAGCTGGCGGCAAAGGAGACAAATCAGAGGGAGTTGAAGAGAATGGGTTTGACGAGCTGGTGATGAAGCTCGAGGTAAAATCTAGATATCACAGGAGATTGTATTGGACAAATGAGATTTTCAAATATTTTTACTCCTATCTTGGATTGCACCAAACATATGATAGGATTTTTTTATAATCCGAAAGACATTCAAAGGATTTATAATCCTACCTTATCCTGTCTTCTCCCAATTGGGATCCGGACGAACAAACGTAGCGTAAGTGTGACGTCATTCGTTAAGGGATTCTTAGGCTCATATTGCATCTGCGGTGTATGGTTATGAGCTAACGGCATACATGCCCAAAATACCTGATGTTTTGCAGTTCGTTTACAAAGGAATGACCGAAAGAGCTAGTGTGCAATTGATTTTAATTGTTCTTGCTATAAGATGGTGATTTTTACTACTTCAGGAAATGCCACGGTTTCCAGCTATTGCTTTTAACGACTCTAAGTTCGTTGAATTGCGGTTGTGTTTGAATTTGATCTTTTTAAGTGCTAAATGAGCTTATGGATCTACACATTGTTGTTTGAAATTTCATGTTTTCGGGGTTAGAGAGGCTTGATTAAAGTTTGTAAATCGTGATTTCAGGGATAAGTGCACCGGAAGTCTTGTCGCGAAAGTATAATTTGAGTCTTGAGACTTTCAAAAAGTACAATCAAATTCAAACTTGTCAAATGGTGAAATCAAGTCCTTCAATTAACCCCGTCTAATTTGACTAACGAAAAATTCTGACTTGACATATTTTATTACTTTCTTACAACACACGGCGTTGACATGATGCCACATCAGAAAAAATTGATAATGGAAAAAATAAAAAAAAACTAATAAAAAAGAACAACCGGTGAGTTCTTCACTTCTTCCTTTACGATTCATTCTCTTCCTTCTTTCGTTGGTGCATGCTTTTCATCTTCTTCGTGCTCCATTTGGCTCATCAGCTAAGCCTTGGCAGCTGATCACCGCCTCTTCGTCTTCTCTCTGTCGGGGTCTCTGCCCCCTCTTTGAGCTCGACGTGTGGCGGAGCTCGACCCCTAAATCTAAGTTTGATCTCCCGCCATGAGAAGAGTCAACACCCAAATCTAAAGTTGACCCCGAAGCCCCGAGCAAAGCTCAGCCCCAAATGGCATCGAGATCAAGGGGCGTTTGGCAAGTTGCCAAATAGTGAAAATTTTGGTAAGTAGGTTCTTGATTCTGAAACAATTTTTCCATTCATGATTCTTCTTGATTTTCTTCTTCCTTTTTGGTTTGTTGTTATTGTTCTTCCCGGTCTGCTGTCGGTCACCAGCCACCTGCCAAGGCCGGTGAAGGTGGCTCGCGGCCGCGATGACGAGGTCTTGCTTGACCAAGGCGAGGCCGACCTTGCCGTTGCCACCCCCAGTGACATCGAGGCTAGTGGCGAGGGCATCACGGCCCTCGCCTATGACCAACCATGGCCAAGGAAGGGAAGGAAAAAAAAAGAAAAATAAGGAAAAAAAAGAAAGAAATATTAAAAAATTCAAAATATTATTAATAAAAAGAAATTTTGCATAGTTATCAAACGCATTTTTGTTCTTTTTCTATTATAACAATAGAAATTTTGGGCAATTACCGAACGCTTTCAAATGCTTAGATATTATTTTCGGGCACAGAATAAAAAAGAATTATTTCTGAGCAAAATCAGTTTCCGGATACAGAATCGTTGCCATGTGCACCCCAAGCCGTGCGATTGAGGTTGCCATAGCGAGCTTGCAGTCACCGAGGCCAGATTCAATTTCGAAGCTTGCGGCCAGGGCCGTTTGAGCTAGGGGTGATTGTCTCTTACCTTGGAATAAAAAACCGGACTAGTCCCTAATTTGTGGAATTGGGAATCAGCCCACCTGATCTTGAAATCGATCTAGTCTAGCTCCAGGTTGGTCTTGGAACTAGTGATTTCTTCTTCTTTTTTTGGTTTCTTTTATTCTCTACAAGTGGGGTTTCCTAAGATTAAAAGAAAAAAATAATTTACTAATTAGGGTTGCTTCAGAATAAAAAAAAATTAAAAAATCCTAGCCAGTCCGTCAATCCAATTCCTTACGTGGAACCAAGAACCGAACTAGTCTCCCCAAGAATCATCCAACACAGACTAGCTCGGTCCGATCCAATTTTCAGATGTTGGATCAAGGCCAATGCACACCCTCATTTCAAGCTCGAAGCCAGATCTGAGCAACCTATAGTCACGATGGACGCTAATTCAATGCAAGTATTCTTGTGACCAAAATCAAATTTCGCACAAACATAATTATCAATAAATCAGATGTCAATTAAATTGCTTTGGTAATTTTCCCCTTTTATTACGAGAAACGCGCGATTTTATCCAATAAAGGCAAATACCATTTTTCTTGGTTTACCTCTATTGAGAAAAAATATCCAATTATAACTAAAAAGTAAAAAGGAGAAGGAAACACTAATTTTTTTTATAGACTTATTGATTAATTTTTGTTGGTGGGAGATTTATGAATTAATTGCTGAAGATATAAATAAGGGTTCTCGCTTTTTAAACTATTTTGCGTTAATTTCCAGGCATTTCTAGTTGCTTCCCAAGGCGTAACGGTCAGGGTTCGAAACTCTTCCTCCCTCCCCTTCTCTCTCTCTCTCTCTGCTACTCTGAGCTCCTCTGAAACCCTAACGAGCTTTACCCCGCGCAAAGAAGCTCGAGATCGTTTCCCGCTCTCTCTCTCCCTCCCTCCACCCCTCGCCGGAGTTCGCCCTCGAGCCCGCCGGCGATCATGTACGGCGGCGGTGAGTCCCTCGATCCCTTCGCCGCGTTCCGGAAACGGCGGCGCTCTGTTGGTTTTCTTGTGCGCTGCCGGCCTCGCGCGGCGCGCGCGCGCGTGTCGGGACTAACGCGGTCTTTGCTCGCCGGAATTTGTTTCCTCCCTTGCAGATGAAGTGTCGGCGATAGTCATCGACCTGGGCTCGCACACCTGCAAGGCCGGTTACGCCGGCGAAGATGCTCCCAAGGCCGTTTTTCCATCTGTGAGTTGCTCTTTTGTTTGGCGAATTGAATGTGACGAGTTTAGGGGACGACAATGCAGCTGCTGCCGTGCCGGTGGTTCTTGGTTGCGTTGAGAAATTGTCGATATTTTAGCTCATTTATGCACCGATTGAGTTGTCAGCTGAACTGGGTTAGAGTATGTGGAGCCTGCTTGTCTTGCCACAGTGGGTTCTGCCCGAGTGCTTTATTCCATAATCTGTATTTTGTTCCTCTTGGGGGTTAAATACTGGGGGATGTTATTTATCTCTACTTGTATTAAGGCATTGAAGATTTGGGAGTTGTGAACATGGATTGGCGTACCATTATGATTCATTTAACTTTTTCGTTGGTGGACGATGGTTGTGGTCGAGAGGATTTACAGAAATGTAATGCGTTTTCATTAGGTTGTGGGCTCAATTGATCAAATGGAAGTCGACGATGCTGCAAATACCGATACAAACTCTGGAGCAGCCATGGAGGCTAAGGGCAATGTCAAAACTCCTGATTCTGATAAAAATAAGGGAAAGCGGAAATTGTATGTGGGATCTCAAGCTCTAGGATACCGCAGGGATCACATGGAGGTCAGCTACTGAGCATCTACTGTTATTCTGAATGTGGATGTGGGTGCCATCTAATTTCTTACCAAAGCAACAGCAATGTTGGCGATGTGTGGTATCTTAATGCAGTTTCATTGTCCATTCCATTTTTGGTCAGGTCATATCGCCTTTCAAGGATGGAATTGTCGCGGATTGGGATATTGTTGACAATATATGGGACCATGCTTTCAGGTAGTTTAAACTCGGCAGAGACACACTTTAGTAGGGTTTATATGTGGCTTGCATCCATGATCTAGACTTTCTGTTGAATAAACGAGTTAATCTTTTCCGGTAGTCTTAATCAGTTCCATTATCACAGTCATGACTTTGTTTCCGTAACTTTCTTTTTTATCTTTCGGTTCTCTTTCGGCAAGAGCTGGAATTTCCCATCTGAGCCCTGAATACCTTTTAGGAAATGGTTAGTTTTTGTGGGTATAGCATGTGCACTATGAGAAACATATTATGTCATGGGCATAACATGATCAGGAACCATGATATGTCATGAGCGTAACATGATCAGGGAGCTTAAGATCATGCCATGTATTGTCTATTGATGTATTATTGAACTTGCACTGTTTTTCCTATGGGATTATATCCACTGTACGGGCTTTATATGAATGGATATCGGCTATCTGATCATGATCAGAAAATTCAGAGGCCAGCCAGGTGGGTATGATAGGGTCACGTTACGGGCATTCAGTAGTTTACCTCTAAAGCCTTATCCTACTATAAGTCCTCTGTTTCTTTTTCTTTTCAAGAATGTTATTTCATTTCTCAGTCTAACGCAGTTTTATTCTCTAGTATTTTAGATTTTTGATGTTTGTTATGCCTGGTCCTTTTCTTTTGCAGGGAATGTCTTCTAATTGATCCAACAGAGCATCCAATGCTTCTTGCAGAACCATCTTCCAACCCTCAGCAACAACGAGAAAGGTAAGTCAATTGGCAGAGAATGTGAGGCTGATACTACGTGCCACACTGCCTTAACCAATATCTTGGTGCTCTTCATGACTTACCAAATATATTGACGATTGAGTTCAATTTACATAATTGACAGGGCAGCTGAGCTTATGTTTGAAAAGTATAAAGTTCCTGCCTTGTTTTTGGCCAAGAATGCTGTATGCCCTTGCTCCTTCCTTTTCCTTTGCTGAACTTGTTATGAACATATTCTGTCCTTCAATTGTATGTCATGTCACATATGTGAGGTCCTCATTCAGTAAATGTTCATGCAGGTCCTCACTTCTTTTGCATCTGGGCGTGCCACTTCCTTAGTAGTTGATTGGTACAATGTTTGACCTTCAACTCTTGATCTTCTTTGGTTCTCTGTTGTTGCCTTATTCCTAATTGTTGGGTTCTCTTTTTTTTATCTCCTCTAAATTGTGCAATTCGAACCTGTAGCCTATTGATTGTGCTATTTTTGAAGTTTTTTGCATTACTCAATTTTACATGCAGCATTAGTGACATATCTATCTTGTCATTTTAGCCTGGATGGTCTGACTTACATCTTTTGGCGGCTTAGTCAGTTTTAGAGAACATTTTCAGGGCTCTTTCTTTACAGAAAAATTTTCAAATTTTTATTTTCACTTGTATCATTTTTATCTAGTAATTTTTGCTAGGATGGTTTGGCTTACATCTTTTAGTAGCTTAGTTGGTTTTAGAGAACATTTTCGGGGCTGTTTGTTTACAGAAAATTTTTGAAGTTTTACTTTCTCTTTCAGAGAAGGAAAATTATCATGGAAATGTGTTTCGGTGCAATGGGTTTTTGGTTTTCAACTGAACACAGAAGTGAATTTTTCCTTTTTTTTAACTAGAAGAGTGAAAAAAGGTTTTAGTTGTTTGTACTTTTTCACCTCAAGTCACAACGCAGCTTCTCTTCCATCTTTTTCTCTCGTCTTCTTTTTTTCATCTTTTTCATCGACTATTCCACGGTTGTTTGTTTCAAGATAAAGCTTTAGTTGAAACTTTTACAGGAGCTTGAAGCTTCCATAAACCTGTAAAGCTTCAATCTATAAACCTGTAAGGCTTTCAAAAAGTTTCACGCTTCAAAAAGAAAAAAAATAAAAGATGGTTAGGTTAGTTGAATCTGGAGTTGAAGCTGGAGCTTTCAAGATCCGAATGATGACGCCCAAGATCTGCTCTCTTCCCTTTTGGTCTGGTCCGATATTGAAGCTTTGCTTCAAAGAAGTTGTAGCTCTGTTGGAGCTTCAAGAATCTTCACCATGCTAAAATGGTGAAAGAAAATCCAAAGAAAAGTATTAAAAAATAGGAAATAGAAACCTGATTAGCAATTAATACCTATATGAAATAAAAGAACGTTAAGAGTGTATTCATTATTATCTTTTATTTAATCGATCGAGAATATTTGCACATGCTACAACCATTTTTTTTCGTGAAAATAACACCGGTAACTATGTTTACATCAAACATGTTTTCAAGAAAACAGAAAAATGAAAATGAAAACTGAAAACTTTTTGGCATACCAAACAGGCCCTTCGGTTTTCATTTTCATTAAAATTTTTTCTTTCTGCACAATTTGTACATATTTTTTGTCTTTCATCTCAAAGTATGCTTTAAAATCAGTTAAGCATTTTTCATAGGATTTGGATTCTAATTTTAGCTTGAAAACAAATACAAAAGCCATCTTGTTATTTTCTAGTTTTTACTAAACCCTTTTTCACCTTACAGAAGTACTGAAAGCAGGACAGGCTACTAAAACAATTTTTGATCAATTTTTTTGCTTATAGGCACTGGAACATTTTCATTAACCAAATGCACTCTACAAACAACTGCCATTTTGCTTTTTGTTCAAGTTCAATCCATTGAATTGCTAAATTGGTAGACTTGACTAAATATTAAACAAATAGAGTTGTTTGGTCTTAAAAATTGTTCCGGTCCTTTCTTTCCCATTTTATCATATGCTTCCAAGAAGTATAAACATTCGTGGAGATCTTATTCAGTTTTCAACTCATCCAATGATGATAGGGAGCCTCAAATAGGGATAGTGTGAGTGTGAAATATATCACCAATTGAAAGCTCACATCTCCTTAGATGGAAAGGTATGGGAAGGAAGTGTATATAACCGTACGTGATAACTTGCATTTTATAATTGTGACATAAAAAATTCATTATTGGAGAAATAGGGCTAATTTGACATTTTGCTGGATTTTTAGATATTGTTAGTCCAACTTGTGTAGTTGAGAGTTTGAAGTAAAAAATGTCATGGACAAATGCACAATTCTCCAGTGCAACTAGCCTATAAAAGAAGTCACATGATATGCTCATATGTCGAGCCAAGCATGCGAAATGATGGACCAGTCTATTGGGTGGTCGAGCTACTAGGAGTCTAGTCATAAGTCATGGTTTTGTGTGATGAAGAGATGCCTTTGGAGTAATCTGTAATTTTTTCTTCTACATATTGCATTGATGTACCTCTTCCTTACTAGATAAAATATTCCTTCTACTGCTTGCACTGATTCATGTCAATGTAAAACTGAAACTTTCAGTGGTGGAGGATCAACTACAGTAGCTCCAGTACATGATGGTTATGTTCTTCAAAAGGTGCTGTCCTTTTCTAGCCTTTTCAAATTGTCATTTGTCGAACGACTCAATATTGGATTTCTGTTCAACTCTTTCATGCCAGATTGCTAAAATTCCCTTTCTTCCGTTTTGGCTACTTCATTCCCTTCTTTGTGTAGCATAGAGTATATGATTCTCGAGATTAGACCGGAGCATTTGCTCTTTCCCCTAATATTATCAACACAGACAAGTGTAAAATAAAGGTTGTTTCCCTGTGCAATAGTGTTTCTGTCGTGATAAGATGATATATGCTAACTTCATGGAAGGTTTCGTCAATGTGCTGCGCTACTTGAAGTTGTTTAGTTTATCTTTCTGGAAGCTTCCGCTGGGTTGTGTTTGGTACTTTTTGCTTATACAATATTTACACAATGATAGGCTGTGGCGACTTCACCTATTGGAGGAGATTTTCTAACTGATTGCTTCCTGAAGAGCTTGGAAAGCAAAGGTATCAAGGTAAATATTCTCTTCTGGAAGTTCACGTTGTGCTTGCCCTCCACATTTGATTTCTTAGTTCCTAGTAGGTCAAGCATTTCATTTTGTGCTTTGCAGATAAAACCAAGATATTCGTTTAAAAGAAAGGAAGTACGTCCGGGAGAGTTTCAGGTTGTTTCTTGCTCATTGGCATTTTTCATCTACTTTGGGATTTAGAATTTTTGGTTGCATGTCTATTTCCTAATTTAGCCCTGTCTTGAAAAATGTTTTCTTAACCCCTTGGTGTTGGTTTAGTAGTTAAGGAGCGGACATTTGTGTGTAGAGGCACACAGCATAGTTCAATTCCTCGAACCACCCAAGTTCAAGCGATCTCATGTTTGGTACATACCCAAGCTTTGGCTTGAGTCTTACCTGGTCCATGAGATTAATGAGATTTTTCATTAGCCTGGAATTCCAGATTTCCAAAAATATTAACAAAAAAAGTTCTTCATGCTTTTACCTTTTCTTGCTCCCATAAGTATTTGTTTTGAGCCTTTGAGATCAATCCTCAAGGCTATGTATTTATCAAACTAAAGGCACAAGTGGAGTTGCTCATGTTATCATTTTCTTGTTTTGTTCATTCTGTAGCCATTCGATATTGATTTTCCAAGCACAACAGAAAGCTACAGACTATATTCCCAGGTCTGTCATATTCTATAAATAATTTCTAGTTCAGATGCCACGTGCTCCATGTGGCTGCTAATTTTTCTCCTATGACAGAGGGTAATTGCTAGTGATATCAAGGATTCTGTATGCCGTGCTCCAGATAGTCCCTATGATGGTACTCAATCTTTGGCTTTGGTTTTAGTAGTGGCACACCTCTGTCTCTTTGTAATGGTTCTTTACCCTCAAAGTGAAGATTATCCTCTTTGTGTTCTCTTTACTCATCCAACTGATAATTCTTGGCGGTTCATATGTACATATACTGTTTGTATCCGATGCATGTGTACAGCAATTATTCCTCTGCATGTTTCTTAGTAAGCCCACTTTGCTGACTGGCCATGCGCTGCTTTTTGTCCAAGCTGCGTTCTCTCAGCCCTATGAAGATTGTATTGATATAACTGCAGCTTTAGGAACTCTCAAAAGTTAACTCAGATACATCTGCTAGTTATTTGATATGATTGATATACTAGTTTTCGTCGGCAGAAAGTGCGTATGGGAATATTGTTTTCATATGAAATCTCAAATCTTGACTGAGATACGTCTGCTGGCAATTCGATATGTTTGATAAAATTGGTTTTCTTTTTGCAGAAAGTGCATATGCAAATATTCCGATGACCCCATATGAGCTACCTGATGGCCAGTGAGTCTCTTAAATTCTCTGCTCAACAAGTTATTGCTTTTAAAGTCCTAATTTGGGCCATCTCTTAGAATTGGTTCTGTCTAGCATTTTTTAAATTCTCTCATCTTTTCAAGATCATTGTATGCTAAATAGAGTACTATAGCTCAGAAGTTCCTCGTAGCTGTGGCTTTATAGGAAGAAGGCTTTATTGTGATGCTTTATTTGTGGTCATTTTTGGTGATGTTGTAGTGCTATAACTGTTCAGAATCACTCATTTCACTTCAGTCTTGCATTGTTCTTCTGCATAATGCAGGACAATTGAAATTGGGGCTGACAGATTTAAGATTCCTGATGTTCTGTTCAATCCATCCCTAGCTCAGGTAGGTAGCCACTAGCCAGTTGACTCGGATGCAAATTTTGCATGTTTCCTTTTTTTACCCTTCAAAATGCTTGCTTGAGTCTTGTTTGATAATTTATTATGACCGTAATATATATGATTCCTTAACAATGATTGACTGGTTTGCTGATGGTTCTACCTTATAAGAAAGGTGCAATATGCTTTACTTGGCAACAAGGAAAAAGTGTGGAAAGGAAAATAGGGAAAGAAAACATGTAGATTCTAGTGTTTGGGAGGCATAGGGAAAATTGAGGTAGAGATTTTTGTGGGCAAAATAATTCTCCCAGGCCCACATTTCTAGGCCATTTTATTGGGTGGAGAAAACTTTTGGAATTGGCCATTTAGTTTACCCAAACAAAATAATTGCATTTCTCCTCATCTTCTGCACCTTCGCTTTTTATCCTTTCCAAACAAAATTATTCTCTTTGCCTCCATTTTCAATATAGCCACTTTCTTCCCCTCTTAGAAAATTTTCTGTTCTACAATATTCCTGCTTTTGCCAATTGGAGAATTCTGTGTGGTTTTAGGTCTCTGTACTAATAATCTTTGTAAATTCATCTGTGTCGTTAGTCATCTGCCCAGCTTCTGCCCAGCTTTTGACCTTAGTGAGTTCTGTATGGAGGCAATTTCTTTGTTATGAGATTTTTTGGAACTTTTTATGAGAAATCTCATCTCTTGCCTTCTATTGTATATTTGTTCTCTGACTACCTCTTTAAACTATGGGTTTTCAGATTGTCATTACTTCCTGAAAGTAGACGACTCTTTGGGATTTAATTTCCCAATGAGTATGTTCATTCAGCTTTGTTCTCTGTAGAAGTTGTAATAGTTAGCACAATCGTGAAGCCTCAGCTATTTGGATATGCTTTTGTATCATGAACCTCATGGTTGATTGAGTCTTTGAGTTTCTTTTTAGGTAGAATTAGGCATTGTATACTCGTGAATGTCCATGCCATGTTACCTGATTATATCTTTGAAATGGTATTGTGCATCTGTATATCCATGTCACTGATTGTTGAACCTTTATGGGTAGAAAATGGGTCGGTATTCTCCCGCATCAGTTTTTTCAGAAATGCTGTTTCTTTGGCATGCCTTTACGTATTTAGGATTTTAACTTTGTATGCGAAATCAGACGATTCCCGGCATGGAGAGTTTCTCAGAGTTTGCTCCTTCTGTTCGTGGATTATCCCAGATGGTGATTTCCTTTTCCTTCAACCTTTGTCTAGATTGCACTTTTTTAGTCTTAGAAACTTCTCTTGCTAAATCATCCTATTTTTGCAGGTTATTGAGAGTATTAACAAGTGTGACGTTGACATCCGAAGAGAACTTTTTAGTAGTATTCTGGTAAAATGTTAATCAACTCTTGTTTTCCTAAGCTCGACTCCTCTAATTTTAGTTTTGATATTCTAAGCATTCTTTATTGAATCCCTCAACATGCTTAGGAGAGATGCCAGTCTATATAATGGAAGTATTCTTTGTGGTTGTATTTTGTAAAATGGGAGTAGTTTTGGCGGCTCTTTATTTTAAAAATGTGTTGAAATAGCAAATCTGCCATGCGCATGCAAGGCATGCAACAGTAATACTATGCAGAGCAATGTTCAACTGTTTATAAGTTCTTGAAATGAGGTTGATTTTTTCATTCGTCTCTTTAAAGCTTGCAGGCGGCACTGCATCGATGCAGCAGTTGAAGGAACGTCTCGAGAAAGACTTGCTAGAGGTATATTTTGCTTAAGTAAATGTATACTAAAGTCCTTACTTGTGTTGAGGGCACGGGTCTCTATCATGTGTTACTTATCTCTTGTATGAAATACAACTTTGGAGTTCTATGACTCCGTGTATCTTTTATTTATTCAGTGCATGCATTTCTATTCTAATTCATTGTTTGTAACAATTGATAGATTTGTGAGCTCTCAATTCCCTAAGTTAATGCTGGATTTGTCCTGTTGAGTAAGATTATTGAGCTTTGTAATTCGATAGAGTTCTCAATGTGCAGGAATCCCCTCAAGCTGCCAGAGTAAAAGTATTGGCCAGTGGGAATACAACTGAAAGAAGATTCAGGTAGTTTGGACTTTCCCTAAAATTCTTCTCTCAGACCTATTTCATATTTACCCTTGCACAGCGCTAGGATAGAAAGAATATAATGTCCAAGTGAGAAAATAATATTTGAAAGGGATGTAACAATAAATCTTAGGATTTGAAAGCGCTCTAGAAAGAGTGGCTTTAGTTGTCAAGGATCACGGAAGCTAAAATGTCAGCGATCTTCTCATAGGTCACATGCTGCAATTGAACTCCCATCGTCTCCTTGCAGTTGGCCAGTTCCCTAGACAATTATTTTATGGTGTTGTTGAATGATTTATGCCTATTGCTCTCTTAATGCCAAGTATGTGGTGTGCAGTGTTTGGATAGGAGGAAGTATATTGGCATCTCTTGGATCATTTCAGCAGATGTGGTTCTCAAAGACCGAGTAAGTTTTGGATTTAAGGTTCCAGTTTTCACCTAGAGCAGTGAAGTTACTCTTTCCAATTGATGAATATTGGATAACGGTCGGGGAAATTTTCCTGCTTTAGTTGCTCTTGTTAGAGTTTTCATGAAGTTAAAAAACTCTGGCATTGCATATTCAGTTTGTTCTCTGCAGAGCACTAAATTTGTGTATTCAATTCCAGGTACGAGGAACACGGTGCTTCATATGTTCAGAGAAAATGCCCGTGATTTGATGCTTCTAGTGCTAATACAATGTCTAGTGTCGATTATCAGTATGATCTCCTGAATTCCTCTTGTCGGAGTGGAACAAAGATGCTTGTCAGACTGAATCCAACTAGGGTTATGTCGGGGGTACTCAGGTTGGAAGTTGCATTGTGGCCAATTTGATAGCTTTGGAATTAATAGCGTGTCGTCTAGCTCGAATGGCTCGGTTGTGGGGACTTATCTCATCTTTGCTCTTATGGCTCAATTGAGGGTACACTTGAGTATTGGAATCCCAAGTTGTAGTTGCTATGTACTTTGTAGGAAATTCAGCAGAGACTTCAACTAATTCATGCTCTCGGAGTCATAAATGTCGTTCGTTACTTTGATGCTGCTACTCCAGAATGGACTAGCATGGCATCATACTGATCCGTCTTCCAATTTCGATGGCGTCCCGTTGTCTCAGCATGATCCAAAACGACGATGTAACGATCCGAGCCATCATATGCGGTCGCCGCAAGAGCCAACTGCTCAATCGGCGATGGTTTAGGTGGTTGCAAGAATTTCGCAATCCCGGAAGTGCTGTTACGAAGGATCAGGATTCGAGTGAAGAAACTAGGACCAATTGACTCTTTGTCACGGCCATGAGAATCCGTCCAAACTCCGCAAAGATTTGAACCATCCTTCTGTATTGGTTAACGACATGAAGTGAAGTGGCTTCCACGCCTTACGCAACATCGCATGTTTAGAACGTGAGTGAGCGACATCTTTGCACGGCAAGCACGAGCGCCGCTTCCGTACTCGCTTTCTACGCGATTCATCTCCCCCTCTCACATGAGTGGCTCCGCTCACGCGCAATCCACGTTCCCTCTCAATCGCCGCCGTCCGCCTAACCTCGCCCCCCACCTTGGCCCGCCACGATTAGCTGTCTTCTTGGAAGTTATCTTATGTTGACGGGTGTATCCCGTGCTGGTGCCGATGTGGTGTTATGAATCTCATTCAATTTGTGCTGTATATTATATGCTCTCCCCGTTGATATTTTATTAATCCGTTTCATTAATATTTAAGCTTTTTGTATAAGGTGTCTTTGTTTCGGAAAAAAATATTATGATAAAAGAAAATATTGTTTTTATTATAAAAATCGTTTTCAAAAAAAAATGTTTGCCCCTTTTCAAATTAGGGAATTCATTTTCCCCATAAATAAATTTCAGCTGACTGGCCATTTTCAACAAGCCAAATGCATACAAAGTCCGGAAAATTAATCTGCAGAAATTTTTTTATTCAAACAAACGAACCATTTATTTTTGCTAAAATGAAATGGTTTAAAAATTATTTTCCTCGAAAATGATCGCTTGTATCGCTTATAAAAAAAATAAACAGAAAATATTTTTATTGCGCATAAAAATATTTATACACGAACTATTATAGATAATTAACTCGAGACATCATTTCTAAAAGCAATATTTTTCGCATTTTCATCAGCCTTCGCGCTTTCCACGCTTTTATCATTTTATGTCATATCTAAAAGATCTGGGGCCTTGACCGAAAAAAAAAAAATCTGGGGCAAGTCGTGTCATTTTCTTGACCCGAGTGGGGTACGACCCAGACGTCGGTCCAATCACAGGCGCCCACGTGGGGGTCGAGCCCCCGAGGCGAGAGAAGAGAAGCCGCGCCGACTCGCGATCGTTCCGCGGCAGGAGTCGACGTTGCAAAATCCTTCAAATATTCAGAGGAGAATCATCGTCTCTTCTGCTTCTCAGTTACTCCCGCGGCGAAGCTGCTCGGATTCTCGCCGGAAGCTCCTGTCGGAACCCCAGAACCGAACCGAATCTCGCCCGGCTCCGTCCGTACGATGATGCCTCCTCGAGAGATCGTCCGGCCTTGATTTTCCCGGTCGGTCGCTGAGGAGCCCGTCGCCTCGTTGGCTCCCGAAGATGCAGCGGTTCGTCGACGGCGTCCTCGCCGTGTCCAAAGAGTGAGTTGGCCCATTTGCGAGCTTGCCGACCTCCCGCTGTGGGTTTTTGTTTTCTTGATCGGAACGGTATGAAGTCTTGGGTGGGTGAGCGTATGTTCTCGTCGGAGAAGACCCTGCGCTTTTTGTTGGCGAATTGATCGTGGATTCGTATTCGTGGTCTGGGTTTTTAAAGAATCGTTTTCCCGTCGGATTCTTGGTACTAGCTGAGTGTCTTGTTTAGCTGCATGTGTGTGGAGCGACGTTCGATATTGCCGTTTATATGTTGATGAGCTCGTTAATGAATTTGTTTTCTTTGGTAGGGGGGGTGGTTCTGATGATTCTGATTGTCTGCTGAAGTTACCTTTGTGCCATTCTTTTGAGCAACACTACTGTCTGACGTGCATATTCCTTCTGCTTTTTGATTTGCCCGGGTGTTCGGAGTCCTCCTTTTGCGGCTGATGATTGATTTGGTTGAAAAATCTTGAATAATGCCATGTTCATTTAAAAGCTAGTTAGAGAAAGGTTTGATACCCCTTGTGATCAAAGTTTAAAAGAGAAAAAAAGAAACTGAAAAGAGAACGAATTAGATTTGGAAGAGTTGAGTATCCTTTGTTTGACTTTGGGGCTTTATTGTTTGTGACCTTGAGATGCTGCCATTTCGATTTTAGTGTCCATTAGCATCTTTTAGAATTGACTAACTCCTCTTACTTTTAAGAACTCTGACATTAAGTTGATGACGAACTCTTTGGTATATGGAGCACTTGCTGAATCAATTGATGGGCACGTTTGTTGGTTGCACTGCAGGTCGGTTAAGACTATCACCTACGAATCCTTGAACAACATCGTGAGGCTCGTGAATGGAGTGTCAGCACTTCTGTTGACCTTTTTACCCGGAAAAGCTAACATCCTAGAAGGTATGCATGGATGGGAGCTCAGGCCAACTTTCAGTGGACCTCGATTGCCCCGGTGGATGGAACAGTGAGTTTTCTCCTTTGTGTACCATTAAGTGATTCATTAATTCTGATAAAGCGAGAACTTTTTCCATGATAGATAGAAAATGGATGTAGAATTTACTTGTACACACGGCCTTGTGGAGCATTTTCCTCTATTATATCTTGAAAAGCAGTGGGAAGTTTGAACTATACTTCTGACAGTAGTACAGGGAAAGACCGCCAAATGAGTTGTATATAGAACTGAAGTGCTCTTATTATTTTCCCTTTTGAGAGTCTGAATCTTTGGCTGTTGGGCATGCTCATTCATCCAGTTAATAATGGCCGGGAACCTTTTGTGGTCACGAAGGTTGAAACAATACCGTTTACTTTTCCTTTTTCTCTATGAAAAGAACATGTGTGGTAATTGATATAGTTCTTGTAATAATTACATGAACGAACGAACAACTCTTGATACGCTTCCATCTTTGATGATTCATATATGAGATCCTTGTATTCTTTATTTGCAATTTTAAAAAATGCATATGGGTTTTTTTGATGGGTGTCCTCAAGGCACTTGTTAGATAAACAAATAGAAAGACTTCCAATTTTCGAAGCACTAATTCTTCTGATGATGCACGTAATCAATACCTTGGAAATTGAAATTATCCTTGTATGTCATGCTTGAAAAATGCCCTAAAGGCACTCGTCAACAAAACTGTGTACATATGTATCTTGTTTGCTTTACTCCATCGCTGTCCTGTCTTTTTATCTGTCATTCTGCATGATTGTCATGATGCTTTAAATTAGTTCGCTGAAAATTTTACATGTTTCGTGAAAAGAGTGCAGGACAATGTTTTAATGGATTCAAGTTATGAATACAGATGTTGGAATAAACAAAACCATTCTCAATTGAACATCCATAACTGTATGCCATCTTTTCATGTTTGTGCTTCAGAGTTAGTTGCTTTTACAGTGGTTTGAGAAAGTGAGTTGACAAACTGGTTAGAATTAGGTTATTTGTCCTAGAAAAACTACTTTGTCATTGCAAATGTGATATTCATGTTTTTTGTCTGAAAGCCAAATGATTGAATCTTGTGAAAATTATTTTTATCACCCCCAGTGGAGTACACTACATATATTTTGACAAACTTACTTTCTGTTGACAAAATGGTTACATTACATACACGTATACCTGCATACTCGTTTATACTTAGTAAAGAAAACGTCCTTCTCCAACTCCTGCGGCTTTGACATGTGGCGGATTGGTTGCTTGCCAAGTGTCCTCGGTTTTGATTGGCTCTTTCAACGCATTTTGACCTTCAATTTCAACACATGTACCAACAAAATCATGTAATTCTATATGTATTGCATTTCGGTGATTTATATTTGTTGTCTGCTGCGGCCCTCAAATATTTCGCACATGTCTGCAACTGATATCTGTTTTGACCATAAATTATCAGAGTTTAAAGATAAAACATTGTAATAAGTGTAATTGTCACCGGATAGAGTAAAAAGACTTAAATTAAATATGATTTGTCTATGGTTGGATAAAAATGAATAATAATCGGTGTTTGGTCATATTGACAGACTGGTTAGAATTAGCTTAATTTGTCCCAGAGAAATTACTTTGCCATTGCAAGCGTAATATCTAAGATTCTGACCTGAAACTGTTAAAAAAAAGAAAAGGAAAAAAAGAAATCCAGTGGGGTAGACCTCTGTGTATTGCCATTTCTTTAACGCTAGGGAGATTACTATAGGGATTTGACTTCTTCACTTTGTATTGCAGTGGTGTGTCTTCTTTCAATCAGTTCGTCCACAATCTCTCGGTTGATCCGGATGCTTCTTCAAGCTCAGACTACTCTTCTGGGGAAGAAGATATTAATGAATACTCATGTCCTTCGCCATTATCTCAAAGCTCCCGATTCTCCAGGGCAAGCTCCTTCTCCAGACACGAAAGACATGGAAAGGGTTGGATGAGCAGCATATTTTCTCTGATTTTGTTCCCTGTCAAATTGTTGCTGGCAATACTGGCTCGTCTACTCTTCTTCCCCTTCTATAGGAAAGTGAGGGCATCCCCATCTGAAAGACAGAAGCCTTCAAGTTCAACTTCCTTAAAGAGCGTTCAAACTCTTAAAGATTATGTTTTTCAGCGTACTACTGATCGGAGACGTGGAGTAATCGAGGTAGAGTAATGACTAGTAATTACCATATGTTGGCAGATGATCTTGGCTTTGGGACTCATCCTTTTTTCCCTTGCTTATTGGACTTATTGTTTTATAGGATCTTCACCTATCAATGGAGATCTTCATAGAAGCCATATTTGATATAGTTCACAAGGCTGCGCACTGCTTGCTTTCACCAGCTGAAGTTAGTAAAATGCTTTATGGATGGATTTTCTCGCACAATACGGTCAATCATAATAATGACGTAGTTTCAGAATCCTCGGTGACCACTGCAACACCGGGAGAGAATGATCCTTCTCTGTCAGAAAGTAAAACTTCTTTTCATCATTCTCTTAATACAGACACTCGGACATGTCAGGATGTGATAACTGAACTTGGGTAAGAGCTATGTACTCCATTGATCCCACATTGATTTTAGTTCCTAGAGACTCTTAACTTTTCTTACCTTTACCTTTAAACCTATTTCAGATATCCATATGAAGCGATTAATGTCGTCACCGCCGATGGCTATATTCTCCTTTTGGAGAGAATTCCTCGGTATCTTTCAGTCTTGTTTTAAATTTTCTCTTAAGACATATCCCTTTTCCATGTTGGCTTAGTGTCTAATTTTGTTGCAGACGTGATGCAAGAAAGGCCGTTTACTTACAGCATGGCATTCTGGATTCATCAATGGGGTGAGTTTATATTCTTATACATTCTGTGCCGTCTCGCTAGCTTCTTCCTTTTTCGAATAGTAAATGTAGTTGTTTGATGAGTTTGTTTGTCAAAACTCAGTGCTTCTCTTTTGTTTTTTTACCATTTCCCAATTTTTTAGAATTTTGGCAATTAGTGTATGGTGATATGCAAATTTATTACACTATGAGAGCAAATAGAAAGATTAAGCTCTCTAGAGAGATATGCATGGCAATATCAGATGAAAATAAGTTAAACAAAGAAAAATTCAAACAAGTATGAGTTGACATATCTTTTCTTTGAAATGGTAGTATTCGAGTTAACTATTCTAGAGGTATGCATTTAGGATTACCAGGAACAAGATAAACATAACATTTTATGAAGATGATTTCACCAAATAAATGGACTTATATGATTCAAGTTTTCTGCCTTATAAGTTTGCTGATGCTATATCTTAGTTGAGATGCATATGCATTAATTTCTTCTTCTTCTTCTTCTTCTTCTTCTTCATCTTCTTCTTCTTCTTTGTGGTCCAGTTGGGTTTCAAATGGAGTGGTGGGTTCTCCAGCTTTTGCGGCATATGATCAAGGTCTGTTTTAACTGGAGAATGAGCAAGCGGCCGTCAGTGCTGTTCCTGAAGCTGACTTTTTATATCTTACTATTTTCTTACAGGTTTTGATGTTTTCCTCGGGAATTTTCGAGGACTGGTATCTAGGGAACACGTGAACAAGAGCATCTCCTCTCGACAGTTAGTTGATTGTATTTTATTCCACTTTTTGTATTTCGAGTACTGAAATTTGGAATTTTTAGCATGGAATTTACAATTCTACTTTCTTCAATTAAATCAGGTATTGGCAGTACTCCATTAATGAGCATGGGACTCATGATATTCCTGCAATGATAAACAAGATTCATGAGGTTAAAACATTGGAGTTGAAGCTTAGCCAACCTGATGGCGAGGAAGAATCAAATGAAGATCAGCCATATAAACTTTGTGCTATCTGTCATAGCTTGGGAGGAGCTGCTATGCTGATGTACCTTATTACCAGTCAAATTGAAGAGAAGCCCCGTAGGCTCTCAAGATTGATTTTACTGTCCCCTGGTGGCTTTCATGGCGACTCTAACTTAGTATTTACTCTAGTGGAGAATTTATTGCTCGTATTAGCTCCTATATTGGCCCCTTTGGTGCCTGCATTCTACATACCAACCAGATTCTTCCGATTGATGCTGAATAAGTTGGCACGGGACTTCATTAACTACCCTGCTGTCGGAGGGCTTGTTCAAACACTAATGAGTTACGTCGTCGGTGGGGATAGCTCGAACTGGGTCGGGGTGTTGGGGTTACCACATTACAACATGAATGATATGCCCGGTGTGTCATTTCGTGTAGCTCTCCACCTGGCACAAATGAAGCGGAGCGGAAAGTTCAAGATGTATGATTACGGTAGTGCATCTGCCAACAAGGAGGCCTACGGATCTACGGAGCAATTGGATTTGGGCGAACACTATGGGTTTATCGATATACCCGTTGATCTGGTCGCGGGAAGGAAGGACAAGGTAATTCGGCCATCCATGGTGAGGAACCACTACAAAAAAATGAAGGAATCTCGCGCGGACGTGTCGTACAGCGAATTTGAGTATGCTCACTTGGACTTTACTTTCTCACATCGCGAAGAGCTGTTGGCATACGTCATGTCGCGCTTGCTGCTCGTTGTGCCCGGGCAAAAGCATCAACTGAGCCAAAAGGCCATGAAGTTGAAGAGTAAAGGACGGGTCAGTTCTTAATGGTGGAGAAAACCCCGAGCCCTCAAAACCGGGATCAGGGACTTCACATGTTGTATCTTTAATGTGCCGGTTTTTTGTCGCACACAATTATAGTATAGCGATATGTCCCAGTTTGTACAGCTAGTGTAAGCTATAGAGGATATAGACAGCCCATGTCTTGACAAGCTTCCTATCAAATTTTTTGTCGAGGGAGGTAGGATAAAGCTGTTATAGGCTGTATGTACACGCTGGAGTCGTTATTTATTGACGGTCTATTAGACTATACGGTTTGCTGTTTCTAAAATTTCTTCACAGTATGTCATTGAAAGCTTCGTCTGAAGGCTCTATACCGTCTTAAAAGTTGTGTTCTTATGAAAATCGAACGTGGCGTCCGCAAGCACCCCGTGTCCGTGTGTAGCATGTGTTCTATATCGCTCGAGTTTTCTATTTCTAGGAACCCACTGCCTGTGTCAATTGGTTCAATTTGGTAACTGTTGATAATGTTTCCTTTTCTGTTCTTGTCCTGTCCATGCATCTAAGTAAAATTGAGGTAGATTTCTGGAACTGATCGCCGGGTGTGGTGGGTCAGTTTGTCGTCGGTTAGTAACTTTGAAAAACAAAGTGAAGGGCACCTTTCATTTCCTTTTAACATAAGGTTGTCAATAAGAAGGGGCATGGGTTATGTATTACTTTCAAAAATAGTCCTAAAAATGTGAATAAAAATGAATAAACCTTTGTTCTTAGGTTAAACATGTCAAGCAACATAATTTTGCCACCAAAGTGCAAGTCACTCGAGCCACTAGGTTCGTAACCTAGGGCAAGTAGTGGCAAATTTAGATTGAGGGTGGCGAGATAAAAAAATTTGATAATCTTGGTGAGGGACCAAAATGAAAAATTCTGCATGAGATTGATGACATTATTACTGATAATTTGTATTTTCCAGGACTTGTTTTAAGGTGAAGAAGGATGAGTGTGTGGGTAAAAGGTTCTAATTTGAAGAACCCCATTTCCTGTTTCATTTTGCAGAAACAATGCGCCTAGTTTGTTTTCTGTGCGAATGTAATTATTAATAAAATAGAATACATCCAGTAAAACAAAAGGATAATAAGTCACAATTTTCAAAAAGAGAGAGGGGGGGGGGGGGGGGTGAGAGAAACCGACGGGAACGGAGAGGCCATCAGGGGGAAAGGAAAGTGAAAAGGGGTTTTCCCCCTCTTGCATGAAAGGCCATTGGTCGAGTGGGCGGTGGAGCCACCCGGCCAAAGGCGGGCGCCACTTGGCGCTCCTCCTCCGCCAAGCGGCAAAGGGGAAGAAGAAGAGGGAAAAAGAAGAAAAGGAAAAGAAAGAAGGGGCGGTGGTGTTCCGGGTGAAATGGCGGAGGGGAAATGGAAGGAAAAAAAATGAACGGGAGGGTGGAGCGGCAAAAAGGTCGGGTTGCGTGGTGACGTGGTGTCGGAAATAGTCGATGCAGTGGCAAATGATACCAAGAAACACTGCACATTCTCTCATAGACAATGGTGACGATTGCCAAATTTTCCGTCGACGAACGACCCAATCCTTTCGGGATCCTTTCGTTCCTCTGATCAAATGAAGGTTCAGGATGTCACAAAGAGATTCCCGTTGAATGCAAAAGCTCTATTCCTACATGTCATTAAGATGAATGGTATGAATAACCACAACCTAGTGAGTAATATGAATCTCTTTAAGCAGATCGAGCATCACTTTGCATATGTATAAAATAGTAACAGAACTCATTTATCCGAAATCTAGCATTACTGTGAAAAATGAGTTATATCATTTCAACTAAACTTTATACATATCAGAAATATTTCTTCAATCAATGATATCAAAGGAAACATCAGTTGTCCAATTTATTAATCAATCTCATGCTTAATATCAAAATATGTTCGCACTTAACGCATCGTGACAAAGGCGACCAAAGTTCACCCATTGGCTAGGTCTTTACCTATGTTGCTGGCGGCTCAGCAGACAAGTATATTTTGAGAATATTATTCATATTCACAAACTGCTCAATGGGTTCATAACACAGTGATAATAAGCATCAAATACTAACCCATCTTCCAAAAACTCAGAAATCAAATCTAGAATCCCTCTTATAAATTAAATTACTTTTCACAAATCAAAACGTATATTATTCTGGCAATTCAATTCAACTAACAGAATTTATCTCATAAGGCAAGTATATTGGTAAGTAGTTATAACCTTTTTTCACTAATTATTTCTCGATCATTAATGAACAATCAACTCAAACTATTTCAAAGGATATCTATCGTCTCAATCCGAAAAAGGATACCAATTTTTATGCAACAAATATGCTTTAAACATTAATTTTTCCTTTTAACAAAGTCATACCGTGTACATAATATATCCAATCCTTATTACTTACTGTTGGCGATATAAACTTGCCAAATCATGATAAGATTGAGGATCAAGGTCCAATGTGCAATAGTTGTATTTACCATAAAAATCATATTTAAGGAGAATGAATCTCCTCAAAGAAGCTAAGAAATATAGGGATTTCTACCGTGGATGTAGGCTTCCAAACCACATAAAACCTTAGTCATCTTCTCTTTTCTTTGTTTTTCCTGTCTTTGTATAAACTCTCTACATGGTATCAAAGCAAACAAGATCAACATCAAGCTCCTGTGCTTCCTGCTCTTTCATTGGCTATTGCACCTTATCTTTATAATCAGTCAAGTTCTCTCATTTTTTATTGCTTTGCACAATGAGCAGCACTTCTGTTACAACCAATTTAGGCCATTCTAGCTCGAATGAAATGAACACTCGACGCACCTCTATCCTTTTTAATGGTCATGATTACCACCTCTGGTCTCGAGCTGTTACAATCACTCTTAGAGGCATATCAAAGTTAGGGCATGTTAATGGCTTGATCAAAACCCTTCTTATCACTAATCCTAAATATGCCAAGTGGCAAGCTACTAACAATCTTGACATGTCGAGGATTTTTAAATCCATAAATTCTCACATCTATGAGATTTTTGCATATTCCAAGACTGCGAAGGCCCTATGAGACTCTCTTCGTGATATGTATGGACATCAAGATAATGCTTCTCGAAATTTTGAGTTGCAACTGGAGATTGCTCATATTGAGCAAGCCTCTGGCCAATCTTTTACTGAACATCTTGACGATATCAAACCTAAATGGGATGAACTCCGAAAGTATCATCCCCTAGTTTAATATGTCAACATGTTTACTCAACAATAATGATAGGATCACATATTTCAGTTGCTTGCTTGTATTTGACCTGAATATGAAAATGTTAAGAGACAGATTCTTATGAGTGCTACTCTACCATCATTTATTAATATCTATGCCATTATTCAACGAGAAGAAACTTGTCAAAGGGTGATGAATATTGAACCCAGTCAGGGGGAGAACTAATAGAGATTTTGGCTAATGCAACTAATGTTGGCAAACAAAATAGTGATGGCGCTCGTTTTAATGATGGCAAAGGGAAAGGCCGCAGCCGTAATACCAAGTTTCATTGTTCCCATTGCATCAAAGATCAGCATATATAGGATTGTTGTTGAAATCTGCACCCTCACTTACGACCCAATAAGGACAAGGTTAGAGATAAGACTACAGATCTTAAAGTTGCCAATCAGGTCACTACTACAGATCTTCAAATAGCTCTGGGACGAATAGCCTTGCAACTCCAACAACTAATGTCCTCCAGTGGTGTGTCTCAACTGAGTCATGACTTGAGAAACATGGTTCAAACTTCTAATAATGTCTTTGCCCTATCTATATCCTCTATGAACCATTTTATAATTGTTTCAGGAGCAAGTGATCACAAGTACGATAGTTCTCATTGGATAACTCATCTACCTGAGGTTCCTACTGATTCTTACTCTTCTATTACAGTTGCTAATGGTGAAAAGGTCCATGTTCAAAGGGTTGGGAAATTGGATTTATTTTCCAACTCTTATGATGTGTTATTTATGCCCCCATTATCTACTAACTTGTTATCTGTTAGCTAAATTACTAGGCATCTAAATTGCAACGTTACCTTTTCCCTTGATAAGGTTATCTTTCTAGACAAACCCACAAGGAGGAAAATTGGTGAAGGTCGCTTTCATAAAAGGCTATACACTCTTGATTTTTGAGTATGGGTTTGGTTGCTAGTCAAGATAAAGGCTTAAAATCTCTGCTATGGCATTGGCATATGGGGCACCCATCAGATCGGGTGTTACGGTCCATTGATCTTACTTTTTCTCTAGATTCAAACTCTTGTGAAACTTGTCATTTTACTAAACATCATAGATTTTCTTTTTTCTAAAAGGATAAATAACGCATCTAAATTTACCTTACCAAAAAAAAATAATGCATCTAAATTATTTGAATTTATTCATTCTAATGTTTGGGGTAATGCACAAGTTGAATCTCGAAAAGGTAAGTATTTTATTATGTTTATAGATGATAAATCTCGAACCACATGGCTGTATTTGCTTATCTCTAAAACTGAAGTATTGACAGTCTTCAAGGAATTTAATCGAATAATCCATACGTTGTATAGTGATCAAATTAAATATTGCGTACTAACAATGAGAGTGAATACACCAATCACCCATTTGAGTTTTTTCTCAAAAGTCTAGGTATCGTACATTAGACTTCATGTGTTAAAACTCCCATAAAATGGGGTTGTGGAGAGGAAAAACCATTACCTTCTTGAGATAACACAATCTCTTCTATCTCATGAATCTTACCTCGACATATTTGGTCAGATGTTGTTCTAATAAGTTGCTATTTGATCAATCGTTTTCCTAATAAGGTGTTGTAATACAATCTCCAATGGAAGTGCTCCTTGGCCAGTCAATTAACCCCTCTCATCTCCATGCATTTGGTAGTGTGTGCTACGTTCACACTTCATCGAAGAGTAATTTAGATCCTCATGCACACAAACACAATTTTTTGGAATATTCTAGTGTTAAAAAGGGTTATAAATGTTTTGATCCCTCCACCAAAAAATGTTTATTTCTTGGGATGTTATGTTTGATGAAACTCATATGTAGTTTTCTTTTAGGGAGAAAATAAAGATGGCAATAGTAATAAATATGATTATAGTGGATTTGATATGGAATTTGCTCCATTATCGATTGTTTCTGATGATTTGGTGATTCATGAGAACTAGAGAGATGGGAGAGACACTCTTAATCTAGACACAACTGCTTTAATTCCTAACCCTATCCAGGAAATAGCTCCAATTCATCAATCAACCCGAGCATCTCAGTCCTTAACTCGTCTTTGGGACTTTGTCACATAACAATCGTCTACAGCCTATCCCATGGAGGCTTACATTTGTTATGATTACATCTCTCTAGAGTTTTGTACATTCTTATTAGCTATCGATACAAACATTGAGCCTACAAACTTTCTTGAGGTGCAACAATCAAGTGTGTAGAGAAAGGCCATGGATGAGGAACTCCAAGCTCTTAACAAAAATTAGACTTGGAATATTATTCCATCACCTATTGAAAAATATTTTGTAGGCTATCGATGGACTTACAAAATCAAGTACAAAAGTGATGGCTCAATTGAAAGGCCCAAAGTTAGATTGGTGGCCAAGGGATTCACCCAACATACGGAGTAGACTATAAAGATACGTTTGTTTGTGTAGTAAAGATGAATACCTTCAAAGTTCTCATGTCAGTTGCTGTCAATTATGGTTGGTCTCTGTTTCAAATGGACGTTAAAGATGCATTCCTTCTTGGAGAGCTTGGAGAAGAAGTGTACATAGACCTCTCTCCGGTCACCACTTAGAAAATCAAGGATTTGTTTGCAAACTCAAGAAGGCAATCTATTGTCTCAAGCAATCACCTCGAGCATGGTATTAAAAGTTGAGTACAATTCTTATGACATTTAGATTTAAAATGGGTAAGCTCTATTTGATAAGAAAAAATTTGAAGGAATTGTGATAATAATAATTTATGTTGATGGCCTTGTTTTTACCAATAATAATCAACAATAGATTGAAACTCTAAAAAAAAATATTTGCATAAGAACTTCGATATCAAGGATTTGGATATGTGGCGATACTTCCTTGGAATTGAAGTTGCTAGTTCTAGTAAAGGCTTGTTTCTCTCACAGAAAAATATGCCGTTAGTTTTGTGAGTCAATTTATGCGTTCTCCCACCAAAGGTCACGTGGAGCTTCATCAACTATTTGCGACTCTTTCTAATGTGCTCACTGCCTGTGGTGTTCCCCCCATCGAGTGCCATTATGTCACGTCCCGGCCAAGACCGTGACCCGTGGGCTCACTTTGCGACGTCTTGTTCAATTTTATGTTATCGTTACTAACAAGCGGAAGCATAAACTCGGGACAATCATAATAAGATCAAATAAACAATGGGGTTAAGACAAGCATCATGAGCAAACCTTATATTTACATGATAGCATATATTACAAGCCAAACATTTTTATATGCCCTTTCTTCTTCCGGGCCAATTCACATACGTGTATCTACTATAACATACACAGTCGGGTTACCCTATCACTGCTATCGTGGTTCCTTCTAAAAAAGGTTTTCCCCAAAAAGCTTCTTCCCAAACGCTCTTGGTCCCTCCTGAGTCGGTCCGTCGCCTATGCTCCATTTGCAGCATTCCCGAGTGCCGGTTCGTTGGCACCACCAAAAGGACTATTGAACCCGCAGAGGGGCTCGAACATTCTGCCGTCCATCCACATGTACCAAGCTTCGTACCTATAAGGGACAGGGCGATCAAGTCCCTCATCGACCACGACTTCAGAAATCACTTTTCGATAGGCTCTACCCTCCTCCGCATCTATGACGTCCATAACATCCATAATAAGCTCCACAGGGGTACCGAAATGCATAAGCGAAGACGCCATCCTACGAGTCTAAGGAAAAACATGAGGAGTGAGTCAGGGACTCAATAAGTAAATCCACTAATGTCAAGTTAGAAAGAAACAATCGTCATCGGACATGCGTCCAACCTTACCGCCTCGGTGTCGATGGCAAATCAATAGCAAAGATGCATCTTACCTTGCCTATGTGCTATTCATGGCACTCATATCAAACAAGAGAACATCAAGCATGGTGCTTAGATAATACATGCAAGAACAAACACACAGGATTCATTTATTCTTAACCAAAATTCATCGATTTTTCCGAAATCCATCGGGCATCTAAAATCCATTGAGCAACATCTCGAAATCCATCGTAAACAGCTTTAGTCCCTCATGTGTCCATGTATCACAAACATCGAGCAAACCGATTTCTTATCTTTCTTTAGTAGTCCAAGCAAACAAGGTTGCCCAAATGCGTGTGTGCACATGATTTATGGACAATAAGCTTAAATAATCTAATATGTTGGTCATGATCCAAGGCTCGTGACTTCATCCGACACGCCAAGTGTTGAACAAAACCATACTTAGCTCAGATTTGATACACCTCAATATCAAACCTTTGCCAAGCAAGTCTTGATCCAAATGCCATAATGTACGTACAAGACATACATTCCCTCTTTCGCGATCGAGTCGTGCTTGTTTCATGACTATGTCTTACAAAATAACAAAGCACACAAGCAACAACAAGCAAGTCCCTACAATGGCTCCGCTAAAGACACAAGTCAATAACGCATCACAACATCTTATCCCAAGATTAAGGAATCTACTTACTCTACTAGACAAAAGCAAGATCTAGTAGGGACCAAGAAGGTGGTGTGAATGAGAGATGGTGATCGGCCAAGTGGGGGTAAGTGAGAGAGAGAGAAAGAGAGAGAGAGAGGTGTGAGAGTTGGTAATGGTGTGATAAAAAAAAAGGAGACTAAGTGAGGACACTTCTATTTATTGGGTGGCCTACCAATGCCTTTTATGAAAAAAAAAAAAAAAGCCAAAGTCTAAGCTGATGATGAAGGGGTCTTGAAAGTCTTTGGCCATCATTAATCTTCTTCTTCAAGCCTTCAATTAGGGCCATTCATTTTCAAACTTAGCCTCCAAGTCTCTAGTCTAGGGTCATTATACCCTACTAAGTTATTTAAGGCTATTCATTGCCTAACTTAGTCTCTAAGTTGTCAAGAAGTCCATTAAGTCTAAGATTCTTTCAATGACTTCAAAATATGTCTTTAATCCCTCTCTTTTCTTGAATTAGGCATGACCCTCTTTGTCTTGGTCTCCAAGACACAAATTATTGGTTTCTTCCTCAAGATACCTCAATTATTGGCTTTGCATCCATTATTGATTCATTCTATACCAAGTTCAATTATTGACAACTTACAAAGAAAGTTGTCAATTGATCTTCTAGCCCATGAAATCCCTTTGGGCGTGAATCATCCCTCTAGGCTCCACAATTATTGGTTCTTGCAAGACAAGCTCCATTATTGGTCAATGGCTCTATTATTGGGGGTTGGTCTCCATTATTGGTTCTTACAAGATAAGTTCCATTATTGATGCCTTCCTTGTCAAGTTCTATTATTGGCCAACTAGTCAAGTCAACTTGTCTTCTTGTTCCAATAAGCTCTTGGGCATGAATCACATGTCCTATCTTAAGAACACTAATTTCAATGGCTTATCTTCCTTTGGTCACCAAACTTCACCTAAAGCTTGACTTAATAAGCAACTAAGGCAATTAGGGGCTTCAAGTGTCATAAACGATCGACCATCCCATTTGGAACTGAGGTTCGGTATAAAAATATGTCCAAGTATAATTGGACACAACCGAGCCAAAGACCGAGTTGAATAGTGCAAGGCCAAGCCAGCTGGAATGTCCTGGCACATGGCATGCTTGATCAGGCCTGACTGGGCATAAGGCCTGGCACACGGCCTAGCCATGCGAGCGTAGGGTCGGGTGCATTGTCGGGTCACATGGCTGCAGGATCGAATGCACGAGCATGGTCCCAAGCTACACAAACAGGTTGCCAAATGCACTACTAAACCACATGAGCGAGGGGCCAGGACATGGACCATACACAGGCATTGGCTCACAACCAGGAACAATGCATGGCCCGTGGCCAAGTCTGGTCGGCACTAAACTGGGTCTAGGCCAAAATTGATGAGCATAAGGCTTAGCACATGGGTCAAGTACAATGACTGACACACGACCGGATGCAAGGCCAGCTCGTGGCCTGACCGATGGGCACACGACTGGTCCATGGTCGGGCACAAGGCCTGGCTTGCCTGGCCGGCACAAAGCCTAGTCTGCAACCAAGCCACGATGCTCTTGTCCATGACTTACCCAACTCAACGCAATGATCCATAATCGATTCGCGACTAGTTCATGTTCGATTATCAATGATCCATAGTCAACCCTCGGTTGTCATGTTAAGACTTGAACCAACACCATGACACTCAATCCTGTCCTTGGTCTAAATTCGTGATCATCCTTGCTTGGGTTATTGATGTGACGTCCCATGCATGTTGCTATCCAGTTCCTTTTTATCTTTTGATATGAACAAACATAAGTATTTATACTTAACACCCAACAACAAACAACTGAAGTGGGATAGGAAACATATTTTACAAGCACACATTTAATTTACATGATACGTGCATATTTTACAAGCCTTTTCACATGGGCCTTATTCATTTATATTCGGATTGCATCCGATCTCCTACGTACTATTCGCGCAATCAGGTAGTCCTAGCTCCTCTACCGCGCTTCTTCCTCAAAAAAATAAAAGTCAGTCTTCCTCATGCTCGGTCAGCTACCTACAGACCACTCGTAGTCCCCTCGGGTGCGTCGTCATTTGCGGTCCTGGTGGTTCACCAAAGTTAGAAAGGAGTCCAAGCAAAACTCTGTCAAACCAAATGAACCAAGCTACATAACGGTGGAGGACTAAGTTGTTGGCGTCCTCTTGCACCCAAACCGTGGAAGTACATTTGTGATACATGACTTCGAACTCTACATCAACTATGTCAATTATGAACACATCCATTTCTATTGGAAGTCCATGGCGAACCGAGGGTGACGTAGCCATATCTATAAATCTGAAAATAATAAAGAGTCAGTCATAACTCAGTAAGTAAATTCACTAAATTTCGATTAAGAGGAAGCCTCACTATTGAACAAGAGATCAACCATTACCATTTCACTTGTCGACAGTAGATTAATAGCAAAGATGCGTCTTACCATGCCTATGTGCTAATCATGTCATAAGCATCAACCAAGAGAATATCAAGTGTGGTATTTAAACGTTACATGCAATAATCAACACACGGGATTCATTTATTCTTAACCGAAATCCATCGGTTCTTCCGGAATTCACTAGGCATCCAAAATCCATTGAGCATCTGAAATCCATCGGGCATCCGAAATCCATCGGGCATCGAAACTCCTTTGGGCAATGTCCCGAAATCCATTGATGACGGCTTTAGTCCCTTGTGTGATGATGCAACAAGTATCAAACAATCCAGTTTCTTATCTTGATAATGTTAGTCCGTGCATTCAAGGCCCGAAGGCATGTAGTGCTTGTGTACTTCATGACCTATAAAGCAAATGCCTAACATGCCGAGTGCGGACTAAGGCTTGTGGCTCTTTCTACCATGCTAAACGCCGGCTTGGAACCGAACTTGGTCTGGGTTTATGCGCCTCAACATATACTCGCAACCTAGCTAACTCAGTCCGTCACGCCAAAACATAGGTACAAGATCATACGATGCCCCTTTTCATGGCCTGGTTGTACCTTGACTCACGGCTATGATGCAAGAACAAACAACACCCATACAAGCATAAATCACTATAAGTAAGATCATCACTCAGACCCAACTAAGCAACACAACATCCTAACCAAGGAATAGGGAATTCACTTACTACTAATGTTAAGGAGTAATTCTAAAAGGGGTGTTCGGTGATGGTGAAGGGGCGGATTAGAGAGTGGCCGAGAGAGTGATAGGGAGAGAAAGGGCATGCAAGGTTTAAGGAAAGAAGAGAATGGAATGATGGCCCTTCTATTTATAGCCCAAGTCTTAATGATGATCTTGCCAAATGGATCAATTATTTGCATCAAGTTGGCGCCTAATGTCATGCCCGACTTGGAATCACAATCGATGCTTGTTGACCGATCACGACCCGTTCAAGCTCGTGAGTGGCGGAAATAAATTAGAATGTCCTATTCATTTAAATGTGCAAACGGAAACCATATTAAACGAGACATCACAAACATCATAAGCAAACATCACATGTTAAATTTACATGATTCATGCTTATTTTAACAACGCCATTTTTCGAGCTTTTGCAAATCACGCATATATTTCACACGCCTATTCCAAAGGCATTTCCAAACAAAGGACGACTATGAATAACAAAATTTCGGCTTGGGGTAATCCTACTCCCACTACTTCGTCTCCTCGCGCTCCTGTTTACTCATGCTACTCCTCCCCACGACCCGTCCACCTAGCCGTCTCACACCCCATTCGCGGCATGCCCCGGAGCTGGCCTAACCATACCGTCGAAGGGGCTGTTGAACCCATGCAAGGGTCTAATCCAGTCTCCGTTAAACAGGCGGTACCACGCCACATATGTGTAGGGAGCCAATTCCTCAAGGCCCTCATCCAACATTACATAAGTTTTAATTCGACGGTAGGCACGGCCTTCATGGGCATCTATCACAGTGAGAAATCCAACTTGCATCTCTATAGGGTTACCAAAACGGGTTGGGAAGACGTCATCCTACGAACCTGAAAAGAGAAAAACAACAATAAATGAGTCGGGGGACTCAATAAGTTAACTCACAATGTCAAGCAATGATGAATCGATCACTGTTAACATGAGTTGGCTCTTATTGCACCGGTATCGATGGCAAATCAATAGCAAAGTTCATGCCAAGAAATAACAAGAGAACATCAAGCATGGCTACCTCTTAAGAACATCATAGTCAAGCCCCATTTTCTATATTGAGATGGTGAACATCAAACACAAAACATAAGCAAATCATGAAAAGAACCAACTATGATCAACCAAGTGACCGGGATACGGTCCAAGCAACTACATCACAACACATCTCGACTTCATTTCCCAATATTAGGAAATTCACTTACACAACACGATAAAACTATAACAAGAAAGTGGGAGACTTATGGTGGACACAGGAGTCTTGGGCAGGTTTCGGGCGTGCTCTTTAGTGGCCAAACAAAAGGGGACAAAGTAGATGGTGATTGGTAAAGCTATAGGCATGGAACAAGGAAGCAAGAAAATAAGTGGAAGAGTTGTTGGCCGGTTGGTTTGTGTGTAAGTGTATGCGTGTGCCTATGTGGCTCCATTCAATTGGGGTCTCTACTATATATAGTGGTCCTCCCAAGTCTTTCTGAAAAAGATACAAAACCATAATGATACGGCCCCTAAAGTCAAGTGCATGATGAACTTGATCTAGGGAAATCTTGAGCATTAATGGCATTAATAGCATTAATGGCTTTATGTCTCTCTCTCTCTCTCTCTCTCTCTCTCTCTCTCTCTCTCTCTCTCTCTCTCTCTCTCTCTCTCTCTCTCTCCTTGGCCGACTCTCTCTCTTGTCCTTAGCTAATTATTGACAACCATGAGTCACCATACTTCCATTATGGGGGTGGACAACTTAGCTGGTCCCAATTATAAAAGGGGACACCTAAGCTAAGTCTCAATAATTGTGGCTTTTAGTGGAAAATTGGACTTGATCAAATTTTATCTCTTAGTTCCCTCTATTTTCTTAAGTGTGAGGCCTTTTTCTAGTCCTCTACAAGTGTTGGTTTTACTGACAAATAGTTCGTATCAATCGACTTACACGATACCGACTAATCGATGCCTAACTTGTAACCCAGCATCATAATCATCCCACTAATTTTTCGAGGATTTTTTCCGACAAAATACACTTATTATAGCCGTTTGATCCGAGGTTTGGTGTAGGAAACCCTTCAAATATGACCAAGTATAACCATACAAAAGTTTGAGTCAAACTGTGCAAGCTTGGGCCAGCTGGGATGCCCAGGAGCGTGGCATGTGCAATCGGGCCTAGCCAGGCGCAGGGCTAAGCACACTGTCAGGCCACATAGGCACACGGTCAGGCAAATAGCCAAGCATGTGGCCGAGCGCACGAGCGTGGTACCAGGCTACATGAGCGGTATGCCGAGCACGACGCTGATCCACATGGACAAGGGGCTGGTTCATAGGCCCAACACATGCATTAGCTCATGAATGGGCACAATGCATGGCTCATGGCCAAGTCTCTTATGCATGGAATTAAATCGGAGCTTAATCTGACGGACACATTGTAACATCCTCGGTTTTGGGCCTAGAAACCCGAGGGTCACCCTTTGACTGTTAGCACTTGATCGAGGATTGGTCGTGATTTAGTCACGGAAAGTTGAGTTTTATAAGAAGTAAGTCATGGACGTGCCATGTACCGAGTCATAGGCCTAATAGCTTGACCACGAGCCGGCAACCGTGCTTGCTAGTTTGGTCAGGTGGTCAGGCCGTGTGCTTGGTCATGACCGGCCACTATGCCCTAGTGCGCGGCCACGAATGGGCCACGCGCTCGATCGTGTGCCTGGCACCGCACCCGATCTTTATGCCCATGAGATTTGGCCCCAACCTAGTCCCGTGCTCATGAAAATTTCCCGTGAGTCATGTACCGTGCCCATGGGTGAACTAATAGTTGAGTATGAATAATAAACCGACCCTTAAAATCGTTGCTTGGCTTTGTGCCTAGCGCGCGGCTCGTGCAGCTCGGCACATTGCCTATGCAACTAGGCACAGCACCCATGCAAGCCGAACGTGTGCTTGGCCACTCGCCGGCCAGGCGCCCGGTCAGGCCCGGCCAGTCAGGCTATGCGCCAAGCCACCTGAAAAACCCGATTCTACCCAGTTTTGATTCAACCACTTCGTTAGCCTTGTTTGGTCATTTTTAGAGGTTTTTGTACATCAAACTTTGGTTCATTTGGGATTTTTGAATTTTTTATTTTGTAGAAAAATCTCGGAAATAGGTCGAGATAAATATGATGCGGGATTCGTTTTTGGCATCAATTGTGTTATTCCACAAGAACCTTTTGATCCGAGCCATTTTGAACAAAAACCAGCCCTTACATAAGCAGCATAGGAGCTCACGTGAGCTGCAAAGAAGAACTTAGAAGCCTTTGACCAAGTCCAAGCTTATCTTCTCCATTATTGCCTTCATTAATGCTTGCTTGACTTAATGTCCCTACGTAATAATTTTCTGACCAGCCATTTATGATCCCATTTATGAAGCCCTTGAGTCACCAAGGCACCAATTATTTGCCCAAATAAAGAGTAAGTTTCGGCCACGGGAAGAGGGGAGCCGAGAGAGAGCCCAGAGAGAGAGAATTATTGGTTCTTCATCGTGAAATTTTATCCCTTGTTATTAATGAAGCTACGAGGTAAGCGATGACCTCAAAGTCCAAATAACACGTGCACTTACCTCATGTTCCAATGACACGTGCGTTTACCTCATCCAAACTTTAGCCCCAAGTTTTGCCCCTCTATAAATAGATGCCATTAGGAGAAATTTGCCACACTTTTTCACAACCAAGAGAGAGAGCCAACCGAGAGAGAGAGAGAGAGAGAGTGCTCAGCCACTTCAATTCACACCCAAAAACCTGTGAGCTGTGAGACCGCCGTGATCCCGGAACCACCCGAGACCCCTCGGCCACCGTTCCGCCGTTCCCTTTCTTGTTCTTGTCTTACCTCGTAGAGTAAGTAAATTCCCTAATACCGGGAAAGGACATTAAGATATATCGTATTGTGGTTATTCGACCCGTTTCTTGTTACTTTGGTGATTCGATGTCGAATTTAGATGGCTTGCTTGTTTTGTTTCATGTTTTGCATAACGTTCGTTTCCGAACTTTAAACCGAGGCGAGATGACCATGAAATAGCCATGCTTGAAGTTTTCTTGTTATACTTGGCATGCACATTTGTTTGAGTAACCATTGAGGCTGGTATGGTAAGAATCAACGCATGTTATGACAATCGATATGCCCTCGTTCGTTATTAAGGTTTTTACTTGCTGAATTACCTCGACTCACTCCCTCTTGTTTTCCTTTTTTTCAGGTCCGTGATATGGCGTCTCTCTCGACCCGATTTGACAATCCCATCGAGATGAGAGCTGAGCTACTGACGATGATTGATGCCCGCGAGAACCGTGCATACTGCTGGATTATGACGTAAGTAATGGTTGACGAAGGCTGGGAAGACCTTGTCCCGCACTCGTATGTGGCTTGGTACTGCCTAGCCAACAGGGACTGGGTCAGACCCCTTCATGAGTTTAGCGGCCCCTTTGATGGCACAGGTAGGACAGCTCTGAGACAAGCCACAGGCGAGGCGTGACAACGGCCGTGCGGACGAGGGTAGGGAGGAGCAAGCGAGAAGCGAGGAGCGAGCGAGAACGAGAAGTTGATCGCCGTAAAGAAGCTAGAGACCCCAAGCCAAATTGTATTGTTCATATGGCTTGTAAACGAAAGTACCCTTGAAATGGGCGTGTGAAAAACCTATGCTTGCCGCTTGTTTGGCCCGAAGTAGGGCATGTATAAATAAGCACGAGTCCATCATGTAAATACAACATGCGAAGTTTGCTTATCTTGCTTGGATTTGTCTCGTTTGTTTTGCTTCCGCTCGCACTTTAATTTAAAACGAAAGGGACATTCTAACAATTTTCCTTGTGTCACGGGCTCGTTCCGGTCATGGTCGGTCACATCATATTGATCGTGAGTTGGTCGGGGACATGACAGAGCTATTTTGGTATCAGAACAGGTTTTCCCTCTAGTAGGTGCAGTTCGGAACAATTCGTAATTAGTCAATTCGACGAGGGCGAGGAGTGGCACCGGGGCCAAACAACCTGAACATTAAGTGGCCTCTACGGAGGTGGTGCCGGGGTCAGACCTGAACATTAAACAACCTCTATAGAGGTGGCACCGGGGTCATACATGATCATTGAGCGGCTTTTGACTAAGGTGGCGCCGAGGCGAGAAAGCTTGATCATTGTGCGGCCTTGGGAAAGAAGTGGTGCCGGGGTATATATATATAACACCTGATCATTAAGCAGCCTCTAAGGAGGTGGCGCAGAGGTGAATGGCCTGAACATTGAGTGGCTCCTTGCAGGCTTCTAGGATGACTGAGAATGGAAAGTACTGGATTGTGTATCGAACAGGGAAAGCCGATTCTAAAATCCAAGTAAGACTAATGACCTGGAGTGATAAGGTGTGCTGAAGTTGAGGTAGTTAGTTAGGAATCACCCCACGCATGTTATTGTGTGACGTTGTGTTTATGTTGACCTTGTTGAGGTAATTAGTTGTTGTCTTTTGATTTTGATTACTGACCTAAATTTGCATTATAGAAAGATCCAGTAGAATACCACAATGAGTGCTCAGGACCCGGCCACTACCTCGAAAGGGAAGTCAAAGCAGGTGTGACATCCCCGATTTCGGGCCTAGGAAGCCGAGGGCCGGTAATAAGTGGATTAGCGGGTAAGTCGAGTTGAGGATCGGTATTGGAATGGACAGTATGATCGGAACGAGTGTACTGAGGGTTGGTCGTGGTTCGATCGAAAGATTGTCCATGACTTGGCCTAGGGTTCGACAGTGGAATGACCCTAACTACGCAAATGATTAGGGTAATATGACCATGGAGTGATCCTTCAACCATAAGGGCCGTTAGTGGAACGGTCCAGGATAACTGTGGATCAGTCCGGGAAAGGCATGTGTCGGTCGCGGGTGATACCGCACGGCCATGCATTAGTCCCGGGTGACCACAAGTTAATTCCGGGGTACCGGATTTCCACGAGGCTACATGACAACCGAGGGTCGCCCATGGATCGTTGATACTCGAACGTGGCCCGGTCACGAATCGGCCATGGATCATCGCGCCAAGTCGGGAAGGCCATGGATGAGACATGTACCAGGCCATGTGCCTAATGGCTTAGTCGCGGCCCGGGTAAAAATGCCGGTCGCGGCAGCCAAGGCCATGTACCCGGTCATGACCGGCCATTGTGCCCGTCAGCCAGGCCACGGACCAGCTATGTGCCCGTTCGTGCGCCGGCCATTATGCCCGACCCTCGTGCCATAAGTTGTGCCCGTAAGATCCGGTCTCGATCTTGTCCCGTGTCCAAGAAACGTGCCCACGAGTCGTGCGTCGTGCCAATCCCTGGTCGATGTGCGTATTGGACCGCGAACCGATCTCTCGCCCGGATAACCTGGCACGGTGTCCATATGGCTAGCCAAGCACCAGGCGCGTGGCCCGTGCAGCCCAGGCGCGTTGCCCGTGCGGCCCAGGCACGCGGCCCGTGCAGCCCGGCCACTTGCCCGGTCTGACCGGCGAATTTGCCCATTGGCCCGATAGTGTGCCTAGTTACCCGAGAAGGCCATTTTTGGTCATTTTGACTTGGATTGTTGTAAAACCAAGGTTGGACATTTGTAAAGGCCTTTTTACATTAAATTTTATTTTAAAATGGTATTTTTGGAATTAATTTATAAGGCAAACCTCGGGAAAAGCTTGGGTATAGTTGTGATGCGGGGTTCGTTTTGGACCTTCCGGGCGCATTTTCGCGAGAGTCATTTAGTTCGAACGAATTGAGATTTCATTCAGCCCATTTGAGAGGGTCCTAGAAGGTTTGACTTAGTCAAACCTTATCACCATCATCATTTCTTGCATTAATAGCATGGGTCATCTTTTTCTACAAGCTTTAATGGCCATTTAAGGAACCATCATGACATTGCCTCTTCATTTATTGACCAAGGAGAGGAAGAGGGACACACGGCCAACCAAGGGGGAAGGGGGAAAGCCATGGCAAAGCTAGAGAGGAGAGAGAAAAGAGAGTAATTATGGCCATTTTCTTCTTTAATTGGACACTTGGCCTTAGATCATCAATGAGGGGTGAGGTATGCGCTTACCTCATCATTTTGATGACATGTGCGCATACCTCATGCCCTTGATGACATATGCGCACGTGTCACCTAAGCCACTTTAATTCTCTATAAATAGCACTCTTTAGGATAGAAATTGGCTCACTTTCTCACGTGCATCAACCAAAATTAGAGAGAGAGAGAGAGAGGGAGAGAGTGCCGAAAAATCAAGAGAAAAAGAAAAAAAGAAAGAAAACCGAGAGAGAGAAGCCATTCTCGAGAGTTATTCCAAAACCGAGAACCGTCACCCTTCCCGCCATTCTCTACTCTTTAGTTCTTGTTTCATAAAAGAGTAAGTGGGATTTTACTACCGGGAAATGACGTTGAAATGCGTCGTAGTATGAGCTTTCCCCCGTGCTCGGTTTTGATGTTCCGATGTTGTGTCCCCGATAACGAGTTTGCTTGTTTCGTGGTTTTCTTTGCATGTTATCTAAATAGAACCGAGGCGCGATACGTGAGGTAAACCGTGACTTAGCCATGCTTGGGCTCCTTGTTTTATGCTTTTTGTGCCCGTCATTGTTTGATCGGCCACCAAGGCCGGTACGATAAGATCGTTTCATGTAACGATGATTGAAACGTCCTCGCCTGTTAGTAACGTCTTACTTACTGGGTCTCCTCGACTCACTCCTCGTTGTTTTTCCTCTTTTTCAAGTCCGTAGGAATGGCGTCGCCCCCAACCCAGTTTGGCAACCCCGTCGAGATGAGAGCCGAACTTCTCACGGTGATCGACGCCCGTGAGAATCGTGCCTATCGCAGACTCACCACCTACGTAATGGTGGACGAGGGTCGGGTAGACCTTGTCCCGCACCCGTACGTGGCTTGGTACCGCCTGGCCGACGGGGACTGGGTCGGCCCCCTTCGTGGATTTAATGGTCCGTTCACCGGCATGGGTGGTTTGACTCTGCGACCGGCCATGGGCGAGGCGTGACAGCGGATGTGCGGACGAGGACGAGGACGAGGAGGAGCGAGCGAGGACGAGGACTAGGATGTACTAACCGTAGAGGAGCTAAGGAACTAAGCCAAAATTTTGTTTGTGAATATGGCTTGTTTGTCTTTCGGAAGTGCCTTTGAAATAGGCATGTGAAAAATATCGTCTAATATAACTGGTAGCCCGAGGGAGGGCTTGTAAATAAGCACGAATCTATCTTGTAAATACAACGTGCACCGTTTGCCTTTATTGTTTGGTTTGTCTCGTTGAATTGCTTCCGCATGTTTGTTATATTTAAAAATCAATGGGACGTTCTAATAATTATTCATGCTTCACGGGCCCGTTCCGATCATGGTGGGTCACAAGTATCGATCGTGAGTGGTTCAGGACGTGACAGCAGGACCCTGGAATAGATGGTATTCTGCAAGCTCTAGCGACCGTCGAAGATTTATTGGGACAACAGGTCCAGCAACGACTGCCTAATGCTGAGGATGCAGCAGTAAACGGAAACGAAAATGGTGATCGTACAATGCATGGATTGGTGGAACAATTCTTGAAACTACGACCCCCGAAGTTTGCAGGAACTAAAATCCTGAAGAGGTTGAAGCCTAGGTGGATGAACTCCAGAAAGCATTCGACCTCTTGCAATACTCCGAGGAAGATAAGGTGACGTTAGCAGTGTATCAACTCCAAGGTAATGCCAGTAACTGGTGGAAAGCAACAAGGGAGATCGTGTTTCCTGGAAATACTGCAGTCAACTGGAATGTCTTTATCGAAGCGTTCAACGGGAAATACTTTTCTGAATGTGTTCGAGATAGAAAAGTGAAGGAATTTTTGCAACTTCAGCAGAACAACATGATGGTGGACCAGTACGAGGCAAAGTTCATTCAATTATCAAGGTACGCCCCTCGACTTATTGAAGATGTTGTGGACAGGGCGAAACGATTTCGTGATGGTCTCAAACCGGATATTCGAAGTCAATTGGTGCCATTGAACCTAACAGACTACAACGAGATATATGAGCGAGCCGAGCTGATCGAGAAGGATTTATTGGAGAAAGCAACTTCGGCAAAGCCCTATTACCTTGCTCCTCAGGCAAGTCAACGCCCGAGTAAAAGACCTTTTGTGAAAGGAAAGTGTCCCTTCATCCCCAACAAGAAACAAACTTTCTCAACTTCTAGTGACGCTTGTTCTATTTGTGGAAGACAGCATGGTGATGCTCCATGCCCAGTACGTACAAGAGCTTGTTTTGGGTGTGGTTAGTAAGGCCACATGGTACGAGATTGTCCACAAAGGCGACAAGGAGTGCGACAGCAATCAAGGCCAGCATCAACCGGAGAATAACCTCGTGCTAATAATGGCAATCATCCTCCAGCTCAAGGATGGATATATGCATTTACTCAAGAAGACGCGGAGAACTCCGACAAAGTCATTACAGGTACGGTCTTCATCAATAACCGTGCCGCTTATGCGTTATTTGATACTGGAGCCACACACTTGTTTGTATCTAAGCAGTTTGCACATTTGGCAAAGTTAGAATTGAAGTCTTTAGCAAATGCACTTAGTGTTTCTACTCCAATGAAAGACGAGATCCAAAGTACCTTATAATGTCAAGGTTGTAAGCTCATCATAGGTGGGATAGAAGAAATGATAGATTTAACACTACTAGCTATGTATGATTTCGACTTGATTATAGGCATGGATTGGCTTAGTAAACGGTGGGCCAAAATAGATTGTTATACCAAGTTGATTCAGTTTAGTCCGCCTAATCGCCCTTGCTATACTTTTGTGGGAAATGGAGGAGGACATTCCAAACTTTTAGAAAAAGGGTATCAGGGTTATCTAGCTGTGGTAGAAGATAAATCGAAAGAGGAAGAGTCAAAACTCGAAGATATCTTAGTGGTGCAAGAATTTTCGAATGTTTTTCCAAAGGAATTACCTGGGTTGCCTCCCGAACGTGAGATTGAGTTTGGAATTGAAGTAGCCCCCGGAACGGAGCCTATTTCTAAAGCCCCCTATAGGATGTCTTTGACAGAGCTCAAAGAGTTGAAAGTGCAGTTGCAAAAATTGTTAGACAAGGGATTTATTCGTCCAAGTGCATCGCCCTAGGGTGTACCAATTCTGTTCGTGAAAAAGAAGGATGGCTTGTTATGACTTTGTATCAATTACCGGCAGCTGAATCGAGTTACTATCAAAAATAAGTACTCATTGCCGCAAATTGATGATTCATTTGATCAACTTCAGGGATCGTCAATATTTTCAAAGGTTGATTTGAGATCGCGATATCATTAACTACGAATCAAGAAGGAAGATATTCTGAAGACGGCATTCAGAACTCAATATGGTTATTATGAATTCATTATTATGCCATTCGGCTTGACAAATGCCCCAGCAGCTTTTATGAACCTGATGAATCGGGTATTCAATTCGTATTTGGATCATTTCATCATAGTCTTTATTGACGATATTTTGGTATATTCAAAGAACTCAGTGGAGCATGAATAACATTTGAGGTTGGTGGTTCGGATGCTCAGAGAACACACACTTTATGCCAAATTTAGCAAGTGCGAATTCTGGTTATCTTGCGTGGTATTTCTAGGCCACGTAATATCTAGCGAAGGAATATCAGTGGATCCGTCCAAGATAGAAGTCGTGATCAATTGGCCACATCCAACAACTGTAATAAAAATCCAAAGTTTTCTAGGATTGGCGAGATATTATAGAAGGTTCGTGGAGAAATTCTCTAGCATCGCTACTCCTTTAAAACGATTGCTAAAGAAGGAAACGAAATTCGAGTGGACAAACAAGTGTGAGCAAAGTTTTCAAGAGTTAAAGCAAAAGTTGACTACGGCACCTATCCTGACTATACCAAGAGGGCCAGGAGGATTCGAGATTTACAGCGATGCTTCTCATAAGGGGCTAGGCTGTGTATTAATGCAGTACGGCAAAGTGGTGGCTTATGCATCGAGACAACTAAGGCCACACGAACTGAATTATCCCACTCATGACTTGGAACTTGCTGCGATCATATTTGCTTTGAAAATATGGCGACACCATCTATATAGAGAAAAGTTCGTGATTTATACGAACCATCAGAGTCTGAAATATTTATTTTCCCAGAAGGAGCTAAACATGAGACAAAGGCGATGGATGGAACTTCTTAAAAACTACGACCGTGAGATATTGTACCATCCTGGCAAAGCAAACAGGGTTGCAGATGCCCTGAGTAGGAAATCGACTATCGCTGATCTTATGATTAAGAAATGGACCTTACTTGAAGAAGCTCAGGATCTAGATTTTAAAATGGAAGTGAGACATCATCAAAGTATATTGGTGACGCTCATAGTTGAACCGGAAGCGATATTAAAAGCCAAGACGCTATAGCAAACAGACCCCGAGATTCAGAAAATCTTGTAAAATATTCCGGAAAAGAAGAGGTCTGATTTTCAAGTAACGAAAGCTGGAATATTGAAATTTAGAGAACGTTTGTGTGTACCAGGTGATGAGCAACTTAGAGAAGAAATCTTGGCAGAAGCACACAAGAGCAATTATAGTATTCATCCCGGCAGTACTAAGATGTACCAGAATTTACGATAACATTTCTGGTGGCAGGGGATGAAGATGGATATTGCTAAGCATGTGGCCAAATGCTTAACCTATCAGCAAATTAAGGCTCAACATTGCAAGCATTGAGGTTTATTGCAACCGCTGGAAGTTCCCGAGTGGAAATTGGAACACAGTACTATGGATTTTGTTATGGGACTGCCAAGAAGCCAACGTGGAAATGATTTAATATGGGTGATTGTCGATCGATTGACTAAATCAACCTATTTTCTACCGGTAAGAAAGGATTTCTCATTGGAAGATTATGCTGACTTGTATGTTTGATACATTGTACGACTACATGGAGTTTCAGTAACGATTACTTTGGATCAAGATCCCAAGTTCACTGTAACTTTCTAGCGGAACCTTCAAGCTACTATGGGAACTAAGCTACAGTATAACACTGCTTATCATCCTCAGTCGGACGGCTAGTCAGAGAGGACTATCCAAACTCTTGAGGACATGTTGTGAGCATGTGTCATTGATTTCAGGGGGAGCTGGGATGAGCATTTACATCTCATCGAGTTTGCATATAACAACAGTCATCAGCAAAGTATCGGTATGGCACCATTCAAGGCATTATACAGTCGAGCTTGCAGAACTCCATTATGTTGGAACGAGGTCGATGAGAAGAAGGTCACGGGTCCGGAGCTTGTCCAACTCACAGTAGATGTAGTACGAGTGATTAGAGACAAATTGAGAACCGCCCAGAGTCACCAAAAAAGTTATGCTGATAGGCGTCGAAAGCCCCTAGAATTTCAGATAGGTAACCACGTGTTTCTTAAGGTGTCACCGATGTGGGGAGTATCGCGGTTTGGGAAGAAAGGTAAGTTAAGTCCCAGGTGTGTTGGACCTTTTGAAATTTTAGAAAGGGTAGGGAATTTTGCTTATAGGTTAGCGTTGCCACCGAAACTTGCTCAAGTACATAATGTGTTTCATGTATTTATGTTGAGAAAGTATGAGCCCGATCCGGCACATGTGCTGAATCTCGACGAGGTCAAATTGGACAGCAGAGTGTCCTATATTGAGGAGCCTATGCGGATCGTGGATTGTAAGGAGAAAGTGTTGAGAAATAAGACCATTCCTTTAGTAAAGGTCATATGGCGTCACCATAATGTAGAGGAAGTGGGAGAGTGAGGAAATTATAAAACGTCAATACCCGCATTTATTTGAGTAATCGGGTACATGTTTAAATTTCGAAGACGAAATTTTATTAGAGGAGAAAAATTGTAACATCCCCGGTTTTGGGCCTAGGAACCCGAGGGTCACCCTTAGACCGTTAGCACTAGATCGAGGATCGGTCGTGATTTAGTCGCGAAAAGTTGAGTTTTATAAGAAGTAAATCATGGACATGCCATGTACCGAGTCACAGGCCTAATAGCTTGGCCACAAGTTGGCCACCATGCCTGCTGGTTTGGTCAAGTGGTGAGGTTATGTGCTCAGTCATGACCGGCCACCGTGCCCTAGTGCGCGGCCACGAACTGGCCACCACGCGCTCGATCATGTGCCTAGCACCGTGCCCAATCTTTATGCCCATGAGATTCGACCCTAATCTAGTCCCATGCCCATGAAAATTTCTCATGAGTCATGTGCCGTGCCTATGCGTGAACCAATAGTTATGTATGAACTATGAACCGACCCTTAGAATTGTTGCTTGGCTTTGTGCCCAGCGCGTGGCTCATGCAGCCCAGCACATTGCCCGTGCAACTAGGCACAGCGCCTGTGCAGGCCGACCGTGCACTCGGCCACTCGTCGGCCATGCACCCAACCATGGCCCGATTAGGCCCGGCCAGTCAGGCTACGCGACCGGCCACTTGAAAAGCCTGATTCTACCCAGTTTTGATTCAAACACTTCTTTAGCCTTGTTTGGTTATTTTTAGAGGTTTTTGTACATCAAACTTTGGCTCATTTGGGATTTTTGAATGTTTTATTTTGTAGAAAAACCTCAAAAATAGGTCGAGATAAATATGATGCGGGGTTCGTTTTTGGCATCGGTTGCGTTATTCCGTGAGAACCTTTTGATCCAAGCCATTTTGAACAGAAACCAGCCTTTAGATAAGCAGCATAGGAGCTTATGTGAGCTGCAAAGAAGAATCTAGAAGCTTTTGACCAAGTCCAAGCTTATCTTCTCCATTATTGCCTTCATTAATGCTTGCTTGACTTAGTATCCCTACGTAATAATTTTCTGACCAGCCATTTATGATCCCATTTATGAAGCCCTTGAGTCATCAAGGTGCCAATTATTTGCTCAAATAAAGAGTGAGTTTCGGCCAAGGGAAGAGGGGAGCCGAGAGAGAGCCAAGAGAGAGAATTATTGGTTCTTTATCATAAAATTTTGTCCCTTGTTATTAATGAAGCTGCGAGGTAACCAATGACCTCAAAGCCCAAATGACACGTGCGCTTACCTCATGTTCCAATGACACATGCACTTACCTCATCCAAACTTTAACCCCAAATTTTGCCCCTCTATAAATAGATGCCATTAGGAGAAATTTGCCACACTTTTTCACAACCAAGAGAGAGAACTAACCGAGAGAGTGTGACATCCCCAATTTCGGGCCTAGGAAGCCGGGGGCTGGTAATAAGTGGATTAGTGGGTAAGTCAAGTTGAGGGTCGATATTGAATTGGGCAGCATGATCGAAACGAGTGTACTGAGGGTTGGTCGTGGTCCGATCGAAAGATTGTCCATGAGTTAGTCTAGGGATCGATAGTGAAATGACCCTGACTACACAAATGATTAGAGTAATATGACCATGGGGTGATCCTTCGACCATAAGGGCCGTTAGTGAAACAGTCCGAAATAACTATGAATCAGTCCGATGAAGGCATGTGTCGGTTGCGGGTGATACTGTACGACCATGCATTAGTCCCGAGTGACCATGAGTTAATTCCGGGGTACCGAATTTCCACGAGGCTACATGACAACCGATGGTCGACCATGGATCGTTGATACTCGAACGTGGTCCGGTCACAAATCGACCACGGATTGTTGTGCCAAGTCAGGAAGGCCATGGATGAGACATGTACTAGGCCATGTGCCCGGTCATGACCGGCCATTGTGCCCGTCAGCCAGGCCACGGACCGGCTACATGCTCATTCGTATGCCAGCCATTATGCTCGACCCTCACGCCACAAGTTGTGCCCGTATGATCCGGTCTCGATCTTGTCTCATGTCCAAGAAGTATGGCCATGAGTCGAGCGTCGTGCCATTCCTGGGCCGATGTGCGTATTGGACCGCGAACCGACCTCTCGCCTGTATGACATGGCACGGTGCCCATGCGTCCGACCAAGCACTAGGCACATTGCCCGTGCGGCCCAGCGAGCCGTTAGGCGCGTCGCCCGTATAGCCCGGCACGTCGCCTGGCGCGTCGCCCGTGAGGCCCGGCCCGTTGCTCGTGCGGCCCGGCGCATTGCCCGTGCAGCTCGGCCACTCGCTAGGCCACTGGCCCGGTCAAGCCGGCAAAATTGTCCGATGGCCCGACCGTGTGCCCAGTCCACCCGAGAAGGCCAATTTGGGTTATTTTGGCTTGAATTATTGTAGAACCAAGGTTAGACAATAGTGAAGGCCTTTTTACATTAAATTCTATTTTAAAAGGGTATTATTGGAATTATTTTGTGAGAAAAGCCTCGGGAAAAGTTTGGGAATAATTATGGTGCGGGGTTCGATTTGGACGTTACGTGCGTATTTTCGCGAGACCCATTTGATCCGAGCAAATTGGGATGGAAATCAGCCAAATTGAGAAAGCCCTAGAAAGTTTGACTAAGCCAAACCTTATCCATACCATCATTGCATCTATTTATTGTTTGGCCTTCATTTTCAACTTACCATTATGGCCATTTATGAAGCTATTATGAGCCTTGCTCTTCAATATTTGATCAAGGGAGAGGGAGAGGAGACTCACGGCCAACAAGGGAGAGGAGAGAGACCCACGGCCAGCTTGGTGAGGAGAGAGAAAGGGAGACTTTTTTGCCATTTCAATCATTTTTCTTGACTTTGGAATTAGGTCATTAATGAAGGGATGATGCGCGTGCTTACCTCATCGTTCCGATGACACGTGCGCATACCTCATACCCCCTATGACATATGCGCACGCATCATCCAAAACTCTAGCTTTCCTTCCTCTATAAATAGAACCTTTTAGAGAGTTTTGGCGGACTTTTTCCACTTACATGGATTGACCGAGAGAGAGAGAGAGAGAGAGAGAGAGAGCCGAGATTTAGAGAGAGAAAGAAGAAGCCGAGAGCCAAGAGAGAGAGAGAATTCGAGAGAGAGAAAGAAAAGCCATTACCGAGAGTTGTTCGAAAAAGAGACCGTCGCCTTTCCGCCCGTTCTCTACTCTTTAGTTCTTGTTTTATCAAGAGTAAATGAGATTTTACTACCGGGAAATGACGTTAAAATACGTTGTATCATGAGCTTTCCCCTGTTCTCGGTTCTTGGTGTTCCGATGTTGTGTTCTCTATAACAAGTTTGCCTTGTTTCGTGTTTTTGCATGTTATCTAATACAAATTAGAAACCGAGGCGCGACACATGAGGTAAACCGTGACTTAGCCATGCTTGGAATCCTTGTTTTATGCTTTCTATGCCCATCGTTGTTTGATCGGCCACGGAGGCCCGTAAGGTAAGAATGTTTCGTGTAATGACAATTGATATGTCCTTGACTGTTAGTAAAATTTTACTTGATGAGTCTCCTCGACTCACTTCCCGTTGTTTCCTCTTTTTCAGGTCCGTAGGAATGGCGTCACCCCTGGCCTTATTTGGCAATCCGGTCGAAATGAGAGCCGAGCTCTTGACAGTGATCAATGCTCGTGAGAACTATGCCTACCGCAGGATTACAACCTACGTGATGGTTGATGAAGGTCGGGTAGACCTTGTCCCGCACCCTTACGTGGCCTGGTACCGCCTAGCCGACGGGGACTAGGTCGGCCCCCTTCGTGGATTTAACGGTCCTTTCACTGGCATGGGCGATTCAACTCCAGGATCGGCCATGGGCGGGGCGTGAGGACAACCGTGCGGACGAGGGCGAGGAGGAGCAAGCGAGGACGAAGAAATAGTAGCCGTAGAGAAGCTAAGGATCCAAGCCAAAATTTTGTTGTGTATATGGCTTGTTCGTTTTTTGGAAGTGCCTTTAAAATAGGCATGTGAAAAATATCGTTTAAAGGCTTGTTTGCCCGAGGTATGGCATGTAAATAAGCACGAATCCATCATATAAATACCACGTGCACCGTTTGCCTTTATTACTTGGCTTTGTCTCGTTGAAGTGCTTTCGCATGTTTGTTATATTTAAAATCAACGGGACGTTCTAACAATGAATTATGCTTCACGGGCCCGTTCCAATCATGGTCGATCAACAAGTATCAACCGTGAGTGGTTCGGGACGTGACAGAGAGAGAAAGAGAGAGAGAGAGAGAATCGAAAGAGAGGGAGAACAAGCCGAGAGAGAGAGAGAGTGCTCGGCCACTTCAATTCACACCCGAAAACTTGTGAGCTGTGAGACCGCCGTGAACCCGGAACCACCCAAGACCCCTCGACCCCCGTTTCGCCGTTCCCTTTCTTGTTCTTGTTTTACCCCGTCGAGTAAGTAAATTTCCTAATACCGAGAAAGGACGTTGAGATACGTCGTATCGTGGTTATTCGACCCATTTCTTGTTTCTTTGGTGATTCGATGTCGAATTTAGATGGCTTGCTTATTTTGTTTCATGTTTTGCATAACGTTCATTTCCAAACTTTAAACCAAGGCGAGATAACCATGAAATAGCCATGCTTGAAGTTTTCTTATTATACTTGGCATGCACGTTTATTTGAATAACCATTGAGGCCGGCACAGTAAGAATCAACGCGTGTCATGACAATCGATATACCCTCACTCGTTGTTAAGGTTTTTACTTGCTGAGTCTCCTTGACTCACTCCCCGTTGTTTTTCTCTTTTTCAGGTCCGTGACATAGCGTATCCCCCGACTCGATTTGGCAATTCCATCGAGATGAGAGCCGAGCTACTAACGGTGATTGATGCCTGCGAGAACCATGCATACCGCCGGATTACAACGTACATAATGGTTGACAAAGGTCGGGAAGACCTTGTCCCGCACCCATACGTGGCTTGGTACCATCTAGCCAACGGGGATTGGGTCAGACCCCTTCATGGGTTTAGCGGCCCCTTTGATGGCACGGGCGGGACAGCTCCGGGACAGGCCATGGGCGGGGCATGAGGACGACCGTGTGGACGAGGGCGGGGAGGAGCGAGCGAGAAGCAATGAGCGAGCGAGAACGGGAAGCTAATAGCCGTAAAGAAGCTAAGGAGCCCAAGCCAAATTTTATTGTTCATATGACTTGTAAATAAAAGTACCCTTGAAATGGGCGTGTGAAAAACCTGTGCTTGCCACTTGTTTAGCCCAAAGTAAGGCATGTATAAATAAGCACGAGTCTATCATGTAAATACAACATGCGAAGTTTGCTTATCTTGCTTGGATTTATCTCGTTTGTTTTGCTTCCGCTTGCGCTTTAATTTAAAACGAACGGGACATTCTAACAATTTTCCTTGTGTCGCGGGCTCATTCCGTTCATGGTCGGTCACATCGTATCGATAGTGAGTTGGTTCGAGACGTGACACACATTGCTTGGCACAATGATTGAGCACATTGCCTAGCACAAGGGTCAAGCACATGATCAGGCACATAGCCGGTCCGTGGCTTAGCTGACAAGCACAATGACCGGTCATGTCCGGAGACGAGGCCTAGCCGGTGCGGCTGGCACATAGCTTAGTCCACAGCCAAGCCATTAGGCTCGTGGCCTGGCACATAGCTCGTCCATGGCCTACCAACTTGACACAACAATCCGTGGCCGATTCACAATCGGTTCACGTTTGAGTGTCAACGACTCATGATCAACCTTGGATTGACATGTAGCCTCATGGAATTCAGTACCCCGGAATCAACTCATGGTCATCCGTGACCGATGCATGACCGTGTGATATCACCCGCAATCGATACATACCGACATAGTACTGATCCATAGCTATCTTGGACCGTCCCACTAACGGCCCTTATGATCAAAAGGTCAATCCATAATCGTATCACTCTAATCATCTTATATGATCAGGGAGTCATTCCACTATCGATCTCTAAGCCAATTCATGGATAATCTTTCGATCGAACCATGACCAACTCTTAGTACACTCATCCCAATCATATTTTCCGTTCCATTACTAACCATCGGCTCGGACTACTTGCCCAATCTATCACTATTTTCCTTTGGCCACCAAGATCTAAATTCGGCGATGTCACACCTGATAATGGAGGGGAAATCCTACAAAGTCCTAGGCTTAATCATTGTTAGCTCAATTGTCTAACAAGTGTCCTTCTTATTCTCAAAGTCTCTTATCAAGATCATTATGCTTTAAGTTTAGAGTATGTGAATCATCTCATGCATTAATTGCCAAGTGAACACATAAGCTCCTAATGATAGCCCTCCAATAATTTATATTGACTTGGTCTCCTCTGTCTTGTTCTTCAAGTTCCTCGGCTGTGTGACTTGTCTTGTCCCTCTAGAAATCTCAAGAACACCTCAATAATTGGCTAAAGGCAACTTAGAAGATAAGATTTTCACAAATGATTAGCCTATAATTGTTGACCTAAGGTTGACTTGGTCTACTTGGCTTCTTATTTCCCAAGTTTGAGCGTGTAATACTTATTCTTGCCCTTCAAGAACTGTGATATTCCCAATTTTGCGCCAAGGAGCCAAGGGCAAGTGATCGATGAATGAACGGGTAATTCAAGCCGAGGGTCGATAATGGAACGGACAATTTAGTCAAAACAAGTGTACTGAGAGTTGGTCATTGTTTGATCAAAAGATTGTCCATGAATTGGCCTAGGAATCGACAGTGGAATGACTCCATGATTTCGCAAGATGATTAGGGTAACATAAGCTCCTAATGTTAGTGGAATGGTCCGAGATAGCTGTGGATTAATCCGGTGTCGGCATGTGCCAGTCGCAAATGATACCGTATGGCCATGTACCAGTCACGAATGACCATGAATTAATTCCGAGGTACTGAATTCCACAGGGTCACATGACAACAGAGGGTCGATCACAAGTCATTAATACTCGAACGTGGATCGATCACGAATCAATCACAAATCATTGTGCCAAGTCAAGTAGGCCATAGACGAGCCATGTGCTAGGCATGAACCCAATGGCTTGGCTGCAGACTAGGCCATGTGCCAGCCGCATCGGCCATGCCATGTACCCGGACGTAACCGGCCATAGGGCACAGACCGGCTGCGTACCCAATCATGTGCCGGTCATTGTGCCTGACCCTTGTGCTAGGCGTTATGCCCGTAAGATCTGATTCCGATCTAGTCCTATATCTAAGAAATATGGCCATGAGTCATGCATTGTACCATTCATTAGCCATTGCGCGTGCTTGGCCGTGAATCAATCCCTCGCTCGTGTGATTAGGCGTGGTGCTCGTCACGTTGCTCGTGTGGCCGGCATGTTGCACGTGCAGTCGGCATAGTGCTCGGCATGTCGCCCGTGCAACTTAGCACAGCGCCCATGCGACCCAGCCATATACCTGGCCCTATGCCTATGTGGTCTAATAGTACGCCAGGCCCCACGCCCAGTCAAATCCGGCCACGCGCCCATCCACCCAGTTAGCTTGGGTTTATTCCATTTTGCTTGGACATTTATTTGGTTGTGTTAGGTGATATTTGAGGATATTCTCGCACCGAACCTTGGGTTGAACCGGTATACCAAGCGTAGACAACTCTCGAAAAATAATGCAAACAAGTATGATGCGAGGTTATGAGTGTAGTGTCAATTAGTAGGTTTTGTGCAAACCGATTGGCTCAAGTGGTTGGGAATGAACCAGCATGCTTCAGAGGTCCTTCACAGTTCAAAATTGAAGAGGATAAGAAGGCAAATTTATTGACTTGGTCAAAGGGTTCATTAAAGCCATTTAAGGCCTCCATAATTGCACCCCTCCTTAGGTGTACCCTTCAATTATGATTGACCATCTGAGTTGTGCATGGCATTAAAGGAGTTTAATGACTCAATGACCACCAATTATGGGCACAAACCAAGGGACAATCGGCCAAGTGAAGAGGAAAATCGAGAAAGGCAATTGGCCAAAGGAAAAAGGAAGAAAACGAGAGAGAGAGAGAGAGAGAGAGAGAGAGAGAGAGAGAGAGAGAGAGAGAGAGACCAAAGGATAAGATCACATTGAAAACACTTAATTGCCATGCTTCATTTCTTTTGGCCTTAGTGCATTAATGCATTTATTGCTTGGCTTCTTCTCCAAGCTTAGCTTGTCTTTAAAATGGAGTAAGAAGCTCATGTGAGAAGCCCCCCCAAAAAACAGCCATCATCTTCTCTTTTTCCTCCTTGCCTCCTTCTTCATGCCTAAAGAAGCACCAGCCAACCTTCTTCTTCCTCCTTGCTTGTTCGACCAATAGAAAGTCATACCCAAGAATTACCCAAGGCCCCTTTTTCCCGAACTCAAGCCTTTTCCATGCTCAAGACCAAGCCGCCAGCAACTTGCTTTCTTTAGTATCTTGTGTTCTAGTGTTTCGTTGAGTAAGTAAATTCCCTAATATCGGGAAAGGAAGTTGCAATACATTGTAACATGGTTTACTTAGCCGGTTTCTTAGTTTCTTAATTGATTATAGCTTGTTCTTATTTGACAAGTGATGCTCGCGTGTAACAATCATATTTGACGTTCTTTTGTTGTTTCGTAGTACGAACTTTGCTATTGATTTAACATCGATGTCAGTACGATGAGAGTTGACTTATGTGAACAGCGATTGTCTCATCCTCGTTTGATATTAGTATTTTCACTTATTAAGTCTCCCTAACTCACTCCCCATTATTTTTTCTCTTTTCAAGTCTGCAGTATGGTGTCTCCCCCGACCCGATTCGGAAATCCTATTGAGATGAGAGCGGAGCTGCTCACAGTCATCGATGCCCGCGAATACCGAGCCTATCGTAGGATCACCACATATGTGATGGTAAATGAGGGTCGAGAGGATTTAGTCCCTCATACGTACGTGGCTTGGTATCGTTTGGCTAACAGAGATTGGGTTAAACCCCTACACGGGTTCAACGGTCTATTCATCGGCTTGGACAGGTCAGCTCTAGGACAAGCCGAGGGTAGGGCGTGAGATGGCCGGACAGATGAGAAGCGGGAGGAGTGAAGAGCAAGAAGTGAGAAGCCATAGTGAAGATTGGAACCCAAGCCAAAGTTTTGTCTGTTGAATAGTTAGCTTGCTTGCGGAATCGCCCTTGAAATAGGCATGTAAAATATAAGCGTGGCTTGTAAGGGCCCGAAGAAGAGCTTAACAAAATAAGCACATATAACGTAAATATAACGTGCAATGTTTGCTTATCTCACTCATGTTGTCTCATTTATTTCTATTTTCTTCTGCATGCGCAGTGATTAAAATGAACGAGAAGCATTAATACATTTTTGTGAGTCACGGTTCCATTCGGGTCATGTTCGGTCATTAAGCATCGATCGTGATTCTAGGTTGGGACGTGATAGTGGATATCGAACACTCAATAATTCACTAAGGACAACTAACTTATGACTCACCTTTTTTATAAAGCACATCCTCCAAAAACTTATTATGATACTAGCAAAGGTGAGCTAAGTAAATGGGAATTTTATGTGTCTAAAAACGATCAACCATTCTATTTGGACCGAGGTTTGATGTAGAAATATGTCCAAGCATAACTGGACATAACCGAGCCAAAGTCCGAGTTGAACAGTGCAAGACCGGACCAGCCGTACTGACCAGGCACACAGCCGGGCCACACGAGCGCAAGGCACATAGCCGGGCCTAATCGGGCGCAAGGCCTGGCACACATCCAGGCCACACGAGCGTAGCGCCAGGCACAAAGCCAGGTCGCACGAGCGCTGGGTCAAACAAACTGTACAAGGCCAGTTGCATGAGCATAATGCCAAGCTGAACGATCGGGGTGCCGAGCACATGACTGAGCCACGCGAGTGAGGGGCTGGCACACTAACTGATACTTGTGTTAGCATACGACCGAGCACAATGCATGGTTCGTGGCCAAGTCGGATCGGCACAAGACTAGGACTGGGTCGGAACTGATGGGCACATGGCCTGGCACAAGCTCTAGGCACAATGACTGGTACATGGTCGGACATAGGGCCTGCTCGTGGCCTAACTGACAGGCTCATGACTGTGATATGGCCAAGCATATGGCCTGGCTTATACGGCCGACACAAAGCTTGATCCGCGACCAAGCCACAAGGCTCCTAGCCTGGCACATAGCCTATCCATGGCTTACCCAACTCAATGCAATGATCTACGGCTAATTCGCAATAGGTCCACATTCGAGCATCAACAATCTATGGTTGACCCTCAATTGTCATATAGTCACGTGGAATTGACCATAATGGGATCGATCCATGGTTGCTTGCGATCGGTGCATGGCCAAGCGGAATCACCCGTGACCGGCTCATGTTCGCACGGTATCAATCTATGACCATTCGAGATCATCCCACTACCGACCCTTATGGTCGAGTGATCGATCCATGGTCGAATCGCTCTAATCAACTTGCGTGATTGGGGAGTCATTTCACGGCTAATCACTTGGCTAGTTAATGGAAAATCCTTCGATCAAAGCATGGCCAATTCTTTGATTACCCGTTTTGACCATACCTACTAATCCATAACCAACCCTCGGTTCGATCTGCACACCAATTCCTTGGCCATTTTCCCTTGGTCGAGTCAGGTTCCAAATTGCGGATGTCACATGTTATGTAGTCGCGTGGAATCGAATACCACGGAACAATCTATGGTCGCCCACAACCAGTGCATAGCCAAGCGGAATCACTCGCGATCGACACATGCTCGTGCAGAATTGATCCATGGCCATCCGGGATCGTTCCACTACCAACCCTTTTGGTCGAAAGGTCGATCCATCGTCGAGTCACTCTAATCGACTTGCGTGATTGGGAAGTCATTTCATAGTCAATCCCTTGGCCGATCCATGATCGACCCTCGGATCGATCCGCTCCCCAATTCCATGGCCACTTTCATTTGATCGACTTGGTCCAAATCGGGGATGTCACACATTATCTACAAGCTCTATTGAAAATCCATGACACCGGTGATCCTCCAATAATCTCAACAACCTCCTCTTGTCGCCGGTCGCCATTTGAGTCAAGGAACCAGTTTAGATAATTTCCTAAACTATACTTAATGCGAATATTTAATCGTCTAAATTGGAATTATTTGATTCTAACTTGATTTGGCATAATTTATTTAGGCATTGCCAAATAGGCTCCCTTGTTTGAGTCGTTTAATATATGTATTTGATAATTGAGAATACGAACTCTGGAACTAAAGATTGGACCCTTAATTAGATTAATCTAATACAATCATCAATCATGTAAGTGTTAGATTTTATATGTCATTAGATTAGACATATACATCATTAAAATAAATTTTAAAAAATTACATTGCATTTAGTTTAGATTGCATTCGTGCATGTTTCTTTATTTTGAAATTGCATATCTGAGGTGCATTAGGAATCATATAGTGACTTAGGAACTTACATTATTTAGATTAGTATTTGTTCAGAAAACCTCCAAAGGTTTTAATACCGACAAAACTATCCCTTACATCTTGTGGTTTGATAGATGCCAGCATTGTATCTGATCAAGTGACTATTGATGACTCAATATCATTGAAACTATCCTAAGTAATAAGTGAAAGAACTTGAAAGATTGGAAGTACCTTAAGGATCAACAAGTCAAAGAGAACAGGAAGTTTTTTAGATCTTGGAGAAACCAATAGGTGAAGAGATTGTGGGAGTCTAATTCACATACGTGCTTGGGAAAAATTGTTGGAGTTTGATAAACATAACAATTGTCAATTAAATCATTGGACAGAACCAAGGAAAGTTGATAGAAGCTACGACTTATATTAAATCGAGAAGCTCACTTCTAATCAAGTGAGGAAGACTCAGACATTCTTTGACCATTGTTATGCACTCAAAGGAATTTGATAGCCAATCACAAGCCGGTAATTATGGGAAGATCCAATTGTATGGGCACCCAACTCTCACATGATTTTATTGCAATCTACAACGGCTACATTGATTATCTCAAAGATCATTCAATGATCAACTTGAAGATCAGTGACTATAAAAAGGGATTAGTGCAAGCCAATGTAGACAGAGACAAGCCACAAAAATTACAAGAATATATAACACACTTTATGATTAATTGATTCGCTCATTAAGAATCATACACTGATTGTTAATCTTTTAAGAAAGTGTACAAGTGTTATAATAGTGCGTGTATTCTTGGTAGTGTGATCTACTGACTTTGGGTAGAACATCACAAGCTACATATGTAACATCTCAAGAGCTATTAGTGAATTCCAGCTTTGTTGGTGGCTGTTTAGTTTGGAAGAGTGGTCGTAGGTTTATTCCAAGCGGAATCACTATAAATTCACGTGCATCTACTCTATCACATTTACTTGTTATTCAATTTGTCTGATAGAAACACCGCCCACATAGTTCTTGTATACATGAAGTATGTTGTGGCACATATAAACTTGTTTCTATTCAATTCCGAAAAAAAGTTGTCAAATTTTGCTAAATAACCTATTCAACCCCGATTATTTCACTAACCACAACAGGGTTTGATATAAATTATTTCATAGTTTAATTTTGGTCATCATGTAAATTTAGGCTGTTCCTTATTATAGCTCATAAAAAATATCATAAAAATATGAGTTAATATCACGAAAAATCATAAACTGGTATACTTATGAAAAATTTATCCCGAACTAATTTGTTGACCATTAAAAATCCCAAATCAATACATTCACGACTTTCGATAAAAAAAATACATTCACGATAAATTTATCTCAAACTAATTTTTTGACCACCAAAAACCCTAAATTAGTACACGTGTGATAAATTTACCTTCTGTTAAATTAGATTAATATCACAAAAAATCATAAATTGATAAACCTGTGACAAATAGAGGAGGAAAATCCTAAACTAGTATACCAATCAATTATTACATGTCATCAAACTCAGCAATTTGACAGTAAAATTTAACGGAAAGTAACAAAAGGTAAATTGTCACAGGTATACTCATTTAGGGTTTTTCGTGGTATTAATTCTAAAAAAATTGCATACATATCTCATATAGAATTAGTTTGTTCTATAATATGCACGTCACATCTTACAATTCATTTAGGGAGTCATTATCATCCGAATCGTGGTGAGAGAAGATATCGAATTAATCATGCATTCTATAGGATGCAATTTGTGTGTAATCGTTATTAGGACACTTATACATGTAATACATTTTTTTCAAATTTGAAGATGTACTCCTACTTCATCCGTGTTTAATTGAATGAGTATTTTGCTTACATGAATTTAAAGTAGAAGAAGCTAATGATTAATGAAACACATGAGCTACTACATATGCAATAAAACAACTTTCCTAATATATGGTCCCTATACAAGGAAGATAAGATGAGCTTGCCAACTTTGGAAACTCTTGCTACACTTGCCGAGAAATACAAGCATTATTTAACTGGTTTTGATCTGTTCCAAAGTAATTTCCAAAAATTGCTTGGCTGTAAACGGAAATTTTGCCCAATATTACAAAGTCTCTTTTATGCTAAAATATTATTATATTTCCATCTTTTCTCTCAATTTTTATCGAACGCCGTAACTATTCAACTTTGTTTTTTTATGTTTTTTAGTCCTAGGTTACTCTTCAGTCTAAAAACAAGCAAAAAATGTCGTGTGTGCTCATCAATTATGATAATGCGAGATCCGGTAATCGGCTGCCGTCCGTTTGGGTTTAATGACGAGACAGATATCTTCTTGTGAGATGAAAGTGTGCTTATCATGTCTTATCTTAAGAAGATATAAATGAAATATTTACTTTTGACAAAAAAAGAAAACATAAACAACTTCCGTTGTGGCATGAAAAACCTCGACACTAAAGATAGATACTTTGGTCCTTAAGCCAGACCACGAATCCTCGGGATGTTAAACTATTCCCTCATGCTCGGGGAAGATAAAGACTCGGGTAGGAATTGAGGGTAGAATGTGCAGGTACCGGCACCTTAAAACTCGAGCAGGGCCTCAGATTTCCGAGACGTTAAACTATTTCCTCATGCCCGGGAAAGTTAAAGACTCGAGTAGGAATTGGGGATAGAATATACCTTAAAACTCGAGCTGGACCTCGGCTCTCCAGGATGTTAAACTATTTCCTCGTGCCCATAAAAGATAGAAATTTGAGCAGAAATTAGAAGTAGAACGTGTGAAAGATAAAAATTTGAGTAGAAATTAGAGGTGGAACGCGTGGATACCGATACCTTAAAATGAATTCCATTCTTGAGGCTGCCTCTTAACCGAGGGCTACTACTGGTTAAAACCCACGGCCACCACATCGTCACCCGCTTCTCCGTCGCGACAGCCTCGTCTGGTGGGGTTGCGCGAACTCCCGAGTTCAAAGTGTCGCGGTCTCGCTGGACACGACGAGCCCTTCAACGACATCTCCCTCGTAAACCCACGAAGCCCAGAAACACTCCCCCTCTCTCTCTCTCTCTGTTTCTCTCTCTCTCTCTCGCCGGCTTCGTCTTCTTCAGCGATCTCGGCATGTAAGGCTCTAACACCGATTCCCTCTGCTTCCTGTCCTGTTTAGGGTTTTCGAGTGGTGGTGGTGGTCGTCCTCCTCCTGGTTCATTTCCTGGTCATTTGCTGCTCCTCCCCTGTTTTGTTTTTTTTTTTTTTTTGGTTGAATTTCCTTGGGTCGAGATTGCTTGTTGCTCTGTCTGGACGTCGTTTTCTGGCAGCAGATGGTTTCGGCGGCACTTTTTTTCCTTTTGTGTCTTTTGACTTTTATCCATCGTTTCCCGCGCGCGAGATCAAATTCTCTCTCTCTCTCTCTCGCTCGCTATCGCGTAACGTTTGCTCCGAATTTGCTTTCGCCAAGAAGGGCTTGCAATTCGGGTTCTCTTTCATCGTTCTGTTTTGGGGTCGTCCGGATCATTTTCTGTGTAGGTATGCATCGGCCGCATTTCGTGAATTATCGACCGTATAGCTTTGCTTTGCTGTATGGCTGATTCGGGTTTTTGATATGGCTTGTTAGGGATTTTGCTTGAGATCGCATACTTTGTTTGGTTTGGTTTTGTTTTTTCTGGGTTTTTAAGTTTCATTTTATGATTAAATGGCGGGTTCCCTCTATCTCGATTTTGCGACTCGCGCTTATCTGCATCTTAATGTATGCGAATTTGTCGACATTGGAAATTACCTGATACATATGTGAAAAGCTAAACTGGCATCTGGTCAACAGCCTAGTTGTGCATTCGCATTTGTCGTAATCCTCAATATTATTTTTCGGCTACTCAGTTGACCACAAATTAGTCATTTGTTCTGTTCCCCTTCTCAAAGCGTCAATTTCGGCGTCTTTTGGCACAACTCATAACAGTTTCTCAATTAAGCACGATTGGATTCTGATCTTTGTAGCGTAGTTAATCTTAGTAGTCGTACTAATTGAATAATGTGTGTTTGTGCAAGAGTGTTACGTGTTAATTTGTTCAGTGCCACTGGTTGGATTAATTTTTATGGAAGTTGTTGGAATTTATTTCAGGATGTACTAAAGGAATGACAGTGGCTGAAGATGTCCATTTAAACAACGGTTCTAAAATGGTTTCTCAGGCAACTCCAGAGAGTCGTCTGACAGGTGGAGAAGCTGATAACAGTCCGCACAATCAAAGTAACGAGCTCCTCTGTCAAGAATTACCGGAAAGGCATGTGATATTGGAGTTTGATGGCACCAGATCTAAGCCTTATTTTAGTGATCATCACGGGGGAGAAAATAGTGCATTGGGTGCGAGAGCTGCAGAAGATGATTTGAATTCTGATGTGGTAAGTGAATTCCCTGTGTTGCCTTCATTTGAAATGCGCATGCTTTTGACAATGGTTTTATATCTGGTGGCGTCTTACATATGTGGTGCATTACTACAGGAGGTGGGAAAAAAGCAGAAAGAAATGACCTTAGAGGATATGTACAGGAATGATGGTGCTTTAGACGATGACGACGAGGATGACAGTGATTGGGAACCCTTGAAAAAGCAAGTGGAAATGGTGAGGTGGTTTTGCACCAACTGTACGATGCTCAACGTCGAAGATGTCTTTAACTGCGATGTACGTATATTCTTAATTGTGACTTGATGCTCATGAGCGAGAGAGACCTGCAAACTCTAATAATTTTCTTGATTTTCTTCTATCCAGATATGTGGGGAACATAGAGATTCAGGTATCTTGAGACATGGCTTTTATGCATCTCCATTCACGCAAGATATGGGTGCTCCTAGCATTGAAGCAGAAGCACAGGAATTATGTGAAGGTGGTTACATATTCTAGTCTAAAGCAGTGTTTACCTTTTGGCTGAAAGTTTATTTATTCTCTTTGTGACACCAAATTTCATTTTCTTTCATGGAAAGGTCAAATGCTGGTTGTTTTCTACCTTTTTGTAAATGAATATGTATTTCCAAGGATCTTAAAAAGGTGATGACGTTGTAGCCATAAGTTCATGAAAATTTCATTTGCTTATGATGGATTATATTGGTGTATAGGGTTCAGGGTGCGTGCATATGGGAGAATGAAGTAACTTGTGGGGAGCCTCTTTGGATGGCAGTACTGAAATTCTAGGGACTAATTCAATGGATATTGTCATATTAACTTCATAAAAGTATGGTGCAAAGTGCAATTTCTCCCATTATTAGATGCACATTGTTTCTAGATTAAAATGGGAGATGCTTTTAAAACTTCCTATTGAAGATTTACCCTGCATGGTGTTAACATCGCCTTGTCTTGTTGTACTGGTACGTTATGTGATGATAGACCTTACCTTCTTGGAGTCCTGTTTTGGCGTAATTATTTTCTCTTTGCATACGTAGATCATGCCAGAAGTTCTGCCCCAAGCAGTTCAACTGTTGTGGGTTTTGATGAGAGGATGTTGCTACACTCAGAGGTATGGTGCTATTTCATTTATTGAGCTATTTCTTTTACAGATATCGATACAGCTGTGGGAGCTTGCATACTGATGTCTCCTCTTGAAGATTGTTTAATGCTTTTGTAAGTGTCCGAGTGTGTATAAGCAATGAAGTTTTTGGGATAGTGGGTCCTCAAAGCCAACTGCTCTGTGCGTGTAATCTTTTATGTTCTTTCTTGGAAGAGATGGAGGAAGTGATATCTTTTTGGGTGCACTGGGTGGTGGGAGTGTTAAGCAAGTCTACTAATCTTATTTTAATGTGGCGACAAGATCTTGAAACACTAGGGGTAGTTCCTTGTTATTAAATATATCTGCAACTACATTTGGCTTGTGTTGCTCATTGTTATGTCAGCTCCACTGACTTCATTCTGATAAAGACATAATCGTGATTTCTGATGCTATAAGTTTTCGAAGGTTCCACCTCTTTTTCTTCTATCTCTTGATGATCATCGGTTCTTTTTTTTTTCCATTGCTATGCTAGAGTAGGTTGAGATGAAGTCACATCCTCACCCTGAAAGGGCAGACCGTCTTCGAGCCATTGCTGCTAGCCTTGCTACTGCTGGTACTTCTTTTCTGTTTTGGGTGAATAACTAAATAAGTTGGTTCCTTTGACTACTTTGAGGTTGTTTATTTATGTAATCCTCGATAATTGTCTTCTCTACTTGTGCCTTTCTCTCTGTTTTCTTGCTGTGGTTTCATTGGCACATGTACACAAGACCTTACACGCAGGTTTATCATTTTCTGCGGATAGCTGAGCATTTTGTGATTTTAAATTCTCAGGCATATTTCCTGGAAGATGCCGTTCGCTTCCCGTGAGAGAAATTACGAAAGAAGAGCTGCAGATGGTACGCAAGACTATTCTGGAGTTATGTAGTGACATTCTTCTTCTCACATTCATGTTTCGTGCAGGCACATAGGCAGCAGAGATAGTACACAATTAGTAATATGCATTATGATATTCCTGAAATCATTTATCTTTCTGTAGGTTTTTCTTTTCTCATGATAGAGTAACAAAGATCCTGTTGGTTTTATGTAATTTTAACATTCTTTTGATTGGTGCTACAATTGTGTTTTTGATATTTCAAACGTTCAGGTCCATTCTTCAGAACATATTGATGCTGTTGAACTGACAAGCCATATGTTTTCTAGGTATCTCTCTCTCTCTCTCTCTCTCTCTCTCTCTCTCTCTCTCTCTCTCAATGCCTTAAAAAAAATTTGTTTCCGGAAGGCATTTAATTAGGGAGACTTGTTTTATTATTCATTTCACACAACAAAGGTGCTATATAAAAAGAGATATTTAATTGTATTAGAATATATTTATTCATTTGGCAGGTGAAATATTCATGTGGCAGGAGAACAAATCAAAAGTTCAGTAGGATAGCTTTTTTTTGTTCTTGACTAATTGTTTTAGAAGTTTTTATCCCCTATGCACTGTTTGAAATTTTGGAAGTAGACATGTTTCTGTAGTTTTAACTTTGAAGAGAGGAATTCTTATCGTTCTGATGGAGTTTGAATTAGCCAGAGAACAAGTGGGAAAGAGTCATCACCCCCTGCCTCTATTATTCTTGATGTTGAACATCTTTTGACCTAGTCTGGTGGAGCTCGTAATACTTGGTTGTTTATGATCGGCAGCTACTTTACTCCTGACACATATGCGAATGAACATTCAGCGCGTGCTGCTAGGATTGCAGCTGGTTTGTGTGCTGATCTTGCCTCAACAATTATTTCTGGACGTTCCAAGAATGGTTTTGCTCTGGTATGTTTGATAAATTATTTGTCAGCCACTGTCCAATCTATTTCTATGAGAATTTACTCATTGTCTCCTTACAAAATACTTGTCATCGACGAGCCATTTAGGTTCGTCCTCCTGGTCATCATGCTGGTATCAAACATGCAATGGGGTTCTGCCTCCACAATAATGCAGCGGTTGCTGCACTAGCAGCGCAAGCTGCTGGGGCAAAGAAAGTGCTTATAGTTGACTGGGTAATGCATCATATGTCTTCGTACTTGATTTGCTGCCGTTGATGTGAGGACGTGCTATAGTTTGGTGCTTGAGGGGCATACATGAGAAGCTTCTTTCAAATGTTTCAGGATGTTCACCATGGAAATGGCACACAAGAGATTTTTGACGGAAATAAATCGGTGAGCTTTGCATGAGTCAATACTATTTTCTTACGTTGATTATCACCTTCTTGATGTGTTGAGTTATTTTGCTGGAGGAAGTGATATGGGGTTGGCTGTCACTTCTGTAATCTGCATGGAGTTTAAGTCGCTTTCTGTTCTGAACATATTATGTTTTCTAACTTCAACATGAGTTGATGGAAGTCAGCCGGAATTTTCATTAAAAATATGTAGCCAAATTTAGTGTGGACTGTCATTTATTGCTGGATATCTTCTGGGGATGCTCTGAGTGATGATACAATCAACATATTTCTTCTGTTACGGTGTTGAAATTGATTAGGTGCTGATGGTTTTGGCCCATTGATAGGTCTTATACATATCCCTACATCGACATGAAGGAGGAAACTTTTATCCCGGTACAGGTGCTGCCCATGAGGTAACTGATTTCTTTACGTCTATCAATTTTTTTGGTTACTTTCTTAACGCATTGTTTTTTATTTATGAATCGATTTTGCTTCTGGACAGCATTATAAACAAGGTGATGCTGTAAAAATGCTAATAGTTCAAATACTATGCTTTCTTTTTTTCTGACAAATGGTCATGATAGTGAATTTTGTTTTATTAGGTTGGTACCATGGGTGCTGAAGGATACTGTGTGAATATTCCATGGAGCCGTCGAGGAGTTGGTGATAATGATTATGTTTTTGCATTTCATCATATAGTGCTTCCTATAGGTAACTGTCAGCTTATGGTGAACTTTTTGCCCTTTGACACATGAATAGCACAGTTATGTACCTTTTCTGCTAGTATTGGATAAAACAGTCAGTGTCGAGCTTTTTTACAGTCGTGACTGTTTTGCTGAAGTAGGGCTCTTGAATTTATTCTTTACCTTTGGTTATAGTGCATATTCAAAGCATGTAAGAATGTACTATACTTTTGAATTAAATTATTAGTTTTTTGCGTAATCAATCGAGAGAATTAACTTTTTTGCAGATTAGGTGATCAAATGATTAGAGAAACAACTTAACCAGCAATCCTCTCATAAGATAAAGTGAGAGGCATGTCAAAAATAAATGTAATGCAATTCTTATTCTTTTAAAAGAAAGATGATTTTAAAATCCAATTATCTGGTATGGACAAGAGGCGTGCAACTTTTTTCCCCAATGAGGAGAAGTGTGTGAGACAATTGAATATGTAAAAAGCCACTCCAGCAAAGCAAATTTCAGTTTTCATTATGTACAAACAGAACGTAGAGTAGTGATAACCTAAGGGACTCGAAAGGTAACTACTTACTGTTGTATGGTTAGTAAATGATAGGGAAGACATCCGAGTAACTCTTTGGCTGTTTTGTACCAAAAAATTTTTCAAATTTTTAGTAAAATACCATTACTTGGTCAACTGACCCTAGTGTGAGAAAGCTAGGCCATGATATTGCCTCGTTAAAATCAAAAGGAACTTATTAAAGATACATATGAATAGAACATTTTACTCTAATAGATTGCTAATGTAGTAAGCTTTTTGATATGTAGCGAAACACTTGGGTCCTTTTGTTTTTGGTGGACACGAAAAAATTTCCAATGGAAGGTGGCAGCAGATATTACTTAAAAATACTGGTGGAATGCTGACTCTCGTGTTTATGATAGTTGAGAGGTGGCAGCAATTATTATGTAAATTCAGGTTGAATGCTGATTCTCGTTCTTAAAATAGTTGAGAGGTCCTCTAGTGAAATCAGCTAGTACTTCCTTTGCTCTCTAGAGACGTTCACATGCAGTATAGCTTTCCCAATCAAGTAGCCAGACACAACCAAACCAAAATATTTGTTGACAACATTCTTTCTTGCATGTCTGCCTCTGAATGGAGTGGAAAATGTATAAGCAAACTACAATTGTTTTATTTAAATGGTTGATATAATTTATTGCACTTAATTGCTTATTTTGGATACATATCGGTATATTTTCTATTTAGGTGTGGTGATACGTATTCATGACTAAGACGATCACATTGATTTTATTCCAATGTAATGAGCTAGGGTTCCTTGTAGTAGTTGGGTAAATAATAGAATGGGGTGAATCTGGATAATGAATCATGAAATTATGAAGATGCATGAATGGTTGCAAAAGCATTATGTATGGAGCGTTCCATAGGTAATGTCTCTCTCCTTTTGTTTATTTGTTTGATGAATGAAATTGGACATCTTTGCCAAGCAAGATAGTGTTTCTTTTAGAGAGAGAGAGAGAGAGAGAACAGCTCCGTTCGTGAAGCCTATGAAAATGAGGGATGGCTTATGAGAAATTACCTTTGTCTCTAATTCTGTTATCATTTCCACACTTTTCCATTAGGTGTCTATGGAGATTTGTTAGTTTTCATGAAGGAAAAGGATCAGCGTCCAGGAACATTTTTCTACTATTTTGTGTATTGTCTCGGGAGAGAAGATGAGAGGTAGCCAGTTTAAATCTTTGAGATACGCTTGCACTTAGTGTGGAGAGTGGCCGAAGGTTTTGCCCCCAAGGAATCTTGACGCACTTAATGCACTGTGGTAGACTTATGATTTTGCGTGCAGTAATATCGCAAATCAGTCTTCAGTAAAATTTCCGTTTGTTGGTGTACATGTGTTAAGATTAATTTCACCCTTAATTACCAATCGAGTGACTGAAGGTTTTTAATTTACTGTAGATGAGATTTTATCGCATTTGAACATACAGCTGTACTGCATATCCTAAATAAGATTATGGGTCATTAATTATTCACGTTTTAAAATCATTTATCTTGAGAACTCTCTGACGCATATAATAATCTGTTAGATTTGAGGGTAGGTAAGTATGCCGTGGTAGTGACCGTGCACTTGTAAATTCTGAAAAGTGACCGGTTTGAGCAACTATTATAATGAAGAGTATTCTTAGTTTAATGCAATGGATGAATAAGCCATTTGAAGGGAATGAACGGATCACACGAATCCTTTTGCAGGCTGTATCCTGTCTTGTCCACTGATTGTTTGGTTGCTGGTTCTTGTGAAGCTTAATTCTGTTGTTTAACTTCTCAGTACAGCACTAAGTTTGAGCTCTTGTGAGTTTAGCAGTCAAATATTTGGCTTGAAGTGTGAACATGTTCTCCACTTGCAGCTTCTGCATTTGCTCCTGATTTCACCATCATATCAGCTGGATTTGATGCTGCGAGGGGTGATCCCCTAGGGTGCTGTGATGTAAGTATTAATTCTGGTTAGATTTTTAGTTAATGCTCTAAAATAGGTAAAGAAGCTACATGACTGCTCATACTAGCAGTATGGAAATATTTTATTAGCTGACGCACCTTCAAAATGTTATAACTTCCATGAGAATATTTTTGCCTTCATTCTGTTCTCTATTATTTTGATGATCCAGATTTTTTCAATTCTACGGATGATCGCATTTTAGATGTCTTGTGGAGGGCTTTGATCCTTTGACTTTTTCTCCCACTCTTATTGGGTGAAAGGATCAAATTTCTTATTGTTTCGTGATTCACGTGACATGAATCAATGTTGTAGGTTACTCCAGCTGGCTATGCACAGATGACACACATGTTGAGTGCTCTTTCTGGTGGGAAGTTGCTTGTCATTCTAGAGGGAGGGTACGTGTTCTATTTTGTTCTTTAAATATGATCTTCTCCCTTTTGTATGGTTGATGTTCTGGTCTGGTAATCTCAGTTATACTGAATAATGATTTGCAGTTACAACCTTCGTTCGATCTCCTCTTCTGCTGTGGCGGTTATTAAGGTGAATGTGTTTTCCATCAGCCCAATGTGTACTTGTGTGTCAGTTTGTGATGTGGCTTGCATTTATGAAGTTGTGCTTGGGTTTTACATTCATATAATGTTAATTATTCGATATTTTAAGCATAATCAGCTCATGGTTGCGTTACTCTAATATGTGATCTCCCCTCTAGCGGCAGGGAGTTATGAATACTGTAGCATATGCTGTTGTGTCTTTTGGTGTGAATCTATATTAATCTGAGTTGTCTCTGTTGGAAAAAAAGGTGTTACTGGGTGAATATACTATATCTGAATTTGCGGACCTGGTGCCCTCGAAAGCTGGCTTGCGTACTGTTTTGGAAGTCCTGAAGATTCAAATGAGCTACTGGCCTAGTCTTGAATCCATTTTTTGGGAATTGCAGTCGCAATGGGGAATGTTTCTTGTTGAAAACAGAAGTAATGAGTCTCTCTCTCTCTCTCTCTCTCTCTCACACACACACACACACACACACACACCTGCACGCACACGCGCACGCACAACTCATGCTTGCTTTGAGTTATATTTCACAATTTGATAGCTTCTTGGTGAGATGCTTATAATTCCTATAAAATCATTTAGATAATAGAGTGGGGAATTTCGGTCCTCAATTGATAGGTAACAGATTAAATCAATTTTGAATTTCTATGTTCCCCTAAAGTAAGTGAGATCATGCTTTGGACTTGTGGCAGTCTGACAATCTGGACATGTAGGAAGAATCCCAATAGGAGTTATCAAACCTTCATTTTGTATATAATTTTACCATTTTGGAAGTAAAGGCTTTTGGACAACAAACTGTGCTGTTGTCAAGTTAAATGATTCTTTCTCAGTGGAGATCATGCTCAAAGCCCTGAACTGCTTTGGACATTATTAACTGCAGGAAAACAGATCAGAAAGAGACGACGGGTGTTGGCGCCAATATGGTGGAAATGGGGTCGGAAAAGTGTGTTGTATCATCTCCTAAACGGTCATCTGCATGTGAAAACGAAGCGGTGAATGTCTAGCCTCTGGTCTGTGTACTCTTCCTTTGTGCAACTTTTGTATACCATCAGCTGGCAGTCCTCTTTTATCCGTGGAAGAGACTCTCGTGGTGATTTTGACAACCATCACATTGTAAATCTAGGTTAACCTTTGTTAGAGTAGAGCTCCTTCTGATCTAGCATTTAAGAGAGAGGAATGGTCAGCAGCCTTCGTTTTATGTTCAAATGCTCAAATGTTGATGATTTCAACCTTTTGGGGAGCTTGCTTTTTGCATGAAGCTCAGATTGGATCGAGAATCATACCGATTTTGTTGGGGCAGTCAGATGCATATGATTATGTGTGATAAGTGGATCAGGTCAGAAACAGTGGTCTTGACTCTTGAGCTTTGTCGGCACTATCTTCCCTGCTTAAGAGGGTAACTCCTCAAGGTCGGGGAAAATGTCAATGGATCTGCTTCTTTGGGTTCATTATTCTCTTTTCGGCCCTTGGGATTAGAAAGGGCGTGTTTGGCAACATGCCAAACAGTGAAAATTTCTGTTCTTTTGTTCCCAGAAATAGTTTAGGAACAGAAATGCGTTTGGTAAACTTTGTTTTCGGGCATATTTTTACCAAAATTTGTGCCGAGAAATAGTTTTGGAAGAGAAATAAAAGGTAAAAAAAAGTTACTTCTTGTTTCTCGGCACAATTTTGAGAATCAGTTTTTTTTTCTTTTTCTTTTTTTTCTTTTCTTCTTTGTGTTGCTCTTTGCTGGGTTGTGGCCGGTCGCCGGCGACCAGCCACAGCCCAGGGCCGACGAGGGCGTCACGGCCCTCGCCGGCCGTCGGCGGAGGCGAGGGTCCCCCTCCCTGGCGAGGGCGAGGGCTGGACCCTCGCTGCTTGGGCAAGGCGGCTCACCGTCGGGACCTGGCGAGGTCGGCCTCGCCCAGATCTGGCGAGGTCGGCCTCGCCCAGATCTGGCGAGGCCGAGCCTTGCCGTGGGTGGCGACGGCGAGGATCGGCCTCGCCCAGATCTGGCGAGGCCGAGCCTTGTCGTCGCGACCCACGGCGGGGTCAGCTTCGCCGTGGGTCGCGACGGCGAGGCTCGGCCTCGCCAGATCTGGGCGAGGCCGATCCTCGTCGTCGCCACCCACGGCGAGGCTCGGCCTCGCCAGATCTGGGCGAGGCCGATCCTCGCCGTCGCGACCCACGGCGAGGCTCGGCCTCGCCCGATCTGGGCAAGGCAAACCTCGCCAGGTCCCGACGGTGAGTCGCCTCCCCCAGGCGGCGAGGGTCTAGCCCTCACCTTCGCCGGCCCTGGGCTGTGGCCGGTCGTCGGCAACCAACTATGCCCAAGGCAGAAAATGAGTTGAAAAAAAAAAAAACCTTAAACAATTCAAAATATTATTAATAAAAAGAAATTTTGTATAGTTACCAAATGCATTTCTATTCTTTTATATTTCAGGAATAGAAATTTTGAACAGTTACCAAATGCCTTAAAATACTCAAAAAAATTTTCCAGGTACAGAATCAAAAAAAAATCATTTCTGTTTAGAAATAGTTCCAAGACATAGAAATGTTATCATGCGCACCCAAACTTTCCTGGTTTTGTTTTTTCTAGTCGAGTACTATCCTATTCGATTTTTATTTTACAATTTACTGTGTGTGCTATGTGCTGTCTGCAGATTTCGAATTCATGCTCCTTCACTCGCACGACCCCACCCTGGCTCTCCCTGAAAAGTTTAGGGATTAAACTCCCTACATTCTCTTTCCCAAGTGGGAAGGATGGGTGCTAGGGCAACCCTCAATGGTTAGAAACTTTCCTGGTTGAGAAGATGTATCTTGTTCCCAAGGGCGATTGGTCTTTTCATTTACTACTTGTGGATGCAATTGTGTTGTAGGCTTCTCCTGCTCTTCCAAAATCTCATTTGCTAAGTAGTGTTTTATAGGTAAAGGCTTCTATTTGAATTGAGTAGATCTAATTGTGGACCTGGTTCGGCCTTTTTTTTTGGCCAGGTAGATCTAATGATTTGGATAAAACGAAAGAGGACTTCCATCTCCGAGACTTAGATAGGTTTTAGGTCTGGCTCGGGCATAATTCGATCATACATTGGGCCTGGTTGGCCTCAATGGCACGATGGGCCTCGTGGGCCTGGATAGGAGATTGCTTTTCATATTGGCGTGATGGCCATGTTGGGCCTGTAACCCAAACTGGTCTGATTGATGACACTGGGCCTATTGGACCTAACAGGAATGGTGGGCCTGATTCGCCATGTTGGCCTCGATGAGCTTGAATAGCCATGTTGGGCCTAGTAGGCCTAACTGGGCCACGTTGGGCATAATATGGGGTTTGGTTGACCTAAGTGGGCCGTGAGCCTACATGGCCTGATGGGCATTCTTTGACATAAATAAGTGGTGGGCCTCGTTGGGCCTGGGACGGCCCAACTAGTTCTCTCAAGCCAATAATTGGGCCTTTTCTCCGGACCTAGCGGTTGCCCCAGGACCAACAATGTTAAAAAATTGCGAAATCCAAGGCGCACCTAGTTTTTTTAACTCGTTATAAAGTGTCAGGTTTTCACTTCAGTCTTTTAAGTAAAGGTTTTGCAGCTCATGCTCATGTGACCCCGAGTTCCTCCGTAATATGTAGTTTATGGTTATCAGAACACCAGAAAAAAGTGCCTCGACTTCATCCCCAGATGACGAGTAAAACTGCCCATGGTTCTGGCCTGATCCCAAGAAAATATCTATCTATAAAAAGAACATACGAAAATGAACAAAAAATCCCTAAATTTTGACCTAATTTTGACCTAATGTATAATGCGTCTATTAACTTTTAATTTGTTCAATATGATTTCTAAACTATTTGTACATGTTTAATTTAATCCTTACACTACATAAAAATATTCAATATTATTCTTAAACTTAAATTAATAAAATGATAATATTAAATATTTTCATATAGTTAAAAAATTAAATTGAACATGTTCCAAAATTTCAAAAACCACATTGACAAATTAAAAATTCAAAGACCACATTACACATTGAAATAAAATTCAAAAATTACAAAGCACATTGAGCTAAAGTTCGAAAACCATTTGTCATTATCCCCAAAAATATCTCCCAACAACCCGAGTAAAAAGCATTTGCTTCTCTTAGCTCCAGTGAAGAAACAATCACATAATCTTGACCACCTTAATTACAAGTTCATATTCAAAACATGTCCATTAACTTCTCTTTTCTAGTGTCCTCGTGTTTATGGCTACACAGCACGTTAGCGATCTACACCAACTCTACATGCACATGCAAGGGGCTTACATCTGCTATGTGGAGACTTTTCGCTAATACACCATCTTCGATGATTTCTCAGAGAACCAATCTTAAGAGCAAAAGGCACACAATGCTGAGACAATAGTTTGGCCCAAAAAGAGAAGCTAATGAGACATTAGAATCGAAAGAGAAATTCCAAATTCATCCACTATGGACGCCATTCCAGAGTCGTATCGATACGACCAACCATCTTGAAGGATTTTCCATCCAACAAGTTCTTAATTTTCCTTCGTCCTTTGGGTTCTGTCAAAAGGACATTAAAAGATACCGAGAAAGCTTTCATGAAGCGATGATAGAGCAAAGCCATTCGGCACCTCCGCTATGCTACAGCGGAAAAAGAGTTAAAAACAATCTGAGTCAGTTTCAAAAGCATATCGAAAAGAAAAAGTAACATAGTTTCAATTAGTCTCACCTCAATACAGACTTATTAAGCCGTCCCAAATTCATTGACAGAACAGGTATGAGATAGCAGTGGGAATTGTCCGTTCCTGGCATTGTCAAAACCTTCCTAAGACACTGATTAACTTTGACCTGTACAAACAGGTGAGCAGGCAGATCTATCACTTAACCTAAGATACGAGAAGATGTGCGGTCTGTGGATTCATAAGTAGAAGTTCCTGCATATCCTTGGGGAGCACATTGAAGATTGCCAGCAAATCTCCCTTCAGTTTCTCACAAGTTGCTTCGGTGTCTGCACTTCCATCCTGGACATATGACCAAGGAAAACAATTGTTACACTCAGTTCGCACCATCCTCAATTTTAAAGAAAACAGATTCCTCAACTTTACTGTCAGAAGAACCATCAGCATAAAAGTCCTACATTTGGCTTGTTTTTTACTTGGGAAACAACCGAAGAAATTGCTATTCATTGATTAAGCTTATGACTAAAATAAAAGCATAATATGCATCTCAACGTTCTGGCTGTCATTAGAACTATATAGAGTGGCTTTTTTAGGTTGTGACTGTTTTACTTGACAATTTATAGCTTTAAGATATGACTGTCGCTTTTACACAATTTTAGTAGCGTTGCGAACAACTTTAGAAATGGCTAAGTTGTACTTTCTGGCTTCCCACGAAAAAGGAAAAAGAAACAACACAAGACCTTAAATGTGATTGTCCCATTATATATTATTGTTGAAGTATTGTCCCACGTCGCTTGAGAACAGGTCATAAATGCTCTTTATATTCATATGGTCTCTCTCTACCCATCAATTTAAGCTTTTGGATTGAATTTTTTAACATGGTATCAAAGCCAATGCTATCCCTTTTGAGAACGTGCGTGGTCAAAAATTCCACGTGAATGTGTGTAATCAAACATTCCTATTGTCCCACGGGTCATAAATGCTATTTATATTCACGTGTCACTCTACCACTATCAACTTAAAACTTTCGGATTAGACTTTCTAACAATTATCCTATACTTTTAATCACAACAACACAAAAGTAGATTTCCTATTATCTGGTTTTGAACGTCAAACCAATGGTGGACCCAAGGAGCTACTGCGCTCCCCAGCCACTAGATTCCTATCAATTATCCTTGTGAAAACTTTATGCGTACTTTCCCCTAAAATATTAAGATTATTTTTCATCTCGCCTCCTCAACTTACCTCCGCACCTCCCTAGACCTAAACCCACGTTAATTTGTAACTTCAACAGTTGCCTATTTATAAGTGTCTCATGAGGATTGCAGATGAAAAAAAGAACTGTTCCCACCAATTTGGGTTGAATGTCCACTTTCTAATCCATCTATAAACCTAAACCGACCAGCCACATGGGGCTTCCCAATCAATTTTATTTTTCCACACACTTTGGCTTATTAATTGAAGAGATGAAGTTATGTTCTTTTTTCCACAAGAACATTAATCAATTTCCCAAATCAAATGTGGAGATTCTACAAGCTTCACTCTATCAAAAATCAGGACCGGGGAAGGGTTCAGCTTCAACTCCATGTTTAGGGAGTCCTAAGTTCATCAGAATCCTGGTTGATGTTTTTGAAGATTAAGTCAAATATCATTTAATTGCAAAGTTCGCCATCTTCTTAATTATTAATCCCCATAATCATTAATCCCCACATATGTATTAAATATTACAAATTTGTTTATTGAAAAGCTCAAGTATATTAATCCCAGCAAGTTACTAGGTTTAATTTATCTTCATCACTTATCCCCTTTTCCCACCATTATTTATGCTGCACTCTACTTAAATTACTTCAACTCATATAGACAGAATATATGGCTGGGCTTATTATGAAGTTGCAGCTAGGTTGATGGGTTTCTAACTGATACAATTCCAACTGTTCTAGATGGCGTGCTATTTCATGAAGCTGTCTACTTTTCACTTGCTACATATCTACTTTCTAGAGTTGCTATGAATGGGGATTTGAATTAAAATTGGATTCAGAATATATCATGAAGATGTAATATCTAAAAGGTAGCTACAGAGTAGGGGTGAGTGGTTCCAGGTTCCTTACAGGTTCCACTTGGAACCTGAAACCTACCCTCAAGTATAGATTCCTCATTTTTTGGAACCTGGAATCTACCCGTCGGAACTTAGAACCTGGAACCTACCCTGTCACAGGTTCCGAGGTAAGTTCAAGGATCTAACAAGTTCTTTTGAATTTTCTTTCATTATGAAAATGAACGCAACAATACTAAATAAGCTTGTCATTCACCAAAAAAAATACCAAAGACTAGTTTTCCTAGCATTACAGTTCAAATAAATATAACTAAAATGAGAAGTCATTGTGTGAATCGATATTATGGATGAACGGTTCCATGTTCCGTATAGATTCCACCTAAAATCTACTCATGATAATAGATTCCTCATTTTTTAGAACTTGGAACATACCATATCACTGGTTCGAGGATCGGTTTCAAGGTCTACCCAGGTTCCACCTGTGTCATTAATTGAACAATTGCAGTGAATCATCACCTTTAATGATCACCACTTACTACTATGATCCACTAATCACAACTTATATTTAGACACACGAAGAATATTAAACATTAATAAGTCATAAAACGAAAGCTCAGATTAGTGGTTCCAGATTATACACTCATCATCTAATACTATGAAACACAACTGGATCATGCAAAGACATAGATCAAGAAAAAACACAAAAAACTCTTTTAGATTTCAGGTTCCACCTACCTAAAGCCTTGAACCTACCCGTCGAAACAGGTTCTCTAATTTTTGAAACTTGAACCTACCCTATATACCTTGGAATCTGGAAACTACAGGTTCTCACCGATCAGGTTTTTAGGTTTCAGGTTCTACTCTGGAACCTCGCTCACCCATATGTACTTCACCCAAAATATGGTCCATCAAGAGGAAAGTCACTTTTGACTTTGTAAAATACAAAGAAGAGGACCAAATTCATTCATCATTCATACTGTAAATATCTAATTTGACACATCCGTTTGTTTATAAGAATAGGCTATTTTAAGTATTTATCTATCGAGTTTAGTAAACCAAGAGCTTAAAAAAACCTTTTAATAATTTTTTAACAACTTCAAGAAAAGCAACCAAAGGCTATTTTTATTTAAAGGGAAAGCATCATGCTAAGAACTCAGTTGTATAGACTCAAAGCAGGTTCTCGGTAACCTAGCAAACATCACTTTTCATGTCCATATAATTAATTTCCAAGAGCCATTGGATGTCAAAATAAATCTACGCAGATAATCTACAATATGCTGACACCATTCCATCTCTTGAAGATTTCCCCTAGAAATTCGAAGACAATTGCCTGACCCTAAATGCTCGTCGTATTGGACCAAAACTAACCACGATTCATTATCTTTGATGGCTTGGTACTGCCACCACAACATATATATGTCTATGATGGCTAAAAAAGCAGTTTGTGAGTTACAATATAAGTTACTTGGGCCTCCAGCTTGTGGCCAACAAGGTGCATATGAAAATACACCTGATGGAACTAATGCCTCTCTCATGATATTTGAAGCTCTGCGGTTAACTTCCACAAAATGCCTTTCAGAACTTCTACCATTTTCTTTCTTTGTCGGCACCAAAAGGTATATATATATATATAGACACGCTGAAGATCAAGGTATGTGATTAAATCCAATAGCAGCCCTATCCCTAGCTGCGGTATACAAGCATTGCTAGTGATCCACATTCACATGAGCCTATACCTAAGATCCTTTTAAACCTAAAGAAGTGCAATAAAAGAAAAGAGAGAAAATAAAACCACGCCTCTTAAAGCAGGAGATACCATTGGTTATGTGGATGATATGGGAGCATTTTCTCTATTCAATGACTCATTCTTGAAACTCCAATTTATAGCATGAGAAATTTAACAGGAACCTCCGCTTTTTAACACAAGCAAAGGGAAGAAAGAAATTGTTAATCATTGCATTATTAAAAGCACATAAGGGCAAGAGAACTCGACCTGAATTTCACCACGAAGATGCCTTTCGATAGCATTAAAAGAATCGACAATTTCAATTTCAGTCATTTTAGAGATGAAATGTTGTATGTCAGTCTTCATTCTTGCCTGCCTCCACAGTCTCTGCTGTTCTTGCTCGGCCACAGCACGCCTTCGCTGAAACCATGGCAAAAAGTTGGGTCCTCTCAAAAAGCGCCTGTATCAAAAGCAATTTGAGCATGTTTCTCTTTTTCTTTTTCCATTTTCGGTTAAATGAAATTTGAGCATATGTTACTTACTTTACCAAAAAAAAAAATTTGAGCATATGTTTCTGCGCATTTAAAATACAGACCACTTAACCATGCTCTCGGAGAGAAATGCAAATTGACTTACCTGTACAGGTCAAGCCAATTAGATTTCATCCTCTTTGTTAAGAACTTCCCTGGTCCTCGAGTTGATAAAATTCCTAAAAACTCATCAGTGCTGAATAGGGGAAGAGGAGGAGGATCAACAAAAGGAGAAGTTCCTTCCGATGGTGTGGTAGCTTTGAAGTATGGGCCAAAAGGAGCTAAAAAATTAGTAGTGAGCTCCAAGAAATGCCTGCGCAGTATCTCGTTGTTAACAACGGACATTGACTCCTCAACCCGGGGAGACATGCCCGCATCAATTAATCTATTCAAAATAGAAGTGTCGGGCTTGGTTATTGCGGAGTAAGTGCTCCAAACAGCTTCCTTGTGCTCTGTCATCAGACAAAGAGGACCATCTCTTCTCAATTTTACAGCATTTAACAAACTAGAAGGAGAAAACTTCTTCAGAGAGAGCTGCTGTAGACCAAATCCATCAGGTCTCCCAGGAATTCTTCCAGTAGACCTACTTGCTATGGGAAGGCGATTTGAATTAGGAGCTGGACTTCCCACTGACACAATATGTGGAATGTTCTGTAGAGCTTTCAGGAAAAACAGATTTGTCGCACCCAATACCATCGGAGGGAAAGTGTCTCCTTCCTGAAGACTGTTCAAATGGGCAAACTCTGGGTCGTGGATGGTAAAATAAGGCCTGAAATCAACACTACAGAGGAGTGGCGCAACTAGACTAACAAGACAAGCAACAGCCTCACAACATTGAGGAGGAGTTGGTGCTATTACAAGAATGGGTTCCCCAATCAGTAGCAACTCCCACAGCACCCAAAGCTGCAGGAGGATTCCCCTAAATACTCCGAAAATATCTGAATCGTGAAAAAGACCCTGTGGCACAGACTGATTCGTTGGCAGAAGAGGAGCCATCGAAGATGCAGACTCTTCAAATGCTGCCCCGCTTTCTGAAGGTAAACAATGAGCAGGTGGTAAGTTTACTTTTAGTGCAGCATTTCCTATAGGGAGCTCCATGAGCCTTCCTGGTGCTGGAGAAGGCCAAAGAGAAACAAAAGCAGCAATATGCTCAAGAGCTTTTGTTCCAATGTCGAAATACAGAGGACCCATAATTTGCAACAGAGGTCTAAATACACTAGAGAAGGGGTTCTGTGACAAAATCACAACAGATTTCTGTTCTCCACCTCTCTTTAGCCTCTCATCATGTCTTTGTCTATTAAAAACATAACCATACATGTAGGTATCATTCGAGCTGTTATGGTTCAACACCTTGGGTAGTCCTTCCTTCCCGGACCGCACGGATGACTCCCTATCATCAGCTTCAGTTATCACAGACGAAGATACACTACTCGATTTACGTCTCATTTGCCTCCTGAACCGGAAGAAGAACATGCAGTCATGAATGCTAGACCGGTTCTGGTGCTGAGATACGGAATCCGGGAACGACTTATACGCGATTTCAAGCTCCTCATCTTGCGAAAGACAACCGGGTGGGTAACACTCCTCGATGAGCTGGCCTTGCTCAAGATCGAACCTGATAATGCAGAAGGCCACTACCCATTGCCGCAGCGACTCCGGATCAAGCTTTGGACTGAGTTCGGACTTCACAGAAAACGAAGGCGACCGACTCATTTCCGGGTTACCTCAATGCTACTCACACGCAATAGCAGGCGAATCACCATCCTCCTCACCCGCCATTCCCACTACCCAGAGGAATCCACAGCTGCACAATATAGATTCACGAGAAAGGCTAAAAAACCAAACGCTGCCACAGATTCCAGATTCTTGGGTCAGCCACACTATGACGAACGCTGCGAAGCACGCCCATAGAAGGAACGGGCGGTTCAACTAACCACCACGCTCGACGAAAAACAAGTACCCGGCTCTGTAAAATGACATTGGATCCGAAAACCTAGAAACAAGCAAACCAGAACGAACCGCACGAACACGCGATCCCAATCCGGCGGACCGACACGAACCGAGCAAGCGGGCGGCGACCTAGTTCGACGCGGATCGCGGGAACGACGGCCGGAATGAGCCGGAAAGCAGGAAACGGGTGTCGCCGGGGAAGAAAAAGGAGAAGGAGAAGCCGAAGCCGCCGCCGCCGCCGCCACCCACGGTTCGCGGGGAATCGATCGGAGCGTCGCCGGAAACGGGACCGAATCGAGGCGGCGTTGAGGTGGTCGGAATCGGGATTCAGTGCGAGGTGAGATTCGACGGCGAGAGAGGATCGATGTTCGATGGGATGCGTCCGGTGTTGCGATTTTGGGGGAGAAGAGAGCAAACGGAAAGAAGGGAGGATTTGAACTTTGCTTCTTCACCCTCTCTCTCTCTCTCTCTCTCTCTCTCTCTCCTTCTGTGCCTGCGCGGTAAGCAATAGGTATAAAACCGGTCGAATTATTCTTTCTTTCCTCAATTTTAATTTATTCATGGGTGTATATATTTCTTGAAAAAATGAATTATTTGAAATATAATTTTATCAGCTAAAATTACTTTTATCTTTCACGAAAATATTTAGACATAAATTATTATCGATAATAGAAACATTTTTATATGACTAATCATTTTAAGCGATCTGAACGATCATTTTTAGGAAAGTGTTATCCCAAATCATTCATTTTTCAAGAAATCGATAAATCTTGAATTTTAGGATGGATGGATCAAAAGTCCCAAAAACTCATCGCAAGAGTGCAAATAGAGTCAGAAAATTTTTCAATTAGTAAAAATAAATCTTAAAACTCGTTAAATTGATACTGTCAAATTCGTTTAGTAGCTCCATTTTTCTAATGGTTAGTTCCAACAGAATTATTTGATATTCCTTTGTGCTAATGGCACTAACGTGGCTTCAACTCGGAAGAAAAATCCTAAAAACTTTTAACCAAAAGCAAAGCATGGAAAGAAAGAAGAAAAAACAACCACAATCATGGGTTCATTAGGGACCCTGAGAAGGTGAGGCCCCTCAGCTATTGCCATGAGCAAATGAGGGCTTTTTGGCCCTTGCCACGTGAGCATCGATCATGCCACCTGACATTGTTTCCAAGGCGAGCCGATCCTCACCTGATGGCGGCGCCTCATAACCATTGTGGACGAGGGCCAACAAGCTTGGCTTAGATCTAGGCAAGGGCCTGCACGCCCTTTATCATAGCTGACGACCCTCACCGGCCGATACTAGCAATGATGGGGCCGCCCCATCCGAACCCTTCGCGGTTCCCAGCAGTTTTGTTTTGTTTTCTATATTCCACTCTTTTTTCTTACATTCTGTAACAGGGTGTGTATATACACAAGGAAAAGAACCCAATGGATGAAGGGGACAACGGCCAATGGCCGCTGCTTGGTCGGCAGCTAAACCTGTTTTAGGTTTTTTTTTGGTCAGCAGCCAATTCGAGCCCACTAAAATATACCTATAAAACATTACCTGCCGTAAGACATCCTCAAAATTACAAAATTATAATGACAGTGAACTTTATATGAATTAGTATAGTGGGCCTGCAATGAAACCACATAGCCATTGTAAGGTTCAAGAAAAAGACAGCAAATATCGAGTCCCATTTAACACAGCAATCCCGCGTGCAATTGAAGTCAGGAACGGCCGAAAGAGAACAAAAAAACTTCGCCTCTAATAACTATTCCATATAACATATTTGCAACAGGAAAACACAAATTGGAAAGGAGAATGCTGCTTCGAGGGCAGGAGAAAAACTGTAGACCCGGGGTTGCTGGCAACCTTACCCTTCGGGTCCACATGACTCACCCATTAATATTCATCAGGAGCAACATACCAGTAGATATAATGGGGCTCGCCCATAGTTACACATGCATATAAACACGTGTAAGTGATATAATCAACTAGAGGGATTCATCATTCAATCCCTCTTGTCGATTACTTACATGAGAGAGAGACAGAGAGACAGAGAGAGAACTACATACAGCAAAGAGGAAGTAACACGTGCATATAAACACACAGGAGAGGCCCGTGGAAGTACCACAGCTGCCAAAAATGGTAGGGTATTACCTAAGTTTGAGATTTGCATTGCATCTATAATCTTCAGTCAGAAGCAATAACCCGGTACCTATGCTCTCACCCTGAGCTGGCTTGTTGCACGTCATTCAAAAAAACGAGCTTCGCGAAAGTGGATTGATAAGTTGTGACCCACAAAACACTCCAGCGGAATGCTGCCTAAAAGAATTGCTGAAGCCAGCGACAGTCTTTTGTATCTTTCTCCAACTCATCCCTCAATTTGCCTACTTGTAGCAGAGCCTGCTTCAAGTCCATTGTCTCTACTGGAAGATCAGAGAATTCCTTCAAGAAGCGATGAGCTCGAGCAGCACCTTTAGACATGTCATCAAGATCAGAGTCTCTCTTTCGTTTCAGTCCCTCCTGTCAATCACAGAAAGCTTGAGGATTAACAATTCTGAACATTACGCTATTACTTCCTCACCAGTTACTGAAGCCCCATAAACACTCGCAGAAGAATCCATTTAAGACAGTGTCAACTGCTAAGGAGCTACAGATACTTGCTATCCAGAAATTAATGAAAACAATGAAAAAGATAATTACATCGATTTCTATAAGCAGATCTTAAGAGCAATGTATGACATATCTCATAACTAGTGGTATACTGATTCACATGTCCCAGTTCTCTCTTCACAGCTACTTACACAATATATATTTTGCACCCTGAGGCTTTAAAGAACCTACACTTCATACCTTTTGGAGTCCTAGAAACTTTAGAACATGAAGGTTTGTAAGGTATAGATTTGTTTTTTGAAACCTCAGGGAGCTAAGTGAATTTTGAAAATAAAGGGTGCAAATATAAGTTTTAAAACTAGTATACAATTTACAAAGTGTAACAGGAGTGGAAAGTTTGAGGATAATTTTTGTAATTGAAATATTAATAGGAGACAGTATTAACCTTTACGTGAAAATGGATGAATCTAGGCGTTCTTTCCAGATAAAGACTACTACATCTACAATAAAAGACATAATTCTCTTCTCACAACTCCTGCAAGACTAGAAAGGGAAAACCTTATCTCCAGGATCATTTAAAATGACTGCAGCAGGTGAGAAATCCTCTAATTCCGCGGCCTTTTCTCTTGCGAGTGCAACAACACTTTCAGGAAAATTTGCAAACTCAGCAACATGAATACCAAAACTTTGATCACAGGCCCCTGGCTCAACCTGGAACAAGTCATCAAATGAGGCATACTTGTGGAGATAATTCAGTTTAAAAAGTAAACAGAAGACTTTAAATCAACCATCCAAAGTGAAAAATGCCGCAAGCTCAGGAAATTGATAAAATGGACATGCCAACATATTAACAGATATACCTAATTCTTTATTGGGCAACTAGTACAAAACACTGCTCTGTAGGAATAACAACTAATTCATACAGCAAACAGAAAATTCACTAAAACGTGTCAACAGAAGGACTCAGACAACATGATGAGCATGACTGAACGTCTGAAAACCATAATAACAGCGGCAATACATAGTTGGGCTATTATCTGGAGCAACTCAATTTGTGAAAAAAAGAAATCTATCTACAATGCCCTACCTTGTAAAGCATGGTCAGCTTGCGATTTAACGAGTCAATGTGTGCACTGACATGATAATTTGCCACCCCAACAACTTGCTTCATATTAGTTTCATGAACATTGTTTTCATCGGCTAAGGCAGTCAGTTCATGGAAGTGAGTTGCAAACAAAGCCGGTGCTTTGATAACCTCAACAAGGTACTCACATATGGCCCACGCTAAACCTGAACAGGATGGAAGGAGATATAATAAGGATAACATATCATTCAGAGAGCAACATAGGAGCAGATACAGAAGTCACATGTACGTCTGGATCACTATGCACAAATAGAAGTATCAGTCTAGACTCCTATCCACCAGACCTCCAGGGAGAAAAACTTACAATAGGAAGCTACCTGACACCTAGAGCATGTGTCCACCCACAATATGTAAGAGATATGGAGATTATAATATGTGATAGATATGCAGATTGTCAGTAGCTACTGTCCTATGTTATTCAGATCATCCATCAGATGTAGGCATGTAAAATCATTTAGATTCATTTCAATGCAATAATATGCTTCTTCCATCATGAATTCACTGCTACCAGAATGCAGACGAGTGCTATGGATGTATCCAACATCTGTTCTTTCAGTTGTGGACCTCCTGTTACACATCTCAATTCCATGATCTACTAATGAATTTGTTCTACCCTAATTTCATTAAATAATTCATGCAATTGTGATTAAATCAAACAACTAAATGTTCACTCATTATAACCTACATTCTAATAAGCATTTTTTTGGCATATCATATGCCTACATGATAGCCTGCAGTGAAGTAATTTGTTGGTGGAATTAAACTTCTATATGAAATTAGGAAAGTTTCCATAAAAATGACAAACTTTAACAAGAAAATATAATGTTTGCTCATTGTTTACTGCAAAGAAATAGAAGAAATCGATTCCACAACATTGAGCTGTGACGAGTTTGACAAGACATCTTGTATAATGAACAGAAATTGAACACAATTACCACCTCCCATTTCCTCTTTCTGGGGGCACTGAATTTATCTTACGGTGACCCTAATGAAGAATCAAAAGCTTTTTTATGCCACAGCCACTCTTTAGGGCAGTTACGAATTTTTTGTTCTAACCACTGCTCAATGCAGGCTAGATTTATTGGTTCCAGAGAGATTCACTCTCTGACCAAAAGCAAAAAGACTTACAATCTTGTAGACTTGCTGAATAGATTCTCTCTCTTGTTTTATCACTATGTTTATGGGGCACGACGTTTGCTGTGCAGTCAGAGCAAAAGGCTCATATACAGTCAAGGATTCATAACTCATCATCCAAAATGAAAAGAGAAGAATCTCGTACTTAATATGTGATATCTTTCCTAAGTCCTAACTGCAGCAATCTAGATCTTTACAGTTCACAATTACTGAATACACGAGTATGAACTTAATTTGTGCACACGCACCCACACGCACGCAGAGACACAGGCACAGGAGGGGGGGAGGGAGGAAGGGATTTATAGACAAGAACCAACCAAATCCGTCATAAGTTGAAGTCCCACGACCCAACTCGTCAATGATTATCAGCGATCTATCGGTAGCTCCTTTCAGGATTGATGCTGTTTCAAGCATCTCTTGCATAAAGGTGGAAACTCCACGCAGCTAGAGAGATGGAGAAGATACAAAATTAAGAGTTGCAAGACGAAGTCAACCAAGGTAATTTATTTGAAAAAGATCAAGGGTTTTCAATCAAGAATAATAACAGAAAGATCATTGAAGCTGCAAAAACTACATAGTCAAGAAGCAAAGACAGACTACAGTCAGAAAGGCTTGGATGCTTGAAATACAAACTAGACAGATTGTTTTTTGCAAGTTTAGGAGACTAGTTACACCTTGAGGCCGAAGTTAGTCACAGTTGACTAACTTCTCTATGTTTTACTTAACAAAGATAGAACCATTAACTCTAGCAAAAGCAACTTCAACACCATGACTCACAATTTCATTCCCAATCACTCATCTAACTCAAGCAAATCATCCTTAAATTCTAATTCTTTCATTGATTCTACATAAGTGCACATGAAAAAAGAACAATGAGTAGACATATAACTAATTTATATCATGTATGAGCGAGAAAATGAGAGCCCTCTTTCTGTGAAGGATTTCATTATAGTTCAGGCAGGAAGACGAATTGAATCGACATTACCAACATCAGTATGCAATTAATAATACAAAGAATATGAGCGCTGAAGATAATATCTCATGAATGAGACATTTTCCCCAATCTCAACTTTGAGTTGCAAGACATGACTATTATCCATTTGGCAAAACATTTTACTAAAAAATCTATGTATCCAGCATTAATTGGTACACATACAAACTTAAAGAAAATATTCCTAAACTCACTTGGCAGTCACCAGCACCCACACGAGCAAAAATGCAGTCTCGAACAGATATGCTAGCCTTGTCACAGGGAACAAAACAACCAACTTGAGCCATCAGAATGTTCACACCAACCTGCAATTATATGAAATATATGACTGAAGAACCAATGGAAAATAATTAACCAAACGCAATTCCTACAGTCATGCGACTGAGAAACCTAAAGGTGATTATTAGGCTTTTCAAGCATTATAGAATAAAATGTCCAAAGGGACTAACTAAAACAGCATTTTTCACTGATCGTTAATGTTTAAAATGAAAACAAAGAAAATAAAAGTAAGAGCAAAATTAAATCTCATGAAGACCAATATCCCGAATAACAAACAAAAGTAAACAGCTAAAAACAGGTGCATATACACCACCTGTCTGATAAATGTGGATTTTCCTCCCATGTTAGGTCCAGTGATAATCTGGAACCAACTCTTTTCTCTGACCTGAGTACAGAGTAGCCAAAAACTCAATAAGCCACTGTAGTTTCAAGATGACTAGAGAAAGCCAATTTTTCCATGTAATAAAAATACTCACTAGCTTACAATCATTGGGTATAAAGTTAACCCAGTCTTGAGCCTCCACACAGGGATGTCTACTTCCTATTAGGACGATATCTCCAGTATCCTATAGGAGCAAATCACATAAAACTTCAGCTGAGGATGATACCAGGAATCGAACCATAATATGAGTTTGGAAGCAAGAAATAAAAGCAGCAAATGATAAGTAATATTACAGATGGAGTGATATCTGGTCTTGTGTATGGAGTTGGGCAGCTAGAAGCCAGATCAGCAAAGCTAAGGAGAACGTCCATTTCAGAAAGCAATGCAGCCACAGATTCAAATACCTGCAGAATGATCCTTTAGTCCATACATGAACCAGAAAGATGAATCTCATAATAGTGGTTTTCACATACCTCCGAGAAGGATGCAGTTGTGTTAACTACTTTGTCGACGATAAATTTCTGACGACTTTTGTACTCTTCAAGAATCTTCTGGAAGCAGTCTCCTAACTTTTTAAGCTTCGTGTTAGTAAACTTCACTCCATCCTTTCGTGTTTCTAGGACAATAAACTGGGCGGACAGTTTTTTCCTTATCTTTGGCTCCTCCTTCTTGGTAATTCTAAATACATGCCCAAACTGTGTGCCTTTGTCTAACTTCAACGCTTTGTCAATTGGAAGATCGAGATCATTGGCAGTTTGTTTATGCAAATTTTGAATCTGTTGTTCAAGTGATGCTAGCTCATCCTTTAGCTCAGCTAATCCAGCATCATAACTAGGAGAGATCATGTATTCCCCATTTTCAAGTTGGTCAAGATCAATAGCAGTTTCAACAAGACTGATGAATTTATTCAAGTGGTCATCATTAGTCAAAATGTGAAGTACTTCCACATACTTTTCCTTGATCAGTGAAGAAAATTGACCATCATAGTTCTGCAGGGTACTTTTGATATAGGGAACTCTTGCACTGGACTGCAATGCAAAATTTTATTTGAATTAAATAAAGATCCCTATCAATTTATTGTCAAAAAATCAGGCACAAGAACTTGGAAATGGAAAGTATATGTACAGTCTGTAACAAGGATGATGATGCACCAAACAACACTATTACGAAGAATATTCGGACTACGTGACAACATACAGATATCAAACTACCCAGCACAATACAGCTAAAGTCATCAGATTGTAACACATCATCTAGCAAAGTCAGTAGAAGATTATAGCAGAGTCGATTACAAGACAGGCATCTACAGATAATTTAAGGGGATGCAAATGAGGAGGAATTACATTGCAAACACAATTCACAGGAACAAAATGAGGCCCACTGAAAGAGTTAACTTGACAAATGTATCATATTCGTACCTGATAAAGCTTCACAATATGCTGCAAACCTGCTCGTCTCTTGTTAAGATTGTGAACCAATCTCTCAATATCCGAGATCCTCTTAAGATGCTGCCTCAGATCTTGTCGAAGTCCTGTATCATCCACAAATGCTTGCACCAAATCTAGTCTGGTGTTTATCTCGCCTACATCCAATAAAGGCTGTTTTAGCCACCTATGCAACAATCGTCTACCCATCCCAGCAGTGCATGTCCTATTCATGAGACCAAACAAACTAAAATTTTTGTTTGCGTCGGTTTTGCTTTCCAATACATTCAGAGCCCTCATAGCAGCAGAATCTAGCCTCATATAGCAGTCGAGGCTATACTTTCCAATACTGTAACTTCCATAGTTACTCCCATCGGCAAGTAATTCTGAATAGGACAATAATGCCCCTAAAGAACCAGGAGCATATTCAAAGTTGGCAATAAGATCTCGGACTGGTTGGACAGGACCTTTGACAAGCCTGCTGAGATCTTCCACCAAATCCCTTGTCTTAAACTCTGTTTTCTTTCTTTCAGTTAACATCACCCCACATCTAGCCAAAGCATCACGCAAAGCCTTATTTTCATTGCTTTTCTTACCCTCCACAGGCAGTAAGCATTCTTTGCAACCAAGGGCAACTAAAGCCGACTCCAAATTTGTGAAGTGGCTATCATCAATAAATTCAGCCAATCCAAGAATCCTGTTGGTCAAATCAACATAACCTAGTCCGACGGTATACCCAGCATCATGAAAGATCAGAACCATTGCCACCACGACTGGGGACTCTTGCATGTCACAGTTGGCAAACAAAACATCTTCAAAACTGCCAATATTTCCAGGACTTCCGGTCTTCACCAATCTCCAATTTGAGCCACTTCCTTCATAGACCTCCAAAGTATGGTCTGTTCTCTCCAGAAGTAGATCACGAGCAATCGTTTCAAACATGCTTTTACTGACGCTTACACTGGAAAGGCCATTGGGTCCATTACCCAATTGCCGCAAGGCTGTAGTAGTATGGTAATATGTCTTTGCAATGAAGATAGCATTATCACCATGAGCAGTATAGTAATCCTGCATAATTATTTTCACCATGAAATGATAACCAAGACTTAAATCAGTAAGAACAATTTGTATGCTACAAGATGAAATCGGGTCTTTTTACTCAAACAAAACTCTCCAAAACTGTTGTACAGCATATTGAAAGAGCCTAGGTATTTAGAGAACAAGTTGGAAACATACACAGATTCTGTACTACTAATTCAGCTGCAAAGGATCAGGATAAGTCCATCTTCGTAAAGCTAGATTTCACCAGAACGTCACAATCCTAGCTATGACTGCTTATCTAGTTGCATCAACAACAATCAACCGTTACCAAGAAAAGAGTTCAACAGTTATTACCACGGTCTCTCTTTTTTCTCGAAAACCAAAGTCATCACTTATTGCCTAGAGCCAATTAAAAGGATCTGGAACTACTTATCAAGGAAATGCAAATGGATGCAGATAGAAGGTCTTTCAAAGAACACAAGCTTCTCCTTCAGTGAAGTTATATGCAACTTAGTTGTAAACTATTCACCGCATCGATTAACAAGGCAATTTATTCAGGTAAAGTGCTCATATGGCGTGATATCCCGCCTTATTAATATCCACGAAGAGGTTACCGGTTTCACACCAACACAAAACAAAGCTGCAGTCAATATCACCCTCTTGGTAAACAACTAAGATATGGAACTAACCCGTCGATCAAAGAACCGGACAGCCCTTGTGCCCTGCAACAAAGTAAAAAAGAACGATTACGCGACAAAAGACGAAACTTTTCTCCTCTTCGAATTGCTTAAAACAGAGAACGAAACCAGGGATTCCCTATTTTGGTAGCACTAAGCTTCCCCCCCCCCAGCCTAAAGTGCTAGAAACTTCCCAAAAGCCCTAAAAAAATGCAGCTTTCACTGCAATGCTTCCCCTCATTTTCTCTCAATTTCCTCTCTCAATGCAATGCTTCCCCTTCCCTGGAAAAAGATGGGGAAAAGAACACTTACACTGGGCAGGGCTCTGAAGAAGGCGAGAAACCCTTGCGCCTGCTTGCCATCTATCAAAACAGACACGATCCAACGCCACACGGTCACACTTCCCCATCCTCGATGGCCCGGACAAGGAAACCCGCGAAATCGAATCACGGGAACTACGGCGGAAGCTAGGGTTCGCGATTTCCTTACCTAGCTTGAACTCGGGAAGCTTGTTCTGCTCCTCGAACGCCTCCTCCATCCTCGCGCGCTCTTCGGAGAAGAGAGAGAGAGAGAGAGAGAGATTCTTCTGCTGCTCGTCAGTCGCTTGGCGAAGAGATAGAGAGAGAGAGAGAGAGAGTATATATACATGGCGTCGATGGCGGGAAAAGTAGTGGCGGGCAATTTTCGCGGTGGCGCGTGCGCGACACGCGCTCTCCGTCGGCCTTTCTTGCTCCTCGTCTCCGCCGCCTGGCCCGGTTGCCTGGAGATGGGCCGGGCGGGCCCTTCATCAAATGGGCTTGCGGTCTGTCGGGCCGTTGCGTAAGCATTGGTCTAGTGGGCCTTTTTTTGTGGAGATTGGCCCGTATGTCTACGTGTGAAAATTTTTATTCCAAATTTGGCTACGAAAAACAGAGGGTAATAATACTAATGATGATGATAATAATCAGGAAACATTAAATGGTTGCTTTCGATTCTTACTTTCGGGCACCAAGTCCAGGTGGGGTCACTCGATGGAGAGATTCGATTCGCTTATAATGGCGGATCTATGACTTTTGAAGCACTCGGCACTCAAGTTCGATTTAGACTCTCGAGATGGTGACGCGCCGTGCCGACACTAAATAAATGTTTGATGTGCATGTGAAATTACTTTTATGATTAGAATAGCATTTTGAAAGAGAACATAAATGAATTACTTATCGATTTCCCTCGGGAGTGGTGATGGCCAAGAAAACCTATGAATAGAAAATTACAAACAAAAGTTAGATAACTCGATATGCGAGTGCTTGTATTTTTTGAAATGTCTTGAGCATTCGGCGTTTGATGGAAGTCAAACTTTACAAAGAAAATCGATAATGCAAGATAAGAGGTTCACCAGGAAATCTTCAATGCTTCAAATTACAGATTTATCGAAAGGGAATTAACTTCAAATTTTAACAAGAATTTAAAGATGAATTAGGATTTTGGCACTCATAGGCCGATACGCAAATGCTATCACATATGCATCTCGGACAACCGGTTAAAGGGTTTGGGTTTATGGGTTTATGATCAATATGAACTGTCCGGTGCTTGAGTCAAGCGAAAGCGATATATGTAGAAGGCGACGAGGCTTAGGAGTTAGAGAACGGAAATGGCTTATGCGTACCTCGGAACGGAGGGCTCTTATTTGTAGATAGACTTTGCCTCTGAAATGTGGTCACCTCTCGTTGGTGAAGCGGCGGGTCACCTTCTTAACCCGAACGTGCCGACTATTATCGGGTCTGGTCGGGTCGATTGGGTAGTTAGACTGTCAACACGGGCCATGGGGGGCTTCGTATTAGGGCCGTAGTCGAACCGTTGACTCCTCCAATTAATTACCACGCGTTGGTTTGCTATTGGTCAGGCCAAACCCATTTTTTGTCATAACCACATAGTCTAATGCTATAATCTGGATATCAATACAACATATGTATATGAGCATGCATGGGTTTGCTAGTTGAACTACTGCGAAGTCAAAGTCGAGGTAAGATGAATTCCATAAACATGAAATTCGATCAAAAAAAGAAAAAACCACACAAGCATCGCTTATTGCATTGCTACCTATCTTTTTTATTTCAATGGTAGAATTAGATTCATAGAATTTACGGGGTAAAAACTCCATCGGCAATGAACGTTCAACGAAATGGATTTTCATTTTCACAATTGATGCGCTTCGACCAAAACCCAATTAATTCCTCAAAAAGACATGCCGGGCGCGACCCAATTTTTTGCGCCCCGCATCCACGTCATTGCAGCGCAGCTATGACATCGTACTGGAATTCTGCTGCACGTTTTCCAGCCGAATCGGGCCAACGCATCTTTGTTTCGAGGAAGTGAACATCACTTCATTATGGCCAGAAATGAAGTAAACATCCCCTCGATTGATATCGAAAGATTTTTCAATCATCATCTCCACAGAGAACTAATTAGCAGATGCACATATCGACACAGTACCTTTGTCGACAGATGTTGGTCTGATGTGCGAAATGTTCTTGTAAGTAGCCCACGTACGTACGACCTTGTCCGAAGAAAAAGCGAGTCAGGAATCCTCATGATATACTCGCCCGTGGAAAGGGTGGAGGAGCAATTTCCCGTTACACAAGATGGATTCTACGCGAACATCTTCCGGCCTTTCTTCTTTTCATACTCGACTTAAAATCCTGGTGAATATCAGAAGATATGCTAGATGCACTAACCAAGGGGCCGGCAATTCACACCGCTAGTTCATGGTGTTGCTCCTGCCATTCAGTCGTGCCGCATTTTTCTCGAGTTAATAGTACTTGTGTCAAGCAAAATCAGCTTCCTTTTCTTAGTAATTTTCTTCATATTGGTATCGATATTGTGCTCGCATTGATCAGATTTGATAAATCAGACGTATCAATGACTTATGTCCAATGTATTTGACTTAGCTTTTATAGTTGACAATGCTGTAGCTTCAATTCGATTCCTTACGGAGTCCAGCATTTATGATCTAAATATGAATGATCAGCTGTTATGGGTTTTAGTTTCAAAAGTAAGGAAAGAATTCTAGAATTTTGCGAATGGTCAGCTTTTAATCTGTTTATGAATCCATGCACAAACAAGAGATGATTTGGTAAACCGAAGTATCTGCACGGGTTTGGTAGATCATCCGGATCGATGACATGGTCGACATGAACATTGTATGCATGGGGGTGCGTCCTTTGTTCACTCCACCAAGATCATTGTGGCAATGTACATAGTACGGTAGCACAAACAATTTCTCAAGTGTCTAAACTTTCGAATCATTCGCATCGCATGCCATAGCCAAAAACAATATCTCGCCAGACCCAAAACTCTTTCGCGATTGATCAATGAAAATCGTTTGAGATGCAGTATAACAGGAAATGCAACAGTGCACAGTGCAGGTACTTCTCCTTTTAGCCATGACTCAGGCCGGAGTTGGATGATATAGTTGTTACACTATGAGTCTTTGACTTCGACCAATAGAAGCATTTCGGTTCATGCTTAAAACATCATAGTAGAAGACGTGCCATGTAGTGGTCCACATACTATTACTTGATGTTGATGAAAGACCAGGAATCTTGCCGCAATTTCTTTACTTTTTCAAGAGAAAAAAAGAAAAGAAAAACGTCAATCTTGACTTAAGGGGTTTCTTCTCACATTTACTTTTAGCTGTACCCATCTTAGAACTTGTCCTCTTCTTGGCACCAGGCTACACCCACAAGAGAACAAAGGAAAGGACAAGGTAAGGTCATGAATTGTTGCATTCTTGAGGCTATCATAAATGATCAAATGGTTCTTGGCAGGCAACTGTACTCGTTTGATGTTTTGTTCTTCAGCAAAGTTTAGTGCGAGACCATTATGTGCCCTATCCGTTTGGGCTCTCCTGTCTATCCTCTTGCAGGAAAGAGACTTGCAATTATGCTGTGGTCGCTAGTAACTATTCCAATGACCTTGACTCGCACAGCTGCACCAGGGATGCATGTGCGCTTGGATCATCAACGTCACTCCTAGGATCTAATTGGGAGCGCGCTTGTGAGGTCCACGGAATAGCAGGATTCATATGAACCGAATGCATGCAGTTGCGTGGTTTACAATGAAGAAATTTGAAGAAACATTGATCGCAACTATCTTGGGCATGAGATACCTCATTACTAGCCTCATTTTGAAAATGGTCTAACCACACCAAGCATGTATAGGTTGAGCGAGGAATATTTCCTAGCTCGTCTGGCTCCAATGCGAAAAAGCAGCAGCCGTCTTTTCTTTAGAGACCTAACACACAAGCAAGCGAGGAGCAATATGGATGGATATGATTGATAACTATTGCATTTTCTGATACTTTGCTCCTATTGGCACTTTAGTTGTGCCTTTTTGAAGTTTCATCCATAGAAATCGACACTGCCATATGCAGAGTTTGTGCCATTATAGTGGCTAGGCAGTAAACCTGCATAAAGTGAGATGAGATAGTGTATTGGGCCAAAATATATCGAGTGTAGAAATCATTAAACTCTCATTTACCTATTTAAAAGCCAACTTTTGCGCTATTGGCGTAAGCCGACGCATACTACTATGTCTAGCATGAGTAAGGTATCGAAATACATATACTTGATTATGCTTTAATCAATAAAATTTGAGATTTGAGACGATCTGATAACTTATTTTTCTCAGTCCAATTGCTTCTAGAAGGCGAGCGAGATTCTAAATTTTTTACCCGAAACACGATAAAATCGGGATACAGACATGGAGGCAAGGAAGCAACTTCCACCAACCCTTAGTCCATCAGTGTCTTCCACCGTCGAGAGGGATCCATCAGTGTCTTCCACACAGCCTTAATCCCTCTCAACAAATCCCAAACTCAGTTTCAGGTTCTGGATAAGATAATGTTGGTTTGATATGAAGGTCTTTAGAACCCAACAAAGGCAAATTTGTTTCGCTAATCGATTGGTTTGTGAGTTATCCTCGTGGAAGCATCCACTTTTTGCAAAAATCATGTGGGTTTGAATCATCAAATCAAGGGGTCCCTTCTCAAATCATAGTCAACAGAGGTGAAATGGTGATATAATGGAAAAACTTTTGGAGCAATCTAATCAAATTGAAAACATGGGCTTATAATGCGATGAAACCACCCACCTATGTTTTTCTCTTTTCCTTTTTTCTTTTCTCCCACTGGGATAAGGAGACACACCATCTCTCTCTCCCTCAACTCAGCCACGTTGGGGCTTTTTCAGATTCCATCAGAACTACTACTTCAATAATAGCAAACAACACATAGAAAGAATCATCCCTGCAAATGACCTGAACAAGGGTTACTTGGAAGCATCCAGAGTGCGAAACCTAAGCAAACTCGGGTCGTGTCATGCAGAGTGGGAAAATGTACATCATGTTCTATGCACAGCCATGGGGGGCATCCAGAGTGAAGCAAACTCGGCAAACTCGGGTCATATCATGCAGAGTGGAAAATGTACATCATGTTCTATGCACAGCCATGGGGGCATCCAGAGTGCGCAACCTAAGCAAACTCGGGTCATGTCATGCAGAGTGGAAAATGTACATCACGTTCTGTATTGAAAATGAAAAACGAGAAATAAAGATGAAAAGTTCCAGCTTCTGCTCAGCTTTAGGGCCATCTCACACACACTTAGCTCAGACCAATCGTTCCCTATAAGGATGATGACAACCCACATGAATGCTTGGCTGAGATCACGATCCACAAGATATTTTCGTTGACAGCATCAGGAGATAAACGAACAATTTGAACTTTTTTTTTCCACCCCAACTGTCAAAATTCTATCTAGAAGTGTACTAGCTAGTTTTCTTTAATTATCTTGTTTAAGGCTTTAAAGAATAAATCCACAGAGACCTAATCCTGTGACAGATAGGTACATGTCACCGAGAAAGAGCATGTTGCTGATATGAAGGAGAATGTGACGCAAATCAATCCCGGATGAGCCTTTACAAGGTGTGATGACCGGGGACATCAGTTGAAGGGTATGATGAGGGAAGCGTTCTGATGAGCTCAACCACCATTTTTTTTTTCTTTTGGGGGGAGGTACAGGGCAGCACCACATGGAAATGAAAGCACTTAATGGCAGGACATCTTTTAGGGTTCATATGCATTCACCATCATCAGTCCAATGGGGTACATTCAACCCATCTTTTTCATAGTTATCGTCTTCCCTTTGATAGCAACCTGAGAACCACCCCAGTTTTCCCCCATTTCATGTGGTCCTGGGTTATTATGCCAGCCTAAAAAGGTCTGTCTCAGCTAGAGAGAGAGAGAGAGAGAGAGAGAGAGAGAGAGAGAGAGAGTTTGTGTGAGGAGCTTCTTTTTGCTTAGTGGCAAGGACGGCACGTATAAATGGCAAGAAAGGAACACCTAAGAAAGGGATGGTAGTAGCCTGCAAAAGAGGGGCTTTGCTTCAATTGTGGGCAGGACTATTGCCATTTTCGAAGGTGAGATGAGACGGGCAAATAGTTGTTGAGGCAACGTATTGATTGGCTAGGGTTTTCTAATGCCTCACCATAAGTACAAGGACCAGCAAGAATCCCTCTGGCGTTGGAAACTTACACAAGAATACTGATTTTTCCTTAGGTACACCCTGGAGAGTACAAAACACACGATGTGAAAAGGGAGCAAAAAACATCAAACACCCATGATTAAGAACCTTGTACCTACATGAGATGCCAGTTAATTAAGTGCTCAAAAGTCTCAAATACCCTCTTCAGACCAAGTACAGTCTAGAGAGAGAGAGAGAGTGTAAAAGATAAGCACGCATGGAGATAACCCAACAGCATGCTCCATGAGAATTGATAGATGTGAGAGAGAGGAGAGAGGAGAGAGAAGAGAGAGGAAAGTTTCTCTTTTTAGTGAAAGCGACTTGCGTAGACTATAGTCAAAGAAGAAATGCGTCCCTCGGCAGGTTCAGCCCTTCAAATAATTGTCCTCGTCTTCGGCTAGATTTCGCCACGTGGAGGCTAGAATTGTGGACAGAAATTCGAGCGCACAAAAATTTATTCCGACACCAGTGTGAAAAGGCTTCACCAATTGCTCGGATAAGCCAATGGCCAAGGATTTCATTAACTAATATCTCCTCGTTAAGCATCTCGATAAATAAAATTTGTTATTTCTAAAACATTATCTTTCTCGTGCGCGTGACTAGTGCGTTTATTATGATAACTTTCTTATCAAGTAGCAGATGCCCGACAACACTCAATAATATCTATCGCAATATTCTATAGGGTCATGTTGCGCGATGCATATATTATAGAATACGAATATCTCATCGTTAAACATCTCAATAAACAAAGTTTGTCATTTCTAAAACATTATCTTTCTCGTTCGTATAGCAACTAATGAGCGTATCATGATAATTTCCTTATCAAGTAACAGGTGCCCAAGAATACTCTCAATAATAACATATGTCACAATATTATATAGAGTCATGTTTCGTGAAGCACATATTATAAGGATACTCTAATAAAAAGGATTATGTTAAAACACGCTCTAGGGCACACGTTTAGCTATTAGCTGAAGGCATTCCCTATCTTTTGGTGAACCGGCTTGTCTCGTATCATGTGTAGTCAATGTCTTGATCGCTAAACCGTGCCTTGTAAAAATTATGCTTATGAGGTGTTTTGAGATCACTCTTGAAAGTACTTTATAACCAATTGTGCAATATCGACAACACATATCATGATGTAAGTTAGCGATTGAAATTTGCAAACTCGCCTTATTTTATTGCTTAGCAAGTGTTACACTCTTTACTAAAATAGTTTTAGATAACATATGGTGCTTGTCTAAAAATGCACATGTACTTTAGGGGAAAAAGCAATATGTTCTACTTAGAAAAATAGTTAACTTTGTTTATGAATAATTTACTAGACACAAAGCGTCGAGAATCAATAAGAGTAGCTTAGAGGTCCGAGCAATAGAGATGCAGAAGTATTCAAAGCCATGGGAACTCCAAAAGATGACCTGACTTTTTAGAATCGTGGAACCGGGTTATTCTACAACTCCGTTCGTATGAATGTCAATTGAATGAATTCATAAGAAAATTCGCCACGCGTCATTTTGTAAGGGAAAGTCCGTTAAACCTCTTCATTGCTTGTTAAATTAGGATCCGATACAAAACCGGATCACTTAACGGTATCTACTTGAAGTTGTATTGCAAGAAATTAATCTTTGTATAAGGTCCTAGTTTTATTTTTTTTGGTCGGGATGTATAAGGTCCTAGTTTTTTTGTTTTTTTGGTCGGTATGTATAAGGTCCTAGTTGAACTAAGCACTTGCTGCAAGGAAAGCAACCCTAGTGCACAAGAAGGCGAATGTCAAGTACAAATTGGGAGCACAAGGGCCATGATCATCTCTCCCTCTCATTCTTTCTCTGTCCATTGTGGATTCCATGCAACTCTCTTGTCGATTGAAGGGCCTTGAAAGTAGGGAGAACTGAGGGAGTTCAATGTCAATCTATCCCACCAGCTGCTATAACGCGTGAAGTGGCACAATACCAAGACTTTCCCATCCACTCACTTCCCCCACAATATGACTGCCTGTGTTTTCGCAGCTTTCCTTTTCATGCTCCAAAGCTCAAGTGCCAACTTTTGCTCCAGCGAAAAGATGACGCCTTGTCGCCAAGTATATTCTTAGAGTCTCTGAGTTCTTCATCTACTCACACTCCCCCATTTAAAAGTGTGCCTCTCTCTCTCTCTCTCCCTCTCTTTCTCTTTCATGGACACAATGGATATTGCCTCTCTTCTCCATCATCCGCTGTCTTTCTCAAGCTTTTAGTCCTTTTGCCTTCGAAGCTAAAATAGGCAAAAACACACCCTCAATCCAAGAAAATGTAGCTTGGAGCTCTATATCTACTAAGAAAATTCTTACTAGAGCTCTAGCTAAAAGCAAGCAAAGGCGGAAAAAAGAGAGAGAAGGAGCTGTAGTTTTTGGGTGTCTCTCTCAATTCATTGTTGTTTCGTGCAGATATTTGGATTGGTGAAAAGGATGGAGCTGTTCCTATAGATAGTACTTTCCTTTTTTTATGTCACTTTCCAACTGTAACCGAGAGCCAGCTGCCAAGTCTAGGGTTGTGTTTCGTGCAATCTCAGCTTGAGGCCCAAAAATGTTTCCCTCAAACAGCAATGGCATTGACCCCATCTCTATTTGGGATGGCCTAACAATTCTCCACAAGCCCCTTTCAAGTGATGCCATCCCAAACTCCAAACAAGCAGAGCATCTGGTTCCTCTCTTCAACATTCCCTCTCCTTACCTTCACTACTATCAAGATGACAGCTCCTTTCTTGATGACCTTGACCTCTTACTTCCACAGCCACAACAGCCAGTAAGTAGTGATGATGCGGCAGTGGTAGCTAATAATACACTCACAAGCATGGTGGATCTGAACAGAAGCGTCAATGCAAATGAAACATCAGGAGGAGGAGGAGGCAATTTGAAGAAAAAACATTCCACTTCCGACCTGGGTCCTAGAAAGAGAACCTCAAAAAAGGATCGGCACAGCAAGATTTATACTGCTCGGGGTCCGAGGGATCGAAGAATGAGATTGTCCCTTGAGGTCGCCCGCGATTTTTTTGATCTCCAAGACATGCTGGGATTCGATAAAGCGAGTAAAACTGTCGAGTGGCTGCTGTTACACTCCAAGTCTGCGATCAAGGAGCTTTCGGGAGGCTTTACAAAGATGAACAACAGTTGCACTGCCGGTAGCGCATCTTCTACATCAGAGTGCGACGTGGCGTCTGGAATTGATGAGGCAGTCGGTAATGGGGATCACTCGGCCAGTGTCACTCAAGAAAAGCCGCCGATTAAGGAGAAAAAGACCAGGCAATCCCGCAGGAATTCGTTTTACCTGCTTGCAAGAGAATCAAGGAAAAAGGCGAGGGAAAGGGCGAGGGAGAGGACCGAGAAGCTGTGGATGCGAAGACTCGATGGACCGAAACCATCTGGTGAATCAATGAAGACCAACTTGAACAAGAGATGTAGTCCGTGTGAAACTTGTGAAGAATCTGGTAACCAAGGTAGCAACAACGTGAAAGCTGCCTCCGACTTTCTAGCTCAATCTGAAGAGCCACAGGAGAAGAACCTAGGAACAACAGGACAGATTGTTGATGATTCTTTGGCAATCATGGGCAGGTGGAGCCCAACTTTCAGTTTCAACAATCTTGCAAGCACTGGAATCTCCCAAGAGGTAAGTTTTGAAAAATATTTATTTCATTCACAAAATACCAACTGAATACCGAATTATGTATAGCTCTAGCTTTTATGGTGTTGTAATAAGTGCACTTACATGTGATTCCAAACTATTTGATCTTACTGCCAATTGATCTTCTTTGCAGCTTGAGTTCAGAGAGCTTCATCTCTTTGTCAAAACGTGGGAGGCCTACAACAGTCCGTATCAGTGCTAATGGAATTATGGGTATATTCTCGACCATTTGACGAGAGCTGAATAAATACATGGTGGTAGAAATTGATGAGGCTTTTTCCTTTGTGTTTGGCATGTATTATAGGCATGTGTGTCGCAATTGTACAACTTATGTGTGGACTAGTGTGTTCCTTCAGCAAATTGTCTGCAATAATATGTGCTTCTATATGTACTTCTCCTATGTCTGACCGGAAATGAAGAACTTAGAAGAATACAGTTTGACCCAGAAAGGATAGATATGGAAGGCTAATTCTCCAATCAAGAAATATTTTCCACGATTTATCTAAAGCTTCACTTGTTGAACCCTTATTTTATGATTGTCTACTCCGTAGAATTTTGAAATAAAGTAATCTGGTGTATCCATTGCATGGAAGAACATAGCTTTTTAGAAGTGATTGACTAGACAAAGGGCACTTAAGTTGTCCACTATCCAATGAACTTGTGTTTCACCAGAGTCCACATACGGAGAGAAATATCATGATTGTTTGAATACCATCACAGTTGCAGATGCAGATTGCCTAAACTTTTCGAGAAAAATCAAAGCACATACAATTGCAAGCCACATGAAAGAGATGCACTATAAGAACATAAAATGGAGATGAAATTATGTACCTCGGTAAGTGCCTTAGATGCTTCTCCATGAAATTCATCCAATGGTCAATATAATTTGAGACCATTCAAAGATTATTATGCAACTCATAGAAATCTATTCATCTTCTTATTCTCAGAATGATGTCGCTGTGCCAATCAAAAGAAAGTTTCAATATAGAAAAGCATATTGTAATTCACATCATTTAATCTGTACATGTGATCTTACGATGAAACCAAGAAGAATAATACAGAAACGAAGAAAATTAGAGTGATAAGGTGGCTGAGCCTGAGTTCCTTTGTTATCAGTTATTGCAAATTTCTGATAGCAAGACCTTCCAAAAACATGATTTCATTACATCCAGAAAAGTATGAGCTGTGTTACTTCATGTGATGGTTTGTTAACACAAGAAACACATGATTAATATACTCAGCTGCTGATGATCAAATGCATACGTATTTCAGAAAATGCAAAGCGAAGATGATATAGTGATCACTTAAAGCGTTGTAATGCTTGACCAGAAAAGAATAGTTCCATTACTTGTTTTCGATTCTGTCTTGAAAGAGATGAGCTCCTACTGATCCTCAGCACCTTTATGCACCTCAGCAGTTAAGTGGTTAGGGATGGATCCTAGTAGCTAGTTTAATTGGCTAGAGTATGTAAAAAATGACATGATTTATAAGCTTGTTTTATCCTAAAAAAGTCTTTGAACTAAAGAGTGCACGATCAACTTGCTTTAGCCTCGATACTGATTGTTTGGCAAGGAATCAAGGAGTTACATTCAATCGCGCCACAATTAGATAAGATAAATATGACATATTTTGGCTTTCTTTTCCAAATAGTAAATGCAGCAGACTCACTATCCAGAATTTTAACCAAGTTTCTTTCTCTTATAAGCTACTTGCCCTTAAATGTAGATGGGATAATGACACAAATAGTCACTAAACTTTGGCCTAATGAGCAATGTGATTCATGAACTTTCAATTTGTTTGATGCGATCCCTGAACTTTGGCTCAATGTATAATGTGGTCCTTAGATTTTTGGTATATGTTCAACTTAGTCATTGAACTATATAAAAATGTTCAATATTGTCCTTCCAGTAATTCAAATTTAGGGATAACAGTGAACATTTTCATATAGTTCAAAACATATAATAAAAGTCTAAGTACTATATTAAACAAATTAAAAGTTCTTGAATCACACTACATATTGGGTAACAGTTCATGGACCAAATTTGCATATTGGACCAAAGTCCAGGGATCATTATGTCATTTTCCCAATGTAGATATGTGTGAACCATCAAGATACCAGCACATGATACTCCTACGTAATATAAACCAAATATTTCCAACGAAGAAATGATATTCGTCACATTTTTAGAGATGAAAACTCTAATTAACAGGATTCCACAAGCATTTCAGAAACTATTTGTTCAAAGAGCACACGAGGGCACCAATTTAACTTGCAATTCGTAGCTACTGTTTTGAGGACAGTAATATCAAAACAAAGTAAAATAAGCGGGAGTTCAAAATGACAATTAGCATTGGTCAGCTATTGGCAAACATCAGACAGTGAGCTTTTCACTAAAACATTTCCGCGAATAAACTTTTGGACGTGTTTTAGCATATACTTAAGCTACATTCATCATAATTCTGAACACCTAATTAAGGGGAGCTTGAGTAGAATCGGGGCTTTGTGACATAATAGCCAACCAATCAACAGAGACAACCAGCCGAGAATATTCATCAACTTCATTCATAAGTGTGATCAGCAACTATATATACCTATTGCTTCATTCTGGAGACGTTTTTCCTGTCGTTGCGTTTAGACCCTGACAAAATTGAGAAGCAATAGGTTTAAATGCAAGGCATGGCAGAATAAACGAAACTTATGTCATAAAACGACCTACAAGATATATGAATATATAGGACTCTACAATGCATTCTCTAATAAATTAATCATCTTAGCCATGACCTTATGAATCGCGTAGAACTAAGAAACATGATAAATATCAATTGCATAAAATTTGGATTGCTTTTCATCTATATTATATTACTAATTTCAGGATATTGATTTTGTACAACCAACTCAATTTCTTAAATAAGGAGAATCAATGTACATAAGGTTTCTATTTTAATGGCATCATCCAAGAATCCGGGCGGATCGATCTCATGATGGTCAAATATATGGCATCTCCTGTAAGAGGTCAATATTGTCTATACCACCAAGGAACAAAGCCACTTTGTCCATTCTTCATCCTTTTTAAGGATTCAAAGCAATTTCAATGTCTTCCTCAGGAATGGAAACAGTACGATCTTTTAAGATTCTAGAGTTGCTGATCTTAGGATAGATGGAACATGTGGGGAGAGGGACTAGCTTTATACTGTGCTTGCTCACTGAAGCATCAGTGGACGACATTTAGCTCAAGCCATAAGAATACATAAAGATTTTGTCCTCCAACAATTATGATGAAAAACGAATTTCCGCAAGCTAAGGTCCACCATCTTTATGTTGTGCTCTGCATTTTGACATGTTTTGACGCTCTCATGATAAAGTGGTTTGATGCTTTTTCAGCCACGCCCCTTGATTTTGCCTTTGAGCCTTATTTCTTATCTTATTTGCTTCTACTTATAAATGATATTCAACGGACAAAAACGAGCCGCATCTTCACTGTGTGCTTATAGGGCTTGTCATCACTTGCTTAAGTCCTTCGATACTATTTAAGGGCTTGCAAATAGGATAGTTGGTCTTTGGTACAATAGCTAAAGGTGTTAAGGACATAACAAATTAGAGGTTTATGGGTAGTATAGTAAAGGCTGACTTCTGCTGTTCCAAGAAACTCTGTTGCATGATCCTTTCTCGTACTGGTCTTCTCCATAAAATCTAGATCCATTGAAAATCATGTTCCATTAACGTTTCTAAGGAGATGCTTAGGGAGACTCCTTAATTTGACTCCGACTTCTTGTCCTCATCTGTTGTTCTAATGCGACACTCACACCAAGTCATTCCAGATAATTCACGTTTACATGGGAGCACTCTTTTTCCAACATTTTACCCCTAGGGTCACTGGTACATGAGACATGAGCGATACTTTGGGTACCTCAACAAGAAAGTAGTTTATACATGAACGATTTGACGCATTAACATAAAATATGTGAATACAGCCAACGTATTTACTAGTAATATCAGATTCACATGTTATATGGTATCGACGATTCAAATAGTTACCCACATTTCCAGACCGTATTTGATTGCGAATATGTCATACAAAGTACGAAAGGACAAAAGGAGCTGTAGGACTTGGGCAATGTGAGCATGGAGTTGATCAAGGTAATTTTAAGACAGCCAAGACAAAAGTGAAGCAAGGAAGATCAGAGAATTATATCAGTATTACACTTCATATGGTCAGGACCAAAAAAGTCTTGGCAGCTAACTAATTGGCAATAGGGTTTGATAATTCTCTTGGATATATGATCAGTAGAACTTTATGCGTCAAACGCTGAACAATATCTGTAGTAAGAGGACGTGTACAGCGGGCAAGAATTTGCTTTTAGCAGCAATTTTATGGTTTCCAAGCCCATCAGCTCATCAGTACTATAGTTTTGCATCAAATTTATGAACACCCTCCCTTTACTCAATATGAACATTAGTCTAACAAGGAAATTGCTTGCTTCGACTTTTGTTACCTAAATCCCGAACCTTAGCACGTAGTTAAGCCAATTATTAAATGGGACTTACAAAATTTACCTTGGTGCTTCCCAATCTATTTTCATGAAAAACATCATTTTCACTAGCATTGGAGCATAGTACATTTTAGTACTAAATTCCATCCTCAACATCAATTTATAAATTATTTGGTATAGCTTTTCTTCAATAGCTTTAACTGTGAAAAGAAGTGTTGCGACTTTTATAAGATATTTGGCAAGTATCTCACGGTAGCTTTTAAGAAGCTGCCTCATTGAAGTCACGGTGCTTCACAGCATAGCTACAAACACTCTACAGTTCAGTTACAGCTATTCCAGACAAGCTCTCAATGAGGAAATAAAAGAGAATTTGGAACGTCGTTCATAGTAAATTACAACATAGCACAACTTGAGATTAGTTACAGTTATACGAAACGAGACTTCATCGAGGAAATGAAAGAGAAATTGGCATGTGGGCCCTCATAGGCTAGCACATCGCAAGATTAAGTACCCAAGAAATTCTAAAAATAGAATTATGGTAAAGAGAAAAAAAAACTAGATGACATGAGAAATGTAGACGTATGGTCAACAGAATTCAGGAGAACAAAATTCGAATTGATGTCAAATGCTTAAACAACATTGAAGACCATATGAAAAAAAAAATGGAGTTTTGTCGACAGCTCCAGGAGAAAAGATAGAAAATGCAGAATAAAGTTTTTCGGACAGCAAATATCTAGGATGAACATCTAAATCTATCTTACTCTTCCATGCTGATCTTAGAAATTAAAGATCGGCATAGCAGCCGGAAGAAAAGAAAGCAGAACATCATGTGAATATCTAAATAACAGGTTCTAGATGGTCATATTATGAAGCGAACCATGTTTGAGATCCACCAACTCCCCAGTACGACGTACTTGACGTTAGGTTTAGATTTTCCTTATTCATCAAACAAGACAGATATTCGCCATGGCTCACTATTATTGGCATGAAGATCTAGAAATAGTTTACTAAAATAAAAACAATCCTCAACCGATCTCAAGCATGTCCAGCCACCAAATTTTCCATTAGATCTCCTCAAGTTTATCGAGTTTATTCAGAAGAAAGAACCAAAGATCAGGCACACCAGAACATCAAGAGAGAGAGAGAGAGAGAGAGAGAGATCTTCTCCAGCTCCTAAAGCGCAGATCTCTCACCAAAACCACTAAACGTTGCCCTAAAATGGTAGAAAGATCTTCTCCAGCTCCTCAAAGACAACTTTTTTTTCTAAGAAAACATTTTCAGACAAAATTAGCTACAAGCTGTGGGGAGGGCGTGAACAACCCCCCGGCCCCCCAAAAGAAAATTGAGAAGACAGCAAAAATACTTTTTGGAACCGTAGAAACGGGGGATGCTGCTACCATCCAATTGGGCAAAAAAACAAAAGGTAAGAAGATGCCATAGCAGTCCTCCTCATGAGATGTGAGAATATTTCACCGTTGATGCCGACAAGAAAAGAGACAAGACCCACAAAGAATATAGTATAATACCCACCACCAAAGACAAAGGAAGCTGAAGCTGCCAACAAACCGTCCAAAGGGGGAGAATCATGATCACTTTCGAAAACCCTAAGGAAAGCCCTCGGAGAAGGAAGGTCGGAAGCAGAGTAACAATTCAATTCCAGGGGAAAAAAGAACAGGAAAAGAAGGCGTTTCTTGCGCTTAGTACAGGCTCTGGAAAAGATGGCGCGTCTCAGAACTGATCTCGACCGTCAAGAAACAGATTTGGATGGAGAGAGAGAGAGCAGTGATCTTCCGAACAGTTCAAATTGTTCGCCAGAAACCCTAAGAGAGAGAAACAGCACGAGGAGAGAGAAAACGGGGGGGATGGAATCCATGTGAGACTCCAGAAAGGCTCCAAGAATGTGAGGGTGTCCCGACCAACTGGAAGGTGAACCGTGCAAGGCAGGAGAGCCAAAGGGAAGTGACCCGTGAGAATAATCAAAGGGCACTCGATATAGTGGGGTTGAGCCTATGATCCCTCATAAATATTGTCCACTCTGCGGATTTCAACCCTTAGATCGAAAAGCAGTACTACAATCATCACGTCAGATACATTGAACGGCTAAAATTAAAACCGACACGGAATCGACATGACTCTTACTTTTGTAAGCTTGGTGTCACGCATTGTTCGGAGGAACTTTTGTCCTGCTCACACCTGCACCAGAACCCTTATCTGCCCTGAGTTCTAAGGGAATCTGGTGGACTGAGCAGAAAGGAAAAGGATCCCTTCAGATTAATTGGGGGCACTTCATTTTTCAATTTTCTCTTTTCACGAGTAAAATGGACAATGTAGTGATTCTTCATGAATCATCAACAGCTACGACGATTAGATTTCCTAGTTTAGCACGACACAAAAGAAACCCTCGCGACCTTAATTAAATTTAAGAATGTTTTGAATCAAGGTCGGCGCCGCCGGGGGGGGGGGGGGAATGAGGGTTGTTATTAGTATTAGTATAGAAGTAATATGACAAATTGTTTAAAAAATGTTCATATTCGAGTTGTCAATCAGAGTTAGCCTCACCTCGCGAGTAATACTCTAATCTACTTATCCAGCACATGGTCTGTAAATCAAGAAGGGTATACCATATGGGCTTTCCTAGGAAAAAATTTTCTTCTTTTCTAATGCCCTTAGTAGACTAAAAGCCAAAAAGGACATATTGTTAAAGAAAGAATCTTGCATGATTTGTGTTATTTTGAGAAATACTTAAATTTGAATGTAGAATGTATAAGAGATGCATGGGACATTATAAGAAGCTGTGTAGACCATTTTAAGTTAACATTTTACCCATTATTAACTTAATATATTACAATCATCAATCTTATAAGGGCATGCGCTTTATTGAAATTTTGTGCAAAATCCGTTCCTTGTATGGTTGCTCGGAAAGTATTTCGAAGGCAGTTGTTAACAAAAAATAGAGATCACATTTATGACACGACAGTCCTTTCCTTTAGCGCTAATTTCGATTATAGTTGCTTAGTGTTGCGGTCCCATTACCTTACTCGTTATGGTAAATTGCACTTCTTCGAACGAGTACTCTACCATAGAATTTGCTCCGTCTATACCAGCGGCATTAAAGAACAAAAACAAACGAGACAGAGATGACAAGTTGAGAGTGGAGTGATTGACTGTAAATCAAGCGAGGAGGATGTGCAGAAATGAGACAGCGGAAGAAATCCGAAACGAAAAGAAAAGACTAACCATTAAAAATCTAATTATTGAGTTGGCTAAAAAGTTCCTGATTACCATAACATTCTTCAAAAGATTTATACGTGTTTCTCAACAAAGCCATTGGCTCATGAAATTCAATTGCCGTTATTTGTTCGTTTAATTGGCATACGGAGAAAAGATTTATTGGCTCAATTAATTGCAAACGACGACAAATCCTATGTCCAAATCTAGATCTGTCAAAATAAGTCATAAATTCAATTCTTAACTTATATTTGATAAACTAATATGGATTACTTCCTTACCAAAAAAAAAACTAATATGAATTACTTATATCTCGTAAATGGGTTTAGAATAATAAAACCCAAAATAGTATGTGTTAAATGGGTTCACAGCTTATTTAGACTCAAATTATCTCTACGACTCTCTTTTCACTCTCTTGCCCTCAACTCAATTTCACGCTTCCTTGCTCACTCCGCACTCTCATGTCAATTTATATATGATTTTACCTAAATTTGTTTAAATATAGAAATACTTTAGCAATGTGGATTAGGTTATATATGAGTCATTAAATTTGTATTGCATGAAAATGGGTCAATTTGGATTGAACCATTTTTGACCAGATCCAAATCCACCTATTTGACTGGTTTTACCAAACCTAATATAGAAATCATAGAGAAGAGGTCCAGGGTCAAAGGGACATGTGATTCAAATTCCCGCGATCTTATCAAACAAATTTGCATCCAGTGAAATCCATACGTTACAGGAGCTTCCTCTGGGCTATGAGTTTTATTGGGCTCTCAAGGAACTTCATGGTAGAAATTTTGCGAATAGCTGTGATTAAATTGGCTTGGAGCGGTTCATTGGATTATATTTGGCATGCTCGAAGTGATGCACTTAGGGAAGGCATCTTCACAGGTTGGCAAGATTGTTAAGTTGGTGCTCTCAAGAGAATTTTATTCTTCCACGTGCAATTCGTAAATTTTCAATAAGTATTGCCAAGTGTCAAACCATGACTTTAATTTTTCGATCTTGTTGGTTAATTTCCCAACACTTTTTATGAAACCGCCAACGTCTTTTAATATCTTACGAACAAGTCGAATTTTGTACTAATACTTACCAATTCGTATTTGCAGAATTTACCAACGTTTTGATTTCACAAACTGTTATATGAAAAATACCAACATAACTTAGAGTGATTATCAACTATTGTCATATTAAAAACCAACTAGTTTTAGCTTATTAACTATCATTTGAGTTGGTTACAAATGTTTAGTTATTCGTTTTTTTGTAATTTATTGACTTTCAATTGAGTTGTAAATTTTTATTTGCCTTGTCAAGCAGCCCTACATCATTTACTCGCGTTTTTTGAGTTTATTAATCTAAATTAGCATGACTCGCCAACTTTTTGACCAATAAATTACCAACTATCATTGGGTTACCAACTCGATATTTTTTTATTTTTTCTAATTTTGCCAATATTTCTTATCATTTACAAGTTTTGATTTGCATTTTTCTTAGTCATGTCTTAGCGTTACCAACTTTTTTTAGACTTACCAACTTTTTTCTCTTTTTAAGTTACCAACTGTTTTGACCCAAAAAAAAACTTACCCACTCGTTGTAGATTATCAACTCTCAATCGTTCTGTTACCGAGTTTAGTTTTCTTTTAATTACCAATTTTTCTTATCTTTTATTACCATTCTTAATTACTCCTTAATTTACCAACTCTTATACGAAACTACCAACTTTAATTTAATTGATTTATTAATTATTTCATGGTTAAGTTATCAACTAGTTATTGGGTCACTCAATTTTATTTTAGCTAGTTATGAATGTTTGTTTAGTTCCTTTTCATTTATCTACTTTTCCATTCGTTGCTTAATTGGGAATAAAGTTGGTAAATCACCAAATAAATGCTTGTAATTTCAGGTGATAGTTGATAATTTAAGTTGTCAGCGATAAAATTGAATACAAGTTTGGAATAATAAAAGAAGCTTTTCTTTTATAAAAAACAAGAGATGTTGGCAATAAAAAAATCAAAAAAATGTGGGTAAGTAACTCAAGTACGAGTTACTAATGCAAAATTAGCCAGTAATTCAATCAGAAAAATAGTTGGTAAATAGGGAGAATATAAATGATGACTCAACAGTAAGTTTACAGAATTTAAATAAAATAAATAAATCTCGATAAGTAACTCAAACGAGAGTTGGTATCCCAAAGATTAGTTGGTAACTTTATTGTAGAAAAGTTGGCAAGTCATCCAAAAAAAAATTGGCAATTTCATACTACGGTTAATCAACTGAAGGCAATGCTAAGAAAAGTGTATGAAATAAAATTGGTAAAAGACAACAGAAAATTTATTTGATAGAAATAAGCGAAGTTGGCATTAAAAAATAAGGAATCAAACAAACATTGGTAACTAACTTGAATAAGAGTTGGTATTTAAAAAAAAATACAGATGACCATCAATAAATAACTCAAATAGGAGTTGGGAAGGAAAACCTAGTTTCCAACTTCATCGAATAAAAATTAGCAATCGCTCTAATTGGGGTTCGTAATTTCTAAAAAAAAGTTGGTGAATTTAAAACTGGCAAACAAGGTAAATAAAGATAGTATCTCAATAGAAACATTGGCGAATTAAAGAAAAAGCAAATAAACGTTGGTTATAAGCAACTCAAATGAGAGTTAAAAATCCAAAACTAGTTGATAACTTAATCAGATAAAAATGACAAATCTCTAAAACAAAAAGGCCGATGATCTCATATAATAGTTGGCAATTTTAAGGTGCTCAAACGAAAAGTAAATTAAGTTTGTAAATAATAAGATAACTTTAATTTTTATCATATGAAAGAGAAATTAGTAATGTTTCAAAAAAATAAAAAAAAAAGTTAGTAACAGGCTCAAATAGTAGTTGGCGACGCAAAAGTTGTTCGTAACTTAATCAAATGAAAATTGGTACTCTCTAATTAAGGTTTGGTCATTTCTAAAAAGAGTTTGGTAAATTTAACGGGTTGGCCAGAACGGTAAATTAAAAAGCCGGCGACGTTATTGAAAAGTCGGTAAATTTAGAAAATAAAATATCAAATAAACAAGGGTAAGCAACTCCGAGACTTGGTCGATCAGAACTAGCTGGTAACTTGATGGAAGAAGTAGAAAAATAAAGATTAGTAAGTTTATATGATGAGTTACCTGAGAATGTGTTATGAGATGAGAGAAGGAGCAAAGAGAGGCCGGCTAGGAAAATGGACAGATAAGGCCCAAGTCTCATTCGGCCTAGTAGTAGATCTGGTAGTCAATATGTGAAAGGGGCCTATAAGGCCGTGCAAGTAGTAGTGACCAGAAGACCTACTCTAGGCAAAGAGTGGTTCCATCACAATGACTGTACATGTTAGACATAGTATCGGGTAGGGGCCCGACAACAACGATTAACATTAGACCCCAAATCTGTTTGAGCAATGACCTCAAAAAAAAAAAAAAAAGGTCCTTATCCAGCCCCGTGTATGGTAAAAAAAAAAATCAAAAATCAAATTCTACCGATATCATCCTTGTTTTCCCCGAACGTACACCAATTTTGTATTATTTATAATTGGAGAGAGCTATTGGCCGAGTGTGAAATTACTCGAGACTGATCATGGTGCAGGTCTTGTCATCGACCGGATCTAGAAACTTATCGAACATATTAATCAAGAAAATTTTGGTTTTTCAAAGTATTGGTCGCACGTGATGTGAGAAAAGTCGGTGAATTGAGAATTTCTTGGATGCTAAAAATGTTCTAAAGTACTCAATTAACAAAAGAAAAATGAAAAAAAAAATGCCTCTACGTCACTTGTTGAGTCTTATTAAATATATCTTTGGTAATGTTACACTTTTAATTTGAAGTAAGACACTTGTTTGTTTAAAGTGTTCTTCTCTAATTTTCAATATTTGACGTAATCAGTACCCGAGGGTTACTTTTCAAGATCCCTTAATCAAATTTTTTATTTTTATTGAAATTCATGAGGTCATTTTTGAACTCTAGGCCAAATTTTCTACCTTCAATCTCTTTCCAGAACTATGGGGCAATGACAGCCCCTCTTGAGTTTTTCTGATTTTATTGCATTATTTATTATTATTATTATTATTATTATTATTATTATTATTGTCATTGTTATTTAACCATCCTATGGACAAACGACAATGGACAGCAATCTCTCCTTCTATATAAACTTAACAAGAGAGAGTTTAAACATTAAGACCTAGTCTATGAGGCTCTTCAAGCTATATAAACTTATTTGACCACATCAAACCCCTAATATTAAGAATTCAAGTTTCATAAATTCACCAGTGTGTTTTGATATGACTGATAGCGCGCAATGGCATGTTATGCTTAACAGCAACATATACAAACCCCGGGAAGATGCAAATATACAATACTTAAAGCATGAGTAACTAGCGTAACACATGAGAAGTATAAAGTATGATCAATCAAAAAATCATAATCAAATTAAAACTTGCTTTTACTCGCTGGTACCGTCTAGTTTCAATCTTGGAACACACAAAATTAGGTGATACCGTAAAGGTTCGAATGGGAAGAGTAAAGAAGTATAACAAAATGGAAAATAGAGCATACGTCCCTCAGGTAAAGCAAATTGCGTATAAGCGAACTTATTTACCCTTGATTTAAGGATTATAACTACTCGCTCTCAGATTAAACGTCTGTAAAGCTATTTGTATAAAATCTTTTTTGCACCGTGAGTATGCTATAATTACTCCAACAACATGTTCAATATTTGGGAAAGACAAAGTGATATGACGAGTTAAACAGAAAAAGCTTTAGAACGGCATTTCTTGTGCTTACCCCAGAATTGTGCAGCTCCATCTGGGGCCAGAGCTTCGCACGTAGACAGGGACTGAAAATAAGATGATAGAGGAAAACCCATAAGTATATTGACCAAAAAAAAAATGAGATTAGACGCCAGTACCAAGAACTCAGATGAAACTCAGTTTTGCGATTACTAATTCATTACTGAAAACTTAATATACCCTGCAACGCTTGTAAAACAAAGTTTCATGACAAATCTGATTGATGAGATGTTATTGCGAAACTCATACGGAAATTGTAATAAGAGTTGTTAACTTCACTAACCATTTTGTCTGCCATCCCCTTCAAGCTTTTAGAGATCTTTTAAGGTGCACGGGTGCGTATCGTCTCTTAACTTAGGGTGGGATTTTTTTCAGACGCCAGTATTAGAATGGACGTAGTAGAATCTCAACCTTCAAATATATGGACCCTCTCGATTTGGAGTTTGAGACGACTAAAAATATGGTGTACTACCTTACCAAAAAAAAAAAATATGGTGTACTAAATCTAGATAAGATTTTCACTAATTGCAGTAAACCTCATGTGAGACTAACTTCTTGATTTAAGATATAATTGTACACGCATCCGTTGTGTAGCATTTGAAGAATTTGATCCTTCACCTCCATATTTTATCTCAATGTATATCCGCGTCTTCTCATAATATTCAGTAATAACGTCAAAACCTTTAACAAGTGACACGAAGCTTAAAAGAGATGAAAATATCTCCATGCTAGTCAGTGCACCAAGTAGTAAGTCCCCTTTAACAACGACCAAAAGCCCATTTCGACTCTTTGAGCACGAGTATATTTGTGGGTGGGGGAGAGAGAGAGAGAGAGAGAGAGAGAGAGAGAGAGAGAGAGAGAGAGAGCACCTCTAGGCTTTCTAAACCTTCTTCTTTGTTGAATGCAGGGAATGGCTTCAATGGCGAAACTGTGCCAAGAACCATTCTCAAGAAAGTGGAGGAGCTCCATGCACTACCTTCAGGGCCAAGATTAGAGAGAATCAGAGCTAGCTAATTATGGAAGTAGACCAGACCGCGACCCATCTAGCGAAAAAAGCGAGGAAACACAAAGCATTACTCAAGGCGTGGATTTTTTCCTTGCGTGCACGACCCGCCACTATAGTCGTGCAGAGAAGAAGATTGTGTCCAAATGAGTTAAACAGTAACACCGACATCACAGGATCCCTAGGGGCAGCCTTTTCCTTCATATGGTTGTTACCCCGGAAAGCGCAAAGCCCAGGCTTTCATGACCTATTTTGCAGAGTTTGGTTTTTATAGACAGGGCCGTACACAATGCCCCCACTGCAGTACTCACTCACCCGGGAGAGCCGCTCAGGTCTTGACTCTTTGTTGCCAATTCTTTTTCTTTTTTTTCTATTCCATCCAATCAGCAAAATTTGGATATGGAAATAAAGTATTATAAAAAAGGAGAATAGGAGAGAACGACGGTTGCTTCAATTGACGCGGTGTTTTGGATGAGCTTGAGATACGATGTCGACAAATCAGGCCAAGAGGAGCCATCGCTCTCCTTCCTCTGATTTTGGCTTTTAATTCCGTGTTTTCTCCGTTGTCTCCAGCGCAGAGAGAGACCCGGCGGAAAGGCAGTGCGTGCGTCTTCACCTTCAACGGACGATGGGTCATGTCACCCTTGCCGATGCCGCCGATGCCATCGACGGAAGTGCGTCGTGCCATCCTTGCCGCACATGCGTGAGGCCCCGACCCTCGACCCTCATGCCCTACTCACGCAATCGTTGCCGACGCTGCCATCGACTCTCACGGACGAAGTTTGTCATTTCACTCTCCGCCTTTGCTTTCTTGTTTCTATTTTTCTTTTTTCTTAAACGATGTTTTCAGACTTTCAAAAGCTTTATAACCGGTATCGATACCAATCCAATAAAGTGATCACCACCACTGATCAATGGTCTTTTGAAGTGGCCAGTATCTATTAGAAGCGTGAGAGCAATTGTCCTGAGCATTGTTCTATCCCAGAAACTAGGAGCACTGAAACCGCTAGTTCAAAAATAAAAAGAGTAAAGAAACAGTAGAGTAGGAAGCAAGAAAAAGGGTTTAAAAACTATACTGTACTTGTATTCCAAATTAAGGTGATGATACAAAAGTTGCCCTCCTTAACATCTAAGCTTTCTGACCAAAAAAAAAAAACATCTAAGCTTTTACTTTTGACATAGGACTTACTAGGGAAAACATAGTTAAAGGGGGTACACAAACCATTTAGCTCCTAAGTTTTAGTGGTTGTACAATTTAATGCTTCAATTTTTACTTTATGCAATCAAGTCCTCCAATTTTTTGAATTTATCTAATTTGGTCTTCTAGATTTTATTTTGAATAACAAATTCTCTAACCATCTTTGATTAATACAATTTGAATTTTTTTTCTTATTATCACCATTTTGATTTTTTGCTCATTTGGTGGCAAATGAGTAGTAGGTGTCACTTTTTGTCACATGAGCAATGTCACGTCGCTATTTGATTTGACAATGAGTTAAATACATATTTAGTGTTTTAAATTTCAGCTTTGTACAATTTGGTCATTTAATTTTTGTTTTTCTTCAATGAAAGTTTTCTAACTTGTTGGATTTATGCAATTTCATATTTTAAGTTATATTTTATCCAGTCAAACCGCCTTAACTTTTTTCAACTTAGAATTACGTACACTACACGAGAGTAAGTGGAGCTACAGTATTTACGCACCTCGCAATCACATGTCCTGGAAACCTTCCGATGTACGAGAAAAGGACTGCCTCAGACTGTCGGGGGAAGTAGGGAGGAGCAGCTATTTTTGACTAAGTGCATCCTCCTCCAAGAACACTTCCAGAAACAAATCTCCAAGCCCTCCTAGCAAAAATCCCCAGCAATTACTGCGGGAGACATATCGCTATATTTGGTCGATCTCCATGTGGCTTAGCCGTAAATCTGTCATTCGCATCCTCGCATCGTACACGAACACAGGAACATGATTAATAAAAGAGTAGATAGCCGTCGAGCAGGAACCTAAAGAAGACAAAAGGCAAGGAATTGTTCCTCGGTAAGAACTCAGAGCTCACCAAGAAGAGAATGGTGCACGCCAGGCTGCATGAGATCACGGGATACTAAGTAATCATATATAAAACGCACAGGCTGACTATCAATAAAAATCCCCCAGGATATTATCTCCGCATTAGTTAAATTGATGTTTCTTCGGAAAGCATGGGGTTCCATATTCCAAATAACAGCATGCGCAAAGAACAATGGTAAAGCCTCCTTTATCGCACAGGCCATAGCAGCAGATCACAATAGTTCATTTGCTAGACCAAAAAGACATCATCTAAGCTTGAAAAGAGACAGACTAACAGCGGCATAATGAGTTACCCAAAATTTTCGATTAAAACAGGGGTATGATTGATTTCAAACAAGTCAGAAATTAAGAATGGTCAAAGGGATCACAGGGCTCAATGAGGAAACATGGTTATGATACTCGGAATAGAATGTAAGTGGGGTGGTCGCAAGGGCACTCCCATGCATGTGTTTTTTCTTAAGTATCTTAGCTTCATGAGCACCCCCGTCAACTGACTAAGGATTGAATATCTTAGCCCGTAAACATGGGAATTAGGACTGCTGCTCAGGTAGTCGTACAAAAATTCAGATAGTCCAACTGTTAAGAATGTTCAACAAGCCAAGCATTTAACTAAAAAGGCAACTACACAAATAGGTTTGGCAAAGAAAATTTTTCTAGCCGGGAACCGGAAACTTGGTTATCTTCAGAAAATTGCAAGGCAATTCTTACGGAATGTCTTCTTTTCCCGCTAGAACAATTTTTACGGAATGTATAATATCAAGGAAGAAAGCTCTTGCTCAAAACTGGAGAAGATAGGATTCTAGAAGAACTCAGGATGCTTCTTAATTTAGTTATACATCCATCTAACTTTGAAAGAGAAGAATTGTTTGCTCAGAAAGTACATGTGACGCATCGCAATTGCATCAGAAACGGAAGGTAACACAAGGAAAAAGGTGAAAAAAAATTCGGTAACCAATTAAAAGCCTATATCAAAGGAATCAAGAAAACTCTGTTCCTATATCATTGATATCATCAGGCCATGTCAGTGTCATTCAATCCAAAAATTCAATCGTGACTCGACAGGCAACTTCATACTTCAAGACAATGATGCAAGCCACTTCAACTATGAGAAGAGAAATATCAATGCTTACTCAAAATTAAATTTGTACACCGATGCATAAAAAAAACAGTCCCTTATTACTCTACATTACAGGACAGTACCTTTACTTCACCTCACCTAAGCTGAGAGCGGCCAGCCCCTGGCAACAAGATACGGTTCGCTGGCCAACTTCATGTAGTCTGCTTCAAGAGTCGGGAGCAACGAAACTCAGGACTCAAAGCAAAATGTGCCAGAAATGACCACATAGAGCAAGTTTCTATTCTGGAGTCTAATACATCGTGCAAATTTGAAAGTATGGGGAGAAGATCTCATGTCGCACCAGCTGCAAGCAAATTCTGCCCATCTGATTGAAATCATTCAGCAGGTTGTCCTCGCAGTTAATGCCATCTCCAATTATGAAAGGCTGAAGTTGAAATTTCTGCAGTGAATGGAAATATGGCCAAATGATCCACATGTTGCTGTCATTAATCTTGACATCTAACTTTCTGGCAAGTTACTCACGAGTGTACCTTATTTTGTCCTTGAACGTGCATTACTCAAATAGCATGTGGCCAGCAGAAGCTCCTGAAACATCGGTTCGCAACAGCTAAGTGAGTCAAGATGCCTGACTGTGCACCTTATTTTCGAGCACATTGTGCAAGGCATCTGATGGAGCCCCATCAAAGTTAGATGGCAAGAGCTGGAGAAAGATAATGCTGCAAAATTAGATAAGCTGCACTCTCAAATTCCGAATACAAAGTCAATTGTTGAAATTGGCCTAAATGAAAGGCGACAATTAGCTAACTATATATGAGAAGAACACATCTATAAGATTGCAATTATACTAAAATGTGGTACAACTATGCTCAACGTTAATGCATAAACGAGACTACGCTATATAATTAATTGCCCTTAGGCCCCTCCAATTCATTGTATATTTATTGATGATTTTTCACATTATGGTTATATATATATATACACACACATCAAAAGGCTTGCAGCATCTGCAGCAGAAGGTCCCTCTTTGAGTACGTGTCAATTGGAAATTCCAATTGCTTTTGCTCGATGCAATTTCCAAACAAAGAGAGAAATTAGGATGGGAATTTGTGGCCTAGTGGCAATTGGGTTGGAAGTGCCAAGCACGAATTTCAACATCCTGGGGCTCATCAAGTTTACCGGGCGTAGGGATAAACTCTGTTCTGATTGTTTCTCCGAACCAGAATATTTGATTCCTTAATAGGACGAAGAGTGGACCACTTCCAATCTATGAAGTACAGAAGAATCCATCAATATAAAAACTTAGACCTCCTTACAACTTTTGCTCTTTCGAGCCATCGTCATAAAAACGAAAAGCAAGAAAAAAAAAGAAAAAAAAGCAAAATTGCACGGGGAGTTACTTATGATCAGATTTAAAAGGATTCAGAAACAGCTAGCTAAACAATAAAAACTCGAGAAGAAAGATACACGCGGACAGAGAGCGAGCTAAAGTGTTCTGCTGATTCGCTAGTTGTCCTCACAAATACTAGAAGAAAACAGAGAACCGTGAATTTAAGAACCCGTATCGACGCAGCCGACATAATCCACCGCTCTGCAGAATACTGGAAATCACACAGAGATTGGCAGTTTCATTGATAATCTACACCAAATCCCCGAGTCATAAAATCGGCGAAAACGCAAACCACGAAAGGAAATTGAATAGACGAACGCGAGCGCTGATGAGAGAAAGAGATTCGACATCTAAACAAAATTTTCAAGCGGTTAAAGTAGTTGAAGACCAAACTAGAAGATCCATGACTCGAGGCGCGAAGCAGCTCTCTAGATTTAAACAGCTAGAATTTCGTTCCGATTTGGAGATCGCGAACGGCCGGACGCAGACCTTTCCAGCAGAAATGCAGGCGAAGTAGTGACTCTCCATTGAGTTTCTAGCAAGCAGTTAGGCATGATTTCCATCTGTTCCTAGAAGACAATCCCCCTGAACTGATCGGTCGCCGCGGAGATTCAAAAGGAGGTCAAGCGAAAGCCGCATACATTCACAGATTTAACAGATTGCACCAGAAAAAGCAGATGAATCAAAAGACAAGCGGTCACCGAGATGAACGGGACCGCAATGCGACGCGGCCTTAAATCCTTGATCCAAGCTTCGAAGCCATCCGTCCAGATCAAACGGAAACCGCACGGAACTCATCCGCCGAGAGGGGCGACGGAGAGGAAGAAAAGATCGGCACGCCGGCTCGAAAACGAGCGATCGTCCGTTCATAGACGTGATGATCGAACCAGACGACAAAAAAGCTGCCGTTGTTCAACGGGCAGCCGTTCGTAATTGAGAGAGAGACGCGCGGAGGAACACGCACCTTCGCGCCGCGCATCCAAGCTCCGCCGACGGGGCCGCGCCGAAATCGAACTCGGAAAGGCCGTCCACCACCCGAAGGTCGACGGCGACGGCGACGGCGCCGCGCCGGGATAGGAACGACGAGCGCCGCCGCCGCCGCCGCTCGAGAGACGGAGGAGCGCGCTCGAGATGGGCCCGGGGGGGGGGGTACTCGCGGCGGAGGAGAGGCGTTTCGAACGGGAGCAGACGTAGTAGATGGAAAGCGAGATGAGAAGGAACAGCACGCGCGAGGAAAGAGCGAGAGAGAGAGAGCGCGCGGGAGAGTGTCCAGGGGCAATGCACTGCACTGGCATAAGGAAGCACGCTCACGATCGATTGAACTTTATAATTACCGAATCGTACGGATCAACTGCAAAAATGGATAAAATGATTGCACTCATTTCCATAATATCTTACCTGAAATTTCCCGAAAAAAAACCGCCTTTTTTTTTCTTTTAATTTCATTTGTTTTGCGAAAAATAAATTATTTAAAAAATATTCTCATGAAAATAACTATTTGTTTCGCTTACAAAACAATCAATTAATTTTAAAAAATAACTATTATCGATGATGAAAATTTTTTTCGTTGATTAATTTTTCTAAACGATATAATCAATTAATTTTTGGAAAATATTTTTCAAATTACTCATTTTTCGTAAAACGAACACACCTAAATTGTTGTCGACAATAAAAATATTTTTTTCATTGATTAATTATTTTAAGCAATATAGGCAATTATCTTTAGAAATTTTGTTTTCAAATCCTCCATTTTTTACGAAATAAATGGAGCATTAGCTTAACGTGTTTACTCCATTCGCCTTTAAAATTATTTTCGATGACCGATTTAAGTGACGCTAACACATAAAGACATTAAGTCTTGAATTGTTGTTTTTAAATAAGGGCTCGAAGTGGACTTTGTATTAAATAAAGGTCTGAAGTACTATCATTTCTCAAGTAAGGATCTAAAGTAGATTTTGTTTCAAATAAGAACCGGAAGTGGCTATGTTTGTTTCCAAGAATGACCTATCTTTCAATATGGTAAGGGCATTTTTGTCTTTTAAACTTTTTTTTTGCCTTTTTTTTTCTTTCTTTTTCTTTTTTCTTTCAAGATGGTAAGCACGGGATGGGTTGGACGGGGGCCGCCCTTGCCAACAATAGGCAAGATGACACTCGCCCCCCATGGGTGAGGTCGCCCTCGAAAGCCACAAGCGAGGGCTAGTCTCGCCTGGGCAAGGATTGCCTTGCCGAGGTGAGATCAACCTACCCCGATCTAGGCGAGATTCGCCTCACCTATTGCTAATGAGGGTTCCCTGCCCTTCCCGGGCTTCGCCAGTAACAAAGAGAAAAACAGAAAAAGGAAAAAAAATTAAAATTGTCCTTGGATGAAAATGCCCTTGCCAGGCCGGAATAAATTCGCCGGCCAATGACCAACGAGGTCAAGCCCTTATTTAAATCTCTCATGACCACTTCAGTTCTTTATTTGAGACTGACATACTACTTCAGGTCCTTATTTGATATAAAGTCCATTTTAAACTCTTATTTTAGAAAATAATGGCACTTCAAGTCCTTATTTGAAAATTTCCTTAAATATGATAGTATTTTATATTATCATCGTTCGCATTTTCCCTTCCCTTTCTTTTGCTTTTCTTTCCTTTCCCTACTAATTTAACAGATAAACATATTTCAGAAAAAAGCTTCATTGGTTCAAATAGATATTCGATTTAATGTATTCAGCGCAAACGTGCAACTAATTATAAAAATAAATAGTCGTTGAAGAGACGAAATTATCTTCATTTTCAATTAAAAATAGTGAGTGAAGGACTTTACCAAAAAAAAAATAGTGAGTGAAGTACTCTAGTTGTTAAGTGTTAATGAACATTTTATAAAAAAGAAAAAGAAAAATATTAATACCACAAAAAAAACTCCAAACCGATATACTTATAACAAATTTATCCAAATTAATTTTTTGACCTTAAAAAATTCTAAATTAGTATGCCTATGATAACTTTACCCCAAACTAATTTTTTGATTATCAAAAACCCCAAACTGATATATTTATGATAAATTTTACCCTTCGTTAGTTTTCATTAAATTAGACTAATAACACAAAAAATCACAGACTGGCACTCCCGTGTTAAACAGAGGATAAAACCCCAAACCGGTACACCCAACAATGATCACAGGTCATCTAACTTAGTAATTTGACGATAAAATTTATCGAAAATTAACAGAAAGTAAATTTATCACAGGTGTATTAGTTTGGGGTTTTTTGTTGTAAGAAAATTAGTCTTAAGCATATTTATCACAAGTGTATTAATTTGAAATTTTTCGTAGTATGAACCCTATAAGAAAACAATGTAAACTTAGCATAATTCTACAATCTACCGTTAACACTTGTCATAAAATGTGGAATTTTACTATTCATATATATATATATATATATATATTTCAACCTAACTGCCATCAGTGAAATTTATATAACATCAAGTTTTAGCCTCTTATCCAGTCAAATTATGTAAACTTTGCTTGCATAGAGTCGTTTTAAAAGTGTATAAATTTTAATCACCCCGAGATTTCGTGTATTTTAATAATCGTTGGCGCAAAATTAACAAAGGATTTATCAATCATGGGCAAAAGAAGCAAAAATTTTGGGTGGCGCTATTTCCACCTTGTATATGACTGAATTCACCCAATTTTCACCAAAAAGACAAAATTGTCCTCCATTATTCAATTGCAATAAAAATGGTGGTCCCAAATTACTTTTCTTATTTTTTAGTTTTTCTATATCTATGTAAGATCTATTTATAATGATTAAGAATTTTACATGTTTAAAATTTTTAAAATATCCCATGTATATTAACGGCACTTTTTTTTTCTATCGTTAGATATTATTTCCATAAAATGTCGTTTCATTGAAAAGAGGGATTTTCAAGAGATAGTTTCTTGAGAGAGAGAGAGTTTCTCGCAAATTTGTGATCTCAAATTAATTTACTTTATTTATTTGTTTGGTTTTTCTATATCCATGATCTACTTACATAATTAAGAATTTCACATGTTTAGTTTTTGTTTCTTGTAGATTTTCCATGTATATAAAAAATACTGTGTTTTTTTTTCTATTCTTAGATATTACTTCCATAAAAATTCATTTCATAAAAAAGAGAAATTTTCAAGAAAACCAGTTCTTTTCTACATCATCGAGCAAATTATGGATAATTATCAAGTAAAGTATAGAACAAATTCGAAATAGATAACTTTTTAACACATTGACTTGTTTATATATTTTTCACTTTTGTTGCGTATATCTCCATCAAGCCCCTTCTTATCGATTTTCTTTTACGTATGTGTACAAATAATGGGATGATCACATGACGCAAAAAAAAGAAACCCTTTGAAGATTTTCCATAATAAAATCATAGTAAATACTCCTATGTGAAACTTTTGATGATAAAATTTAATTAAATCAAAACATTGCATAAGATAAGAAATTTTTTGAAAATGCCAGTGAAATATTATTATTTAGATTAACAAAAATTAATATTATCCACGAACTGTTTATGAAAAAATAACAAGATGCCTCATTGTACATAATGTTTTTAGTAAGTTCCTAAATACTATTCTTATGTGCAACATGCTCTATGTAAAAGCATATTGTCAATATAGTAAGGAAAAAAGATAACTTTGTTAATATGGTAAATAAAGAGACTTGATATATGTTTTAGACTCGCGAAATTAAAAAATAAAAATTTCACCAAAAAATAAGCTTTTGAGATAAAATAAAACAAATGATCAATAAGTTGTTATAAGATCAATAACGAGCAATAGACTTTTTTCGACCAAAAGAAGAACAATAGACTTTTCAATTTTTTACTGTACGAAAGAATGTCTTTTCTAACCACCGCCCGCAGCGGCTGCGTTGGCTTGCGCTTTTGTCCCCCCACGAAGGGATTTCGAACCCTAGCGTAGTTGTTAGGGATTTTTAAGTGTAGCGCCGTGGTGGTGGGTCCCACGCTAGTGTCACCCCAAGTTTACCTTTGTGGCTGTCGGCTGTGCGGGGGTTCATGGGTTACCAAAAGAAAAAAGAATTTCTTTTCTACCCACTTATCGGTGGCTGCGTTGGTTTGCGTTCGATTCCTTTCACGAGAGATCTTGGGTTTAAACTTGCCCATCGGTGATTTAAGTGGGGGTTATGGCGGTGAGATGCTGCGTTAGCCCCCCTCGAGGATTAGTCGGGCATCATCGTTGATTTGAACCCTAGCTCACTGGCCGCGCGTACACCTCGATTATAAAAAAAAAAATGTCTTTTCTCTTTACTATTGGCGATATGATTTTATACGAAGCATGTAAAGTGTTATAGAAATATCTAAGAATTCACTGTTTTCTAGTACACTAAAAACAATGGGTCATGCTTTTTCCACTCATTCCTTAACCAAAACACTTCTCACCATAATAATCTGACTATATTACTCTTTGTGAGTGTTGCTTTTTAGCATCCCTCTTCTACTAATATTTCAAGAAGTGTTGTTACATCTTTTACGATCTTGTCCTTTTTCTTTTATTAATTTTCTATTTCTTTTCACATTTCTTGTCTTCTTCCTTCTCTATGTTCTCTCATGTAATCATTTGCAGAATAGAAAGGTAGAGAAATGAAGACTTTCACACTTGTGTAGGCGGAGGAAATTGAATTGGTCCTCAAGACCCCACCTTCTCAAGCTGCATGAGTGAAGGCTCTATGCTACATGTTTTACGGCAGCAAGAAGATGGTATTCGTGGAGAGTGGCGCATACTGGCCAAGCATGAGGAGGTTGTGCATTTTGCATTTGATGAGCCCAAAAAGGTGGAGTAGCTCGTGCTGATGAGAAAGAGGAGTTGGGAAGGGAAATGGGGAGGCTAAGGGCAGCAGTCATGAGGCATACTCTCCACAAACTGAAATACTTCATTGAAAAACCCGTCTATGCACAAGCAAACAATGCAATTTGCAAAAGCGGCATAATCTTTTTGGCATTTTATTCCCTCCCAAAAGCTGACAATTAATTTTCTCGCTTTCTCCCCAACCGTCGAAATTATCCATCGACCAATTTATTAAATTTCCTTGCAAAGAGCGTGAATTACATTAAGGTTGAATGAGTCAGATCGATAGCCACAAAGATAGAGGTGGTCAAGGTGGAGGGCTTCATCGACGTCTTGGTGGCGGTTTGGTGTGGCCCTGCATAGGATATGCAAGCACAAGGACGTGACTTTCATGATTTTCCATTTCTATGTCTCTTGAGATTGAATAGTGTTTGATCAAAAGAGAGAGAGAGAATAGAGATCGAAGAAGATTAAGAAAAGTGGACGTGGGAATTACAAAAAGAGAAATAGGAAATCAATAAAAAAAAAGATAAAAAGATGCTAAAAAGTGGGACTTATAAAAGGCAATATTGTCAGAATATTGTGTTTAGCCGTAGAGAGAGTGGAAAGAACGTGTCCCAGAACAAAACATGTGAAATTCTTAATTATGATAACTTCATCCTATATAGAAAAAAAAATAAAAAAAGGAAGGATTGATGCCAATCGCTTTAAATTGCAATTGAAAGATTGAAAGCAATAGTGTTTTTAGTGTAAATAGGTTGGATTTAGCCATTTAGGGTGGAAACAGCGCTTGCTCCACCGACCTTCCCGCAATATCCAAGAATTTCAGGGGCTTCCTTGCAATCTTCCCCTCTCTTTACAATGCTTCCCAGCACCATTCGCGTTCGGTCGCAGATCTCCTCTCCAAGAGGAGAAAAAGTCGCGGAGAGCGAGCTGAACAGAGAACGACCCCGGCAGCCCGAACGAAAGTTTAACGAATCATCCAGGATCAAGCCCTTTGTTCTTTCGTAATCGATTCGACGAGCACGCTTCGCAGTTTCGCTCTGTGATTGCCTGCCGAAGAGATGAGCATCGAGCCATTCAACAGGTAAAATTCTTATGAGCGCTTCGCAGGTCTCAGTAGCTCTTATCTGGGGTTGGTTTGCTACCGTTGGTAGGTTGGATTCATGGTCTCTGGCCAACTTGCACCCTTGAAGAATTAAAAACTTGGTCTCATCTTCCATAATTTTAATTATTGGACTCTGGGGATCGTCTTGCTCTATTGGTCAGCAGAAAAAAAGCATTTGGACGTTATTACAAACTGCATGCACTAGAGGACATATAGACTGATAGGGTGTTGATTTCTATATTGCTGATTATATTTTTGCTGGGTTTTTTCTAGTGTGGCTGCTCACAAATTTTTAGTATGTGTTGGAAATTATTCAGAAAGTGACAAGAATTGATTGTTGGACGCGGTAGAGGAAGAAGAAAGGAAACCTGGGAAAGATGACTTTGTAAAATAGGCCACATTTGCTTTTTAACCTTGACCCAAGGTTGACTCATAAACATTCGGAAGATGGAAATGTGATTCATGAAACTCTCTTTGCTTCCTCTCACTTTTTTTTTATTCCCTGTTTCATGAGAAAAATAAGCTTTTGAGATAAAATAAAACAAATGATCAATAAGTTGTTATAAGATCAATAACGAGCAATAGACTTTTTTCGACCAAAAGAAGAACAATAGACTTTTCAATTTTTTACTGTACGAAAGAATGTCTTTTCTCTTTACTATTGGCGATATGATTTTATACGAAGCATGTAAAGTGTTATAGAAATATCAAGATCACTTTTTTTTTTTAAGTTGTTATATGATTTTTTACTTTTTTTCTAGTACACTAAAAATAATGGGTCATGCTTTTTCCACTCATTCCTTGACCAAAACACTTCTCATCATAACAATCTGACTATATTACCCTTTGTGAGTGTTGCTTTTTAGCATCCCTCTTCTACTAATATTTCAAGAAGTGTTGTTACATCTTTTATGATCTTGTCCTTTTTCTTTTATTAATTTTCTATTTCTTTTCACATTTCTTGTCTTCTTCCTTCTCTATGTTCTCTCATGTAATCATTTGCAGAATAGAAAGGTAGAGAAATGAAGACTTTCACACTTGTATAGGCGGAGGAAATTGAATTGGTCCTCAAGACCCCACCTTCTCAAGCTGCATGAGTGAAGGCTCTATGCTACATGTTTTACGGCAGCAAGAAGATGGTATTCGTGGAGAGTGGCGCATACTGGCGAAGCATGAGGAGGTTGTGCATTTTGCATTTGATGAGCCCAAAAAAGTGGAGTAGCTCGTGCTGATGAGAAAGAGGAGTTGGGAAGGGTAATGGGGAGGCTAAGGGCAGCAGTCATGAGGCATACTCTCCACAAACTGAAATACTTCATTGAAAAACCCGTCTATGCACAAGGAAACAATGCAATTTGCAAAAGCGGCATAATCTTTTTGGCATTTTATTCCCTCCCAAAAGCTGACAATCAATTTTCTCGCTTTCTCCCCAACCGTCGAAATTATCCATCGACCAATTTATTAAATTTCCTTGCAAAGAGCGTGAATTACATTGAGGTTGAATGAGTCATATCGATAGCCACAAAGATAGAGGTGGTCAAGGTGGAGGGCTTCATCGACGTCATGGTGGCGGTTTGGTGTGGCCCTGCATAGGATATGCAAGCACAAGGACGTGACTTTCATGATTTTCCATTTCTGTGTCTCTTGAGATTGAATAGTGTTTGATCAAAAGAGAGAGAGAATAGAGATTGAAGAAGATTAAGAAAAGTGGACGTGGGAATTACAAAAAGAGAAATAGGAAATCAATAAGAAAAAAAGATAAAAAGATGCTAAAAAGCGGGACTTATAAAAGGCAATATTGCCAGAATACTGTGTTTAGCCGTAGAGGGAGTGGAAAGAACGTGTCTCGGAACAAAACATGTGAAATTCTTAATTATGATAACTTGATCCTATATAGAAAAAAAAAATAAAAAAAGGAAGGATTGATGCCAATCACTTTAAATTGCAATTGAAAGATTGAAAGCAATAGTCTTTTTAGTGTAAATAGGTTGGATTTAGCCATTTAGGGTGGAAACAGCGCTTGCTCCACCGACCTTCCCGCAATATCCAAGAATTTCAGGGGCTTCCTTGCAATCTTCCCCTCTCTTTACAATGCTTCCCAGCACCATTCGCGTTCGGTCGCAGACCTCCTCCTCGCCAAGAGGAGAAAACGTCACGCAGCGCGAGCTGAACAGAGAACGACCCCGGCAGCCCGAACGAAAGTTTAACGAATCATCCAGGATCAAACCCTTTGTTCTTTCGTAATCGATTCGACGAGCACGCTTCGCAGTTTCGCTCTGTGATTGCCTGCCGAAGAGATGAGCATCGAGCCATTCAACAGGTAAATTAATGGGCAAATCCATTGGAAAGCGGCGGCCTTTGTCGGGTTTCGAATTCGAAATACTCGGCCCCGCGGTTCAGTGGGGAAGTTTTTCAGTTCATCGAATTGGGTCTCCTTTGATTGTTGATGGGTTTTGGTTTCTGGGTTGTTTCGCTCCTCACGGTGCTGTGGATGATTTAGGCTGGTGAAGCTCGTGGCTAGAGCGTTCTACGATGATTTTACCACAAAGGGGGAGAATCAGCCGAAGACGGGACGCAGCGACAACCGCGGCATCGTGGTCGTGGTGCTCGATGCCCTCACGAGGTGGGTTTGGCTTATTCATGTTTTGTTTCTTCGGTTCTAGAGAATGGTGAAGAAAGAACGTTGCTTTCGCTCTGGGGAAGTGAATGAATTGGGGAGGGTAGGGTGGGGTGTTTTGATCGGTTACAGGAGAATTTGAGGTCAACTGAAGTCAAGTTAAGTCTGAGAGAGAGCAGGATTGAGTTGATTTTGGACATAATGACGGCGGAGCTCAGATTGAGTGCTATACTGTTTTGGCAATCTCAGTGCGCGTTACTTTATTTTTGTCTGGTCAATAATGTCTGTCAATTGTCTTCTTTCGCAAGGATTGAAAGTGTAGAGTGAAGTAGTGGTAAGGCTTTTAATGACCTGCTGTAGCATGGTGTTTATCTGTAAAATCTGTAAGTCGGATTCCGTAAACTGTCCGTCAGACTCTGGTAAAGCACAGATATCTTGTTGCATGCGAAAGGGCTTACGGAAATTAAATGGTGTTTCTGATTCTGATTTGGTTGGATCTTGTCTCCGTCTTTGCTGAGTGGTGTAAAGTATGGTAGGGTCAGTCGGTGTTTTTCTTTTGCAAGCGTTGGTAATTATTATTCCTGTTCTTGTTATAGACGACAATGGGTTAGAGAGGAGGATTTGGCAAAGGCTTTAAGTTTGCATTCCAAGCAACTAAGACGGACACTTCGATTCTTGGAGGAAGAAAAACTAGTTACGCGAGATCATAGAAGGGAGGTATGAATTTTATTCAACTTTCCTTTTCTCAAGCCTCTAATCTTGGTATATGGTAATAGTCTTGTGAATCATTGTTGGTCCAATATGTTTTAGATATGCTTTACTTATCATTGAAGTTTGTAATCCATTGTGAAGGAAGCATTGAGGATAAGTAGTATTTACATGGATGATCCGTTCAATTGGCTTCGGGTGCATGATTGTTATCCTGTAGTCTATGACTTTTATACCTTATTTCGATAGTAGTTTTTGCAGCAGTTGAATTTCTCTCCGCTATCTTTCAGTTCAACAGGATGTGGCTGTTGCTACTGAACTGATAGAGTGAGCCCAGATAGCATTACTTTATCTGAAGTCATTTGCCTCTTATTACTGTCTTTCCTAGTTAGATAATATGCAGAACTGTAAAGAAAAAGAAAAAGAAAAAGAAAAAGAAAAAAAAGGAGATATCTAAAAGGATTATTTTCTTTCAATTTTGGTTCGCATTGTTCTTTATAATATGCTTTTGTCTGGAAATAATTTTTTTTGTAGTTTGTTATTAAGTCTTCAAGATAACAGCTGACTGAATTACCGCACTAATATGTCTCCAAATGCTAATTTAATCATAGTTTCCCCTCCACATGAAATGTTTTACTATCTTTTATATGAACAATGTAGTTTTTTCATATTTTCCTGTATATAGCATCTTTACTTTCCCCAACTATGCAGTCACTTGTCACTTAGTGGGATAAGGATTGGTGGTAGTTGTTGTTGTATGGTCGCTTTGCCAGTTGCTGTCATCTGTGGCATCTCGTATGAAAAACTACCAAATGCTTATCTGTGACAGTTTCTGAATCTAAAATCATTCTGCACTTATGAATAGTATATTCTTCATCTCACTTCAATTTTCAATTGGCGGTTTTTAACACATCTCTTGTATGCCTATTAGATGGATGGAGGTGTCTATTTTGTGTTCTGAAAAATCTATTGCATCCATTGGCAGTTTTTTTTTTTTTTTTTGGAGGGGAAGTTGCTTCTGAATTGAATAATCCGTGTTTGACTTATCCTGTGATGGGCATAGTCATAATTTTCTGAAGTTTTGCCTTTTGGAACTCTTTCTTATTTTATGCTATACCGTGCTATTGACATCTATTTTCTAACACTAATTGAGCTAGTCTAGCTACCTCTGTATTGGTTACTGGAGCTTCGACAATTTTTTTTGGGTTTTCCTTTATGTAAAGGCTTCCTACGATACATAAGGCTACTCATCTCAGTACAGCGTTCATGCTGACATTTAACATTTGAAGTTTGATTCTTGAGCATTCTGGTTCTACTGCGTGTAATATCATTTGTTTTGATTAATATAGTTGTATGCGTGATCTACAAGTGATCTTATAGAACAAACATCATTATCTTCAGGATTTATTATTGATTCTCATTGTTTCACAGACAGCTAAGGGTGCAAAGATATTTAGCGCTGCAATAGCTGCCACAGGCGATGGTATGGGTAAGGAGGGAGAGGAGAAGATTAAGCTTCACACACACTCATACTGCTGTCTAGATTATTCACAGGTTTGCTCATCAAACTTGATTCCAGTAACCTGAGTGCCAAAACAGGATGGGAGAAAAGAACAGATGTTTATTTACCCTGCTCGAAGGCTTTATTTTTTTCCCTTAAGAGAGTTCTATTTTCAATCGTCCTTTGCAATTGCCTAATGAAAAAAATGGTTTGCAGATTCATGATGTCGTCAGATACAGATTGCATCGATTGAAGAAGAAGTTAAAGGATGAGCTGGAGAATAAGAACACAGTTCAGGAGTATATATGCCCTAATTGTAGCCGAAGGTTCTCACTGCTGGATTTTTAATTTTTGAAGTTATAGGGGAGTTATCGTGAACATTCTGGATGGTAGCATTTTCGGAAGTCTCAACTTGCCATATTATCTGTCCAGATACACAGCATTGGATGCATTGCGTTTGGTATCTATGGAGGATGAATACTTCCATTGTGAAAGTTGCAATGGGGAGCTTGTGGCAGAGAGTGACAAGCTAGCTGCCCAAGAAGCTGGGGATGGGGATGATAATGCAAGAAGGCGTAGGCGTGAAAAATTAAAGGACACACTTCAGAAAATGGAGGTTGTTATCTTGATATTCTTGTTTAGAGTACTAGTGCCAGTGCTCTATTACTTTGAATGAATTGATTACCTGCAAGTTCTGAGGCACTTTTTATGACAAATAGTTTCCATTGAAATTAGTGTCTGACTTTTTCATGTCTCGGCTGTAAAGATTAACTGGTTTGCAGTGCCTTCTAGGAAGAATTACGGTTCGACTGCATTACTAGTTCTTTTTTCTATTTGTAAAATTTAGAGAAACACAGATCCTACTAAATTGAATTATCTTTGTCATGTGCTTGATGCACCTTCAGTTGTTGAACTTGGTGTATTAACTGTGATTATAGGGCTAATTCTGAATCTGGTATGCCCTTCCAATTGATTAGAATTTCGATATACTTCTAAGAACACTGTTTTTGTATATTTTTAAAACAGCTCTGAGAAATGGCATGTCTACACTGAGAGGGGGATAAGGACTAACATGAGCTAAATCAAAGTCGTAAGAGGCTAGGAGTTGAAGATATTTGCATTATTATGAGTTTGGTATCTAATTATTCAATGCGAGTCCAATTAGTTTTATGCTTATCTAACCGGATCCTGTTTAGTTGGACACCTTGTTAGTGGAGTTGTAGTCAACAAAATATGTCTTTTAGAGGTGAAATATATGCCAAGATGGACCTATACACAGTTTTCCATGAAATTATACTGGATGATAAGTAATTGGAGTGAAGCTCTTCCTTATTGTGGCAAGTTTTCTCACACTTATCTGTAGCAGTGGCATGCGCCTTGAAACTTCTTATAGTGTTTTGTTTACATGATCTTGGTTAAATTTTGATGATTCAAGTTTGGTTATTTCTATGGTCGAAGAGTGGTGGTTAATGCTGATTGTTTCTTGTTTTTTGTACTTAAGTATAAATCCTCTAGAACCCTTCCTCATATTGAAGTCACTGAGGTGACTCCAGGTACAGTTGAAGCCATTGATGGATCAACTCAGCAGAGTCAAAGATCTGCAAGTTCCAGAATTTGGAAGTCTTCAAGCATGGGAAGCTCGTGCACATGCTGTTGCTCGTGCAGGAAATGGTGATGCTGGTGCTAATGATGGCTCTAAATCCTCCCAAGGATATAGTGGAACGCCAATGCCATTTCTTGGTGACACAAAGGTTGTTTACTTCTTGGTGCTTTTTCCTTTTTCGATATTGAAAATGGGCTCTTACAGCATGTAGTTGTCCATTTTCTTTTAGCTGCAGCTCTGAGCTATCTTCATCGCGTGTCTTTGGCCCGAAATTGTTACATCAGCCTGTCTATAACAGATAATTAATATTCGGTGCTTAGCCTCTTATTAATTCTTGTTAAATGCTATAAATTAACTAAATGAGAGATTTTTATATAGAACCTCTTTTACCAACCTACTTGGGTAATTCAGAACTTGGCCTGCTTAAAAGTTTGACGGAGGATAGATCTATGCCATGCCTGTATTAGTTAACTCATCACTTGAGCACCATTTTGCCTTTTCTTCAGCTATATCTCATTTGGAATCTAAGTTTTGGTCAATGTTTTGGGCGTAAGCTTCTGATTATGCCTTTGTGGGTCATCAAGTCGTTTTTCACTATTTATAAGCAATCTAGTTCTTACTTTACTTGTGGAATTATTCTATAATTTTGCCAGGCCAATCATTACTGCGTATTTTTTATCTAACTGGATCTGCATGCAACTGTATTCTGGTGATAATGTGGAAGATTAACCATATGCATTTTTGTTTTTTTATACTTTACCAGCTCAATGCAATTATTCATATTATGACTTATGGACTGAACTTGGCAGGTTGAAGTTTCGTTTGCTGGTCTTGAGGGGAAGGAAGAGGATGTCAAATCTGAAGCAGCTGCCAGTACACCTCTGAAAGTTTTACCACCGTGGATGATTAAGCAAGGAATGAACCTTACCAAAGAACAGCGTGGAGAGGCTGGGGAGGAATCAAAGATGGAGAGTACTTTGACGTCCTCTCAGTTGTCAGATGACAAGAAATCGACTGTCCAGAGCGATGATAAGAAGAGCTTACAGGTTTGTGCGGTTTTAAATCACCCGTTACATTTTACAGTATTATAGTTGTTGTCATTGTCTCAAGACTGTGTTGAACCTAACTATCTCTATCCAGGATGAGTATATAAAAGCATACTATGCTGCTCTCCTCAAGAAACAGCAGGAACTGGAAGAATCTGCAAAGAAGGAACAGCAGCTATCTGATTCAAATATCGCCAATGGTCATTCTGATACGTCTTCCTCCCGTCAGGTGGGCATGAAGGCTAAACGTGATCCCGAGGATGATGTTTGGGAAGAGGCTCAATATGCAGGTGAGTGGTTGGCCTATCATTCTTTCAATTTCTGTGCCTTCATAGGCTACTGCTGGGTTTAAGCATCTAAAGTAAGGGAAAAAGATAGCTGTTCAATTTGAGCCACATAAAAAGACTAATTTAGGTTAAACTGATATCAAATCGAGTCGATACCTTCCGAAAGCCAAGAAATTGTTCGTGTGCAAATCGTGCTGTAGTTCCAACTCATAAATATGATTGGTAGATCTGCATGCTTTATGAATTCTAGCATCAGCATGGATATTAATCTATGTGATGATATTTCCCTTGCGATCACTTCTCAGTGAAAGTGGTGCAGTTAAGTCCTTTCTAGGGTTTTTGGTGGTGAACTTTGATTAAGGTCCCACCTTTATAACTGACACAGGTTTCATTTGTTTCAACTATGGATGTGCTTCTGTTTCATGTCAACACAGGAAATACAAGTGAGGGTTATAAGGTCGGCGATTTGAATGTTCAAGCGGATGAGTCGGGTGAGGACGATGACGATGTGGACTGGGAGGAAGGTTGAGAAGGGCATCCCTCCTTTTCTTGGCTAGTAAACTCAAGGTGGTGCGATCCCATGAAGTGTTGTACTCTTCTACCCACATTAGCTTTCTGAAGATCTGACAAGATTCGTTTGGTGGAGAGATGTTATACAGTCATTGCATTCATTATGCTGCTCAGGAGTCTTGAAATCTAGCTCGACTCCCGGCATGAACAATATATTACATCGCCTCATGTTACCAAACAACAGGAGAAATGTATGATCTCGATTTTGATTCCCTTTTCTGATGTATCGAACTTCTCGATATACCCGGATTATGGAAGTGTCGACCATTTAAGACTAACCACAGAAACAATGGAGTCCCAGTCCCGGTTCTTCCTGTTCAAATTAAGGCATGTTCGATCTGGCTTTTCATGTTTTGGTGCCAAATGCAAAGATGGGTGTGTGCTTGTGTAGTGGGCGGTTGACCTTTCTTTCCGAAGTTGGTCACGCAATGATTCCACACAATTTCTCTCGATGTGGCCAACCACTCCATTTGACATTTCATGTTAGAAGAAGCCCTTTCCATCGGTGGTGGTGGTGGTGGTGGTGGTGGGGGTTGTCCCAATGCAAATCGCGCACTTGTCGACCGAGTCAACTCAGTCTCCCACGTGCGGTTCATTGCCGACTCGCCATTAACAACTATTTCTACCCCATCAAGGAGCTTCTCGATGCTTGCTAATCTGCCTTTCGCATCCGCACGATACGGCCATCGAGGGGCAGATGAGTACCCGATTTCAACCATGTTCGCTTAAACCGGCGGAAAAAAGTGTGTGCGAAAGAGGAAGAGTCTGAACGAAGCAAGTGATCCCTCCCATGCAAAATAACGTGCCCCAACACATTCATAGGCGAAACACCAAATCCCCCCCTACATCTATCATAAAAATCGCGGTCAAGACCGCGTTATGAAACCCTTTTATTTTTATAAGCCGATGCTCTTGTACTTCGGGACTCTCTCGTCGACTCGGATCCGGAATCCCGATTGGCAAAGTTGTACTGTGGTTTGAAACTTTCGAAACGCGTCGAGAGAGTACACGCTTCGTCTTCTACGGAGCTCGTGTGTAGGGTTGCTTCCGAGAGCGTAATAAGCTTTTGTGAAATGAAGGAGTTTTCTTGTGCATGCACATAGATACTTACCTAAGATCAAAGACTTGGCTTTGATTCTCCGTTTTTCCAACTTGAGACGGCAAAAGTCTCGTATTAGGATCCTGTCTCCTTCCTTCAAAATCACTCTTCCCCTTTGCTTCTAATGAGTTCACATCACCAAGCCTGTGCGCACGAAAACGCTCCGCACATGACAACTTCACATCATGCCCTAATTTTTTGAAAAGTTCACGAGAGATTTCTAAGTTTTGCCTTCCTAATTACATCCATGTCCCTCCTCAATTTTCCTTTCTTATTCTTCTTTTTCAAAATCAAATGTGCGGAAGAAAACTGACCAAATTGCTGGATTTTGGGTACTTTTGTTTCCAAAGTACAGCATTTTTATATGATAGGTCTCCATAGCTACCTTCGGTACAGCAATGTCACCTGCTTAGCACTCAAACTATATATGTATTCTTCCCTTATAATAAATCACGTAATATATAAATAAAAATTGCTATATTCTCGGTCTTCCCAATATATAAATCAAGGTTTGACATTCTACCACCGATTAAATGCGCTCCCCTGCAATTCCTTGAACGTAAAGCAAGATTCGTTGGAAGGATTGTCGACATTTCCTTGCTCCCTCTCCGCATCATTTGGACCTCATTACTCTCTCTCTCTCTCTCTTTCTCTCTCTCGAACAATTTTTAACCCAAAGGGTGAGTTAAAACCTCAGAGTCTCGTGGAAGCAAGCACACTCCCATGTCAACCCATCTCCACCATTTCCTAAGCTAGAGTCTAGCTCATTCAAGCTGTCATTTTTGAGCTTCCACATATAGCTCTCTCTCTCTCTCTCTCTCTCTGTACACTCAAGCTTCTTCTTCTTCTTCTTCTTCATCTCTCTCTGGCTTCACCGTTCCATATCTCTCCCTCAGCCCCATGCACGCTCTCTCCTGCCACCTCCCTTTCTCTCTCCCCCACCATGAAGCTCCCAAGACCCCCACACATACATAAGGCCATTCTGTGCCTCTCCCTCCTCTTCCTCTTCCTCTTCCTCTTCTTCCATGGTTGGTGCAATTTTTTCTCCCACTGTAGCGATAGCGCCCGACTCGACAACCAATTGAGCTGGAGCAACAGGAGAGCGCTGGCCAGCAAGTACGATTTCACGCCGTACCTCCACCACCGCCCCCGTCAACGGCATCACCGCCATCGTCGTCATCAGAGAGGGCACGCACCTGCGGTGCCAGGGCCGCCCGACCCACTTTATGGGTCGGACAAGCGCCTCGTCCCGACCGGTCCAAACCCATTGCACCATTGAGAGAGGTTCTTCCATATGTACTATTCAAATGTTGTTGTAATCGATTCTAGTCATCTTTGTTCATTCTTGGCCAAAGAAATTCTATGAAAGAAAAGCATATGTGCAGCAAACCCTTATTTTTTTTAGCTCTTTTTTTTTTATGTTTCTTTGCAAAAAAATTTCCCCTTCACGATGACTAGAAGGTGAGTATGGAGATGACCCTCGATTTTGATCCATGGTGTTGTCAAAATATTAGAAATATCTGCTTCAATATCATAATAGCTATCTTCATTTCTTGATGGCCATCATCTAGCACGTCTTGATTTTCTTTTACCTACTTATCAGCTCCGGTTCCTGCAACTCCTCACTGATTCATTTGCGCACTACATGCATCTCCAAGATCATTCTGAGAATACTTTATTCAAATAATAACTCTATGCCAAAGAAGATGACAGATGTCTTGCATTAAAAAACAAAACTATGTACGTGGTTGAGAGGGCACGGCATTTCAAGAGATGCGGAAATATAGAAACGAAGCTGAATGGTGGTGATCTCACAGAAGCTCCGGAGAGGAACTTTCCCATGTTGCCAAGCCTAAAAAAATGGGTTGACTTTGCTTTTGTTGCGGCCAATCGAAGTGCTGTATTGCTGAGGAACTTCTGAAGGAAAACCACCCATTTGATAATATATATTTTTATACTTTTTGCTTCACCTTTCAACTAGCATTGGATCCTACGATCCTCCCGAGGCGTTTTCAAAACCAAACCATGGCGTTTGTTATACTGATAATCCCCAGCTTCACATCATTTCAACATCAAAGTTGGTGTTAGTGATCTGATAATGTCAAACTACTGCTGTTCTTAAGCAGATTTTCATGTCGATTGTGAATCGAAGTGATGTGTTACTGGGGGTCTCTTTGGGGCAACGCTTGATTGAGTCTTTCAAAGGGGAAGTTCATCTTCATGGTTGAAATTCAGATATCTGCACTGTTATGGTTCTTGACTTTCACTGCCTCATTATTGGAGCGACTGTGGGTTAGATTACCAGTTTTACTCCCAAAACGTTAGTGGCGACACCACTATGGACACCACTTTTGGATCATTCCCTCCTTTAGATAGAATGATTGCCGGAAGATTCCATGAAGAAAATATAGAGATGGAAGAGATTCTAAAATTTAATTTGGCTCGATATAACTTTTCCTGTTCAAGAAAGTATTCCATGTCGTTTAAGAACACTGCCAAATGCTACATCTTGTGTTTTTGGTACCATCTTGCATCAAGCTGCATTTTTCGATTTGGGTGGGATAGTTTTTCGAAAAAAATAGCTGTGAAATGCTAAAATAATAATAGACCCAATTATCGAGCGGGCATCTCGACGGTTTTCCCTCTTTTAAGCCGGATTGACCCAAAGGGCAAAATGAGCGGGTCAGGGCAAGCCATTCTATTATTAGACCAGTCTATGTCCGAGTTTGTCCAAATCCGAAGAACCTTATATACAAAACTTAAAGGGAAAATTTCATTTTACCCCCCTTAACTTTCGGGTTTGGTGCATGTTGAACCTCGAGTTTAAAAAAAAAATCGTTTTACTCCCTTAAACTTGCCTTTCTATACTCATTAAAAAAGGACATTTGAGGCAAAATCAACGAAAAAAGTTGCACTTTACCCCTTGAAAAGCATATACATGCAAAATCAGTCACTGACTATGCTTGGATAAGGATCTTTTTGGATCTAGTCAGGCCCCGATCCGCAGGAAAAGTACCAAAAAAGTCCTAAACCTTTTGCATTAGTACCAATTTAGTCCAAAACTTTTTTTTAAGCCAATTCAATCCTAAACCTTTTGCATTAGTGCCAATTTAGTCCTAAACCTTTTTTTGGTGCTAATGAAGTCTTAAACCTTTTAAATTGCTACCAATTCAGTCCTAAACCTTTTGTTTTTGTGCCGATTTAGTCCTTCCGATCAATTTTGACTGGAATTTGCCGACGTTGACTCCTGCCGGTTGGTGGCTAGTCACCAGCGCCAACGTAGATAACTTTAATAATATTTTAATATTTTTTTTTCTTTTTTTTCTTTTTTTCTCACTTGTTTTTGTCCCCCCTTCCTCTGGTTGTCGCCGGTCCGGCGACCAGCCAGAGGCCAGAGGCTGGTGAGCTCGACCTCGCTGGCCACTGGCAAGGGTGGTGGCCTCGCCCGGCGAGGGCAAGCCTCACCTTGGTCGGGCGAGGCTCGACCTCGCTAGATCTGATGAGGTTGGGCCTCGCCCGACCATAACAAGGCTCGAGCCCTTGCCGCGGCCTCTGGCGAGGGCTCGAGCCTCACCTGACCAAGGCGAGGCTTGCCCTGGCTGGGCGAGGCCGCCGCCCTCACCAGTGGCCAGTGAGGTCGAGCTCGCCGGCCAGAGGAAGGAGGGGGAGGACAAAAAAAAAAGTGAAAAAAAGGAAAAAAAAATTAAAATATTATTAAAGTTGTCCACGCCAATGCCGATGACTAGCCACCGGCCAGTAGGCGTCCACGTTGGCAAATTCCTATCAAAATTAACCGGAAGAACTAAATTAGCACAAAAACAAATGGTTTAGGAGTGAATTGGCACCAATTTAAAAGGTTTAGGACTTAATTGGCACAAAAAAAAGATTTAGGACTAAATTAGAATCAATGCAAAAGGTTTAGGACTGAATTGGCACCAAAAAAAAGTTTAGGACTAAATTTGCACTAATACAAAAGGTTTAGGACTTTTTTGGCACTTTTCCCCCCGATCCGCTCCTTGGCCGATCTACTATGGAGGTGATGCAATTCATTGAACGCTTCGAACAAGCGGTAGCTACCCATTTTGACAGGTATAGCCTAAGCACCCAGAAAGCACACTCGTTGTTATAACCCCCAGGCATTCAAAATACCAATGACGCACCATCAAAGCAGAGCTCAAACTGTATGCACTGGAGTCGAAATTTGAGACGTTTCAGCCAGTGAAGATCCCAACTGACAGTTGAGTCTAATCATTATTCACTGAATTAGCTGATCTCTTACCCAGATTAGCTTTACTGCAAGTAATTCCAGAGCAGAACATCCAGTTAATCACGAAGAAAGAGGACTGTTTTTGCATCTGCAAATCTTGAAGCATAGATCCAAAAACATGTGGAAGTGGAAACAATATAGGCTTCACCGATCTTCTGCGGGCGTGGGCCGGTAGTTCGACCTAGTTGGGCAGGCTTCTTACTTGGGCTTGTGGCCCAATACTAAACTTTTTGGGTCTACTGATATTTTAGGTAGCGTCAAAATGTGTCATAAACCAATTTCTTAATCTATAAAATAATAGGCCAAAAGAGAAAAATAAAAAAAGGAGGGAAGGAAAATGAAAAACATTTGTATCAGGAGCAGATAATGATTCGTGACGTAGTTTACCCCCCGAAGAGAGAATTCCCAGATAGAGAAGTTAATGAAAAGGCCACTTTCATTCATCACACAGAAGTCATTATCCACGAGAGGAAGCAATGCGAATCTGGCCCTTTTTGGCCTTTCGAACGTTCACGCAAAGGCCGCTTTCATGCATTGGTAAGGAGCGAGCGTGCGAGCGTGCGATGGATGCAAGACTCAGTCCGACATAATTGTATACATCATCGTCCGTGATCATCTCATTTTAACAATAATGATAATAATTGGTTTATTGAGGTCCGAATGCTCTCAGGATCAACAGCTGACTTCTCATACGTTCCAAAGGAAACTTTTAAATAATCTTTGGCAAAGGGCAGGAAGCACGGCTTGTATAAATTGACCTCCCTCGAAACCGAAAGGTTCTATAGGCGCTGTGAATAAACCTGTCAAAATACCCATAAATAATAAGCTGAGTTGTTATATAGGTTAGTTATATTCGATAAATGGATCATAAATGGATTAAAACATAATATGAATGTTAAATGGATCAAAAATGGATTTACGACTTACTTAGACCCAACTGACTTTTTTTCATTTTCTCTCGTCTTCTCTCAATTTCATGCTTACTCACTCCAATTCTCACCTCAGTTTGGATATGGGTTTTTCTAGATTATGTTAAATATGAAAGTATTTTAGCAATATGGGCCAGATCAGGTATGGGTTACTAGATTTGTATTATATGAAAATAGATTAAAACGGGTTAAATGGATCTATTTGGGTCGGATCATTTTCGACTGGACTTACCTGTTTGACTGGTTTAGCTCTAAAGTACGATATTAACCGTCAAATGTTAAGCGGCATCAGCTCAAAAGGATGAGAAGAAAAGACGGAGAAATCCGTGATTATTATGTGTGATGGTTAATTTGAATGGACGGAAACGCAGTATCTAGGCTTAAAATGTGTTCAACCGGTGTTGGAGAAGCTTCTCGTTCCAAAACAACCCTCAGTGCTCAAACTCAATCTGGAAACCTAATTCCACTCACCACGCGTGCGAACAACCAGGTTCATTGTATTAATGTGATGATTAAGTGCGATCCTATAGGTAAATCACCAACCACAAACCCAATGACGAAATTTTTATGTTTTTATTTTAATTTTTTCCAACATTGAACTTGGAGCAGGAATGGAAAGGCAAAAAGAGTTCAATTTAACATCATTGCGCCACTTTTGATGGCTTCGGGCTTAATCCCTATGCCATTCATGCACAGCCGACTCCAATGACCCACTTATGGTCAGAAACTCCCATGATTATGCAAGTCAACTAATGCATGATTATTACAATTTCATTTTAAACGAGGAAACTCACGTCGAGTCGATAAATCTCGATCTAGTGAAATATCTCGCTAATTATGTGGAGCGGTTTCATATTTCTCGAGGCCATATTAGGAAAACTTATCCAAAAAATCACAAATCTATTGTACTATGGCCAATTTAGTCATAAACAATTTAATGTAGTCTTTCCGATTAATTTTGATCGGAAATCAATGACGTGGATGCCGAATGTCCTACTTGACATGGCCGGTGTTGATGTAGACAATTATTGGAGTTTTTTTTTTCCTTTTCATTTTTCATCTTTCTTTTCCTTTTTCTGGTCCTCGCCAACCACAGGCGAAAAGGAAAAAACAAGGGAAAAAGAAAAGAAAATAAAAGAAAGATTAGAAGGATAAATAAATTAGAAAAATTAAAAATATTGTTCACGTAGGACAGGCGGCGTTCACATTAACAATTTCTAGTTAAAATTGACGGAAATGATTATATTGGCAAATCATCATGATTTATAGGATTGAAATAGCACAATTGAAAGAATTAAGACCGAATTAGTTGCTGCACGATAGGTTTATGACTTTTTGGACAATTATCCCGGTCATAGTATGTATGGAAAATCGAACACGTGCCATGTGTCCTCATGTGGGCGCGTTTCTTAAACCGGTAGTCCTTTGTCTCGAGACAATAAATCGAGAAGGATCTAAGGTGTTATGTAATCACATTCAGAGTCCTCTCTTGTCTTGTGCAGCTATACATATACATTCAATCCACAATCGTGTGAGACAAGAACATATACTATAATCATATTACTTTACAAGACAACTGATTATCAAGGTATATTTTAATTAGAGATTACTGACAATGGTAACCAAACAAGCCCTATTGATCATTTGATTAGGCCACGCAGCATTAGAGAATTGGAAGGTGGCCTACCACTTGCGATTAGGGTTTAGAGAGATTGCAACGTATAGAGCGGTGATTGTCTTGGTACGACCCCACCAATTTCTTGATGACCGGTTTGCTCAAGGCCCTTCAAATTTCTCTAAAAGTCATATCCAACTTTACTAAATCGGGCACGAAATGTATAATTATGGGTCGTAATGATATCGATTTCTCTTGATTAGGGTATTTTAGTTGTATAATCATGGATTGGTATTGCTCATATTGATTTGGAGTCAACCCCTTATGAAGAAACAATTAGCCAACCACGTATGGAAAAAAGACTATGCAGTGTGAGACCCTTCACCATTAGGAAAACCCACAGCAGTCTGGTTTGAACCTTGTCAAACCCTAATTGATTAGAAATGGGACTTCAAAGTTGAGTATTGTTGATTACCTTCATTAGAATAATTATGTACTTGGAAAATTTTTGGGAAAACTAGCAGGCTCCCACAGCTTCCCAAGAGAGAGGAGATTTGGGTTTTTCTTTTCTTTTCTTTTTAATTCGGGGGTATTGGCATTTAGACCCGGCAATTTGGAGACTTGCGAAAAAACACGCGAGTCCCCCGAATCGAGTAAGTCTGGACCTTTGACTTGTGTGGGTTGCTTCGGCTCGATACAGTTTGCATGCAATTTGTGTGAACTGAATAGGCGACCTCCAGTTCCTAAGCTGAAAATCCTTGGACACCCCCAACCAATCGCGTTAATCTTGGACCTCTGAAGGAAGTTTTTGTTTTCTTATCACCCTTGACCAATAATTTAACGGTTATCCTGCAAAAATTGAATATAGTAATTCTACGTGTATAAAGATTATTATGCAAAGTAATTTGGCAAATTTCAAAAAGCGCACTTAAATAAATCGATCATAAGTTTCTCAACATTAATTTGTAAATCCATCTTTGTAAAATAGTTTTGACAGATCCATTGATAGTCAAATTGATAACGCGGAGGCCAAAAAAGGGCAGGCGACGCTACTGACCAATGCGAAGGGAAAATCTTATCCTAATCATTCTTTAACCCTGTCATATTGACAATCAAATGATGTTTAAACTAATGCCAAAATTAACAAATGGGCCACTCCACCTCCTAATATAAGATGTAGTAGCCCCATCATATTGAACCTAGCTAATCATGAAATTACTAATTAAGTTGTTAATCATGAATAGAACTTGGCACGAGACTAGGTCATCAGTCAAGTTAATCATATGTATTATTACCTAATCCTAAATTATTTTAACCTTGTGAGAACAATTAAAATTAGCTTCTTGCTTATAGACAAGACTAAGGGCAGTTAGCTTCTTTTCTTTTGTTTCTTGTTTCACTTCGCTAGACCAAGCACCATACCATTTTATATTCTATGCACTATAATTTAAAGAGAATTTACTTAGAAAAAAATAACATTGTTAAGTTGCGCTAATTCCCTAAAAAAACCCTAACTTTGGGTCCAATCTCAATTCCCTCTCGAACTTCTTTTTTTATCTAAAAATATTCCCCAATTTTCACTCTAATCCTATATCTGTCCATCTGTTCAAAAAGTACCACTGATTTCTTTAAGATCACCAACATTGGAAGGCTGCATTTTTTTTTTTTCATATGAATGTGATGTTGTTGATGAAGATACGGGTTTTGATAATGAACTTCTAACTGGCCTTAATATTGATAATTTTGAAAAAACTTGTGGCAAATTTTGAATGCGTAGGCGGATAGGGACTAGAGTGAAAGCTAAGGGTTTCTTTCAGACAAAAAAATAAAATTCTAGATAGAATTGGGATTTGACTTGAAATTTGAATCAAGTTAATTTGAATGCGCAAGCGGATTTTAATTTGAACAAAAGGGACGAACCGAAGACTTTCGAGTAAGACGAGACTATCTTGATGACCCTCGAGAATCGTTTTTTTTTTTCGGGTAATAATAAAGTCGTATGATGCGATCATTATTGTGATAAATCAGAAAGTTTTCTGATCCTCAACAGAATGAGAACCGTGGCCTTTTTTTTCCATTTCATATATTTTCATTACCTCGATTTGAAAGAAATTTTCCGTGGTTATTGATGATTCCAAGGGGCAAAGACTTGGTCGTGGAGTAGTGGACCCATTTGAAACGAGAAGCACACAAATTGTGCAGCTTGGGAAGTTGGCCAAGTTTTGGTCCGCAAACATTAAAAGATGCAAGGAAAGATCGGAACGCACCCACGCATGCCCACTACCTGGAAGAAAAGGCAAATGCTTCGAGGTTGACTTGCGATGTCGACCTCATCCATCCTCTCCGTTGACTCGACCACCACTCCCCTCCAAGTTCGTGCCTAAATATCGCCAACCTCAGTGCTAGGCCAAATTATACAATGCCCCCCCAAGTTTTTAGGGTTATTCGAAAACCGTCTCCCGGCATTTTGATTTTCGCAATTTGCTCCCCTCGAGCTTCAGAAATCGGTCGCAACGTGTCTCTCGGCGTTGACTCCGACCGCGCGAAAGAAGTGATTGATTATGGAGGGTAAATTCGTCATATATGTATAAACGTATAAAAAAATAGAAGAATAATCCATGAAAAGATCGCGCGTGAGGTCATGTGACTAAAATCCCAAGGAGAATTGACCGTAGTCAACACGCATATGGATATATATATTTTTTGGTAAGGCACATGGATATATAGTTTCGATCTATATATTTGTACAATCGATGTTGTGTTTTTTTTTTTTACTCGCATACAGAGGATATGTGATCGTTTTGCCTTTTGTGTCTAATCATGTGGAGTCACATTGTTATATATGTGAGAAAAATTTGGCTGGAGGTCAATACTTGGGGGGCACATTGCCACCGACTTCAAAAAGCCGGGGGTCAAATTGCAAAAATAAATAATTCAGGGGGCAATTTGCCACAATCTTAAAAAAATCGTGTAATCCATATCGTTTTTTTTCCCCTTACATGCAGATGATATGTGACCATTTTGCCGTCTATAACTGATCGTGTGCAGTCACATGATCATATACGTGAGAAAAAATCTGGCTGGAGCCAATACCGTGGGGCAAATTGCCGCCAGCTTCAAAAGGCCGGGGTAAAATTGCAAAAATCCGAAAAGTCAAGGGGCGAGTTGCCACGGTCTAAAAAGTCTCGGGCACAAAATGTAATTCTCCCCTCGGTAGTGCGATAGCGCGTGGAATTCCACTATTTATCTGGTGCTTCGCTGCCGTGTGCTCTTGAACTTAACCTATCCAATCAGACTGCCACGCCGACTTCCACCGTATATTTTAACGTTTCAATCCTCAGTGTGATCGAAGTGGCAACTGAAATTTTCCATTGGCTTCTGACTTAAATGGCCATTCTGAAAGCACTGACCAAGGTATTTAAGGACAGTTAGAACATTTATTGAGACAAACCTTGAAGGGAAAATGCACACATTGCAGGTAAATGAACCTTAATAAGTGCTCTAAGCAGGGAAGATCGGTTTCCGGAGGAGACCAGCAGTTCGGTCCCGCCCAGAAATCAAGAACCGGACCGACCGATCTGGTCCGGTTATCGGGTGGGCCAATGAAACCGGCGTCATATTTAGTTTTTATTTATTTATTTATTGTTGATATATAAGATTAAATTTAATTGATGCGTTTCTACAATCAATGAGTTATGAGTAGCATAGTAGGTTTCATAGAGAATTTTTCGATTTGTGGTAGAATTTGGTTGGAATGAGCCACTATTGCTGTGTTTTGATTCGTTCGTGTTAGCTTGCTCTCGTGCATAACGTAGTCGCTCCAGTCTTAAAGGACTTTCCTTTGTGAAATGAGAGATAAATTAAGGTTTTTTCTTCAGATTTTTAAGAAATAAAATAAAAATCGATCCGGTCTGAGTGGAACCAAACCGAAATTCATCGGTTCTAATTTTATGGAACTGGGAACGACCCAGAATTGGTCGGTCCAGTTCGGTCCGAGCGGTTTCTTTTGCTCACCCCTAGCTCTAAGAGAATTATTATATTTTTATTTATTTATTATTTATGATTGGGAACATTTTTAGTCCTGATGATTAATCGAAGAGTCATCATTAATGCAAGGAATGGCCTAATTGTTAGCCTACGGACTGACGAGGTAAAAGAGCCAATTCTACCCTAAGTTCATTCCGCGCGTACGGCCCCCTGCCCATCAAATTTCACGTGCCATTCCTATTTCGACTTGCATGCGAGATGCGGCGTTACAATAGTCAGCATCACTTATCAACTAAACCTTTAGGTTGAACTCTCTAAGCTTCAAAATAATTAATTATTAACCCATCCCTTCATCTAACAACCTAAATTTTCATAACAGCCGATAATAATCCCATACAATCTCATAGCAAAACTCTGTTTATTTCACAGAAAATAATCGATTTGAAGAATATTTTTCCAAATATGATCGCTTTTCAAACCGTCCTCATAAAGGAAATTTAATGCAAAAGCACAGTTGAAGTAGGCGGTTGGGACGAAGATTTTGGAACTCTACACCAGATTCAGAGTCAACACGCACCGAGAAAAACCGCATCCTATGGTCGTGTCGTTTTTCCATAGCGTTGTTCGGTATGCGTTCGTACATTAACTCATTGCCCTAGGCACTAGGGGCTTTGGAAAAATCAAATTCATCTCATTTTTTTTTTCCAGCCTTATAATTATTCTATTTTCCTGCAATTAAATTATCCGCGAAATCTCCACAAATTAGTCCGAGAAAATCCCACGGGAAGACGTAGTCAAACGAAAGCCACCGGCTATCACCGGTGACCTGCACCCCTCTCTCTCTGCCTCACCTGTATATAAGACTCCTCCGTTCGAAACCTCTAATAAGCTTTTCCAAGGCGCATACACAAAGCCACGTCCACACCATTTCCTAGCTTCGATCGTCGTATTCCTCCGGTCCCGGAAATGGTTCAAGCTCGGGAGGCGGTGCCGCCGCCGGAGACGGACTCCGGCGCCTCCCATCACAGGCGGCCCGCCCTCGGCCTCGCCGTCTCCGTCCCGGCCCTCGTGTCGTCATGGGCGAAGAAGGCCGGCGAAGTCTCGAAGAAGCTCGTGCCCCACCACAAGCGCGACCGGTGCAAGTTCACGCCGAGATCATCGTCGCCGGCCGCGGCGGTGCCGAGCTCGCCGCTGATGCGCCCGAAGAAGCTGCTCTCGAGCATAAGCAACAAGGCGATCGCGTTCGTGCACAGGACCAGGAAGGGCTCGGCCCACGGGGAGGACTCCGAGGCGGACTCCGAGGAGTTCGGCTTCGGGGACGGCGGGGTGTGGCAGCGGAGCATCCTGATGGGGGACAAGTGCCAGCCCCTGGACTTCTCCGGGGTGATCTACTACGACGAGAGCGGGAAGAAGGTCGACCAGCTGCCCCTCCGGTCGCCCCGCGCCAGCCCCTTGCCCGGGTACCTCGCCCGCGCCCGCCCGGAGGAGGGCCGGGTCAGCAAATTCGACTTCGGCGGGCTAGGGAAGTAACCCAGAAGAAAACTCCACGGCAGCACCATACCAGCGTGTGATCCCCTGTCAAGGGCTGTGTTCCAGTGTAACTTCTTCTTCTTCTTCGTTTTCGTGTTTGGAGCGTGGTCGTCGTCTGGTGTTTTGCCCCTGTGATTTGACGAGAGGTTTTGAGGGAATTTGTCTGTACAAAAACGTTTCAGACAGGAATTGGTTTTAGTTCCATGATGTTAAGTCTTAATCTCTGTCGTGAACTAGAATTCACATATCATTTCAACTGGTTAAACCGTCTGATCTTTACCGCGTCGTCGAAACCTCGAGAGCGTTCGGAAGGAACTTTTGCTTCTGATTGGCAGAGGAAAAGACGACAGAAGTTGCTCGGCCTTCTGTTTGTTTTTTGTTCGCCAGATGCGAGAGAGAGAGACAGATGAAGGTCTGGTGAGACTGATTCCAGGCGCAGCCAAGATTGAAATAGTCGTGTATCATCAGGGTCATAGACTTTTTAGCTTGCATTACTAGGTTCCACACCCACAAGAATACTCTATTCAGTAGTCGTTCACCTGCGACGGTTCATGTCGTGTTAAGGCTGGATATCTCGAGACGGTCCTTCCGTTCACGAAATATCAAGAAAAGTTATAAACTTATTGTATTGATAGCAATTTATTCATGGGCTTTTTAATTGGACCAATTTAATTCTAAATTCTTTTTACTTTTTGTCGATTGAATCCATCCGGCCAATTTAGGTCGGAAATTGATCCCATTGAAATGTTTATGATCAATTTGGTTCGATTGAAAGATTTAAAATTAAATTGGTCTAATTGCAATAGGTTTATGACTTTTTCGGTATTTCTTTTTGTTAACGAATTACAAAGAAGATTCGTGTCATGGTAAGGTCGAATAACTAGAGATGACCCTTATAGAAACGATTCCTATATGTTGACTCAAATTGATAAGTTTTTCATCGTAAGTTTTATTAATTACGACATTCCATGATGACATGAGTAGAGATACGAATTGCAAAGATGATCATGATACAAAGAGCACAAATTGCCAACTATTTTGTTAGATGTCCCAACAAAGCTAAGGCATCTTAGGTTCACATTCAAATTTAATCCCGTCATTTAATGACGGCAATTTTCTCAAAAGCTTCAGTAATTTCCAACGAGATGGTAATTTTTGGAATGCCATAGTAGATTATAGTAGGAAAGCAATAATTTTTCGATAACATATGATGATTTCCAAATGCATTTGCGACCTTTAACAATTGATGATAGCTTTATAATGTTGGTTACCTCCTAACAAGTGATGATAATGTTTTATATGCATAAGTGATTTCGTGTTTCGTAAAAAAAATCAACAATTTGAAAAAAAAAATCGGTGACGTGGCCGCCCCCAACAAACAAACGGTTCAGATTGCACGCGAGAAGATCAACGATGACGATTCATGTGAACGGTTGGAGTGACTTTTGACCTGTTATATTTTCAAAGGCCCACAACTTCCTTCCGCGATCCAACGGATGCCGCACCATAGACGATCTCGGCCGAAGAACAACAAAGGCTTATGGACCGTTATTAGATAGATTTGAGTTATTATATGTATTAATTATATTCAATAATATATAAGTCATAAATAAATTTAAAATTATAAAGCCCAAAATAAGACGAATATTTAATAAATTCACAATTTATTTAGACTTAACTCACATGTATGTCTTTCTCTCGCTGTCACTCAATTTCGTAATTGAGCTTTGATATGAATTTTTTAAAATTAAATTAAATATGAAAGTAATTTAGCAGTATATGTCGAATTGGATATAAATTTGGTGTATGGATTAGGAATTGGATAGGATATATGCCATTAGATTTGTATTGTATAAAAATAGATAAAAAAAACGAGCTAAATGGATTAATTTGGACGGGTACATTTTCGGGACTTGACCCCCCAATTTGACCGCTGCCGATTCTACGTTCAATTAGTAAAAACGGCAAGTCTTAAGCAAGCAATTGATCAGCAGAACGAGAGAACGTGTGCATATATCATCAGAGACTTCAAAATTTGCATGCCAAAATTAAGAACGACCCCAGTTTTGCATTCTTCTACCCTCGCCCCGTCAAAAACGACAACGACCCAGAAACATTCCCGGCGATTCTCTTCTTCCTGCCGAGCCACGCGTGCATTTCACGTAATCGCCATGGAAATCGTTCGTTCAAGCTCGAACAGCGAGTAAACAGCGGTCGCAAAACGCTTCAGCGTTCCGCGACTCCAACAAGAAGACCAGCTTTTCAGCTTCTAGAGCGGTAAAACTAAGACGGCTCGTGGGGACTCGCCGACACCATGTCTGACCGCGGGAAAACTCAGAACTCGAGTCAAGGTTCAAGAAAAAGGGCTTGTTCTTCAATGTTGATCCTTGGCCCCTACATGGCCCCTGCACGTCGGTGGACTTCGACTTTTTGGGAGTTGACTCGACGAAGCTCATTGGAGCAGAGTCAACAAAAGGAGGTCGGAGTCCACTCCGGGACACAGCCAAGGAGTAGGCATCAGACGGAACAAAAAAAGACTGCTCTGTTCACATTCTCAATTGTCAAACACACTTGCTGTTTTTTTCTTACAAGAACAAGGACAGGTCGATGTGATGTCCTTTGTCTGCGTTGCTTTCGCGTTTCTTCATTTTCCACAGGCGCAAACACAGCCGCGGGCAGAAAGGAACTCTTGAACAGCAGCGAAAGAGAAAGCAGCCCCAGGAACCGTGTGCGTGCGCGCGACGAGAAGCAAAAGCAAATGACTATAGGAACACCTCACCTTTCGACCTGTACTTTGCAAAAGCCTCCCCGGCATAGTCCTTGACATGAACAGTCCTGGCATTGGCTCCCCGACCCACGCCCGACAGGTCGGACCCCGTGAAGTACTTGTACAGCCACGACACGCCGGCCAGCGCGATGACCCCGAACCCGCACGCGGACAGCACGGCGGCGACCGCCACGAACAGGACGGCGGCGATCGGGACCCACACGGGGCTCGAGACGATGACCAGCGGCGCCAGGAGGATCAGGCCCACGACGGCGGCGGTGATGGTGAGGCCGATCAGGAGGAGCAACACGGCGTCGGCGACGACGACCACGACGAGGGAGAGGAACCCGAGGAGGTGGGCCGAGCCGGGCGCCGCGTGCTCGTGCAGCTTGTGGAAGACGGAAGCGCCGTGAGGGGCGGAGGGCCTGGGAGGTACCACCTGGAGGTCGGCCATCGTTGAGGATCGAGAGAGCTTGGCTTCAAAGAAGGAGATGAGAGCAGGGGAGCGGAGGGAAGGGAGGCAGGGGAAACAGAGTGCTCTTTTTTTTTTTTTTTTTTTTTTTTTTTCCTAAGTGTTAGGCGACTGTGGCGGACGCGGGCTGACACGTGTGGAGGAGGTGCTCCGGCCGGCGGAGGCGTGTGAGTTGACACGTGCGGGAACTGTGGAGCACGTAGGGGGTTGATGCTGAATTGCTGATGCCCGCCTGCAACGAGGGAATTTTCTCCTGTTTTTTTGGCCACAAATTTAATTGAGGGGATTAAAGAAGATTGTTTGTTATTCATGCATGATGAATTATTATTAATCTGCAATTAAATTTTCCTAAAAGTATTTTTTCGAGCTTGTCATATTATTTTGTGTAGAACAAAGATTTAGAAGTTTGGAGAAATTAAGTAAAGGGCATTTTTGTCATTTATTTATTTTTTTCAATGAATTTTTTTCCATTTTTTTCTGGTTTTTTTTTATTTCTTCTTCAATGGTGGCGGCCACCGGCAATGTTCGAAGAGGACTAGATGAGGGTCGCCCTCACCAGCCACAAGCGAAGGAATGTCTCGCCTGGGTGAGGCCGCCCTTAAAAGCCATAGGTGGGTGGGGTAGCCTTGCCCAGATCTGGCGCTTGAAAGAAAAAATAAAGAGATGAAAAAGAGAAAAAATAATTTAAAATTAAATTTATCTTTGGAAGAAAATGCCCTCGATTGGCTAGGGCATATTTAGCTGGCCGGCGACCGGCGAGGTCAAGCCCTTTTGAAACTGACATAACCACTTCAGGCTCTTATTTGAGGCTGACATGGTCATTTCAGCTCTTATTTGACAAAAGATCAATTTCAAGCCCTCATTTAAAATTTTCCTTAGGAAAGAAGAGCCCTAAAATTACGGAAATTATACCGTGTGGTGTACAAAAGTAGAATAAAACCGTCAATGCAACAGCATCGCCCTTGTAGAGTTTTTTTGTACCTTATTTTGCGATAAAGAGAAAAAAATTCCAACCCCTACCCTATATGAAAGGATTCGAATTGCACAGACTTTTAAGAGCCGATCGCAATTAAACACATTCGAGACGTAAATCAGAAATAAGTCGAACAGCACAATCCACATCTCAATGCTAATCATGGATCGTTCTGTTTTTTGCGAGAATATCATCTCGTATTAGATAGGAAAAATCAAGTATCTAATTTGGATAATCGTGAAGAGAATCGAAGGCGTTTAGAGAGAGAGAGAGTACCGAGTTGGAATTGTGGAGCGAGAGCTACAAAGAAGCGCAATGCACAACAGATGAGACGATGGGACGCTTCTGTCGAGAACCTCAATGCCGTCCGAGACCTGCGGAAGCAATCGGATCGCCGGGAGCAAGAGGGAAAATATTCGCGCCATATGAAACGACGTCGTGAAGAAGCACGGTTTGGATTATAAATAAGCGGATGGCCCGTGGGCCGTGGCTCTAGTTCCAAGCGGCCCATTCCCGATCCCGTTTGGGACGAAGCGATACTAGAAGGCCCAATAGGGCCCATATCATGTATATGGAACGCTTGGGTAGTGTTTTTTTTTTCTCTTTTTTTAACAGATGGAATTAAGTGTTTATTTGGACTTAAAAATAAAAGTAATAAGTGCTTTTTTCACATCAAAATTTAAAAGATTATTCAAATTTCAAAAAATTATGTGTAATTTTTTTTTTGATAACCCAGAGAACTCTCGCACGGCCGACAGCCGGGGAGTAAACCCTGGGGGCGACACGTGCTAGCCACCACACACGTGCCACCGGTTAAGTCACCCTGCGGCGCCCGGGATTCGAACATTCAAGCTTTTGCAAGAGGAAGGGTGCGCGCTCTAGCAGCGCCATCCAGGCGGGTGGTAAAAATTATGTATAATTCATATGTGCGTTTACAAAAAAATGTGAGCTATAAAATTTAGCTTAAGTAAAAAAATAAAAAGTAAAAGTAATTCCACACGGAAGCTAAATTAAACTATAATCAGCTCATATTGCAACATTATGGCTAGAAAGTTTCATTGTCATGATCAGATCAATGCGCTGTCAATCGAAATACATACCAAGAGCAAAATCTTGGTATGAGTAGCAGTACGAAGATGAAGATGATGAAGGCAGAAACATGGCAAGGCGAGCTAGCTTCGATCTGGTTCATCTGCCCGTGTCGCGCCTCCGGCGATCGAGCTGCCCCGATCTTGCTGACCACTCGCTTGTTTGTCGCGTTTTGTTGTAATTCATTCGCGCTCTGATGACTTGAACCGGTCGCCTCCGATGCGGTCACATCCTGATGCTTTCGCACCTGTTCTTTTGCTGTAACCTTTACTGCATTGTCCCTCGATTCTGTAGTAAGCATCCGACTCGAGCTCCTGTGATGTGTTTTGTGGCTACATGGTTCCATTTCGACCGGTGCTAATGTATCTTCGAACGCCGGTTCTGGATTCCTAACGCTAACACAGTCATTGAAAGATACTCTCCTCAGGCGGGAGCGAATCTCCGGGCTCGGGGACTCTGCAAGATCCTTCTTGCTGTTCTTCCTAGAAGCGTCAATACTGTAATTCCAATAACTACTGGTCCTCGATTTCGAAAGTCCCTCGGTGACCATCGACATTGAAAATCTGCGGATTAATCCCGTCTTTCCCCAAAAACTTTTGCCAGGAGACATCTCTGGTGATGGATCCACTGCTATAATGTCCCTCTTACTCTTGTTCCACCTCTTTATCTTAGTGATCAGGCTAGAACTCTCGCTTTTGCTTATGCTGCTTTGGCTACCTGAAGTGCTTTCGAGGGTTGAGCTTGTATCATCGATTTCGTGGCTCTCTGTGGAGGTCGGAGACGAATCGGTGCTGTCAGATGAGGCGCGACTGGTGGATTTGGGAGTACGGGGCGGGGTTCGGTAATCTTGGATTTCGAATCTCAAGCAACTGTTGAGCCACTTTTGGTACACTAGCTCTTCCACCCTGCTGAATCTCTGCTTCTGTAGCGTCTCTATCTGCTTCAGGAGCCCTTCGTTCACATGTTTCAGGGCATTCACCTCCTCTTTGACCCCGGCAATCACTTCGCTCTGCGAGACGATACAGCCGAAACCCGAAATTACACCGAGAATAATGTCGGACACAAAAGATAAAAATCGACTAATGTACGGCTTAAAATCCCAACAGAGTTCATAGATCACAAGTCAATGGTTGACACACATCATGTATTGTCATCGATCAGAAACATGTTGCTTGAATGTTTCCTCATGAAGGAGCCGGTTCGAAGACAGCATAGAAATGACAAGCTTTCCCATACCTCTGTGTTGGAAACGTATGCGGAAAACGTAAAACAGAACACCGGAAATTTACGTGGTTCGATCACGAAGTGATCTACGTCCACGGGCGAGGCACGACAAAATTCCACTATAATCAAAGAGAGAATACAAAATTTCAGAAGTCGAAAACAAAGACAAAACCCTCACGGCTCACGAAAACTCTCTGAAACAAATTCTCTCTGTTCTACAATGAGAAAACCTAGCCATGGTGTAAAATAGGGCTTCCGAAAATTTTCTCGGGGGCTACGCCCCCGAACCCCCCGCGCGTTGGTTCGCTTCCTCCGACTACCCGCAGCAAGCGAACAAATCTCAATTTCCTTTCCACTTTCGGGTCGCACAAAAAATATGTCGGGTCGGGTCATAAATCGGACCGAATAAATTCAAGACATATTTAACAAATCTCCACCTTGGCTTGAATTTCCCAAAACAAAGTAGTTAAGAAGCCAAACACATTCTCTTGGCATCCCTAAGCCTACGTGAGCTAACTCGATGTAGGAAACAAGGGATGCAACAAAAGAACATATCCACTTCAAAACACACAAATGTAGAATTGCCATTACCTCTCCACCAAAGCCCCAAAAGGGGCAAACTCAACCAAGCATGCCAATCAAGTTCAAGCAATGCTTAAACTTGTTGGCGGGAACTGGCTTAGTCAACATATCAGCAGGATTGTCAGCTGTACCAATTTTCTTCACCGTTATGTTTCTCTCTGCAACTGCCTTGCGAATAAAGTGATACCTGACATCAATGTGCTTAGTCCTCTCATGATATGCTTGATTTCTAATCAAGTATATAGCACTCTGATTATCACAAAAGACAACCGAATTGTCTTCCTGCTGTAGCCCAAGTTCCTGAACAAGATTCCTTAACCAAATAGCTTCTTTCACTGCTTCTGCTGCTGCCATATACTCTGCCTCTGTAGTAGACAAAGCAATTGTCGACTGTAAGGTTGATCTCCAGCTAATAGCTGAACCAGATAATGTGAAAAGATAGCCAGTCAAAGATCTCCTCTTATCAAGATCACCTGCAAAATCGGAATCCACAAATCCCACAATTGAGATACCGTTGGAACTGTTTCTATCAAACACTAGACCCAACTCTGCGGAGCCTCTAAGATACCTAAGTATCCATTTCACTGCCTGCCAATGAACCTTTCCAGGATGCGCCATATATCTACTAACCACACTAACTGCCTGCGCAATGTCTGGACGAGTGCATACCATAGCATACATAATGCTACCAACTGCACTGGAGTATGGGACACGAGACATCGCAGCCTCCTCAACCTCTGATTGAGGTGAATGTTGAGCTGAAAGTCTAAAATGAGATGCTAACGGTGTACTCACGGGCTTAGCGTTTTGCATGCCAAACCTCTCAAGTACCTTCTCAATATAACTCCTCTGCGAGAGATATAATTTTCCTACTTTCCTGTCCCTCTGAATCTCCATTCCTAAGATCTTCTTGGCAGGACCCAGATCTTTCATCTCGAACTCCTCATTGAGCCGTTTCTTCAAGATCAACACATCTGACATGTTCTTTGCAGCAATGAGCATGTCATCCACGTATAAGAGAAGATAGACAAAGGATCCATCTGAACCCTTCTTGAAGTAGACACAACTATCATAGTTGCTCCTCTGATAACCGCTCCCTATCATAAAGCTGTCGAATCTCTTATACCACTGTCTTGGTGACTGCTTCAGACCATACAAGGATTTCTTCAATTTACAAACATGATCTTCCTTGCCTTCTGCATAATAACCTTCAGGCTGGGCCATATAAATAGTTTCTTCAAGCTCGCCATGCAGAAAAGCAGTCTTCACGTCAAGTTGCTCAAGCTCTAAGTCAAATTGAGCAACAATAGCCAGCAACACACGAATGGAAGTGTGTTTTACCACAGGAGAGAAAATTTCAGCATAATCAATTCCCTCCTTCTGGTTGTAGCCTTTAGCTACGAGCCGAGCCTTGAATCTAGCATTTTCAACACCTGGAATTCCTTCCTTTTTCTTGAAGATCCATTTAGACCCGATAGCTCTTTTTCCCTTAGGCAACTGCACCAAGTCCCAAGTCTGGTTCTTGTGAAGTGATTCAAGTTCCTCAACCATAGCAACAGCCCATTTTTCTGATTCTTTGCAAGTAATAGCTTCTGTATAGGTAGAAGGTTCCTGAATACCCATATCTTCTGCTGTCGTGAGAGCATAAGCCACAAGATCAGAAAACCCATATTTTTGAGGAGGTCGGGTCTGTCTCCTTTCTCTGCCAGTAGCAATGGAGTATGGCTGCTCCACCTCATCTACAGCTTCCTCATTTGAACTTGAATCAACACCAGCATTTTGCTCGTTCAAAATATTCTGAGAGGTCTTTTCTGGAAGCTCCACCTGAACCTCCACCTCATTTATATCACTCTTATGTTTACCTGCAGACTCATCAGCAACTTTCCTTTGATCAAGCATATGCATTTCATTAAAAGTAACATCCCTACTAATAATGAACTTAGGTGAGTTAGGTTCCTGGCACCATAAACGATAACCTTTCACCCCATCAGCATATCCAACAAAAATGCATTTCTTTGCTCTAGGTTCTAGCTTACCATCCTTAACATGATAATAAGCAGGACATCCAAAAACCTTTAGATTAGAGTAATCACAAGGCTTACCTGACCACATCTCAAAAGGAGTCTTGCATTCAATTGCTGTTGAAGGAGAGCGATTAACCAAATAACAAGCCGTGTTAACAGCTTCAGCCCAGAAATCCTTTTCCATGCCAGCATTGGAGAGCATGCATCTTGCTCTCTCCAATAGAGTTCTGTTCATGCGTTCTGCCACTCCATTCTGCTGTGGAGTGTGCCTAACTGTACGGTGTCGAACAATACCTGCATCTGCACAGAATTCATTAAAATCGCCACCACAGAACTCAAGACCATTATCGGTCCTAAGATGCTTGATCTTCTTCCCTGTCTGATTCTCAACAAGAGCTTTCCACTTCTTGAAGGTTTCAAACACATCACTCTTTCTTTTCAGAAAATAAATCCAAACCTTCCTGGAATAATCGTCAATAAACGTCACAAAGTAAAGAGCACCACCCTTAGATGGAACCTGTGCTGGTCCCCATAAATCAGAATGGATATAGTCCAGTGTGCTCTTTGTCGAATGAGTCCCTGTACTGAATTTGACTCTGCATTGCTTGCCAAGAACACAGTGCTCACAGAAATCTAGTGAGGTCGTCTGCTCCCCACAAAGTAAACCACGTTTACTCAATACTGACATGCCACGCTCACTCATGTGGCCCAAACGCATGTGCCACAATTTGGTTCTATCATTGTCAGAAACTGAATTGCTTGTGCCAATTGAAGGACCCATAACTGTGCTACCCTGCAAGTGATACAAGTGATTCACCTTGCTTCCTTTCATCACAACCAGATTGCCTTTTGTAACTTTAAGAACTCCACCTCCACCTGAGTACACACACTCAATGGAATCCAAACTGCTCAACGAAATAAGGTTTCTCTTCAAGTCTGGTATATGTCTTACTTCGGTCAAAGTTCTTACTGCTTTGTCGTGGCACTTAATCCGAACAGTACCAATACCCACGACTTTACATACAGCATCATTCCCCATCAGGACTGATCCACCATTCAATGGTTCATATGTGGTGAACCATTCCCTATTTGGGCACATGTGGTATGATGCTCCAGAATCCATAATCCAAACATCATTGGACAAATTAACAGCAGAACATGCTGTAAGAACACTGTCTGACGCATTAGCCTCATTGTCGTTTGCAACATTCGCCGAATCTTGTTTCTGAATATGCTGCTTATCCTTTTTCTTGAGCGAAGGACAATCTGATTTGTAATGTCCCTTTTTATGGCAATAGTAGCACTCAACGTTCGTCTTATCTCCAGGTGGCTTAGATTTTGAACGACCAACAGATTTCCCTCGATAAGCTTTATCCCTGCTCTTGCTCCTGCCTCTCACAAACAAACCATCTGCCTTATTTTCGCTGGTATTCCCATTCAACTTTGTTCTCAGTTCTGCAGAATTCAAAGACGCTTTGACATCCTCCAAAGTTATGGATTCACGTCCATACAGCATCGAGTTCACGAAATTTTCGTATGAGGCAGGCAGCGAACATAACACGATCAAAGCTTGATCTTCATCTTCGAGTTTAATATCTAAATTTTTCATATCCAGAACAATTTTATTAAACTCATCCAGATGTTCCTGAATAGACGTACCTTCGCGCATCTTTAGGGTATAAAGACGTTGCTTCAGATAAAGTCTCGACGTTAGGGATTTCTTCATGTAGAGACTTTCCAGTTTCTTCCAGAGACCGGCCGCTGTTTCTTCATCGGCGACTTCTCGCAAGACCTTGTCATCTAGAGACAACTGGATCGCGCTATGCGCCTTCTCCTCCATCTCTTCAATTTCAGCCGAGGTCATATCTTCTGGATAATTTCCGTCCAGAGCCCTAACTGTATCCTCTCGCCTCAGTAAAGCCTTCATCTTAATTCTCCATAATCCGAAGTTGTTCTGTCCGTCAAAAGATGAAATCTGAAACTTCAAAGATGCCATCTTCAAGAACCCTAGAATCCAACACAGCTCTGATACCACTTGTTGGAAACGTATGCGGAAAACGTAAAACAGAACACCGGAAATTTACGTGGTTCGATCACGAAGTGATCTACGTCCACGGGCGAGGCACGACAAAATTCCACTATAATCAAAGAGAGAATACAAAATTTCAGAAGTCGAAAACAAAGACAAAACCCTCACGGCTCACGAAAACTCTCTGAAACAAATTCTCTCTGTTCTACAATGAGAAAACCTAGCCACGGTGTAAAATAGGGCTTCCGAAAATTTTCTCGGGGGCTACGCCCCCGAACCCCCCGATCGTTGGTTCGCTTCCTCCGACTACCCGCAGCAAGCGAACAAATCTCAATTTCCTTTCCACTTTCGGGTCGCACAAAAAATATGTCGGATCGGGTCATAAATCGGACCGAATAAATTCAAGACATATTTAACACTCTGTCGTGGTGGAGAGGGAAGTGGTTTTCGCCTGAGCAGAGTTCAACTTTAGCCCTAGCTCCCTCTTTTCGAGCTCGAGCTCCTTGTTCCTCCGACTCATCCCCAAGACCTCCAGCTTCACATCGTCCATAGTCTTCGTCTTCCTCTCGAACACGGGCTCTCGAGATACCTTTTCTTTACTGTGATATCCATAGACTTGCTCTTCAATCATGTTTAGTTGCGCCTTCACTTGGATTTCGCCGGCGTTCATCTTTTCCTGCCACCGCTTCACCATCTTCTCCGCTGTCTCTAGCTGCTTCTCCGCCAGAAAGCTCTCTCTAATCTCCTTTTCAAGGTCGTTTTTCTCGGCCTCAAGCGAGCTAACGGCAGCCTTCAGCATGTCGACCTCGGATGATCTGACCCTTAATTGCCTCTTCAAATGTGTGACGAAGGAATGTTGTTCTCTTAGCCCATAGAGCTCCAACAGCTGATTCTCCACTGCTATTTTTCTTCTTCTCAGGTCGTCAAGCAGATGCTTCATCTGTTCCGCTTCTTCGACACCATTCGGATTCTTGTCCTGCCGGGCAATCGCCCGTTGCCTGCTCGCATCTGCAGTCTCGATTTCCTCCTTTTCCTCAGCATGGTGACATCGCCGGTTCGCATCTTCGTCTTCTGAGACCACGCAAGCAGTAGCACCATCATTTAGAAACAAATGAAACCATCTTCGCCAAATTCCGGATTAACTCCGGAAGGAAATTCATTAACAGAAAAAGGGAATGACCGGATGGTTCGAGATGTGGTTTTCGTTTCCTCCTCGAAGCCTTAACGACGCCATTACTAGAAACTGCAAGAGCTGCAACAGTAGCGAGAATCAGCAAGCTTGCTCTGATTATCATGTGACGGTTCCACTGGTACAACCCAACAGCTTTTCGCCTCCAACAGGGCCTTGGAAACCTCTGAATTCAGCTCCAATCCGTAGTTTCACCATCAAAATGACACTACCTTTCTTTCATTCGATCCGCTGTGTAGCTGATGCAGACAAATCTCATCACCCACCAGCGGTCAATTTTCACTTCAGACTGCAAACATTAAATGCTTTTTGGAAGAACTTCTTGTTGAAGGACCAGGGCACGGAAAAGAACACACGACATCCACACAAGCTCGAGATATACTTCGTTCTCATGCTTTTTGTCCCTCCCTTACTTCAATCCTAGAAGATCTTTTGCTTCTGAGCCCACTAGATTTTTGGGCAGATGATGGGCAATCAACTGCCAAGAATGGTAGTTACAAGTCTTGCACGTCGAATCGACACACCATAGCGGGCGACGCGCCGATGACTAAGGTCGATCCTCAAGTCGTGAACAAGGTGGCCAGGGCCCGAGAGGCGATTTGAGTTACACCACAAGTTCCGGTGTCACACTACTCGTGCCAGAATATATGTTATGATAAGGCTTTCGGAGTGTATTTGGTATAAGATCGGTCAATACTATCAATTTATTAAGGTTCTCTTTGTTTCGCGGAAAATGAATAATCAGGAAAGCATTTTCCAAACAATGCTTGTATTGCTTGACATGATTAGTTGATAAAAAATATTTTTATTATCGATAACAATCTATATTTATACACTTTCGTGGACAATAAAAATATCGACAATCATTTTAAAGAAAATATTTTTCAAATTATTCATTTTAAGCAAAACAAATGGAACATAAATAATCTAATAAATTCTTACCGAGCGCTACGAATTGTACAATAATTTTAAGCTGATTTTATAAGTTATTCTTTATTAAACCTGTCAAAACGAGACATAAACCAATTTCTTAATTCATATTTGATGAACTGAGTTATTATATGAATTAATTATATTCATTAAATAGATCGTAGATGAGTTTGAAATGGCAAGGCTTAAAATAATATGAGTATTAAATGGATCGCAACTTATTTAGACTCAATCCATCTCTATAACTCTTTCTCTCTCTCACCCTATTTCGTGCTCACATATTAGTTTGCGTATGAGTTTTTATATATAAGTGTTTTAGTAATATGAGTTGAGTTGAATATACGTTGGGTATTATTGGGTATGGGTCGGCTCGGGTATGCATTGTGTATTGTGAGTCGGGCATAAGTCATTAGATTTGTGTTGAATATAACCAAAAAACCAGTTGTAACGTGGATATCAGCAGCATGCTCCGTAGAAATCGACAAATCTTACAAGAGGTTTCCTTTTATGAGAATGTTACGACTTGGTTGCATTAAAGCGAAGGGACTTTACTAGAAGTCAGAGTTGCCGGTACTTAGTTCGAGCCTGGCCACTATACCGTGTACGTACCTTGCTCCTTGGTGAAACAATCGGTACTTATTAACGAGTCAAAACGGATTAAATGGGCCAATTTAGATCGGACTAATTTCGATCCGAACCGGCCCGACCCACTATATCTAATTTTTTTTTTTGGGTCATATATATCTAAAATTACTGTAGCGTTTTTATGCACGGAAAGGTTCGTTATTTATAGTAAACAATATTCCTAAATTTGAATATTCTATATGGTATATGATTATGTTTGACCCGCAAAAGATCATAGGTCAATTCACGTCTCTGAACTCTTCAAAACCCTATTTTCTATCTCCCTCCTTGGTCCCCAATTCTCGCTGTCCCTCTCTCGCCCGCACCTATCGTCCGTACGCCGGCCGGAGGGTGATTCCGGCGATGGACCCGCGGCGGATCTCCCACGCCGCCATCAGGCCCAAGGTCCGGCAGGTCGGCTTCGTGCCCCTCAACGCCCCGCCGGAGCCGCCCGCCCGGTCCAGGTCCTACCCGGCGGAGGCCACCTCGTCGCCCCCGCTCTCCAACTCCCCCGCCGGCAGCTCCCTCTCCCCGGTCATGATCCCGCCGCCCCGGCACGTCTCCGACAACCTCCCCGCCTTCCGCACGCCGGCCGTGCCCGTGCCGGAGCCGGCGCTGGCGCGCCGGCGCGCGGGCCACTCGCCGGTCGTCGGGAGCTACGACCCGGCGGAGTCCCTCCTCGGCACCTCGTCGCCGGCCCCGTCGCCGCCGTCGAGCGGGCGGCTGATCGGCGACGGGGAGTTCTCGGAGGAGTCGTGGCTGCGGCGGAGCAACTCGGCCAAGTTCGCGTCGAGCTTCCCCGGCGGGGGGTTCGATTTGACGGCCGTGAATGCGGTCTCGGCGGCTGATCTCGCGTCCAATGCGAATGGGAAGAAGGCTGTTGCAACCGATGCGAATGCGAAGAAGACGACCGGTGAGTTTTGGTTTCCTGTCTTTCAGTTGATGCGTTATTTTGTCTTTAACTTTTGTGTCCTTTAATCAATAGTTTGTTAAGGGTGGTTCTCTACGAGAAGATTGCTTTTTGCTGACAACATTTGCAAATTCGTGCATGTCAGCGTTAGATAGAGATTTATAAGCAGTAAGGACAAGTCCTGTTTGTCTGTCGCGTGCTTCTGTCTTTGGCTCGTTTACCAATTCTTTGGTCCCTGATGGGTCATCGGCGATGCGGCAGCGTGATGCCATCACGTACGCTAGTTTGTGCAGATTCCAATTCCATTTGATCTGTTGGGTGCCGAGTTGGTATGGTGTCATGGGAAGTGATGTGGGAGGCAGGTTGGTCTGGAGGTCATGTTTTAGAACTATGCAGTCAGCTGGGGGAATTGGGAAAAGAATTATATACAAATGATATTGGCTTGTTGTGATGTAAAAAGACCTTCCAAGGTGTCTCTGCCCATTTATATATCACGAATCTTCATCTATGATACACCTCTGTTTATTCATGGCTTTTTTCAGAGAAGAGTGAGGGGAGTGCTCTGGAAGTGAAAAATGAAGCAATCCCTAGTTCAAAGTCGCTGAAGGCGAAAACTACAAAATCTGAAAGGCGTGCCTTGCAGGAGTCTCAGCGAGCTGCAAAAGCTGCTGCGAGAGGTTATTTCTATGACCTTTACTTTGTGGATCATTAGAATTGCAGATGTCAAACTCCTCTTTATTTTGGACCACTTGGAATCAAGTTTTCACATTGGTTAGCTTTGCATGATTAATGCATAATGCACCCATGACATGCATGGGAATACTGCTCGGATCTGATTTTGAGCTGGAGCATAATCTATTAGGAGGCATCTTTCAGGTTAAGGCTGCTTTTATCTTTTTTAACAATTTTGAAGACACTTGGTATGCTTCTCCTCAATGGAGAAAGGCCTTTTGAGATGTAAGGAGAAATAGAAAGAGTAAAACATCTACTCAAGTTCGAAGCTCCAAGCATCAGTCTTGCTTCCTGGCTACAATTTATCGTTGGTGATAACTTATAGGCAGCCTATTCATTTCAAACGAAATTCTTTGTTGCAGGTGAGGGAAATAAGCCCACTGCTGCTGCATCTGGCAGAGTCGCTTCTGTTAGGGCATCAAAGCAACCCACGCAAAAGAAAGATGCTGCTTCAGCTGCACCCTCTGTAGCAGCTTCTGAGAAGAAAGGAAGTGACCGTGCACCGGAGAAGGACAGGAAGAAAGATGCCCCTGCTCCACGCATGCAATTTGATGACAAGAGTCGGGTGGAAAAGGCTAAAAGGAGAGCTGTTGTCAATCAAACCGAAGCTAGAAATAGAGTTGAATTGTTTAGACATTTGCCTCAATATGAGCAGGGAACACAGCTTCCTGATCTTGAGTCAAAGTTTTTTCAACTCGAGCCTATGCATCCTGCTGTTTACAAGGTACTACTTCTAAGAACACAGTGCCTTTTGTATTTCCTGAACTTCTTGGAGGTGGATCTTGGTATATCGTCAAGATCTCAGCAAAACCCTTAATATTGTTAGATGAGATGTGCAGCATGTAATGAAAATCAGTTCTGCTATGCAACTCCTAAGCACCAATATTGGGGACCTATGTGTCTTAAGTGGTGATTATGTCCTCTTGTTTAAAACGGATGTCACCACTTGGTTCTATTTTTTATGTGACCTCTATGCAACAAAGTTGTACTGAGTAGTTATCTACGGAAACAAGTGAATGCCCAATGTCCTGCTAAGTCTTGTTCATGTAATTTACAGGTTGGGTTACAGTATTTAGCAGGAGATATTTCAGGGGGCAACGCTCGTTGTATTTCAATGCTGCAAGCTTTTCAAGAGGCCATCAAAGACTATGTAACGCCACCCGAAAAAAGTCTCAACAGAGATTTGACAGCAAAAATTAGCAGCTATGTTTCGTTTTTTACTGAGTGCAGACCACTTTCAATCAGCATGGGAAATGCAATTAGATTCATAAAGAATCGAATTGCCAAGTTACCATTGTCTATTTCTGAATCAGAAGCAAAGGCTTCCCTTTGCTCCGATATAGATCGCTTTATAAATGAGAAGATTATAGTGGCTGACCAGGTAATAGTCAGACACGCCACTACTAAGATCAGAGATGGGGATGTTCTTCTTACATATGGCGCATCATGTGTTGTTGAGATGATTTTGTTGTACGCCCATGAAATTGGGAAACAGTTCCGTGTAGTGGTAATTGATTCGCGCCCCAAACTCGAGGGCCAATCGTTACTACGTAGGCTGATAGCCAAAGGGCTGAGTTGTACGTATACACATATAAATGCAGTTTCTTATATAATGCATGAAGTGACTGGAGTTTTCTTGGGGGCTTCCTCTGTATTGTCTAATGGTACTGTATATTCGAGGGTTGGAACTGCAAGTGTGGCAATGGTTGCTAATGCTTTCCGTGTTCCCGTTATAATATGCTGCGAAGCATATAAATTTCACGAAAGAGTGCAGCTGGATTCAATTTGCTTCAATGAATTGGGTACTTTTTGGCCTCTTTTATGATTGTTTTACCCTCCTATAATTTCCTCATAATATCACCTTGTGAATACTCTTGAGTTGCTTTCAGGCGATCCAGATGCTGTTTTAGAGGTTCCTGGAAGAATGGACGTGAATTATTTGGGTAACTTGCAGAATAAGGAAAATCTTCAATCGCTGAATCTCATGTAAGCTTTCAGTGTTTTTGGAAGGAGGAAGTCTAATGATGTCATCCGTTATAAGTTGATTTGATTTTTGGCATTTTGATGTGATGCTCAAATAGGTATGATGCTACTCCTTCAGAATATGTGTCCATGATTGTCACAGATTATGGCATGGTAAGTTGTATGTAGTCCTTGAACTGTTCAAATTCAAATCATAGTAGAATCTTTCAATGATGCTATCCAAATCATAATCCCCAGTTCATAGTTACAGTGCTATGGAAAGTTTCTCTGTTTACATTATCTTTATGGTCGCAGATTCCTCCAACAAGCGTGCCTGTGATTGTCCGAGAATATCGGAGGGAGCAGTTATGGATATAGACTTATCATTGGAGCAGTAATTCCACAATTTTGGAGCCCGATAGGCTGGCTAATGGGGAGATCTCTTGCTTCCGTTTGGACACTCAAGCCGTGCACCAACAGAAATAAGCGTGGCATGTTTTGCTGACTCTAGTTTTTCGTTGTAGCTCTTGGTTTCTAAATGATGTTCCCTTTCTAGCTCATCTTTTCTTTGTTTGGTAAAAGCTAAGCTGCGCATATTTTACTTGTGCTTATATATTGGAAGTAACGATAATGTCTTGTAAGTAATTAGTCCATTCTTTGTAAATACTGATGATTTCGTTAGGCTCGTCAAAGATCCATTGGTTGGTCGATTTTCGATATCATTATTTATGGTAAGGTGGATGGAACTTGCAGGGAATACATTGTCGAATTCTGTTTCAGTTACTTGGTTATGAACTCGATGAGTAAATCTAGGTGGTCTTAAAGAGATGGTGTCGTTTACTCTTTAGCTCTCCCATTTGGCAAATGAACTTGAGACGGGGCGGCGAGCGTTTCACAGGATACACGCTTTGAATAATAAGCACAGGGTGCGCGCTTTGAACAGTAAGCGATTCTGGTAAAAGCAGAGCTTGTGCCATCAGGAGCACGAGAAATAATCAGTATTCCTTGGGGGTTAGCATTCACATTACATCAACACTGTACATCAATCTGTAGTTCTCCTGCGTATGAGTACACCATTTTCTCCTTGGATACAACAGAGACCTAAGTTTTTTCTTTTTTTTGGGACGAAAACAGAGACCTAAGTTTAAGGGGGGAAAAAGTTAGATTAAGGGTTTTCCCCGCTTAAGGATGCGAAAGTATCATGTCACTTTCTGGAACGCATTTTCGGGCATTATCTTAAGTATTCTCTCTCCTACATTGTTGCGTTACTTGCGATCATTTGGGTTTCTTGTCGATACTGGGGCCGCTGTTTTCTGCAGCGGCGGCGGCCATCTCCATCAACCTCTCATAATCTATTTCGGTCGACTTGTACTTCAACTTGATCCCACACTGAGACCATGACCTTATACACAGTAGAGCCTGGGTACTATCGTGCGGCATTGTATACCTCTGCCTGTCTATCTCGTCGCCCTTACCGCAGAATATATCTTCAGCTGAAACCGAGGTCGCCTGGACGGCCAAGAAATCGCGGGCCATGAGACAGAGACGGGGATACCGTGTACTATTGACCTTCCACCATTCCAAGACATCGGTTGATAATGGCGCGGGAGGTTCTGACAGATACTGAGTGAGCTCATCAGTCGTGGCGTTCATGCTCGCCCTCCGTTTCTTTCGAGCGATTTCCTCCGCAAAAGAAACGCTTCCTCCGTCTTCAACTTCGTGAGGACCATATGTGCTAGCCAGAGACGCGAAATGGCTAGCTGAGTAATTTCTCATGAAGTAGGCTCTTGCTTCTTCTAGATAATTATCCAAGTTGAGACTCTCGGGAATTAGTTCGCTCTTGATTCGGGGATCCAGAATCGCCGTCATGTAAGTGAAGATGTTGCAGACTTGGCCGCTGTAACTCCTCGACTTCTTCGCCATCTCCTCTGCCATGCTCTTTAGCCAGTCTGGGTTGTGCCGTGACTCTCGGCAGGAGGTGATCATCTCAGATATGTGCTCCATGAAGAAGAGAACCAGCCCGACAGTGGGGACTTTGTTCGTGCATATGTTGTTCGTGGTCTTGTAGAAAGGCTCGAGATAAGCATGGACGACGTTTACAGCATTCTTCTCCGCGGAGCTCAGCAGCACTTTACCACCTAGAGTTTCGTCGTACTTTCTGATGACAGCATCCATAGCCTTACTAGCCTGTGTTTTGTAAGCACCGGCAGAAAGAAGACAATGTGAATACAGGACTTTCGCAGGAGGAGAAAAATAGGATGAAAAGAAATTTGGACCGTAATGTGACCTCACTGCACATTTTTGCTAAATTCCTAAACTAATATAAGCCAGAGAGAAACGTGATGAGCTCTATCTGATTGTTCCATTTTGTTAACCAGAGAGAAATATACCTTCTCTAATGATGCAGAGCGATGGTAATTGTTCAAAAAGACGAAAATATAATGCGATTTTTACTCTAGCAATGAAAGGGGTCCATCTTATGGTCAAACTTTTCTTTTTTCAGCTGTACTTCTATCCAATGCTTCCATCTTCAACTATGGTTTAGTGTTTAGATGCCTAGACAGACAAGGATAGACATTGCCATGTGCCTAAAAGCAATCATAGGCAAGACCAAGGCCTGATATTGTTGCAATCCATACTCATTGGATTATACGTTAACAGCCCCTTTCACATTTTTCTCATACTGCACAGGAAATCACGGAATAGTACCTTGCGGACCATATCAAGCATCTGGTAACTGCCACTCCAGCGTGGTGATGCATCAACTGGCAATTTCCAACTTCCTTCTTGATAAGCAGTAGTCAGTTGAATGAAATCGTCTGAGATGTCCGGAGAAGCGTTCAGCTCGAGAACAAACTCCCGGACCTTGAATAGTATCGGCTTGGTCGTTTTCAATCCGTCGTCAATGATCGAGTTCAAAGTACGAGCAGCACAGGGAATATAACAGAAGGGCCCCATTTTCCTACCATCCAAGTCTTCTGTCAGTGTATGACAAGCATGCAAGGCATTTGGACTGTTATCGTGGGTGCAGGAGAGGGCTCTTCCTTCGATCTCGTATTTTTGGAGAACCTTCGCCAGGGAGTGGTAGATCTCAGTGCTCCCACAAGGATGAGGTACGTGACAGATATCAAGAAGCATCCTCTGGAAGGACCAAGTCTCATCAATCCACTGGCTAGTGACACTCATATAGAGGATTTTTTGATAAGAAGTCCAGAAGTCGAGGGTGATTGAAATCTTAGAAGAAACCTGCTCCAACGCGCCCTTAACATCTTCCTGCATGCTCCTAAAAACTTCACGAAGTACCGCTTTGTACTTGTCTCCAGGCCAGAGATGTATGGAGGGGTTTAAGAATTTGTAGGAATTTACAAGCCACTTCTCTTCCAAGGTTGAGGGAGGTAGAGAAGTTAGAATGAGCCACTTGATGATCAACCAGTTTAAGTGATCATAATCCACCTGCACGGATGTTTTCCCTTGGGGCAGAGGTTTTTTAGCAACAGTGACTACTGGCTGAGGGGCTGAATTGATGAGACCATCCCCTGCCTTGTCATAACCCGGATGGCGATTACTAAGATGCCTCCCCAAATTTCCTTCACCAATAAAAGGATAGATATTTGAGATGGTTTGACTAATACGCCACTATATTATGGCCTCTACTATTGCTGTGCTTGTCACAGAAAAAGAAGTGACTAAAATCAATGTCTACACCGCACAGATAACTGGAGAATAGCTTGATCATGTTCCCTCAATAAAATGGACCACATGTTAGCAAGAAACTGTCTTGATGATGCTAAAGAGGAATAAGGAAATGATGGCTTTAGACATCACACATTAGAGCCCTAAACTACGTGATTTTGCTGCATCAATATCAGCCAATTATAGAGAAGAATTTGAAATACAGGAATTACCAGTAGCTGTCGCAATGGAGTAGTTCTGCCTGCAGAATTTGCAACTTCTACTTTTCCCATCAGCAGCAGTCTCAAAGTACTTGAGATAGACCGATGTCATTGTCTTCTTTCTCGGTTTCGCTGAAGAAATAGCATTTCCCTTTTCTGAAGAACCCAGCCCAATATCTATTGGATCAATCGCCGGCAGAAGTGCTATGTCCATCACGGATTTCGGTTCCATATCTATTCCGGGAAACAAGAATAAGGAAATCATAAACCTAGTCAAAAACAAAAGTGACGCCTTTCCGGAACAGAAAAATTCAACGTCCAAAATTATTTGAGTTCAAAGAATCACAGGTAGGAGGATAGGACCAAAATTATTTTAATCGCTCCAGCAGAAACAAGAAGGAAGGAAAGGGACTTAGGTAAAGAAGACGGATCTTCGATGTAGAAGTGCCGTGTACTGCATAAAGCAATAGACAAAGACCTTCCGCAAAAATTTTGCTGCGCGGCCATTGACATGTCATCGAGCCAAAAACACCCTCATCAGGTCCCTCATAATGCAAGCAAAATTCGAGTCCATTGCTCCGACTTAGAATGTGGTCGACAAGTCCACCGATAGTGATTCAGTCTTTGGGGACGTAAGTGGCGAAATTTCGATACCGACGTAAATGAATATCACAGACACGGACATTGCACCGACCTACCGAGCACCGTGAAAACTTAAAGGGGAAGTCGTGCCCCCACATAAAACCACGAGGAAACCACGATCCGTGCTCACGCAAAGCCATATCTAAAATGCACAAGATCAAATTGTAACCTGTCTGCCCCGAAACTTTTTGGGTCTACACGCAATCCCCAAAAGAGCACCCGAGATTTTAAAGTCTGGGTTTCGAAAGATTAAGTCAGAGACGGTACACACATCATAGTCGAACTAGACCACCGCCGTAAGCGCGCGAAAGAACAACCACCGCCGGAACACCGCGGAGAGATCTTTACCTTTGTAGGTCTTGTACGCATTGTTGACATTCCAGTCCATCGGATTCGCCGTCTTCCCACCAAGAGCTCCTGTCTACAATAGATGCAGCGCAGTTTCAGAATCAACAGACACAGAGAGAGAGAGAGAACAAGAAGAACCGAAGCGGTCAATGGGGCAGCACGTTTCTTGAGCCGGGCACGTCTCTTGAAACCTCACTCCCGCAAAGCAAGCTCCAAGCTTTACAGCAAAGAGCATTTCCGGCCGTGCAGAAGGCCCAAGGACGAGGGTGCGGGAGCAGCCCCTTACCGAGAAATTCACTCACGCGAAACCCGACCGTCGGGGGGGAGGAGCGCCGGCGGCAGCCCGGCTCGTGGCCCGACGCGGCGAACGCCGGGGACAAAGAACGGTCGAGAGCCGACAATCGGGAGGGTGAAAATTAGGGCTTCGATTCGGGATCCCGCCGGAGCGCGGTCGCCTCGACGGATGCAACCGAGAGCGCTCCCCCGTCCATGGCGACTCTCTCCCTCTCTCTCTCTCTCTCGCTCTCTCTCTCTGTGTCTTTTACTCACACACTAACTCCAGGAGCGGGGGGCGATGTTGACGCGAGCAAGGAAGCGGAAGAGATAGGTTCCAGGAGAGACCCCAATCCGCCAAGCTTCGGGAGAGATTTAGGGGTTCGGGGGATCGCGGGGCTTTCGATTTTCCGGGAAAATTTGCAGGGAGGAGGGAAAACAGAAGAGAGGGAAACGAAGGAAGGAAGGAAGGAGGAGATTGAAGCTGAGGACGCCCGAGCCGGATCGAAGCCGCGAAGAGAGAGAGAGACGGAGGGAGGGGGATCAGCTCGAGGGAGCCGCGGCGATCTCGGCGGGCGGGCGGGCGGGGAGGGGGTGGCTCTCGCGGCGGTGCGCTCGACGTCGGCGGCGGCGGCTTCGGCCGAGTTGAGTTGGAGTGCCGCTGCGACGCCGAGTGAAGCCGCCGTGAACTACGAGGGAGGGAGGAGGAGGAAGACGAGAGAGGGAAAAACCAATGATAAGATGCGTGTGAGGGAGAGAGAGCGGAATTGATCGGCGGCTGAGTTGACTCGGGGCGCGGGGGGGATGAGGGTCCGTGGGACTCGGAGCTGAGCTGAGTCGAGTCGAGTCGAGTGGCTTTGCTCCGTTTCAGAGTTTTTTGCTTGGCGAGCCCCTTCCACCCAGGCCCAGCTCGTGCGCTTGGCTCTGAGCTTCAGCTCCACTCAGCTCTTTTCAACTCCGATTTTAACAAATTCAAATAAAACGGTCGTGGCCATTTTATGTGGCAATAAAATGCCGTGATACATCAATTTAGGGCAACGATGGCATAAGTATCCGAACTTTTATCCGTCTTACAATCGGCTATCTGAAATTTTTGTCTCATTTAATTAAGTACCTCGGCTTTTCGAATTTGCTCAATGCGAGACCTCCGTCAAAATAAAAAAAAATATTCCGTGTAATATGGTTTTGCCCGACATGATTGGCTTACTCAGCAAAATTCGAGCATAGTGGCTTTACCTAACCGAAAGTGAGGACGAAAGTGCCGACCTGGATGATTTTAGCCATGCAACAGGTCTATGATGATGAGGCATCATCTTGAGTAGTAAAATCGGATGGCAATGTAGATAGTTAATGACTGTTTACCGCGTTAATATCCATGTAAGTATTTTGCATCTACGATTTTAACAGAGTTTTCTTGTTGACCCATGTTTGAAAGCTGATTTACTTGATCGAGCAAACAAAAATTTAAGTACTCGATTGTAATAGGAAAGAAAATTGGGAAAAGTGCCAAAAAAGTCCTAAACGTTTTGCATTTGTGCCAATTTAGTCCCAAACCTTTTTTTTGATATCAATTTAGTCCTAAACTTTTTTATGATGCCAATTCTGTCCTAAACTTTTTATATTTGTACCAATTCAGTCCTAAACATTTTGTTTTTGTGCTAATTCAATTCTTCCAGTCAATTTTGGCTAGATTTTACTGACGTAGACATCGGCTAGTCAACGGCGTTGACGTGGACAACATTAATAATATTTTAATATATTTTTTGAATTTTTAGTAATTGTTTTTTTTTCTTTTTTTTTCCCCTCCCCTCCCTCCTTCCTCCAGCTAGTTGCTGGACCGGCAACCGGCCAGAGACTAGAGGCCGGAGCCGGCGAAGGCGAGCCTCACCTAGTGCAATGCGGCCCTCGCTGGCCTTTGGCCTCTGGCTAGTCGCCGGTTCGGCGATTGACCGGAGGAAGGAGAGAGGGGAGGGGGAAAAAAAAGAAAAAAAGAAAAAAAATATTTAAATATTGTTAAAGTTGTGCACGTTAGCGCCAGTGACCGGCCGGCGTCCATGTCAGCAAAATCAGGGCAAAATTAGCCGAAAGGACTGAATTGGCATAAAAACAAAAAGTTTAGGACATAATTGACACAAAAATAAAAAGTTTAGGACTGAATTGGCACCATAAAAAGGTTTAGGACTGAATTGGTATCATAAAAAAGTTTAGGATTGAATTGGCATAAAAAAAAGATTTAGGGCTCTTTACCAAAAAAAAAAGATTTAGGACTAAATTGGCACCAATGCAAAAAATTTAGGACTTTTTTGGCACTTTTCCCAATGAAAATTCATTTTCTTACAATGTCATTATTGCTCAATTTACAAAGAACTGCATTTCACTAAATTTCGCATGCTCAGCAAATGATACATTAAACTCATGGATCAAAAGGAGGAAAGCTGTAACACAAGCAAATCCCGAACACAATGTACTCATACTTCACACGATGGGGGAATCGAACATGTATCGTGTGCGTAAATCCGTCTTTCTTGAATCATTAAGCCAACAAGCAAGAGTATACAAGAGTCGTTCTTTCTTGGCCAAGAGTTTGAGAAGACTCTCGTTCGGTCGTGACATCCTTCCTGTTATTCTTGCCTTCGGGAGAGAACAGGATTGAACTCTTTATCCGATAGCAGAATCTAACAGAACTCAACTTTCTCCAAGGCATCGTCGAACAGCAATGCTTTCACCGGCGTGTATATTTGTTGTTTAGCACATTCCGACGTATGCGCATGCAGGTTAATGTAAGCGTTCACCGCTTGCCATGCGATTACCATTTTACTGGTGCACACTTCAGGAGTCAGTCGCGAAACAGAGAGGTCAGTTGCTTAGCAAATGTCAGAGTGCCGACCCTCAAGTTATGAACCATGAAGATGAACTGTGAGAAAGATTAGAAGAGCCTAAATGGTTATGTACAGAGAAGAAGGAAAGTGAGGTGAGCTCATCGATCGAAAAGCTTGTTATTGTTGAACTCAAAACAGCAGGGTTTGGTGTCAAATCTTCATCTAGTTTCAGTCTTCTATAATCTGAGGGTGTTGTGTCATCTGTGAGAGTGAGTTGAGAGGAGGATCATACCATGGACCAGAACTATATCCCAGTCCATCCCAACTCTCCAATGAATAAGGAAAAGAAAAGAAAGAAAAAGAGAGAGAGAGATCTGTGTGTAAATGGGTTCAACAAGCTTTGATGGGGTCATCTTGAAGAACCGCCTCGTCTTCTCCTGGGTTTCCTCGATCTCCAGATGATGGCCGAAGGATTCGGGCATATCCGGTAAGGGATTTTAGGCGTATGTATATCGGGTAGGCTGCAATATGTCCATTTGAGCAAATACATTGGTTAGAAGCTCATCTGAGAAGAAGTCGTCCTAAAGAGCAGGATTCTTTTTCTGCTCATTGTAAGTCAAGAACTTTAAGGGACGAAATCTTACTCCAGCGGGGCCATATCGACCTGAGAAAAGTCCAAGTTGATCGACGAAGCGCCCGTTGTAATCGCACGAGCCTGGGTGCTACTGAATGGGGAAGGAGTTGGTTGCCTGATTGCTAGAACTCTGCAATTGAAGCTGCTTGCGATGCTGTCGTTGGTCATGGCCAACCTGCAACACATGTCCAAAACAAGAATGTCCGGTTTCAAGTTTTTTGAGCAGTTGAAACACCCTAAAGAAAAATCAATGCATTTGCCTTTTGCAGATACTAGGATTCCGCGAGATGCTTCACCAAACCCAGTTTCCATAATTAGCAGGCCACCTAATTGCAATAAAAGAGCTTCGTAATAGCAGCGACTCTTCATCGCCTTTTCGATGCATAACACGACGACATTTCACCCTTTTTTTTCTCCTCGAGTAATTGCAGAGACCAATTGTATGACTCGTGATCGACCAAATTAGGAAGTCATCACGACTCCGATCTTGATGCAGTTTTCTTTATCCCGTGAACAAGAATCGAATCGATCGGCTCTTCTCCGGTTCTTGGACGAGCCGATCGATAGTAATATGATGGACAAACAGTGTTAATATACATAACATAACACGTGAGTTCAGATGGAAATTCGCCAAAACCCCACTTGACAAAACCTTTATGGTGGTGGAACCCAATACACAATGCCTTGGCCTGGCTTTGATTGCCACCATGAACATAACACGTGAGTTTTGATCAATTTCGATCAGGCCATCTTCCACGATCCAAATCCCTTAGCCTCAGTCAAAACCCATTCTAGAGCAATATTACCCGTTTGTTTCGCAAAAAATAAATGATTTGACGAATATTTTCCTAAAATCGATGACTTGTATCACTTGAAATAATTAGTCAATAAAAAATAATTTCGTTATCGGCAACGATTTGTGTCTAGAGGACGATGAAAATAATTTTTTTTTCGTATGTTCATTTATGTAACCAATAGCAACGATCAAAGTTAAGAAAATATTTTTCAAAGTGTTGATTTTTTTAAGAGACAAACGGAGCTGTAGGATCTGGCGATTTCCATAGATGTGTGGGGATGATGCATTAAAACAGTCATTTTCATTCTATAAGCCGAGTAATCGATATCCGACAATCGATGAAAACCTGTCAATAAAGTACGAATGTATAACATCAACAGGTCGTGTCGTCTTGTAATCCGAACTTTTTTCGTTGTACCTTGTCTTATCTCGTTTTCGCGTCCGACATTGCCCACTCGTTTGTGGAAGGCTTTTGACGTACCCTCTTTTTTTAAGCGAAAGAAAATCATTTATTGCTTTTCTATCGAAATTAAAAAAAAATTCAACTTTTGCAATTATGATAAAATCTTACCATGAGTGCAAATAACCTCAAAATAATGGAACAAAAATTTGGAAAAGTGCTCGATTGTAATAGGAACAAAAATTGGGAAAAGTGCCAAAAAAGTCTTAAACGTTTTGCATTTGTACCAATTTAGTCCCAAACCTTTTTTTGATGTCAATTCAATTCTAAACTTTTTTATGATGCCAATTCAGTTCTAATCTTTTTATATTAGTGCCAATTCAGTCCTAAACCTTTTGTTTTTGTGCTAATTCAGTTCTTCCAGTCAATTTTGACCAGATTTTGCTGACGTAGACATCGGCTAGTCAATGGCGTTGACGTGGACAACATTAATAATATTTTAATATATTTTTTTGAATTTTTAGTAATTATTATTTTTTCTTTTTTTTCCCCCTCCCCTCCCTCCTTCCTCTAGTCGGTCGCTGGACCGGTGACTGGCCAGAAACTAGAGGCCGGAGATGGCGAAGGCGAGCCTCACCCAGTGCAAGGCTGCCCTCGCCGGCCTTTGGCCTCTGGCCACTCGCCGGTTCGGCGACCGACTGGAGGAAGGATAGAGGGGAGGGGGAAAAAAAGAAAAAAAGAAAAAAATATATTTAAACATTATTAAAGTTATCCACGTCAGCGCCAATGACCAGCTGGCGTCCATGTCAGTAAAATCAGGCCAAAATTGGCCAAAAGGACTGAATTGGCATAAAAACAAAAGGTTTAGGATTGAATTGGCATAAAAATAAAAAGTTTAGGACTGAATTGGCACCATAAAAAGTTTTAGGACTGAATTGGCATCAACACAAAAATTTAGGATTGAATTGACACAAAAAAAAAGATTTAGGACTCTTTACAAAAAAAAAGATTTATGACTAAATTGGCATCAATACAAAAAACTTAGGACTTTTTTGGCACATTTCCCAACGAAAATTCATGTTCTTACGATGTCATTATTGCTCAATTTACAAAGAACTGCATTTCACTAAATTTCGCATGCTCAGTAAATGATACATTAAACTCATGGATCAAAAGGAGGAAAGCTGTAACACAAGCAAATCCCGAACACAATGTACTCATACTTCACACGATGGGGGAATTGAACATGTATCGTGTGCGTAAATCCGTCTTTCTTGAATCATTAAGCCAACAAGCAAGAGTATACAAGAGTCGTTCTTTCTTGGCCAAGAGTTTGAGAAGACTCTCGTTCGGTCGTGACATCCTCCCTGTTATTCTTGCCTTCGAGAAAGAACAGGATCGAACTCTTTATCCGATAGCAGAATCTAACAGAACTCAACTTTCTCCAAGGCATTGTCGAACAGCAATGCTTTCACCGGCGTGTATATTTGTTGTTTAGCACATTCCGACGCATGCGCATGCAGGTTAATGTAAGCGTTCGCCGCTTGCCATGCGATTACCATTTTACTGGTGCACACTTCAGGAGTCAGTCGCGAAACAGAGAGGTCAGTTGCTTAGCAAATGTCAGAGTGCCGACCCTCAAGTTATGAACCACGAAGATGAACTGTGAGAAAGATTAGAAGAGCCTAAATGGTTATGTACAGAGAAGAAGGAAAGTGAGGTGAGCTCATCGATCGAAAAGCTTGTTATTGTTGAACTCAAAACAGCAGGGTTTGGTGTCAAATCTTCATCTTGTTTCAGTCTTCTATAATCTGAGGGTGTTGTGTCATCTGTGAGAGTGAGTTGAGAGGAGGATCATACCATGGACCAGAACTATATCCCAGTCCATCCCAACTCTCCAATGAATAAGGAAAAAAAACGAAAGAAAAAAAGAGAGAGAGATCTGTGTGTAAATGGGTTCAACAAGCTTTGATGGGGTCATCTTGAAGAACCGCCTCGTCTTCTCCTGGGTTTCCTCGATCTCCAGATGATGGCTGAAGGATTCGGGCATATCCGGTAAGGGATTTTAGGCGTATGTATATCGGGTAGGCTGCAATATGTCCATTTGAGCAAATGCATTGGTTAGAAGCTCATCTGAGAAGAAGTCGTCCTAAAGAGCAGGATTCTTTTTCTGCTCATTGTAAGTCAAGAACTTTAAGGGACGAAATCTTACTCCAGCGGGGCCATATCGACCTGAGAAAAGTCCAAGTTGATCGACGAAGCGCCCGTTGTAATCGCACGAGCCTGGGTGCTACTGAATGGGGAAGGAGTTGGTTGCCTGATTGCTAGAACCCTGCAATTGAAGCTGCTTGCGATGCTGTCGTTGGTCATGGCCAACCTGCAACACATGTCCAAAACAAGAATGTCCGGTTTCAAGTTTTTTGAGCAGTTGAAACACCCTAAAGAAAAATCAATGCATTTGCCTTTTGCAGATACTAGGATTCCGCGTGATGCTTCACCGAACCCAGTTTCCATAATTAGCAGGCCACCTAATTGCAATAAAAGAGCTTCGTAATCGCAGCGACTCTTCATCGCCTTTTCGATGCATAACACGACGACATTTCACCCTTTTTTCTCTCCTCGAGTAATTGCCGAGACCAATTGTATGACTCGTGATCGACCAAATTAGGAAGTCATCACGACTCTGATCTTGACGCGGTTTTCTTTATCTCGTGAACAAGAATCGAATCGATCGGCTCTTCTCCGGTTCTTGGACGAGCCGATCGATAGTAATATGATGGACAAACAGTGTTAATAGACATAACATAACACGTGAGTTCAGATAGAAATTCGCCAAAACCCCACTTGACAAAACCTTTATGGTGGTGGAACCCAATACACAATGCCTTGGCCTGGCTTTGATTGCCACCATGAACATAACACGTGAGTTTTGATCAATTTCGATCAGGCCATCTTCCACGATCCAAATCCCTTAGCCTCGGTCAAAACCCATTCTAGAGCAATATTACCCGTTTGTTTCGCAAAAAATAAATAATTTGACGAACATTTTCCTAAAATCGATGACTTGTATCACTTGAAATAATTAATCAATAAAAAGTAATTTCGTTATCGGCAACGATTTGTGTCTAGAGGACGATGAAAATATTTTTTTTTTCGTATGTTTATTCACGTAAGCAATAACAACGATCAAAGTTAAGAAAATATTTTTCAAAGTGTTGATTTTTTTAAGAGACAAACGGAGCCATAGGATCTGGCGATTTCCATAGATGTGTGGGGATGATGCATTAAAACAGTCATTTTCATTCTATAAGCCGAGTAATCGATATCCGACAATCGATGAAAACCTGTCAACAAAGTACGAATGTATAACATCAATGGGTTGTGTCGTCTTGTAATCCGAACTTTTTTTGTTGTACCTTGTCTTATCTCGTTTTCGCGTCCGACATTGCCCACTCGTTTGTGGAAAATTATTTATTGCTTTTCTATCGAAATAAAAAAAAAAATTCAACTTTTGCAATTATGATAAAATCTTACCATGAGTGCAAATAACCTCAAAAGAATGGAACCTAAAATGATAGAAATTTTAGGGAGGGGGGAGAGAAATAGAACGAATCAACAAAGTGTTTCCGCCCTGCATCATTGCTCCATCATCCAGTTCGAGTCAAGTCAAGCAAGCAGCCGCGGAAAAACCCAAAGGAAAAGAAAAGGAGAAGACGAAGAGTAGGTGGCCGATTTTGATAATTCAACCGGACGTTCGTCGCCGGTTGGATGACGTTTCTTGGACCCTCTCCCTCTCCCTCTCTTTCTCTCTCAATTCGCCGCGCAAGAATGGAGCTTCGTGATTTGCAGGGTAAATCAAATCGATGGGAGGTAGAAAACCCATCAAGGGCAGGCTCAGATTCCTGCAGAGGACGAGCTCTGTTTCGGGGACAGAGCAAGAACGAGGGAGGGGCTTACTTGTAGAGGAAGCTCTGATCGTGGAGCCCGACGACGAGGGCCGAAGCGCCCATCTCCCTCACCATGGACGCGATCTTGGCGCCCTCCTGATCGCCCTCCGCCACCACGATCTCTATGTTGGTCTGCAAGCAGCAAAGGCACAAAAGAGTCACCCCCCATTTCTCCGCAAACGCCGGGGGGGAAGGGGCCGAAGTCAACGAGGGGAGCTTACGTTGGGGAAGCTGCTGCAGATGTCCTTGAAGGAGAGGGCCAGCTGGTACCCCCGGAGGCGGAGGAGCCGCAGCTTCTTCCTGCTCCTGGACCTGGCGGCGGGGGCGGCGGTGGCGGCGGCGGAGTAGACGTGGAGGAGGGTGATCACATCGCCGCAGCGGAGCAGGTTGCGGAGGGCCCACTCGAGCGCCGTCCTGGCCGCCTCCGCCTCCTCCACCACCACCACTATCTTCCTCACATCCATCCTCCCCCCCTCTCCCTCTCTGGAATTACACCTTCTGGAGAGGTGGGTCTGTCACAAACTCCACACCTTGTGACCTCTCTCTCTCTCTCTCTTTAGGACAAGAAGAGGGTACGTGTGTGTGTAGGTGGTGGGGCAGGAGGAGGATGGGATTAGGCAGGTTTGAGGCGGAGGGGGGGTTGGTTTCTATGAGGAATTGAGGAAGAACAACATTAAATTAATGGTTTTGGGGGCTATGAAGGAGGAGGAAGAGGGTGACCCTATGCACGGCAGGAGCATTACTGTGCACTTGAGAAGGGCATATGCCTCATTAATCTCTCTTGATTTGATGTGGGGATTATGTGTTAAATCAAGCCCTTACTTTATGGTGTGTGGGAATGTTCATGCATTCTCTTTTTATGGTATGGTTTTTGTTGGGCTTTTATTTTAACCTAATTTTTTTCGTTTTCATCTCGAGAGTTGTGTGCTTTGTTATGGGCCGTTCAACCGAGCTAATGCTGGCGACGTTTAAAAGTCCGAAGAGTTGAATTAGGAATGACGTGTGGAATTTGACGGACCGGGGGTGCGCGCGCGAGAGAGATAATTTGAGAGAGAACTTGGCTTTGATGCAATGTCGAAAGAATCCAATCCCAAAAGTTTAAATCAAGAGATGAAGAGAAACTATACGTGTGTAGGATTTGTTTGTTTAAGCGAAAATTTCATGATAAAAAGGAAAATTTTCTCTTGGAATTCACTTTATAGAAAAATATCATCCCCTTTTCCAAATTAGGTAATTCATTTCCCCCAACTTTAAGTACTGATATTTTCTTTGACAGTAAATAATTTTCAACTGCAACAAACCAAACACGTAAAAGTCCGGTAAACTAATTTCTGAAAATCTCTTTCACTCAAACAAACGCATCCATAAATATCATATAAACTCCACAAACGAACGGTGTGGGGTACATTATAGGTAATGCCATCCGAGCCATTATGAAGGTTATCCGTGATCCCAATCATAATTGTTAGAAGTACAAATTCGAAAAGAAAAATCTATGGCACTTAATAAGAAATTTATTAAAAAAAAAAAATTGGCATTGGCCCCGACAATCTACGGACCTTTGGAAATTGCACAGATCGAAACAAAAAGTACAACCCATGTTTTTTTCTCTTCCGTTACCCAGCAGACACAGGCGGTAAATAGTAGTTCCTAGGTTTATGTCCTTTAACAATATTTCATTAGGATATTGTAAAAAGAGCATCCTATCGCACCCATTAAGCAATTAAATTAAATAAGAATATACATTTAATATTCTCTCAAAACGTGTAATCAAAATTCTATCTCGTTTTATTTGAATATCCTATCGCTCATGAGCGACACCCTAATAAATATACTGATTATTTTTTGAAATAAATATCGGGGTTCGAATACAGGGATCCTCGATTGGCTCGATTCACGCCAGTACGTAAGTCAACCGTCGTGGCCCTTTTGATGCTGCCAAACGTCGAGAGCACTACCGAGTCTTTCCGATAAAATTACAAATCATGAAATAAATAAATAGATTAATTACTTGATAAATTAATGAAATCTCTAGTTATTTATACATGCTCCCGAACCCCCATGTACAAATCTCATTTCTAAAGAGACAATGAAACAGCAGAAGCAACGACATGACCCCCGAAGCTTTTTTGGCTTACTCTCGTCGCATCCTCGCGATGCTTTCGAAGAGTGAAGTTTTACCCAAGTGATGCTTATACGTTTCGACTCTATAATACTTCTCGAGTAGGCAATGAGTCGACAAGAAAGACCATCGGGTGTTAGCGCGCCCATTTCGTTTAGTTCGGCCTTAGAATTTCGGGTCAATACCGTTGGAAAATCCCGGACCGATGTTCTCACGACACATTTACTAAAAAATAAGATTCCTTCTCTCGAAAAATCTCCAATTAGTAATCCCGCCCGCCACACCAAATCCGAAACTGTAAATGACGCGTAGATTTGAGGTAAATGCGCTATGAAGTACCGGTTTGAAATGTTCCGTGGGATGGAAATTGGGTTTGAAATAAATGTTTTGTGGAGCACTGATCGACATATTTTATGAGACGAAAATTAATTTAAGATAGATGCGTGATGATATTAATTTGTAATTTTAAACGGAATTAGCCCTTACATTTTTCCAGAAGCACCTTCTTTATGGACACCAAAAGCAGCTCTCTACTTTTTTACCTCAACATTTGAAAAATTACTGACCTATTCAAATCAATCATGGGAGCGTGAGTTAGAAATCAAATGTCCAAAAAAAAAAAATGTAAAATATCGGAGCGGTTTGTAATCAAAATCAGCTCTTAAGAAAGTGAGGTTAGTGCGAGGACCACGTCATAAGCTGACAACGCGTGGGTCCCATGCGCACGGCAAGGCGATACGTGTGCATCCATATAGAAAACGGCCTAACTCTTTAAAAAATCTCAAATTTTAGGTGAAGTCTTAAATTTATCCCAAATTTTTTTATCTAAAAAAAAATCTAAAAATTTAGGTCTAGTCTCAAAATCTGCCCATAATTTTTTTTATCTTAGAAAAACTCCAAACTTTAAGTACAGTCCCAAATATGCCCAGAATTTTGTTTTGTATAAAAAAATTACCAAAATTCAATTTATTTTCAAATATACACCCCATGATTCAGTCTTAATTAGACGTGACACTTCCACGTTGATAACAAATTCACATTAACAAAGCAATGGGATTTTTTTTTCAAAGAAAAGTTCGGAGCAAATTTGGACTGAACCTAAAAATTCTGTTTCTTTTTAAATAAAAGAAAGTTTTTTTGGATGGATTTGTTATCGTATCTAACTTTCATATCCTAGAATGGTTTATTTTTGCTGGGTTTAATTTATTATTGAAGTGGAAATGCGACGTTAGTCTGTATTCATCACCCAATTACTTTGCTGATGTGGATTTGGTATCGATGTGGAAGTGCCATATCAAGTTGGGACTGGATTATGTGGGTATATCTTTGAAAATAAATTGAAATTTGCTGATTTTTCTTACATAAAACAAAGTTCGAGGCAGATTTGGGAGAAAATTTAAAGTTTTGGATTTATTTTAAGAAAAAAAAAGTTTGGGACAGATTTGGAACTTGACCTAAAGTTTGTGATTTTTTAGGAAATTCGCTCTTTATCGATCGATCGTAACTCGTTTGTACTTGTAGTTTATTATTACCTTTAAAAATGGTAATTTAACGAAAGAATTCTCGAGAGCAAAATGTTACTACTTAATAATTAATTAATCACGAGTGCGGTAAAATATCTCAAATTGTCGTAAGTGAAGATGCCAATACTTGATAATTGTCCTCGATGATTCAATTGAGTCAAGTCAAGTTACCTATAATCGCTCTGCTCTATCATCCAGTTCGAGTCAAGTTAAGCACGCATCCACTACCGAGTCTTTCCGATTAAATTACAAATCATAAAATAAATAAATAGATTAATTACTTGATAAATTAATAAAATCTCTAGTTATTTATACATGCTACCGACCCCCATATACAAATCTCATTTCTAAAGAGACAACGAAAGAACAGAAGCAACGACATGCCCCCCCCGAAGCTTTTTGGCTTGCTCTCGTCGCATCCTCACGATGCTTTCGAAGAGCGAAATTTTACCCAAGTGATGCTTATACGTTTCGCACTATTTTACTTCTCGAGTAGGCAATGAGCCGATAAGAAAAGACCATCGAGTGTTAACGCCCATTTCGTTTAGTTCGGCCATAGAATTTCGGGTCAACACCGTCGGAAAATCCCGGACCGACGCTCTCACGACACATTTACTCAAAAACAAGATTTTGTCCCACGAAAAATCTCCAAACAGTGCTCCCCAACTCCAAATCCGGTTGGCCCATCCCCCAATATGGGTAGATTTGAGATAAATGTGTTAAGAAGAATCCGTTCGAAATGTTTTTGTGGGATGGAACTTGGGCTTCAAATAAATGTTTTGTGGAGCAGTGACTCGGGATTTTTTATGAGATGCAAATTAGTAGTTTAAGATAAATGCGGGATAGCATCAGTTTGTAATTTTTAGCCGGATTAACCCTTCGTATCTTTTTTAGAAGCGCCATTTTTTTTTTTTACGCCAAAAAGCAGCTCTCTACTTTTTTTGCCCCGAAATTCGAAAAATTACTAATCTTATTCTGAAAAATCACGGGGAGCGGCTCGTAATCGAAATCAGCTCGACCACGTCACAAGCTGACAAACGCGTGGGCCCCACGCGCGCGACAAGGCGATACGTGTGCGTCTGTATTAAAAAAAACCCGCCACCGTATTCGAAAACGGAGTGTCGTGTGGGCTCCATTTCCCTCGAAAGCTCGAATTTCTCGGGGGGGGGGTGTTCCTCAGTTCCTTTTTTTTTTTCTTTTTTTGGTTTTTTTGGTCAGAGGGGGTGTTTCTTAGTTCGAAAACGATAGCGTTCCCTGTTTTCTCGTACTTGTCGTTTTAACTTTTACGTTGTGGTGCGGTTCTTTCTGAGCTTTTCGGGCGACCTCCCCGCCAAAAAAAACAGAAAAAAGGAAAAAAAGAAAGCGAAGCGCAGAATATAATCAATTTATTATCAGACAAATAGAAGCTCGAGAAGGGGAATCCTCGCGGTCCACGTCATCGTCGGGCCCCACCACAGGGTCGCTCGATCCGACGGCCCAGCCGAAACGAAAGCCCTTTCGGGTGATCCGAGCACCTCCCCAAAAGCTACGCTCCGTTTTTGGTTGGCCACCACAAGTGCGGTGCTTCGTCTTTCATGGTGATAGTTTAATAGAGACGTTTCTTGTGGGGGACAAAGCCTTTTTCTCTTGTGCTTTTTCTCTTTTAAATTTCACCAAAAGAAGCTAACCTTTTCCCATGAAAACGTCAATGTCCCGATCTTATACCCTTGAACTTGTGCCGTTCAGGAGTGAGCAGACGGAATCGCCGGGACTGATCGGTTCCGGTCAGTTCCTAGAGGCATCGATCCGGTTTTCGATTCTAGACGTGGAACCGCTTATCTAGCCCACCTTGACTGGACCGATTTTTTTTTTAATTTCTTTATCTGTTAAAAAGTCTTAATTTATCTCCTATTTCGTAAAGGAAGGCTCTTCAAGGTTGGAGCGATCATGTTTACTTATGCAAGTGAGTAAGATGGTTATTAACACAATAATAGTTGATCATTCTAACCAAATTTTAGGACAAATTAGTTTCAATGTTACACGTAATTAATTGATTGTAGAAACACCTTTATTATCAAAAACAGCTTTAATTTCATCTTGAACATTAATGATGAATAAAAATAACTGAATATGCCATGGGTTTCATTGGCCATTCGGGAACCAATCACCCCTAGCACAATTGACCCAAAAATACCGTTTATTATGGCCATTAAAAATCGACATGGCAGCTTGTATGAACAACATCACAAAAGATTTTAGAAGGACATCATAGGCGGAACTATAATAGAAGGTATTTTTGAGTCAATGGTGCAATTTTAAGGCTGCGTTTGGTCGTCTGGATTTCTAAACATGATAGGATTGAATATGATAGGATAAGAAATCTTGGGATTTCTTTATATCCTGTCCATTGTTTGGTGGATTACGGATTTAAAGTCGGATAGGATAATTTTTATTATTTTTTTTTGCTATTCACGGGTTCAGAGGAGTCGGTGAAGAAAAAAAAGTTGAGAAATTTTTTTGGTGATAGCGCACAAGGTGTGAGGATGAAGATGATGGCGAGTGGAGCGTAGGGTTTTTGGAAAAATAGATATTAGAAATTTTATCCGGGTCTATCCTACCCCCTCCCTCCGGAGTTTTTTATCCGGACTATATCTGGTCTATATCCGACCTTATCCTATCCTGGACCACTACCAAACACAGGATAGGATAAAATATATCCTATCCTGGCTTTTATACGGTCGACCAAACGCAGCCCAAGGGTATTAACGTGCTTTTTGGTGAAATTAACATTTCTTTTTTTCCTTCTTTCTCCCTCTATTTGTCCTCCCAGCTGGCCCTGAAATAAGATGAGTTTGAGCATAAAAAGGTCAACAAACCCACCAACTCCTTTTGCATATGTATTGTGGGTATCCATGCGTAACTGTGTCATCGATTAATCACCAGAAAGAGAGAGAAGTAGAGGGATAGGCGTGTTTTAGTGATCAAAACAACGTAGTTGAACTGGAAAATCTTTCTGGTTAGGAATTGTACATAGCACGTACCAGCTAAGACTAACATTGGTTGGTGAAAATGTGTAAAAAGATAAAGAGACACCGACACATTGACTCTGGCTTCCAATGTGCAGCTTGTGAAGTCGTCGTGCATTCACGAAACAACAGTACCAATCGAACCTAAGATATCACAGTGTCCTAGCGGACTTATTGCACTTGTCTAGTTGCCTTTTCTCGTGTATTGACGTTGAAAGCTATCATTAGTGTCTTTCGACTAGGTCCTGCACTAGGCGCCTAGCGACTGATGTTTCAAACATGAAACGACCGGTAACACACATGAAGTTGCCGTCATACACGACTCACTCCATTTACAATTCTCCTTCCATCAAGACCTGAGTACCTTACAAGCTAAATTTTCTTACTCGCCCATCTTAGGATAAGTTTGGGTTTTCCAGCCTGACATTGCATTTTAGAAATCCTGAGCATTGTCTCGCTAAAATATGATATAATGCCCGATAAACTTCGGATTTGCTGGTAATTTGTACTAGTCTTAAGGACCATTGACAATCATGCAACAAGAAAGGGGCTAACCAAATTTGCATGTGATAACATCCTTTGCAATCCCCATCTTAAGACTTCGCTCTATCCCACAAAGCTAAGGGAAAAGAACAATCACTTGTACAGAGCTCTAAATGTATGTATCTGGTATTTGTAAGCATCCTGTCGAGTTTTCTATGTGACACGACTCCAAGTAGGATGCGCCCAGCCTCTCCATGCATTACCATTTTCTCTTCCGTCGGAAAAGATCTTTGGATTGTCGCCAAGCCTCAATGTTCGGCTACCGTGACTCCTTTGGTGCACTCGGAAATAACCAAATGTCTCGAGACCGAATCAAAAAAAAAAAAACCACAAAAAAATCAATGGTTAATCATTAGAAGGATCGTGAAGTGATACCCCCATATCCAACTTCCTTGGTTCAGATATTTTCAGCTTCCTTGGCCCAGGTGGACCGGTCGAAAGTGAGTCAAAGAAGTCATCCTTGCTTCCATTTCGAAAGAAAGAATGAAAGAGAACCTCTTCGCTCTTTAAGCTCACTAAGACTCACCTTCTTATCCAATTCACTGCAGCATTTACATGCTCATCATCCTCAGCAGGAAGATCATAACCATCTGCTATTGTCTTTAGGTGAGCTTCATTCTGCTTGCCAAGCTCATCCCACACTTCTTCCTTGTTAAATTTTTTGTTTATTGCCACAAAAATCCAGGAGTTCCATACGTTGTATTCCCAGGTAAAGCTCTATCTTATTTGTTTTTACATCTTGCACATGCACACATCTAACATAGGAACCTCATGCTAGGATTCCTTCTCTCTTTTCTTAGGTTATGTTGGCAGCAGCGCAGCGCCGGCTGAACTCGGAAAACATGGGGCTTCTCCAGTCAGACTCTCCTCAGGAAAAGAGCTTCTCCGGTTCAGGATCATCGAGATTAGTGTTTTTAATAGGATTAAACTTATATAAGAGTACAAGTGTTCTGTGTTAATAGAATGCAGAAGGAGGAGGTTATTCCGTCGGCGCATTCAATGTTTATAACTTGGAAGGAGCTGAAGCAGTTGTTGCTGTGGAAGAGGAAAAACAGAGTCCTGCTATATTACAGGTTGGACAATTGTACCTGAAACTTGATTTTTCTTCACCTTTCAAGTTTGGCTAATTATCAAATACCTGAAAGGCTCATCGTCTGGAAGGATCATAATGCTGAAGTTTCTTAGCCTGCTGCACCTTCTGTAGTAATTTTATCTGCCAAAGCTGACAGAAGTAACTCCAACATCTTCTCTGCTTGTTAAATTTCACTCTAGAAGCTTAAAGTTCAAAGAAGCGATTTTGACTAATTTTGGCACTGCTCCTTCACAAAAAGATTACTTTTCCCTTTTCTGTATTTAATCATTCTCACTATTCCTTTTTCAGATTGCAAATTTGTATTTAGCGCGTAGGGCATGGACATAAATAGACTGAAATGCGCATGGCCATAACTAGAGTATGATTGTTTCATGCCCATTTTCCTTGCCGATCCATCCTGCTGCCTTTAAGCAATGAGGGATTCCCCTAGTTGCCTGTTGCATCTCTGCCGCGGAACAGGCTAATGTAAGCTCTTTTCATAACTGATTGAATAGGAGAAGAACACCAGTACTGCACTTATTGGCAGCTAGAAATTTTGCTACATGTTTTGTTCATACAAAATTTCTTGGTTTATGCTCACTGATAAGATCTAAGTTCTCTGCACAAATGACATAAAATTGACAGGACCTTACTGCATTGTTGGTCTATAGAGACACTTATCCAGTCAAATGCAGCCCAACAATTCAAGGAAGCCTAATCTGGCATTATTCTCTGCAAAGCCATTTGTTTTGATATGTGGATCTTGTGGATATCATATGCCGTTTTACCTGAGCTTATACCAAAAGTATCTGTTTTGAGATAACACACGAAGGAATATGAGAATGGATGACGAACATTATATTGGTGCACTGTCGTTTGGCTTGTATCAGTGGTTTTTCGGGCTTAAGTTTTGGGGCATAATACACGAGTTTGCATTTACATGTCCAGTTGAGTCAGCTCAATGACCGCTCTACTTCAGTTACTGCAGACAGAGAAGATAAGTTTAAACAGGGTTATGCGCATGCTATTACGGCAGGTTCCCGTCACTGTTCGTTTTGATCATGGAACTCCCGAGGAAGATCTCGCGGAGGCCATTAATTTGGTGTATAACTCTCGACCCCGAGTCATTTGCTATATTGGCTGGCATAGGGGATGATGCAGTTTGGTGTCGCGAGCTGCGGTCTATTCGCTTAAAGGAAGGATAGGTCGATTATTTCTCTGTTCAAGTTGTCCGTCATTTGAATTTTTCCAGGGATTCCATTCAGTAATGGCAGATGGTCTGGTATATTCTGCTCTGGCCCTTGTTAAAATACTTAATCATGCAACCGTGATGCATTGAAATGCATCTTTATGCACATTATGAAGAAATATGAGTACGTAAATTCAGAAGAAAAAATAGTGGAAAATCTAGGTACATAGAAATTCCTAAAATCCAACTAATATTGTGATGACCTAGTCTTTGGAGGCAAAATCTGTTTAAAGAACCTAGCAGCAGGCATAATTTGATGAGCTAAGGCAGTGAAGCAATTTTTGGTCTAGCTATTGGGGTGTGGATCCTACTCCTCAATGATTGGACAGCACGAGGATCCCGCTTTCCGCTTAGCGGGCAGGGTCTGGGGGCCTGCCTCTGCGCAGTTGTAAGGTTCAGCACCCCTAAAAGGTAGAGGGGTTTTTATGTATTGAATTTGTGATTTATTAGTAATTTGGTCTTGGGCCATATATATATATATATATTCTCTCTCTTGTAATTGAGAAATGAAATAGAGATGTGTGATGTGTTAATTATAGTGGAATTCTAAGATGGATATAATCCTAGTTCAAAAGTGACCCGAGATAAAACCTTGTGTCTCAAACTTTTCTTTAGCGTTTTTACTTTTTCTTTTCTTTGTGATTGTGTAGCGAAACCTAAAATTGACATGATATTTGACACTGCCCACACCATTGATACCGTGGTAGTTGATAGTGTGACTGTCTTCTCTAAAACAGGTATGAATTGTATTTCAGATGTTAACACTCGCTTTTACTCGAAGGCCAGTGGGATGAGAAGAATTTGTAGAAACCCTAGAGATACGAAGAAGAGAACCCATAAATGGGTGAAAGAGCGCGTGAGAAATTTAATTTGAGCCATAATTAGTTTTTGATTAATTTCATTTTGAGTGCAACGGGGCCACGTGAGCCATTCCAAGTCACGTCTGCAATAGTTAGCGAATCTCACGTGATATGGAAATTCCATCAACGAGGCTCCCATTGAACCATAATTCTTAAAAGCTGTGTGGAATTTGATTTAACAACGAAAAGTTCGGGTACTCAATTGCACAATGAGCAAATATACAGCTATCATCGTTTTTATTTTATCAACATAGTCAACAATTTTAGGTGCCTACGACTCCGAAACTAGTATACTAATGATAAATTTACAAAAAACTAATTTAAAACTCTAAACTAATATACATGTGACAATTTTACTCTCCGATAGTTTCCGTTTAATTTTACCGTCAAATTTTTGAGTTATATGACACGTAGCAGTTGATGAATATACTGATTGGAGTTTTACTCTCTGTTTGTCATAAGTGTACCGGTTTATGATTCTTTGTAGTATTAATTTAATTTAACGGAGATAAATTTATCACAAATATACTAGTTTATGATTCTTTGTGGTCAAAAAATTAATTTGGGGTAAATTTATCACAAGTGTATAAGTTTGAGGTTTTTGGTAATAAAAAAATTAGTTTGTGGTAAATTTATTGCAGGTGCACAAATTAAGGATTTTTTTTGTGGTATTGACCCTTTATTTTATTCTTTTAAAACAAAATTTTAATCATCGAAGGTCTCATAATATTCAAATTTAGGATAATTCTTATAGAAAAAAAAATATTAAATCTGTAAAATTTTTCGATCTGAACAAAAAAAAAGAAAAAACTACAAGATTAATTTATCCACTTTGTTTTTTTAATTATATTATTATTAATGAGGGCTAGGGTTATTTTGAACAGTAGAGAAGTAGGATGATAAGCCATGTCTGAAGGAAACATCTTCGTGAGTCAAGCTTCCAACGGCACCGAGATGGAAGCTGTCGCCAACAAACGATTCAAGAGGCGAGCTCGAAACATTGCCAAGAGGCGTCAGCCATTGAAACGTCAATGGCACATTATTTACTTGTTTCTCTTATGGAATGCCGTGACTTGATGTTTTAAATTCATAAAAGTGGGAAATTTTTTTAAAAGTCACATTCATGTGTTTTTTAGACAAATTTGATCAAATTTTAATTGGGCATAAGCTTTCCATCCAATGTTCCATTGACTCGATTTTTGCACCCTCAATAGGAAAAATGATTTATCTTGAATATATCGAGATGTAATTTTAAGTATAGTGTCACGGACTTTCCATAGGTACAAAAATTGATTCAATGAAAATAAGGACATAAAGGTTATCATTTTAGAAATTTTCCATCCGATGTATTTTTGAATTCATCAAATTGGGAAATTTTTTAAAATATCATATTCATGTGTTTTTTAAACAAATTTGATGAAACTTTTTTTTAACGAAAATTCTCTTAAATGTTTTAAAATATCATGTCTCGATTATTTTTAATTTTTCATTTGGTGAAATTCTGAGCGAATCGTAAATGTACAGTTACCTGAAGTTCTTAATAGAGCAAGACCATCTCATATGAAAGGAAAACGACAGCCTAATACGCAGGTGAATTCATGAAGACTGTATGAATTGAAGTTGTGCGGAATTATAGTTTCTATTCACGTTCTATCAAACTCTTGCATAGTTGTTCTCTGATGTGGGATCGGCCATCGATGAACTAAAGAAAATCTTGAGATAAATAGGTAAATTTCGCTAAACTGCAGATAAAGTTTCCGTACGATATTTAGATATAATAAATATGTTATTTATGTAGACATTCCTTTTTGGCATCACTGGAATCATGAGGTAAAGGAGTTAGACTATAATATTTTATTACGGAGTGATTCTCTGTGAGGATTTTATTTGATGTGTCCATAATATGCAGTGCTAACAGAAATTAACCGAGTAGAAGGCGAAGGCGGACCAACTTTTTGAGGAGCATGTCGAGTGCAAAGCTTCTCATGACTAGATTTTAATGGTACCATGCTTCTACGCATATGTTCATTGTCATGTGTAATTTGAGAATATTTGAAAAATTAAATATTTACCAATAGATTGTTCTTGGCTTGTCCAATTACTTTCGCCTCATACCATTCGTCTGCTTGAATAGATGCTTTCTCCAAATTGAAGGAGGAAAGCGAACATGACTATTCAAGTAAGATTAATATTCGCTCCTATTCTCTTTGGTCTCTTAGGGCTGAATCAAACTCATCCAATTTATTATCACTAAATCTATTACTTGCTGATAACAACAAATAGTGCGGAATCTCTGACATTATTATTTGCCGGCAAGATTTATAAACTGGAAGAATACATGAATAAGAGGGCCAAGTAATTTATTCGTTCGAAATGATTACATTTCTGGACTTACTTTGTGCATGTTGACAATGATTGATACTTCCATTTCAAAATGTTTCAGCCAAGTTGGTGGTGGGGGCTAGCAAACTTGTGCCATGGCTTCGGGCTTAGCCTTTCACCATGCCATAGTGTTTATCGTCATATATGCAACATCACCAATAGACAATTCAAGAGGCGAGCTCAAAACGTCGCCAAGGGACGTCAGCCATTGAAACATCAACGACACACTATTTACTTGTTTCAGTTGCGGAATGTTGTGACTTGATGTTTTAAATTCATAAAAATGGGAAAATTTTTTAAAAGTCACATTCACGGGTTTTTTAGACAAGTTTGATCAAATTTTAATTGTGCATAAGTTTTCCATCCGATGTTCTATTGACTCGATTTTTGTACCTGGGTACAAAAAGCCCGTGTGTGCAAAAATTGAGTCGATGGGAAAAAGGACTTATCTTGAATATTTCGAGATATTATTTTAAGTATAGTGTCATGGACTTTCCGTAGATACAAAAATTGAGTCAATGAAAATAAGGACGTAAAAGTTATCATTTTAGAATTTTTTCATCCAATTACTTTCACCTCATACCATTCGTATACTTGAATAGATGCTTTTTCCAAATTGAAGGAGGAAAGCAAACATGACCATTTAAGATTAATATTCACTCCTATTCTCTTCGGTCTCTTAAGGCCAAATCAAACTCACTCAATATATTATTGCTAAGTCTATTACTTGCCGATAACGGCAAAGAGTGTAGAGTCTCTCACATTATCATTTGCCGGCAAGATTGATAAACTGGAAGAGTACATAAATAAGAGGGCCAAAGAATTTATTCGTTCGAAATGATTACATTTCTGGACTTGCTTTGTGCATGTTGACAATAATTGATACTTCCTTTTCAAAATGTTTCAGCCAAGTTGGTGGTGGAGGCTAGCAAACTTGTGCCATGGCTTCGGGCTCAGCCTTCCACCATGCCATAGTGTCTATCGTCATATATGCAACGTCACCACTAGACAATTCAAGAGGTGAGCTCAAAACATGGCCAAGGGACGTCAGCCATTGAAACATCAATGACAAACTATTTGTTTCACTTGCGGAATTCTGTGACTTGATGTTTTAAATTCATAAAAGTGGGAAAATTTTTAAAAAGTCACATTCATGGGTTTTTCAGACAAGTTTGATCAAATTTTAATTGTGCATAAGTTTTCCATCCATTGTTCTATTGACTCGATTTTTGTACCTACGGGTACGAAAAGCCCGTGTGTGCAAAAATTGAGTCAATGGGAAAAAGGACTTATCTTGAATATATCAAGATGTTATTTTAAGTATAGTGTCACAGACTTTCCGTAGGTACAAAAATTGAGTCAATGAAAATAAAGACGTAAAAGTTATCATTTTAGTATTTTTCCATCCGATGTATTTTCGAATTCATCAAATTGGGAAATTTTTTAAAATGCTGAATTTTGGCTTCTTTCGTTTCGCGAAAAATGTGAAATTTTTGGGAAACGTTTTCCCTATAATCATGTTCAAGGAAACCGATAATATTTTTTAGTGTTCGATTAAGACCTGACAATAAACTTAAAAATATTTTCTGTCATTTAGTATGGAAAATCTTAATTACACTCCTTTTAATAATTTTTTCAAAAAATAAAATTTTCAATCACTTGAATTTTTAATTTTTTAATAATTCTTTTTTTTTCTTTTTTTTCCTTTTCTTTCTTCCTCTGCTGGTCGCTAGCCACAGCTAAGGCAAGGCTTGGCCTTGCTCGAGTTCGCTGGCCTTGGGCAAGCGAGGCTTTAGGCCAAGCCTCGCTTGTGGCCGATTGCGAGCCGGCGACCGGCCGAGGAAGAAGAAAACAAAAAAGGAAAACAAGAAAATAAAAGAAAAAATACTTAAAAAGTAGTTTTTTTAAAATTAAAAAATAAAAGTAAAAGTAAAATATGTTTGGCGAAAGAAAGTGACGTGAAAGAAGATATGGAAAATGTTTTTCACTTTTTCCGCTTTTGAAGTTGTTTTCAACGTTGGTGGAAAATATTTTTCTTGATTAATTTATTTTTCATGAACTGAACGCCGGAAAATCTGAAAAACGGTTTATTGAAACTTGTTTAACGTGAACAAATGGAGCCTTTATGAAGAATTATTTGTAATGAGTTTGAAAATTGTTGGTAGTCTTTGTTAATTAAGAAGATTTCACAATCTTAATCAAAGAATTTCGTTCGAAAAAAAATTTGAATAGAATAATTATATATAACATGAGGATATTAGAGATTAAACTTGAGAGAATTGTAAATAAAATTTCTACAACATCGTAACTTTATTTTATTCTTTTAAATAAGAATTTCAATCATCAAATTTATTATAATATTCTAATTTTAGAGGACTTTCGTAAAAAAAATGGTAAGTAAACTTTATTGATCTGGACACAAAAGAAGAAACAACAAGATTGATTTATCCACCTTAGAGGAATGTTTTTTGTTTTTTTTAAGGGTTGATACCATAATATCAAGAAAAACCCCAAACTAGTACATTTGTGATAAATTTATCCCAAACTAATTTTTTGACCATAAAAAATCCCAAACTGGTAAACCCGTAACAAATTTACCCTCTGTTAGTTTCCATTAAATCTTACCGTAAAATTATTAAGTTAGATGACACGTGGCAGTTGAAGGGTATATCAGTTTAGGATTTTACCCTTCCGTTTCTCACATGTTTACTATTTTGCTATTTTTCAATGGTATTAATCAAATTTAACGGAAGGTAAATTTCTTATAAGTGTACCGGCTTGGGGTTTTTGGTGGTAAAAAAATCAATTTAGGGTAAATTCAAATTTGTTGCAAATATACCGGTCTAGGATTTTTTGTGGTCAAAAAATTAATTTAGGATAAATTTGTTATAAGTGTATCAATTTTGGATTTTTCGGGGAATTATCCCTTCTTTTAATCAACTTTATTATTAATGAGTGCTCAATTAGTGTTATTTCGAGCACATACACATGTGAGAGCGAGCAAGGAGTCGGCAAGCTGAGGGAAAAGCCGAACTGAACGAAATCTTCCCAGAGCCATGTCCAGTTGTCCACCAGAAATGTTGCTGAAATCCAAGCTGCTGGCGACGCCGCCCAGAATCAAGCTGGCGACGTTGCCGATATTCAAGCTGCCAAAGATGCCGAGAATCAAGCCGGCAACATTGCTGTGGGACTCACGGCATGCTCATCAATAGTATTGATTCAATACCCTGGTATGGACGTCGTCGAGATTCAAGCCTTCGCTGAGTGTAATTTGTATTTTTTTAATTCTTCAATTCATGAAATCTGAGTGAATTGTAAATGTACAGTGAGATACCGTCCATCGGAAAGGAGGAAGAGCTTGACTTGGGCATTATACGCAGGTGAACTGTTGGGAGACTATTATTTGAAGTTGTGTGAAATGCAAGTTTCCATTCATGTATTGAACAATTGTTTTGTAGCTTTTTCTCGGAGTCGAGATTGTTTATCGGTGAACTGCATAATCAGCTTGAGTGAGATAGGTAAATTTCTACAGTTTGGCTTGAGCAAAATAGGTAAATTTCGCCAAACTGCATCTTTATTACGATGTTTCGATATGATGAATATGTTATTTATGTAGGGATTGCTTTTGGGATTACTCCGAATGAGCAATGAAGAGGTAAAGGTAAAACCATAATATTTATTAAGTAGTGATCCCCTCTGAGGATTTTATCTGATGTGATGATGTTATGCAGTGCAAAAACAAATTCGGGGATGAGAGTGCAAAGTTGGACGAACTTCTTCTCAAGTGTAAAGCTTCTCATGTGCAGGCTTTAGATGGTAACGTTATTTGGTTGTAGAACATTACTACCACCATGTTTCTACGCACGCACTACACCATGTTTCTACGCACGCACTACAAACATGTACAATATGAAATTTGTGAGAATGGTTGAAAAACTGAATGTTTCCCCAATAAATTAGCTTGTTACATATGATGATCTTGGCCTGTCTGATTAGTTCCCCCTCATACCATTTGTCTACTTCAATAGATCCTTTCTTTATGGAGAATGAACGTCTCAAGGAGCAATATGAAGAGTCAAGTAAGATTAAGATTAATAATTACTTCTATTCTCTTCGGTCTCTAAGCGTTGAATCCATCTCATATTACGTCTATTATTTGCTGATAACAGGACAGGCTAAGGAGTCTCTCATATTATCAATTGCTAGTAAGATTGATCAAATAAAAGAGGCTTTGGAAAAGAGGGACCAGGTAATCTATTCGAAATGCATATTACATTTTTGGAGTTACTTTATGCATGTTCACAGTGATTGATGCTTCCCTTCAAAATGCAGGATGAGGATGTTTTAGCCAAGATGGTCGTACGGTCTGCCAACTTCTGCCAAGGCTTCGGGCTCAGGCTCCCCATGCAGGATGATTCGGAAGTAACGAATTAACTACTTGTTTACTTGCTCTTTAAATCAATAAGACATATGGGCACCACTTTAATATGATCTTTGGAATTTTCCCTTTATTTTGCGGATATGGCTACAGATATGGCTACTGGGAAGCTCTAGATATTATGATTTTATTCTGCTACAGTGTCGTTTCTGATAACTTATATGTGGCATCGAGGAGTTGTGCATAACTAGTGTCAACTTACATCTTTATCTATTTTTTTTTTTGGTCGGAACATCTTTAATTATTTAGTTCGACGCTTAATAGCACTTTCTTGAGATTAAGAATGGATTTACTGAAAGAGCACAGAACGAACCGCACCAAATTCCAGGCGACTACAGCGTGAACACTGGCGCTGAGCTTTCTCGGCTTCGTATGTAAGGAATTCTTCCTCCTGCTGTCATTCCGAGTCTTCTTCTTTATCTTTTGCTACGATTTGGATCATTGATTCCATGTGACAAGACAATGCTCGGACAGTGCGAGAATTCTCGAGCACGGCGTCCCAAGACGTGGTTTCTCTTGTGGGCTTGTCCGAGTCGAGCTCGGAGATGGCTGCTTCACTCATTCGCACTGGTTATGAAGTCCAAGCACTTCACTTTTGGTAACTTTTGTTGATTGATCGAAAGAAGAAGGTCCGATTCGTTTATGAATAGATAAAGAGACGGCTACTGTGTCTCTGGGCTAATCGGTCATCCACTTTAGGAGTTTCTCGAGTTTTGGCATTGCTGCCATTTGATTCCGGTTTCAAAATATCCGGTCCTCCATTGAGCGCAGCAATTTGTAGCGTTCTCATAAGCTAGTGATTCGTATGAATCAAACTAAGATTAGACCGCGCGGGCAATTTGCGTTAACTGTCTCTGTTGGAAATTAAAAGGTGGGCATCATGAGAGTTTTCTTGTATCAGTTGAGTTGGGGCTTTATTGTGAATGCAAGGCACTGTTTCAGGACCCTGGGTAAGTAACGTTACCTGCTTTTGACAAACTTGATCTGTCTATTTCATGCACAAAAGGCTGAGGTCTCCTTTGACTATTCTGCAGCTTGTGCATGTAGAGCCTCACCGGATATCCGTCTGTTGGTTTAACACATGAAAGAGCTGCTTTTGATTCTTCTCCCTTCTCCCTCTCTTCGTCAGGAAAGTCGGGTGCCATTGCCAGGGCGAGGCATGTTCTCTCCGGCTCAGCCATCCTTCCTCCTGACTTTATGATGTTTGACTTTTTGGGTCGTGAACATACAACAGCTGTTTATTGGATTTTGTTTGTGTATGCAGCAATGTCTGACAAACTATGCATATTTGAGGGAGAAATCGGGGCAGGAAGTGTGCTCACCTTGACTCGAGAAAAGCTCTGCATATTCGGACGAAATGGTTACCATTTTTTTTATGGTTAAAGTATAAATTTGTATCCGTGGTAAAGGATGTTCATGCCGTGCCTTAAGATGAAATATTCGTCGAGATGTCTATAAATGTCTCTAACTGTATCCTAGATGCCGTGTCACAGTAGTAAGTGATGGATTTTTCGACCCAAAAAAAGAAAGTCCTGGATCTATGTTGCTGGAAATATAAGGTGGTTAACGACCTGCTTGAGGGAATTCATCTGGTTACTGCAGCGGGGGCAATTTGTATGGGCGTCAAGGCTGGTATTCATCCTTGGATTATCCATGACATTATTTCTAATGCCGCTGGAAATTCATCTGTGATTTCACTTCAGGCAATCATAAGTGATGTCGTTACCAGGCAGTCAAATCACACTTCTCGAGTCTTATCTGTTCGCTCTGTCATTTTTCCGTTGTAATTCATGGCACGTTGCCCTGAAGATCACATCGGGGAGTCATTTTAAGCATCTCTTGAACTATCTTTAAAGGGTTGGGATCCTCTCAATTACTTGACTCAATCTAGACATCCCGGATCATGCCATTGTACCTTGGAAAACAAATGTGTAAAAGACAATGACTCTTGCTTCCAATGTGCAGCTTGTGAAGTTGTGCTTTCATGAAACAATAGCTCAAATCGAACCTAGGATATCACTGTGCCCTAGTGGACTTTTATTGTACTTGTCTAGTTGTCTTTTCTCGAGCGTTAACATTGAAAGCTATCATTAGTGTCTTTCGACTAGGTTTAGCACTAAGCGCCGAGCAACCGATGTTTCAAACATGAAACGACTGATGAAACACTCACGAAGTTCCTGTCATACATGACTCACTCATTCACAATTCTCCTTCAACCAAGACCTGAGTACCTCCCAAGCTATATTTTCTCACTCAACCATCTCAGGATAAGTTTGGGATTTCCAGCCTGAAATTGCATTCTAGGAATCCTAAGCCTCGTCTCGCTAAAATTTGATATAATGCCCAATAAAGTTCCGATTTGCTGGTAAGTTGTACTAGTCTTAAGGGCCATTGACAATCATGCAACGAGATTCAGAGTCTGTCATAAGGGGGGAAAAAGCCTTAACCAAATTTTCATGTAACAATCCCTATATTAAGACTTCGCTCTATACCCCAAAGCTAAGGGAAAAAGAACAATCACCTGCACTGAGCTCGAAATGTATGTGTCCAGTATTTGTAAGCATCCCTCAAGTTTCCTATGTGACATGACTCCAAGTAGGATGCGCCCGGCCTCCCCTGCATTACCATTTTCTCTTCCGTTGGAAAAGACCTTTGAATTGCCACCAAGCCTCGATGTTCGGCTACAATGACTCCTTTGGCACACCTGGAAATACCCAAATGTCTGAGGATCAAGTCAAGAAAATGTTAGAAAATAAAAAAAAACAAACATTGGATAATCACTAGAAATTAAATGAAGTGATACCTCCATATCCAACTTCCTTTGTTCAGATATTTTCGGCTTCCTTGGCCCAGGTGTACCGGTCGCAAGTGAGTCAAAAAAGTCATTCTTCACATATCCAGGCTACCATCCAAACAGGAAAAGACATCTCCATTTCAAAAGAAAGAATGAAAGAGAACCTGTAACTCTTTGAGCCCACTATGACTCACCTTCTTATCCAATTTCATTGCAGCATCTACATGCTCAGCATCCTCAGCAGGAAGATCACAACCATCTGCTTTTGTCTTTAGGTGAGCTTCGTTCTGCTTGCCAAGTTCACCCCTCCTTGTTAAATTTCTTGTTCATTGCCACGAAATCAAAATCCTCGGCATATTTGGCAGCCAAATGTGGAATCTGGAAATGAAGAGAGAACCCACAAAGAAGTGCGATCAGACCCTAAGGAATGTTAAAAGACAGAGAGTGAAGGCAACGTGAGTATTCGCTGATCCCGCATGGATCCAAACTAACAAATGGTAATCCATGTAAAAGCGCAAGCCTATAGGCTCAAATTCAAGATACAATCTTTTTCAGACTCGTATAAACAATTCATACACACGTCTCTTTTGCTGAATCTCTATGACATGGATCCTATTGTAAGATAACCCATACAGCCCCAATTAGTGAGAAACGGACCAAATGTTATTGTTGTTGCAGATGCATCCATCCATTTGGAGGGAGATTTTGAACGAAAAAGCTTGTATATAACAAAACCTCAAAAAGCGATATTATTGAACACTCAAACAAGTAAAAAATTCTTTTACGTCCTCCAAATGTTTATATCAAAAACTACCCGTAGCTATTCCTTTCCTTTTCACAGTATCTTGATAGTGATGTACAAAATCACTAGAGAACTTAGATAATAAATGGAATACCCCTGATAGCAACTTGCAGCAATATTTGCATGCCAAATGATTTACTCATCCAACTGATGACGAAATTTAATTATAATTTGACCTCCACTCTTCTAAATTACCAATTTTCACTTCTAGCTAGTGTTTTCTCCATTTCTTTTATTTTCCAGCTTGTTTGGAAGTGCAATCAATATTGTCAACCAGTTGCTCTACGTTTTTTACCTCGTATATTGTCAGTTCATAAAACTGATTACGATTACTAATTCCAATTTCTATTTTTGTTTAACTCTTATGCAACAAAGTTTATATGTTTCAATTTAATTATTTTGTGAATTTCATGTGTATCGTCCAATTTCTTTTGGCTCACAAGCTAATCATTTCTACACATTATTTGCGGTACTCTTCTTACTCATATATGGTACATTTGTTGGATATTCATCTTTAAGATTTTCATCATTTTGCTTTCCACATCTTTGAAACTAAATCTCTTTTTTGGGCTCTTAGTTTTAGGAAGTGCTGTCTATATTTTAGAGGTGATGTGTGTTACCCCTTTTTAGCTTTCTATATTGTTTGTTGCTTTCTACATGCATCTTACTAATTGCTGCTAAGTTTCAAGACATTCATTAGAATCAGAAGAGGGAGTCATATCGCATCTTCTCCTTTTCCTTGAGCAATGCCTTTATTATGGTGATAACAATCAGTAGCAGCTCCAATCAACTACACAGCAGTGAAGAGCAAAAGCAGCATTGAACTCAAACTACTCATGTCATGGGGCTATACAAACAATTATGAAAAAAAAACGTGATACCTTCTTTCCTCTTCCCACTGAGATGCTCTTACTAGTTTGATGATGCTGCCTGCCAGCCCTATCTATCTGGGGCTACCCAGGAAATATAGAAAGGCACAGAATCAAATATAATATGCAAACAGGTTTGAGGTGAAAAGGGAAAGTATGTGACAAATCTCAAACAAAAAGATATCGAGTATTAGTTTTACCTTCTTTCCTCCTTTTCCTGAATTGCTTGTGATTTGGTTGGCTCTTGACTCGGCCTTAGTCATCTGGAACACGTGATAACTTGGAATGAAAAGAATGAGCTGCTCTTTTTCTCTATCTCCAAATTAAGTGATAGTTGGCAGAAATGACAAGAACATTGAGAGGTATCTGTATACCCTGTTTCCCCTTTCCCATGGTTTGGTCTTTGTGATTGGAAGAGTCCAAGAATCAGCTCTGTTGATCTGATAGAAAGTTGACGGTGCAACAAGAAGACACATACAAGTATAAGGACATGCAAAGACGGCAAACAAAACCACTGGGCTTCTGTGGCTGGGGTGAAGACACCTTCAGGACCTACAACATGATGTTCTAAATGGTCATGAGAAAAAATTGTAAAAAGCCATTATACCCTCTTTATTCTTTCTGCCACCTTGCTCACAGCAACTCTTGGATTCTGTACATTAGATGTTCTCATCTGAAAGTTAAAACAATAGATATCAAGGCAGACCCATGAGTCTGATATAAAGAAAGAGAAGCTAAATTCAGAAAAGCTCTTAGATAAAAGCTTTACCTTCTCTCCTTTTCCCTCTCCAAAAGCTTTATGATTGTTAGTGTACTGAGGAGCACCTTTATGCTGTAAGAGAGAGAGAAAGGCCTCTAGTTAATAGTAGTTATAGATACTCACATGCATTAGAAAACACATATAAGCCTGTGACAATTTGCTCTGTGAATGTGTGATACCATCTTTCCTCTTTCTGCCGACTTGCTGGCAAAACTGTTGTGATTCTGTAGATTGCCCTTATACGCCTGAAATAATGGATGAAGCCAAAGATTTTAAACTGTGAAGACAATGAGAAGGCAATTTCAAGGCAAACAATATGGACTGGCAAGTTCACAGAAAGAAATATCTTTACTGTGCTTCCCTTTGCCGGACCATTAGCTTTATGACTGTTATTAGAGTCTAAAGTGGCACTATTATGCTGACAAAAGGAAGCAGAGGAAGAGAGCAGAGGCCCTATGAAAATCCAATTCTGAAAAAGAGATTTAGATATAACAAAGGCTGGATAGAGAAAAGAATGATATGAATTAACAAACAGACATATGTTAGATTTGTCCTCTCTATTATAGACACAATAAGGGTAATGTTTGAAAAGAATACCAGAAAGTGGCTTATTGAGAAAGTAGGAGAGACACAACTCTAACTCCAGAGATGCAGAGTAAAGGCATCTCTTTAAAAAGTTAGATACATCTACAACAGCTAAGCGAGAAACTGCAAAGCACATAATCTTCACCGGCTCATTTACATAAAATCTTTGGCTTAAAAAGCCAAAATGAGGTGGTAATAGGGCGTTAAGGACAGCTAAGGGAATACAATCAAAACAGGGTAAAAGACGTCCATGAACATGATCTATAAAATGTGGGGGCTTCTTTTGGTTTTTATTTCCTTTTCAACCAGATTACAAATGTAACAGCCACTAAAGATGCAATATATTGTCAACTAAATCACTTTTTTGTTAGTGCAACCTATTCCAAAAAACCACTAGCGAGCATGTAAAACAAATAACTTTTGGAGGAAAAGATGTGTCAAGAAAAGTGAAGGCAGATAAAATTCAGAGTTTCAAAAGGTCCTCCGGCTGATCTAGAGAGCACAAGTCATGCAATGAAGCATAATAAAACTAGATTCAGAACCCATCTTACTAGCAATGGACAAGTGTCCTCACTCACATAGATGCATCGTATTAGACCGAAATGACCACATGAAAGCTCCAATATATAGATGTTACAAATCTGAAATATATCACAACAGCAATTAACAAGAACGAGTAAAAATCGTAAGTTCATAAGGAGATGTAGCACCTTTTTCTCCAGGAATGCAATATCACTTGACGGAGCAACTAGAAATTCAGGTGCTTCTTTTTTATAAAAGGAAAGAGGCAGTGAAGCAAGAGACTGAAAGAGTCTTTCAAAACTGAGGACAAAATGCGAAAATATAGTTTACTGGACAACAGTCAAAGCAAAACAAAAAAAATTTCTTTTTAGAAATAAAACTGCTAGTATACTGAAAAAATAGCCAAAAAGTTAAAAGTTGCCCCAATTAAATACTTGTCATGGACAAGATGTTATAAAGGATAAAAAGGAAAAATTAGTTCATTCAATTGAAACATTATGACTCGTGATTGCTTGTAAAGGAAGGGTGGACTGGAGTTTCCGGAAGATGAGCATAAACTAGATAGGTATTTAACAAGATAAAAGCCAAGTATTTAATCTCTATAGCTAAGAACAAGAGAGTAAATACAACTTTTGTTCTAGTCTAGTGTTTCAAAACATATTGGAGGGTGAAAAACACAATAATTACCTCCCGAACGATGCACCAAATTTTTGATATATTAACAAGAGACAACTGAAATTCCACATAACATAATTATATAATCATAATCCTCTGGCCTCAACTAAGCCACAAGCGAATAAAATCCAGATATAGCTTGTATCAAATAATGTGCTGAGGTTCATACATCATGTAAAACAGATACATGGATGTCATTCCGTAGCTCTCATGTCTACCTCTATGCATAAGCTACTCTCTGCCACTGAATACCAGCACTTGCACCATAAAACGGGGGCAACAGCTTGGTGCATTCAAGGATTACTGCTTTGATGTTTCGAAGTTTCTAGAAAAGTAAACTAGCTTCAGTGGTGCTATCTTATCTATTTTACAAGAACAAACTTAGGTAGAATCAAGCCTTTGCCTATCGGGAGTTCACAGGAACAGCAGCCCACAGAGTCCCACCTTTCTTTTACTTGGTTCCCATTTTTTCTTTCAGGTGTGTTGAGGATGGGGGTTTAAAGGTGGATGATTATCACTTAGACCAGTAGTAGGTATAATCAATATGCATCCTTAGGTAATATCTAGTATTCGTCTTAAGCTAGTTTAAAACTATACAATATGCAAATTACTATTTTGAGAATTACAATATCACATATATGAACTGAGTCAATAGAGATGGAAAAACCTTTTTGGTATGTGGTTTTGGAAGAGGCAAAATGGGTGCCTGAGCACCTGTTGGTTCCCTTGGCAGCGATCCAGAAGTCAAAGATTTAACGGCCTCTTTATCTTCATGAGCACTTCTAGAAAAATGAGATGAAGAAAGTGGATGGACAGCGGGCCCTGGTTTGAAAAATTTGACTAGGGGTCATCAGTGATGGCTTCAAATTCTCCATATGATTTGGACTGCCTGATTTATTCATACGCAATGTAGCTAGAGGCAAACTTTCCGGAGCCAACCCAGACCCTCAGACTGAGTTTGCTGCATGGATAACTTGAGGTATGGGGTTAACATTCAGACCAGCAGTACTAGAACACTTTGCCGCCGAAGACATTGACGTTATACTAGAATTCAACAAATCCTTTGCCACACTAGGCAATGTGTCCAAAATCAATAAAGCAGGATCCGATGGCAGATCTGAGGGAATCAAAATTGGTGTAGATGTCAAAGAATCCATGATAACAGGGGGCTTCAAAGAAGCAGATAATCCTTAAGTTGCTGCAACACTCATTGTCAACGGATTTGTTACCGAATGTTGCATTGGTTGCTTAATACGATATGCAGCCAGACCTGGTGGCAGTCCAGCCAATAACTGCTGTTGAGGATAAGGGACTTCCCCTGTACTCCTACCAAATTCTTGCCCATGAAAAAGCATGGGCTGACCAGCAGCAAGTGTATTTGTAGAAAGCAATGAACTGAATGATGTTAAGTTCTGTATGGGCTGATATGAAGAAAGACTCTGGTGGTCAGCCAACTTTGGAATTCCTAAACTGGTGCTATTGGGTCTGCTGATTGTGGTGGCCTGTGGAGTGATTGCAGATGCAGATGAAGAGTGGAGGAAATAAGCCTGTATGAGAAGTTAATGCAACATGAATCGTTGGCTTGTTTCCATCTCAAGCACCAAATCAGAACATAAAGTTGAAACCTGCATGATGGCTGGATCATCTGGCAGGTCTGATGTAACCTCTTCAGGTTGAGACTCTGAAGATAAAATCTGCAATTCCTGCAACAGATGCACAAGCACGTTTGTTCCTCTCCTTTAGTCAGTCATGTGAATTTTAATACAAATATTGACATAAGTACATCAAAGAAATAGTTAGATCACCAAAACCAAGCTTCAGCATCTAGTAGTTACCACTGCTAGCACGATTCAGAATTACGAACTGCAATACTCCTGTGTTTATGAGCAACTATACTACAGGATAGTCAACAATACAATATACGCTTTGCTTATATGCAATTCATGGATGGCAACTGTCCAACTATAATGCCAACCTTTATGTCACTCCCCCTGAAATTATGTACGGGAAAACTCTGTCATCAGGAAGGACCTGAGGACCATCCTTTCTTCGCCCTTCTGTTCCAAAAGATCTCACTGCAGCAAATGAAGGGAAGATTCAGATGGTGGAATGACATTGGAAGTCTCTACCTGTCTACAATAACAAATATGCAGTCAAATGTTTCAAAAGCAACTCAAACCTGAAGTAACATGCAACAATAAGAACTAGAAACTTGCTGAAAGAAACAAAACGCACCAAGACCAATAAACAGAAAAAATCATTGGATCTCATCAGTCGATGTGCTTCACCTAGATATCCTAACTCCAACTTCCGTTTTCCAAGTCCCGGGAAGAAAGTATGGTTGAAATTATATTCTTAAGGTAAGTGGTAACATACAGGGAAATCACTGAAGTGACTAAGCTATGATTTTGAATTACATGAAGCATATATGAGGCTTATCAGCGGGACAAAACTAACATATACACCTTCTTAGTTGCAGTGTGCTAGACTACAGAAAGTAGAAGCCATTAAGCCCCCAATACCAAAAAATCAGCTCATAAGCTCTACTGTATCCAAGTTCTAAGTAAAACATTTATTTGTTTTTATTTTTTTGCAGCTAGAGATGTGAATACCAGATCACATTCCTGAAATGAATGTGCCATGAATTTCAGGCCAAGCTTCACAAAAGCAGTTCATGCTATAAGCACAGACGTTATATTTTGTATTACACTTTCTCTTGTTCTCTAAATTTTTCTCCCATGAACTGCAACTTGCTCCTTGATGTTATAATCGCGTGATCATAGAAATTTAGCCCCCAGCAAATTCGATATCATTGAACAATTACAACCATCCACCATAGGAAAATATTTGATCTCTCACGAGCACAGTCATCCTCTTGCTTCTACCAACACAGGTATAAACCCTTGGCTAAGCCAAAACTATCTTCGCACACTAACCATTCGTCTACACGGCAACGACACGCATGCAAAATGTGCACATTGTCATGAAAATACAAGACTGTCTATTTTAAACCAAATAATGTAAATTGTCTCCCTACATGTTCTTATTTTTGGTTCGTTTTTATACGAAATTTATTTCCTTAGTACGAAGGATTATTTGTAATGAGTTTGAAGGTTGTTGGTAGTCTTTTTTGATGAACCCATCTCAAAAGTTCACTATCTTGGCCAAAGAATTTCACTCGGTAAGGAATTCGAATAGAATAATTATACGTATAACATGAAATTATTGGAGATTAAATTTTAGAAAATTGTAAATAAACATGGTAGCTTTATTTTCTTCTTTTAAAACAGAATTCCAATCATCGAATCAATTACAATATATTCGAATGATAGAGAATTCCGGTAAATAAAAAAGCGGTAAATCAGTAAATTTTTTGGATCCGGACTATTTTTTAATTATTTTTACTACGCTAGGTTATTTTTTGAACAGTAGGGTGAGAAGATAGTCGGGGGAAAAGCCAAGTCCGAGCAAAACGCCGACCCTCGACCTGTCTACAGGCGATTGAGAAGACGAGCTCCAAACGCCGCCGACGTCGCCCCTGCCGACGTCGCCATGAGCGATGCTACCGACGTTGGCGACGTCGCCCCTACCGGCGGCGCAGGCCCGAGTCTAGCTGCCGGCGGCGCCGGCGAGAGGGGAACGAAGAGGAAGCAGTGAGTCTCGATTGATTGAAGTTATTTGCATTGTTTACATTTCACTTTGTGAATGCGGATCTTATATGTACAGTGGGGGAGATACAGTCCACAGGAGTGGAAGTCGGCCAGATGCCACCACGCCAGACCCTGTTTGACTAGCCCGGGTGAGTCTCGATTATTTCTAATTTTTCATTTGGTGAAATTCTGAGCGAATCGTAAATCGTAATTGTACAGTTACCTGAAGTTCTTGGTAGAGCAACACCATCTCGTACAAGAGGAAAACGACAGCCTATTATGCAGGTAAATTCATGAAGACTGTATGAATTGAAGTTGTGCGAAATGCGAGTTTCTATTCACGTTTTATCAAACTCTTGCGTCTGATGTGGGATCGACAATCGATGAACTGAAGAAAACTCTTGATACAAATAGGTAAATTTCGCTACACTGCAGACAAAGTTTCAGTACAATATTTATATCAATATTTAGATATAATGAATATGTTATTTATGTAGACATTCCTTTTCGGCGTCACTGGAATCAACCTATCAAGAGGTAAAGGAGCAAAACCATCATATTTTATTACGGAGTGATTCTCAGTGAGGATTTTATCTGATGTGTCCATAATATGCAGTGCGAATAGAAATTAGTCCAGGAAAAGGCGAACGCGGACCAACTTTTTGAGGAACTTGTCAAGTGCAAAGCTTCTCATGACCAGGCTTTCAATGGTACCATGCTTCTACGCATATGTTCATTGTGATGTGCAATTTGAGAATAGTTGAAAAATTGAATATTTACCAGTAGATTGTTCTTGGCTTGTCCAATTACTTTCGCCTCATACCATTCGTCTACTTGCATAGATGCTTTCTCCAAATTGACAGAGGAAAGGGACCGACTGGTTAAGCAATATGACCATTCGAGTAAGATTAATAATCACTCTTATTCTCTTCGGTCTTTCAGGGATGAATCAAACTCACCGGATATATTATTCTATTACTTGCTGATAACAGGAAAGAGTGACGAGTCTCTGGCATTATCATTTGCCGGCAAGATTGATCAATTGGGACAATCCTTGAATACGAGGGACCAGGTCCCAATTGATAAATTACCTGGTCCCTCGTATTCAAGGATTGTCCCAATTGATCAATTTTGCCGGCAAATGATAATGCCAGAGACTCGTCACTCTTTCCTGTTATCAGCAAGTAATAGAATAATATATCCGGTGAGTTTGATTCATCCCTGAGAGACCGAAGAGAATAGGAATGATTATTAATCTTACTCGAATGGTCATAGTGCTCAACCAGTTGGTCTCTTTCCTCTATCAATTTGGAGAAAGCATCTATGCAAGTAGACGAATGGTATGAGGCGAAAGAAATTGAACAAGCCAAGAACAATCTACTGGTAAATATTCAATTTTTCAACTATTCTCAAATTGCACATCACAATGAACATATGCGTAGAAGCATGGTACCATTGAAAGCCTGGTCATGAGAAGCTTTGCACTTGACAAGTTCCTCAAAAAGTTGGTCCGCGTTCGCCTTCTCCTGGACTAATTTCTGTTCGCACTGCATATTATGGACACATCAGATAAAATCCTCACTGAGAATCCTCTTGTTCGGTTGGCAAATGCAGGTGGCTTGGTTGGCAACTCTCTAGCAGAAGCATCTAAGGTAGGGAAATTTACTTTGTCGTGATGTTTATGGGTTTCCCCTTGTACACGGCCACGAGAACTTTGTTGTGGCGTTCGCTTTAATTCGGCTAAGGTCCGCTGGTACTTCCCCCTTATCACCAAGGGGGCTTATGCACTCCTCTTGCTGTCTAATGAGCGTTAGACTGAGCCAGCGAAGCCTCAATTTAGTGGCTTCCCTCTTTCCCTCATTTTATTCTTTCATGTGGAGGCGTGACACCATTGGGTCCCGATGTATTTTCAACCTGCAGATGTTGACCTACTCGTGATCACGGTCACGAATGAAGCTCCAGAAGAAAGTGTCCTTATGTAGATGTAGGTGCAATTCCAGGTAACTTATTCGTAACAATATCTGTTTGATTTTTCGTGTCTGGATTGACGTTTTGTTTGGCTTAACCTCAGGGCTTCCATCTGGTGCATCCATAATTCTGTCATGGACTGTTTCTCCTGGATTCATGACTCAGCTGGAACAACGATCGCAAAGTATGTCCTTTGTCATTCGGTGAATTAAATTTGAAAGATGAACGACATTTAAAGAGCAACTCTTTCAGTATCTTATGTCTTATTTAATAATACATTTCATTGGCAAACTGATGGTACATAGAGTGAGAGAAGTTGTGCAGACACTCGTAGCTTAAGTTTACTTTGGTTTATGAAAATGGAATGCTAAAAGTTTTATTGGATATATTAATGGATTTGTTTGCCCTCATTCTCTTTCTAAAATTTTTTGCTACACATGTTGTATTGCAGGTGATGACAAAGACTTGAAATTGGTGGATGCCGCTGTTTACAGTGGTGTCAAAAGAGCTGCTAAAGGAACACTTACGGTATGCTTTTCACAACCTTTTACCTTCATAATGAACAGAGATTCTGCAATTTGCTGACTGATGCGCACATGCTAAAAAGTTGATGGCTTCCGGTAGTGATGCTGCTCTTAAAAATGCTGGTTCAGCTCTCTCTGGTATTTGGTATTTTGTTCCAATTACCAGATGGGGAGGTTCATATCTCTGACTTGGAAAGGTTTCTGGACGAGTGATACGTGCTGCTTTTCTGATATTGGCATTAAGCGAAAAGCTTTATATTATCAAAGGAGGTTGTGGGACTGGAAGGTACCGTTAGCTTCTCTTTATTTTCTCTCATCAAGGGTATTGGGAATGGTAAAACAGTTTTTTGTCCCACTAAATGCATAAGCAATGGGTTTTTGACTTTTGTGTCGGAAATAATTGGGCTTGCTTCATTTGAGAGCAACATTTTACTTTTTTGGTTTGTTGAGTGCCTAGTGTCGTGAAGATGGTTAACCAATAGCTTGCGGGGGTTCATATTGCATCATCGGCTGAAGCAATGGGTTTTGGAGCTAGCTTAAATATTAACCCAAGAACATTGTTCGACGCGATAACAAACGGCAGGGGAAGCTCGTGTGATGTCATCTGAGAGGAGCTTTTATACGAAGGATCCCTTTTTTTGCCACCAAACCAGTTCTAATCAGTGGCCACTATTGCCTATCCAAATAGAAGTCGTGTATAGAAAAAAGAAAACCTCGTCATTCGCCTTGGGCATTAACTTTTGCCATTTGTTCATCCATTCCTAAACCTATACATTCAGTAAAAAGGGTTCAAGTGTTAAGTTAGGATATAGATGTTTTCTGCACAGTTTGCTAATAGCTCAAATTTTGGGTTGGACTTTTTACTACAGTATTAGAGCTCAAGATCTTAGGAACCTGCGCGCTGTCCTTTTCACCCATTTTTGCCCTTCTTTACATCTCTTGGGTTTCTAAAAGCTCATGCTTTTACGTTGGAGTTTCTAACATGTTCTTAACTTTCGACGAGGGAATATTAACCTTGGGCTTGGAGTCACGGAAGTGTTTCTGAGAATGTGTAACTGAATACCTCTCTTGGATTAGCGCCCAATTTCATGTCAGTTTAAAAGATGTTCGACCATGTGTTCTTATCGCTTGCAGGATGTTTAAAAATCGCCTTCCACACCTGCTGGATAATGATTATGCACCATAGTCGGCACTCGATATATTTGTGCAGGATCTGGTACGGGAAAAGTGTCTTGCTCTTCGCATTCTTTTGAAGAATTGTGAAATGCTATATAGACACTTGTAATTTCTCCAGGCCATTGTTTCCCATGAATGTTCATCACGAAAAGTTCCTCCTCACATTGCAACCGTTGCACACCAACTCTTCGTGGCAGGTTCGAAACTCGATCATCAGTCCTCGAGTGATGTGGTTCCCTCGCCTTATTCCTCCGTATGGATTTTCTACACGGCAAGGCATAAAGAACTACAGCAAGATTTTCTTACCAGTCGGTGCTTTGTGAAAGATTAGGGTTTGCATGCTGGTAGCAAGAAAATGATAAACCAAGATGAATGACATTAAAATCAGGGTAACATGACCGAACCAATGTCTTGTGTTAGCATTGATTTTCTATAGATTACAGACAAAGTACTAGTCCCGATAATCGCTGATATTTTCTTCGCGTAATAACTCATAGCTTTCCTGTTCTTCCATACTTTTCATTTCATATCCACAAGCTGAGTTTATTGCTGACATGGAATTATGAAGTCTCTAACATGATTCAATCTTGTTTGCCGACTTCGGCGGCCTGCATGATCTCCCAGTTTGTTCAGATTGGTGCTCATGTAGCTATTATCTGATGGAAGGTTTGAACACTAGGAAAAGGATAAAAAACCAGTAACTTATAAGAAAAATCTGGTGCGAAAATGTAATGCACGGGGCACAAAACTCAGCAGTCTGTTCTAGTCTATTCTCAAGGAATCGGAAAGTTTACATGATGGTATAAATTTGATTGAGTTGTTGTAATTGTGTTCTCGAGCAGGTTCTGCTGCTGGACGGGGCCGGCAAGATGATGCTGGTGTAGTAAAGGTACAAAGACCGTAATCCAAGCTCTATGCTAACTCGCTTTCAGCTGGTTGCAATGTCTTGACATGTGGTACATTGCATAAATATATTGTCAGTTGTCACTACCCATTTTGATTCTTTGGGGACACAGAAAATGGATGTGACGACAGTGCTTATGTGACTATGAATGTTGAATGGTTGTTTTGTTAGGTGAGGCGGAGGATCTTTGGTCCGAATAATGATTTTTTTTGAAACCTCCATGTCAGTTGGGTTGTCTTGAGCTTGTTGGGTTTTTGCTTGAAGGAGCATATATCGCCTTTTTCTTTTAAATAAGAAAATTTTAAGTTTCAAAAGATTATGAAAAAAATTATAAAAAATTACATATGTAAAAACATATCGTTACTTGTATGTTTTGAAAGGTCCTAGTTGTTTCGAATAAAATGAAAGTCCAATTTTCAGAGCCGCGGGAAAAGGAAAAAGAAAATTGTAAACAGTAAAGGTCTGACCAACACCTAAGTTTAGAACAATCCAACCAATCCGAACATTATTCAGGCTAAATCTGATTGTTTGTTTTCCTAATTTGTGGGATTAGGCTGGGTTTGTCGTTGTAAATCTGATCGTTGGATGTCATAATCTCTGGTAGGTGTTGGAACATCCAATGGAAAAGCTTAAACCATAGTTGGAGGGAGATAGCATGAATACTTTAACACCCCTTTCACGTGCAAACAGAACTGTGAACGGCGTGTGGAATTCGAATTGATGTCGGGGAGCCTCACGCGCGAAGTCGGTCTAGGCGAAACTTGTCTCTGATGCCATGTTGGAATATCCAACCTAAAAGCTTAAGCCAATAGATAGAAAGAGACAACAAGCATGTAAGACCCATATACACCCCATAGACAAGATACTTTATCAGTAGCATTAGAACTGCGAGGCTGGACATTACTTCCCTAGCTGTGACTGAACTGGTAAAACTTGTTTGACTGCAATTTCAGGGACTTTTTGGCCCAGACTATGATACGTCTGGTTGCAAAGCTATAATTGGTGACCATGTAGTTGTATAGATAATTAAATTCAGTCCACAGTTGTTTCACTGCTTACATTCTCTTGAGTTTGAACATTGTGCTCTGTGATGTTCTTTGCATGATTCTGTCTTGTGTCTATCGTAGCAAACAACATTTTCATAAATTATAACATCAAACAAATGGTTAGACAACTTTACCAAAAAAAAAAAAACAAATGGTTAGACAATGTACAGTTTTGATTAAACTTCTCTCATGTGCAAAGTGCAAAGTACTTTGCCGTCGGATGTTACGCTTTTCTCACCAATGGACGGACTAGCAAGAATTTCCTTGCTTTTATTGGTTTCAACTCTGCTTTCTGGACGTGAGATTACGGATATCTTTGGTTGTGCTGCTTGCTCTCTATAAATGCTAAAGTGCCGGTAATGATTTCAAGCTACAATATGTATCGCTATAGTTATTGCTGCAGCGCGTGATTCTCCCCCATCTGGTGGTGTCTCGGGCGGGCAATATAACGGGCTATTGTTGCACCTTTATGTGCGAGAAAATTCTGAAGTTTGACCAGCTTGGTAGTTAAGCTGAAAGCAGTGCTTTTCAATCAAACAAAAGGAGGCTTTAGCCTATGTTGGCGGCAGCTCACAGACTACTCAATACTATGCAAAGCTGAAAATTGTTTGTTGAGCAAAGTTTGATGATGATGCCCTCAAATCGGTCGGCAAATATTTCTTGCCATGGCTCAGAACACAGACTAAGTTAATGAGGTAGCCCAGTGACTGTGGCAATTGGTTAAGCCCATATTAATAATTTAACCCCGATACCATGTATACACCGGAATATTTGGGTCGAACTTGGAGCAGTACGAATTGTGTGAGGCATTGTCTTGTAACATATACTTAGGAGGATGGCTGCTTTTGCTTCTATGTCTCTGTCTATGTGCATATGCTTATGCAATTTCTTTAGAGACCCTGGTCACGTTTGCTGCGCAGGCGTTTTTGTTCTGGGCCATATTTGACACCAAAGCTCTCTATATGATAGCAGGTGGTGCATATCTTATCTTTGAGCTCAGGGTGGAGTCACCTCGTCAGATCTTGCTACAAGGCCCTAGAGGCAAAGTGTGCGAAAATAGTTGGACAACCTCTAGCCGGCGTTCCTCTATGGCAATAGGTCCTGAAAGTAGACATCCAGGAGTTCCATACACTGTATTCCCAGGTGAAGCTTTATCTTATTTGTTTTTACATCTTGCGCATCCACACATCTGACGTAGGAACCTCACACTAGGATTACTTGTCTCTTTGCTTAGGTAATGTTGGCAGCAGTACAGCACTGGCTGAACTCGTAAAATTGTGGGCTCCAGCATTCAGACTTTCCTCAAGAAAAGAGCTTCTGCGGTTCAGGATCATCAAGATTGGTGTTTTTAATAGGATTAAACCTGTATGATAGTACAAGGGTTTCGCGTTATTAATAGAATGCGGAAGGAGGTTCTTTTGTCTGCGCATTTTTAATGTTTATAACTCGGAAGGAGTTGAAGCAGTCGTTGCTGCGGCACAGCAAGAACAGAGTCCTGCTATATTACAGGTTGGACAAATGTACCCGAAACTTGATTTTTCTTCACCTTTCAATTTGGCTAATTATCGGATACCTGAAAGGCTCGTCGTCTGGAAGGATCATGATGCTGAAGTTTCTTAGCGTGTTGCACCTTCTGTAGTAAATTTATCAGCCAAAGCTGGCAAAAGTAATGCAAACATCCTCTCTGCTTATTGAATTTCACTCCAGAAGCTTAAAGTTCAAAGAAGCGATTTTGACTAATTTTGGCATTCCTCCTTCACAAAAAGATTACTTTTCCTCTTTCTGTCTTTTAACATCCCCCCTGTTCGTTTTTCATATTCGTTTTTCATATTGCAACTTTTTATTTAGCGCGTAAGGCATGGACATAGATAGACTGAAATGCGCATGGCTATAAGTAGAGTATGGCTATAAGTAGAGTATGATTGTTTGATGCCCATTTTCCTTGCAGGTCCATCCTGCTGCCTTTAAACAAGGAGGGATTCCCCTAGTGGCATGTTGCATCTCGACTGCAGAACAGGCTAATGTAAGCGCTTTTCATATCATATTGAACAGGAGAAGAACATCAGTACTGCACTTATCTGGAGCTAGAAATTTTGCTACGTGTTTTGTTCAGACAAAATTATTTGGTTTATGCTCTCTGATAAGATCTAAGTTCTGTGCACAAATGATGCAAAATGGATGGGACCTTCTGCATTGTTGGTTTGTAGGGATACTTATCCAGTCAAATGCAGCCCAACAATTTGCGGAAGCCTAATCTGGCATTCTTCTCTGGAAAGCCATTTGTTTTGACATATGGATCTTGTGGATATCATTTGCCGTTTAACCTGAGCTTATACAAAAAGCATCTGTTTCGAAATAACACGCGGAATATGGAGAATGGTTGATGAACGTTATATTGGGGCACTGTCGTTTGGCTCGTATCATTGGTTTTTCTGGTTTAAGTTTTGGGGTATAAGACACGAGTTTGCATTTATATGTCCAGTTTCAGTTAATGCAGACAGAGAAGATAAGTTAAACAGGGTTATGCACACGCTTTTATGGCAGGTCCCAGTCACAGCTCATTTTGATCGTGGAACTTCCAAGGAAGATCTCTCGGGAGCCATTAATTTGGCATGTAACTCTCAACCATGAGTCTGTATTGGCTGGCATAGGAGGTGATGCAGTTTGGTGTCGCGAGCTGCAGCCTATTCGCTTAAAGGAAAGATAGGTCGATTAATTCTCTGTTCACGCCATCTGTCATTTGAATTTTTCCCGGGATTTCGTTCAATAATGGCAGATGGTTCACATCTCTGCTTCGATAATGGTATCTCCTAAACAAAGTCATATCTTCTTTGACCCACTCATAAGGCCTGCTCGTTGAGGTTGAAATAGGGAGATTGTCAGGGACAGAGGATGACCTGACTACCGAATATATGAGGCAAGGCTAACTGATGTTAATGAGGTCAATAAATTTATCAGGGTATGTAGGCCTTGTATTGGTGGTTAAAATATAATCTTTTCTAAACTGGCCTCTTTAATTATCAGGCGGAAGAATTTATTGATCGCACTGGTGCAGATGCCTTGGCAGTTGCGACTCGGAAATGTTAATGGGAAGTATCCTCCCGGCAGTCCAAATTTGAGGCTTGATTTCCTGAGGGTCTGGAATATTCTGCTCCGGCCCTTATTAAAAACCTTGATCACGCTACCGTGACGGTTTGATGGTTGAGACACTTCTAATGTTTACGTATTTGTGTAGAAAAACTTCAAGCACAAATGCATGTTCATGCACATTATGAAGAAATATTAGCACGTAAGTTCTGAAGAAAAACTAATGAAATATGTAGGGGCGTAGAAATTCCTAGTAAACCAGGTGGGTGGAATGAGAGTTTGCGAGTATGATAGTCACAAGGTTCTAATCGTTCGTGTTTAATGGCCAGTACCCAAATGTCGCGTACCCATATGCTCTTTCCACATGCTCCACATCAGGATCGATGTACACACGAAGACTAGTGCAAACCCAATAACTGTTGGCAAAAAAAAAAAATTGTAGAAACCCAAGAGGCGCAAAGAAGAGAACCCACAGATGGGCGAAAGAGGGCGTAAGAAATTCAATTTGGCCGTCTCTCTAGAAGGTTAAGCTATTAGAGATAGCAAGAATTGCGTACTAAATCTCGATGGATATAAAGTTTCCTCGTATGTTCCTGTGTTTGTCAACTTGCGCATCATCTTCCGCAAGGGAACTTCATTATTGGCCGAGAACAAATGATGAATAGGCTGATCCCGGTTTGAGTTTGTTTTGCTTAACTAGTAACTCCCGGGGAAGCTTTTTACGTGTTTGCCTAGAGAGTTCATTCAAGCATGCACTGGCTTTCAATCCCGAGGGACTTTTTAGCCCCTCAAAGATGTCCGTTAGAATTGCATCATTGCAAAGCCTAGATAGCTCCAAAATGACCATCTCTTTTTCTGTAAAATTTGAGGTGTTCTCAGAGTCTCATGCCTGTATCCATCATGAAAAGTACCGATTAGCATATACCAATTACCCTCTTCTAAATTTGTTGCACCAACTACCGAGTAGCATCAACCGATACGGATTTTGTCCTCACTTCATCTTATCCGTCAGTGTTTCCCTTCCCTAGAACCATCAATTTCTGACGTCCAAGAAAGAGAGTGTCCTTGGTGCTTCGGGGAGCTTCTGGCTTGTCCGAGGAACTCGTCAGGGTAATCAGTTCGTACTCAATGCAACTCCTTCACGGGCAAAAAAATTTTGAACGAATGATTGTGACGAGGCGCGAGAAAACCAAACGAACTCGAATGATTTGGTTCCAATAAGGAAAAGGTTCGATGTGAACACCGGGCCCCGACAGGCGTACATGGCATGCTTGAGCGAGCCCAAAAGAGATCTCATCACCGTCATGTCGTTCGCGAGGGAAGCCACGCAGGCTGTTGTTGCAGAAAAGATGCACCTCTTTGGTTCAGTCGGAAAAGCATGATGACAAAAGGTGTGATGTTATTCTTCGCCAGTTTATGAAGGAGTTGAATAAATGGTATCTGTCAGGCGGGTATCTGTCAGGCGGGTTCGAAAAGTATCGCCAGAACAATGGGACGTCTCCATTATTTTTTCGATTATGTTCTGCGCCCGTATGGCATCTGTCAGGCGGGTTCGAAAAGAATATCGAAGTTTTGTTACTAACCCTGAATTGCGACAGTATCTCAGATTCAATCATTGATAAATTCCGAAAACTCTTTTTCTGGACCATAACTGATGCAAGCCAAAGTTCAGGTCGTTTCCATGTTCTCGTTGCCGCCGTCGTCCTCCTTAGACAAGAGGTCGCACGACCTCGGTTGAAGGTAGGAGAGGGATTCACGGCAGATAGCGCGATCAATGGTAGCGCGCCAAGCTCGGCGGGCAAGGCAGCAGCAGCAGCACGCGCATGGTGTGAATCGATAGGCGATGCGGTAGGCGATGATGCGAGCATTGATGTGGGATGATGTAGCAGTGAGACCCATATTGAGCCATAGTTCTTAAAGCTGTGTGGTATTTGATTCCCCAATCAATAGTTCAGATACTCGATTGCACAATGAGCAAATCTCATATGCTATGTAAATCCTCTTAGCCTCAATTTGTTAAAAAGAGGAGAAGGCTTTGGCGTAGTATCAGACATTGATGATCACAACAAATCATAAGCAATTCTTAACTTATCTTTGTTAATTTTGCAATCTAACAATCTAATTTTGCATGGATTACGCACTTTTATCTCTCACAATATGTCATCGAGACAACGAATAACCTCAGGAGGACGAATCGATGTCGGCAATATACGCATATATTTATTTCCACATCCTAAATGGCTATAACGCGCCCGAGCATACTTACATGACGAATATAACTTCAAGGGCGCGGTTTGACAAAGATCCCTAATGGAACTGATGAAAGTTGTTATTCATTGAAAATGCAGAATGTGCACGTTGTCTTGAAAATACAAGACTTTGTATTTGAATCGAAATAATGTAAATTGTCTCCCCACATGTTCTTATTTTCGGTTCGTTTTCATAGGAAATTTATTTCCTTAGTACGAAGGATTATTTGCAATGAGTTTGAAGGTTGTTGGTAGTCTTTATTAATTAACCCATCTCAAATCTATATAATGAAGAGCTCACTATCGTAGTCAACGAATTTTACTCGGAAAAGAATTCGAATCGAATAATTATAAATAAAACGTGAAATTATAGGAGAATAAATTTTTTGAGAATTGTAAATAAACACAGTAGCTTTGTTTTCTTCTTCTAAAACAGAATTTCAATCGTCGAATCAATTACAATATTCGAATTATAGAGAGTTTTGTAAAAAGCAAAAAAAGCAGAAACAACAAAATTAATACATCCATTTCATTTATTTTTTAAACTATTTCAGTAGGATGTTTAAGATATAATGAATATATATTATTTATGTAGACATTGCTTTTTGGCGGCGCTGGAATCAACCTATCAAGAGGTAAAGCAGCAAAACCATAATATTTTATTAAAGAGTGATCCTCACTGAGGATTTTTTTCTTAGGATTAATACCACAAAAAACTCTAAACTGGTATACCTGTGACAATTTCATTCCGAACTATTTTTTTGACTACAAAAAAATTTCAAACTGGTACACATGTGACAAATTTACCCCGAACTATTTTTTTAACCACTAAAAACCCCAAACTGGTACGCTTGTGACAATTTTACCCCGAACTATTTCTTTGACCACCAAAAATCTCACACTGGTACACCTGTGATAATTTTACCCCCGAACTAATTTTTTAATCACTAAAAACCTCAAACTGATATATTTGTGATAAACTTACCGTCTGTTAGTGTCCGTTAAATTATATTAATATCACAAAAAATTACAAATTAGTAAACTTGTGACAAACAGAGGGGTAAAACCCAAAATCGATACACATGTCAATTACCACGTGTCATTAAACTTAGCAATTTGATAGTAAAATTTAACGAAAACTAATGGAAGGTAAATTTATCACAGGTTTACCAGTTTGGGATTTTTGGTGGCTAAAAAATTAGTTCGGGGGTAAAATTATCACAGGTATACCAGTGTAGGGTTTTTTATAGTCAAAAAAATAGTTCGGGGTAAAATTGTCACGGATGTACCAGTTTAGGATTTTTTGTGGTAAAAAAAAATAGTTTGGGGTAAATTTGTCACACGTGTACCAATTTGGGATTTTTCGTGGTATTAACCATTTTTTTTATTTGATGTGTCCATAATATGCAGTTCGAACAGAAATCAACCGAGGAGAAGGCAAACTTGGACCAACTTTTAAGGAACTTGTCAAATGCAAAGCTTCTCACGACCAGGCTTTCAATGGTACATGCTTCTACGCATATATTCACTCTATGATGTGCAATTTGAGAATAGTTAAAAATTTGAATATTTGCCAGTAGATTGATCTTGGCTTGTCCGATTACTTTCACCTCATAACATTCGTCTACTTGCACAAATGCTCTCTCCAAATTGAAGGCAGAAAAGGAACAACTCGTTGAGTAGTATGACTATTCAAGTAAGATTAATAATCACTCCTATTCTCTTCGGTCTCTTAAGGCTCAATCAAACTCACCTGATATAATATCGCTACGTCTATTACTTGCTGATAACAAGAAAGAGTGCGGAGTCTCTAGCATTATCATTTGCCGGCCAGATTGATAAACTAGAAGAGTCCTTGAATACGAGTGACCAGATCATTTATTCGTTCAAAATGATTACATTTTTGGACTTGCTTTGTGCATGCTGACAATGATTGATACTTCCTTTTCGAAATGCAGGATGAAAATGTTTCAGCCAAGTTGGTGGTGGAGGCTAGCAAACTTGCGCCAAGGCTTCGGACTGAGCCTTCCACCATTCCAGAGTGTCTAGAGTCATATATGCTAGGGATTTGTAGGATTCAAACTAAATTTAGACTGCGTGAGCAATTTGTGTCAACTGTGTCACTGTTGGAATTGAAAAGTGGGCATCATTAGAGTTTTCACGTGTTACTTAACTGGGGTTTTTTTTTTTGCGAGACCACATTAACGTTGGTCTATCATGAACCAATATTTCCTCGTGAATGAGAAGCACCGTTTCAGGACCCTGGTAACTGTTGCCTGATTTTGTCTAAATTTGATCTGCCTGTTCTACGCAGAAAATGCTGAGGTCTCCTTTGTAAAAGATGCATGTGTTTTTTGGGGTACATTGGAGCATTTAAGAGGAAAGCTTGTGGCGGTCTGACGTTTTCTTTTTCGCTATTGTGGAGTTCGTACATGTAGAGCCTCGCTGAATATCTGTGCGTTGGTTAAAGAGTAAAGGAGCTGCTTTTGATTTTTCTTCCTTCTCCCTTTGCTCTTCCTGTTGCTGTTGAGATCTCTTCCTCAGGAAAGTCTGATGCCATTGCTAGGGCGAGGCGTATGCTCTCTGGTTTAACCATTCTTCCTCCCGACCTTATGTTAACTATTTGGGTTATAAACATGTAACAACTGTTTATTGGATTTTGTTGTGTATGCAGCAATGTCTAACAAACTATACATATTTGACGGAGAAATTGGGGCAGGAAGTTCTCCTCACCTATACTGCATAAAATCCCTGCATATTTGGACGGAATGTTTGCATTTCTTTATGCTTAGAGTATAAATTGCATCCTGTGCTAAATGATGCTGATGCCGTGCTTTAAGATGAGATATTGGTCGAGATGTCTATAAATATCTCTACTGTATCCTGGATGGGCTTCATCAAGGAGCGTATGGTTTTTAGAGTCCTTTCTTTGGCTAACAAATGTGCCAAACTAAGCGTTGGGTTTACGTTGCAGCAAATATAAGTTGGTTAACGATCTGCTTGAGGGAATTCATCTGGTTACTGCAGCGGCGGCACTTTGTTTGGGTGTCACGGCTGTTATTTCATGGCCTGATCGCCGGCCATGACTGGTAAAATATATATTTTTTTGTTCATGGCTGGTAAAATATTTTTTTATTAATAATATTTTTTATTAATAACATTTTTTTATTAAAATATTTTAATCTCGCCAGATACGCCAAGTGTGGCCCTCGCGCCGGACATTAAGAAAAAGAAGAAGAAAAAAATTTTGATTCTCATTTTTGTTCTCAGAGTCATGAAGTGACTTTATTTTTTATTCTTGATTCTGCTCCAAAACTGATTCTAGGCATAAATTTACAGGAATTTGTGCCCAAAATAAAAAAATTAATAAACGAATTTCTGTTCCAAAACTGATTTTGAGAGTAAAAGAACAAAAATTTTCACAATTTGAGCAGTTGCTAAACGGGCCCTAAGTAAACTTTTTTTATCTAGACACAAAAAAAAAACAAGATTGATTTGTCCACCTTAGAGGAATGATTTTTGTTTTTTTTAAAGGTTAATACCATAATACCACGAACAAATCCAAATTTATACACCTGTGATAAATTAATTTTTTGACCACCAAAAACTCCAAACTAATAAACCCGTGACGAATTTATCCTCCGTTAATTTCTGTTAAATCTTACCGTAAAATTGCTAAGTTAGATGATACGTGTCACTTGACGGGTATACCAGTTTAGGGTTTTACTTCTCCATTTCTCACATGTTTGCTAATTTGCGATTTTTCAGTGGTATGAATCCAATTTAACGGAATGTAAATTCGTCATAAGTTTACCGGCTTGAGATTTTTTGTGGTAAAAAAATGAGTTTAGGGTAAATTTAAATTTGTTGCAAATATATTGATTTAGTGTTTTTGATGATCAAAAAATAAATTCATAATAAATTTATCGTAAATGTACCAATCTAGTGTTTTTCGACAAATTATCCTTTTTTTAATCAACTTTATTATTAATGAGTGCTCAATCACGTTTATTTCGAACACATACACAAGTGAGAGCGAGCAAGGAGTCGGCAAGCAGAGGGAAAAGCCGAACCGAACGAATTCTTCCCAAAGCCATGTCCACCAGAAATGTTGCCGAGATTCAATTTGCCGGTGACGCCGCCAAGAATCAAGCTGCCACCATGTTTCTACGCACGCACTACAAACACGTACAATATGAAATTTGTGAGAATGGTTGAAAAACTGAATGTTTCCCCGATAAATTAGCTTGTTACATATGATGATCTTGGCCTGTCTGATTACTTCCCCCTCATACCATTTGTCTACTTCCATAGATCCTTTCTCTAAGGAGAATGAACATCTCAAGGAGCAATATGAAGAGTCAAGTAAGATTAAGATTAATAATTACTCCTTCGGTCTCTGAGCGTTGAATCAAACTCAGCTGCTATATAATCCGTCTCATATTAAGTCCTTTACTTACTGATAACAGCACAGGCTGAGGAGTCTCTCATATTATCAATTGCTGGTAAGATTGATCAAATAAAAGAGGCCTTGGAAAAGAGGGACCAGGTAATCTATTCGAAATGCATATTACATTTTTGGAGTTACTTTGTGCATGTTCACAGTGATTGATACTTCTCTTCAAAATGCAGGATGAGGATGTTTTAGCCAAGATGGTGGTACAGTCTGCCAAGCTCTCCCCAGGCTTCGGCCTCAGGCTCCCCATGCAGGATGATTCGAAAGTAACGAATTAACTACTTGTTTGCTTGCTCTTTAAATCAATAAGTCATATGGGCACCACTTTAATATGATCTTTGGAATTTTCCCTTTATTTTGCGGATATTGCTACAGATATGGCTACTGGGAAGCTCTAGATATTATGATTTTATTCTGCTACAGTGTCGTTTCTGATAACTTCTATGTGGCATCGAGAAGTTGTGCGTAACTAGTGTCAACTTTACATCTTTATCTATTTTTTTTTTGGTGGGAACATCTTTATCTATTTAGTTCGACGCTTAATAGCACTTTTTGAGATTAAGAATGGATTTGCTGAAAGAGCACAAAACGAACCGCGCCAAATTCCAGGCGACTACAGCGTAAACACTGGCGCTGAGCTTTCTCGGCTTCATAAGTAAAGAATTCTTCCTCCTGCCGTCATTCCGAGTCTTCTTCTTTATCTTTTGCTACGATTTAGATCATTGATTCCATGTGACAAGACAATGATCGGACACTGCGAGAATTCTCGAGCACGGCGTCCCAAGACGTGGTTTCTCTTGTGGGCTTGTCCGAGTTGAGCTCGGAGATGGCTGCTTCACTCATTCGCACTGGTTATGAAGTCCAAGCACTTCACTTTTGGTAACTTTTGTTGATTGATCGAAAGAAGAAGGTCCGATTCGTTTATGAATAGATAAAGAGACGGCTACTGTGTCTCTGGGCTAATCGGTCATCCACTTTAGGAGTTTCTCGAGTTTTGGCATTGCTGCCATTTGATTCCGGTTTCAAATATCCGGTCCTCCATGGAGCGCAGCAATTTGTAGCGTTTTCATAAGCTAGTGATTCGTATGAATCAAACTAAGATTAGACCGCGTGGGCAATTTGCGTTAACTGTCTCTGTTGGAAATTAAAAGGTGGGCATCATGAGAGTTTTCTTGTATCAGTTGAGTTGGGGCTTTATTGTGAATGCAAGGCACTGTTTCAGGACCCTGGGTAAGTAATGTTACCTGCTTTTGACAAACTTGATCTGTCTATTTCATGCACAAAAGGCTGAGGTCTCCTTTGACTATTCTGCAGCTTGTGCATGCAGAGCCTCACCGGTTATCCGTCTGTTGGTTTAACACATGAAAGAGCTGCTTTTGATTCTTCTCCCTTCTCCCTCTCTTCGTCAGGAAAGTCGGGTGCCATTGCCAGGGCGAGGCATGTTCTCTCCGGCTCAGCCATCCTTCCTCCTGACTTTATGATGTTTGACTATTTGGGTCGTGAACATACAGCAGCTGTTTATTGGATTTTGTTTGTGTATGCAGCAATGTCTGACAAACTATGCATATTTGAGGGAGAAATCGGGGCAGGAAGTGTGCTCAGCTTGACTCGAGAAAAGCTCTGCATATTTGGACGAAATGGTTACCTTTTTTTTTTATGGTTAAAGTATAAATTTGTATCCATGGTAAAGGATGTTCATGCCGTGCCTTAAGATGAAATATTCGTCGAAATGCCTATAAATGTCTCTAACTGTATCCTAGATGCCGTGTCACAGTAGTAAGTGATGGATTTTTCGACCCAAAAAAAGAAAGTCTTGGATTTATTTTGCTGGAAATATAAGGTGGTTAACGATCTGCTTGAGGGAATTCATCTGGTTACTGCAACGGAGGCAATTTGCATGGGCGTCAAGGCTGGTATTCATCCTTGGATTATCCATGACATTATTTCTAATGCCGCTGGAAATTCATCTGTGATTTCACTTCAGGCAATCATAAGCGATGTTATTACCAGGCAGTCATATCACACTTCTCCAGTCTTATCTGTTCGCTCTGTCATTTTTCCGTTGTCATTCATGGCACGTTGCCCTGAAGATCACATCGGGGAGTCATTGTAGGCATCTCTTGAACTATCTTTAAAGGGTTGGGATACTCTCAATTACTTGACTCAATCTAGGCATCCCGGATCACGCCATCCTACCTTGGAAAACAAACGTGTAAAGAGATAAGACACCGACACACTGACTCTTGCTTCCGATGTGCTACTTGTGAAGTTGTCGTGCTTTCATGAAACAATAGCACAAATAGGACCTAAGATATCAGTGTCCTAGTGGAATTTTATTGTACTTGTCTAGTTGTCTTTTCTCGAGCGTTAACACTGAAAGCTATCATTAGTGTCTTTAGACTAGGTTTAGCACTAAGCACCAAGCAACTGATGTTTCAAACATGAAACGACTGGTGAAACACACACGAAGTTCCTGTCACACACAACTCACTCGTTCGCAATTCTCCTTCAACCAAGACCTGAGTACCTCCCAAGCTAAATTTTCTCACTCAAACATCTTAGGATAAGTTTGGGATTTTCAGCGTGAAATTGCATTCTAGGAATCCTAAGCCTCGTCTCACTAAAATTTGACATAATGCCCAATAAACTTCTGATTTGCTGGTAAGTTGTACTAGTCTTAAGGGCCATTGACAATCATGCAACGAGATTCACAGTCTGGCAAAAGGGGGGAAAAAGGCTTAACCAAATTTGCATGTAACAATCCCTATCTTAAGACTTCGCTCCATACCCCAAAGCTAAGGGAAAAAGAATAATCACCTGTACTGAGCTCTAAATGTATGTGTCCAGTATTTGTAAGCATCCCTCAAGTTTCCCATGTGAAATGACTCCAAGTAGGATGCGCCCGGCCTCTCCCTGCATTACCATTTTCTCTTCCGTTGGAAAAGACCTTTGAATTGCCACCAAGCCTCGATGTTCGGCTACCATGACTCCTTTGGCACACCTGGAAATACCCAAATGTCTGAGGGCCGAGTCAAGAAAATGTTAGAAAATAACAAAAAACAAACATTGGATAATCACTAGAAATTATATGAAGTGATATCTACATATCCAACTTCCTCTGTTCAGATATTTTCGGCTTCCTTGGCCCAGGTGTACTGGTCGCAAGTGAGTCAAAAGTCATCCTTCGCATAACCAGGCTACCATCCAAACAGGAAAAGACATCTCCATTTCAAAAGAAAGAATGAAAGAGAACCTGTAACTCTTTAAGCTCACTATGACTCACCTTGTTATCCAATTTCATTGCAGCATCTACATGCTCAGCATCCTCGGCAGGAAGATCACAACCATCTGCTTTCGTCTTTAGGTGAGCTTCGTTCTGCTTGCCAAGTTCACCCCACCCTTCGTCCTTGTTAAATTTCTTGTTCATTGCCACGAAATCAAAATCCTCGGCATATTTGGCAGCCAAATGTGGAATCTGGAAATGAAAAGAGAACCCATAAAGAAGTGCGATCAGACCCTAAGGAATGTTAAAAGACAGAGAGTGAAGGCAACGTGAGTGTTCGCTGATCCCGCATGGATCTAAACTAACAAATGGTTATCCACGTGGAAGCGCAAGCCTATAGGCTCAAATTCAAGATACAATCTTTTTCAGACTCGTATAAACAATTCATACATGCATGTCTCTTTTGCTGAATCTCTATGACATGGATCCTATTGTAAGATGATCCGTACAGCCCCAATTAGTGAGAAACGGACCAAATGTTATTGCTGTTGCAGATGCATCCATCCATTTCGAGGGCGATTTTGAACGAAAAAGCTCGTATATAACAAAACCTCAAAAAGCGATATTATTTTTTTTTTGGTAAGGGAAAAAAGCGATATTATTGAACGCTCAAACAAGTAAAAAATTCTTTTTCGTCCTCCAAATGTTTACGTCAAAAACTACCCATAGCTATTCCTTTTCTTTTCACAGTATCTTGATAGTGATGTACAAAATCACTAGAGAACTTAGATAATAAATGGAATACCCTTGATATCAACTTGCAGCAATATTTGCATGCCAAATGATTTACTCATCCAACTGATGACGAAATTTAATTATAATTTGACCTCCACTCTTCTAAATTACCAATTTTCACTTCTAGCTAGTGTTTTCTCCATTTATTTTATTTTCCAGCTTGTTTGGAAGTGCAATCAATATTGTCAACCAGTTGCTCTACGTTTTTTACCTCGTATATTGTCAGTTCATAAAACTGATTACGATTACTAATTCCAATTTCTATTTTTGTTTAACTCTTATGCAACAAAGTTTATATGTTTCAATTTAATTATTTTGTGAATTTCATGTGTATCGTCCAATTTCTTTTGGCTCACAAGCTAATCATTTCTACACATTATTTGCGGTACTCTTCTTACTCATATATGGTACATTTGTTGGATATTTTTTTTTTTGTTGGATATTCATCTTTAAGATTTTCATCATTTTGCTTTCCACATCTTTGAAACTAAATCTCTTTTTTGGGCTCTTAGTTTTAGGAAGTGCTGTCTATATTTTAGAGGTGATGTGTGTTACCCCTTTTTAGCTTTCTATATTGTTTGTTGCTTTCTACATGCATCTTACTAATTGCTGCTAAGTTTCAAGGCATTCATTAGAATCAGAAGAGGGAGTCATATCGCATCTTCTCCTTTTCCTTGAGCAATGCCTTTATTATGGTGATAACAATCAGTAGCAGCTCCAATCAACTACACAGCAGTGAAGAGCAAAAGCAGCATTGAACTCAAACTACTCATGTCATGGGGCTATACAAACAATTATGAAAAAAAAACGTGATACCTGCTTTCCTCTTCCCACTGAGATGCTCTTACTAGTTTGATGATGCTGCCTGCCAGCCCTATCTATCTGGGGCTACCCAGGAAATATAGAAAGGCACAGAATCAAATATAATATGCAAACAGGTTTGAGGTGAAAAGGGAAAGTACGTGACAAATCTCAAACAAAAAGATATCGAGTATTAGTTTTACCTTCTTTCCTCCTTTTCCCGAATTGCTTGTGATTTGGTTGGCTCTTGACTCGGCCTTAGTCATCTGGAACACGTGATAACTTGGAATGAAAAGAATGAGCTGCTCTTTTTCTCTATCTCCAAATGAAGTGATAGTTGGCAGAAATGACAAGAACATTGAGAGGTATCTGTATACCCTGTTTCCCCTTTCCCATGGTTTGGTCTTTGTGATTGGAAGAGTCCAAGAATCAGCTCTGTTGATCTGATAGAAAGTTGATGGTGCAACAAGAAGACACATACAAGTATAAGGACATGCAAAGACGGCAAACAAAACCACTGGGCTTCTGTGGTTGGGGTGAAGACACCTTCAGGACCTACAACATGATGTTCTAAATGGTCATGAGAAAAAATTGTAAAAAGCCATTATACCCTCTTTATTCTCTCTGCCACCTTGCTCACAGCAACTCTTGGATTCTGTACATTAGATGTTCTCATCTGAAAGTTAAAACAATAGATATCAAGGCAGACCCATGAGTCTGATATAAAGAAAGAGAAGCTAAATTCAGAAAAGCTCTTGGATAAAAGCTTTACCTTCTCTCCTTTTCCCTCTCCAAAAGCTTTATGATTGTTAGTGTACTGAGGAGCACCTTTATGCTGTAAGAGAGAGAGAAAGGCCTCTAGTTAATAGTAGTTATAGATACTCACATGCATTGGAAAACACATATAAGCCTGTGACAATTTGCTCTGTGAATGTGTGATACCATCTTTCCTCTTTCTGCCGACTTGCTGGCAAAACTGTTGTGATTCTGTAGATTGCCCTTATACGCCTGAAATAATGGATGAAGCCAAAGATTTTAAACTGTGAAGACAATGAGAAGGCAATTTCAAGGCAAACAATATGGACTGGCAAGTTCACAGAAAGAAATATCTTTACTGTGCTTCCCTTTGCCGGACCATTAGCTTTATGACTGTTATTAGAGTCTAAAGTGGCACTATTATGCTGACAAAAGGAAGCAAAGGAAGAGCACAAGTCATGCAATGAAGCGTAATAAAACTAGATTCAGAACCCATCTTACTAGCAATGGACAAGTGTCCTCACTCACATAGATGCATCGTATTAGACCGAAATGACCACATGAAAGCTCCAATATATAGATGTTACAAATCTGAAATATATCACAACAGCAATTGACAAGAACGAGTAAAAATCGTAAGTTCATAAGGATATGTAGTGCCTTTTTCTCCAGGAATGCAATATCACTTGAGGGAGCAACTAGAAATTCAGGTGCTTCTTTTTTTAAAAAGGAAAGAGGCAGTGAAGCAAGAGACTGAAAGACTTTCAAAACTGAGGACAAAATGCGAAAATATAGTTTACTGGACAATAGTCAAAGCAAAACAAAAAAAATTTCTTTTTAGAAATAAAACTGCTAGTATACTGAAAAAATAGCCAAAAAGTTAAAAGTTGCCCTAATTAAATACTTGTCATGGACAAGATGTTATAAATAATAAAAAGGAAAAATTAGTTCATTCAATTGAAACATTATGACTCGCGGTTGCTTGTAAAGGAAGGGTGGACTGGAGTTTCCGGAAGATGAGCATAAACTAGATAGGTATTTAACAAGATAAAAGCCAAGTATTTAATCTCTATAGCTAAGAACAAGAGAGTAAATACAACTTTTGTTCTAGTCTAGTGTTTCAAAACATATTGGAGGGTGAAAAACACAATAATTACCTCCTGAACGATGCACCAAATTTTTTATATATTAACAAGAGATAACTGAAATTCCACATAACATAATTATATAATCATAATCCTCTGGCCTCAACTAAGCCACAAGCGAATAAAATCCAGATATAGCTTGTATCAAATAATGTGCTGAGTTTCATACATCATGTAAAACAGATACATGGATGTCATTCCGTAGCTCTCATGTCTACCTCTATGCATAAGCTACTCTCTGCCACTGAATACCAGCACTTGCACCATAAAACGGGGGCAACAGCTTGGTGCATTCAAGGATTACTGCTTTGATGTTTCGAAGTTTCTAGAAAAGTAAACTAGCTTCAGTGGTGCTATCTTATCTATTTTACAAGAACAAACTTAGGTAGAATCAAGCCTTTGCCTATCGGGAGTTCACAGGAAGAGCAGCCCACAGAGTCCCACCTTTCTTTTACTTGGTTCCCATTTTTTCTTTAAGGTGTGTTGAGGATGGGGGTTTAAAGGTGGATGATTATCACTTAGACCAGTAGTAGGTATAATCAATATGCATCCTTAGGTAATATCTAGTATTCGTCTTAAGCTAGTTTAAAACTATACAATATGCAAATTACTATTTTGAGAATTACAATATCACATATATGAACTGAGTCAATAGAGATGGAAAAACCTTTTTGGTATGTGGTTTTGGAAGAGGCAAAATGGGTGCCTGAGCACCTGTTGGTTCCCTTGGCAGCGATCCAGAAGTCAAAGATTTAACGGCCTCTTTATCTTCATGAGCACTTCTAGAAAAATGAGATGAAGAAAGTGGATGGACAGCGGGCCCCGGTTTGAAAAATTTGACTAGGGGTCATCAGTGATGGCTTCAAATTCTCCATATGATTTGGACTGCCTGATTTATTCATACGCAATGTAGCTAGAGGCAAACTTTCCGGAGCCAACCCAGACCCTCAGACTGAGTTTGCTGCATGGATAACTTGAGGTATGGGGTTAACATTCAGACCAGCAGTACTAGAACACTTTGCCGACGAAGACATTGACGTTATACTAGAATTCAACAAATCCTTTGCCACACTAGGCAATGTGTCCAAAATCAATGAAGCAGGATCCGATGGCAGATCTGAGGGAATCAAAATTGGTGTAGATGTCAAAGAATCCATGATAACAGGGGGCTTCAAAGAAGCAGATAATCCTTAAGTTGCTGCAACACTCATTGTCAACGGATTTGTTACCGAATGTTGCATTGGTTGCTTAATATGATATGCAGCCAGACCTGGCAGCAGTCCAGCCAATAACTGCTGTTGAGGATAAGGGACTTCCCCTGTACTCCTACCAAATTCTTGCCCATGAAATAGCATGGGCTGACCAGCAGCAAGTGTATTTGTAGAAAGCGATGAACTGAATGATGTTAAGTTCTGTATGGGCTGATATGAAGAAAGACTCTGGTGGTCAGCCAACTTTGGAAGTCCTAAACTGGTGCTATTGGGTCTGCTGATTGTGGTGGCCCTTGGAGTGATTGCAGATGCAGATGAAGAGTGGAGGAAATAAGCCTGTATGAGAAGTTAATGCAACATGAATCGTTGGCTTGTTTCCATCTCAAGCACCAGATCAGAACATAAAGTTGAAACCTGCATGATGGCTGGATCATCTGGCAGGTCTGATGTAACCTCTTCAGGTTGAGACTCTGAAGATAAAATCTGCAATTCCTGCAACAGATGCACAAGCACGTTTGTTCCTCTCCTTAAGTCAGTCATGTGAATTTTAATACAAATATTGACATAAGTACATCAAAGAAATAGTTAGATCACCAAAACCAAGCTTCAGCATCTAGTAGTTACCAATGCTAGCACGATTCAGAATTACGAACTGCAATACTCCTGTGTTTATGAGCAACTATACTACAGGATAGTCAACAATACAATATACGCTTTGCTTATTTGCAATTCATGGATGGCAACTGTCCAACTATAATGCCAACCTTTATGTCACTCCCCCTGAAATTTATGAACGGGAAAACTCTGTCATCAGGAAGGACCTGAGGACCATCCTTTCTTCGCCCTTCTGTTCCAAAAGATCTCACTGCAGCAAATGAAGGGAAGATTCAGATGGTGGAATGACATTGGAAGTCTGTACCTGTCTACAATAACAAATATACAGTCAAATTTTTCAAAAGCAACTCAAACCTGAAGTAACATGCACCAATACGAACTAGAAACTTGCTGAAAGAAACAAAACGCACCAAGACCAATAAACAGAAAAAATCATTGGATCTCATCAGTCGATGTGCTTCACCTAGATATCCTAACTCCAACTTCCGTTTTCCAAGTCCCGGGAAGAAAGTATGGTTGAAATTATATTCTTAAGGTAAGTGGTAACATACAGGGAAATCACTGAAGTGACTAAGCTATGATTTTGAATTACATGAAGCATATATGAGGCTTATCAGCGGGACAAAACTAACATATACACCTTCTTAGTTGCAGTGTGCTAGACTACAGAAAGTAGAAGCCATTAAGCCCCCAATACCAAAAAATCAGCTCATAAGCTCTACTGCATCCAAGTTCTAAGTAAAACATTTATTTGTTTTTATTTTTTTGCAGCTAGAGATGTGAATACCAGAGCACATTCCTGAAATGAATGTGCCATGAATTTCAGGCCAAGCTTCACAAAAGCAGTTCATGCTATAAGCACAGACGTTATATTTTGTATTACACTTTCTCTTGTTCTCTAAATATTTCTCGCATGAACTGCAACTTGCTCCTTGATGTTATAATCGCGTGATCATTGAAATTTAGCCCCCAGCAAATTCGATATCATCGAACAATTACAATCATCCACCATAGGAAAATATTTGATCTCTCACGAGCACAGTCATCCTCTTGCTTCTACCAACACAGGTATAAACCCTTGGCTAAGCCAAAACTATCTTCGCACACTAACCATTCGTCTACACGGCAACGACACATGCATGCAAAATGTGCACATTGTCATGAAAATACAAGACTGTCTATTTTAAACCAAATAATGTAAATTGTCTCCCCACATGTTCTTATTTTTGGTTCGTTTTTATACGAAATTTATTTCCTTAGTACGAAGGATTATTTGTGATGAGTTTGAAGGTTGTTGGTAGTCTTTTTTGATGAACCCATCTCAAAAGTTCACTATCTTGGCCAAAGAATTTCACTCGGTAAAGAATTCGAATAGAATAATTATACGTATAACATGAAATTATTGGAGATTAAATTTTAGAAAATTGTAAATAAACATGGTAACTTTATTTTCTTCTTTTAAAACAGAATTCCAATCATCGAATCAATTACAATATATTCGAATGATAGAGAATTCCGGTAAATAAAAAAGCAGTAAATCAGTAAATTTTTTGGGTCCGGACTATTTTTTAATTATTTTTACTACGCTAGGTTATTTTTTGAACAGTAGGGTGAGAAGATAGTCGGGGGAAAAGCCAAGTCCGAGCAAAACGCCGACCCTCGACCTGTCTACAGGCGATTGAGAAGACGAGCTCCAAACGCCGCCGACGTCGCCCCTGCCGACGTCGCCATGAGCGATGCTACCGACGTTGGCGACGTCGCCCCTACCGGCGGCGCAGGCCGGAGTCTAGCTGCCGGCGGCGCCGGCGAGAGGGGAACGAAGAGGAAGCAGTGAGTCTCGATTGATTGAAGTTATTTGCATTGTTTACATTTCACTTTGTGAATGTGGATCTTATATGTACAGTGGGGGAGATACAGTCCACAGGAGTGGAAGTCGGCCAGATGCCACCACGCCAGATCCTGTTTGACGAGCCCGGGTGAGTCTCGATTATTTCTAATTTTTCATTTGGTGAAATTCTGAGCGAATCGTAAATCGTAATTGTACAGTTACCTGAAGTTCTTGGTAGAGCAACACCATCTCGTACAAAAGGAAAACGACAGCCTATTATGCAGGTAAATTCATGAAGATTGTGCGAAATGCGAGTTTCTATTCACGTTTTATCAAACTCTTGCGTCTGATGTGGGATCGACAATCGATGAACTGAAGAAAACTCTTGAGACAAATAGGTAAATTTCGCTAGACTGCAGACAAAGTTTCAGTACAATATTTATATCAATATTTAGATATAATGAATATGTTATTTATGTAGACATTCCTTTTCGGCGTCACTGGAATCAACCTATCAAGAGGTAAAGGAGCAAAACCATCATATTTTATTACGGAGTGATTCTCAGTGAGGATTTTATCTGATGTGTCCATAATATGCAGTGCGAACAGAAATTAGTCCAGGAGAAGGCGAACGCGGACCAACTTTTTGAGGAACTTGTCAAGTGCAAAGCTTCTCATGACCAGGCTTTCAATGGTACCATGCTTCTACGCATATGTTCATTGTGATGTGCAATTTGAGAATAGTTGAAAAATTGAATATTTACCAGTAGATTGTTCTTGGCTTGTCCAATTACTTTCGCCTCATACCATTCGTCTACTTGCATAGATGCTTTCTCCAAATTGACAGAGGAAAGGGACCGACTAGTTAAGCAGTATGACCATTCAAGTAAGATTAATAATCACTCTTATTCTCTTCGGTCTTTCAGGGCTGAATCAAACTCACCCGATATATTATTCTATTACTTGCTGATAACAGGAAAGAGTGACGAGTCTCTGGCATTATCATTTGCCGGCAAGATTGATCAATTGGGACAATCTTTGAATACGAGGGACCAGGTCCCAATTTAATAAATTACCTGGTCCCTCGTATTCAAGGATTGTCCCAATTGATCAATCTTGCCGGCAAATGATAATGCCAGAAACTCGTCACTCTTTCCTGTTATCAGCAAGTAATAGAATAATATATCGGGTGAGTTTGATTCATCCCTAATAGAGACCGAAGAGAATAGGAATGATTATTAATCTTACTCGAATGGTCATACTGCTCAACCAGTCGGTCTCTTTCCTCTATCAATTTGGAGAAAGCATCTATGCAAGTAGACGAATGGTATGAGGCGAAAGTAATTGGACAAGCTAAGAACAATCTACTGGTAAATATTCAATTTTTCAACTATTCTCAAATTGCACATCACAATGAACATATGCGTAGAAGCATGGTACCATTGAAAGCCTGGTCATGAGAAGCTTTGCACTTGACAAGTTCCTCAAAAAGTTGGTCCGCGTTCGCCTTCTCCTGGACTAATTTCTGTTCGCACTGCATATTATGGACACATCAGATAAAATCCTCACTGAGAATCCTCTTGTTCGGTTGGCAAATGCAGGTGGCTTGGTTGGCAACTCTCTAGCAGAAGCATCTAAGGTAGGGAAATTTACTTTGTCGTGATGTTTATGGGTTTCCCCTTGTACACGGCCACGAGAACTTTGTTGTGGCGTTCGCTTTAATTCGACTAAGGTCCGCTGGTACTTCCCCCTTATCACCAAGGGGGCTTATGCACTCCTCTTGCTGTCTAATGAGCATTAGACTGAGCCAGCGAAGCCTCAATTTAGTGGCTTCCCTCTTTCCCTCATTTTATTCTTTCATGTGGAGGCGTGACACCATTGGGTCCCGATGTATTTTCAACCTGCAGATGTTGACCTACTCGTGATCACGGTCACGAATGAAGCTGCAGAAGAAAGTGTCCTTATGTAGATGTAGGTGCAATTCCAGGTAACTTATTCGTAACAATATCTGTTTGATTTTTCGTGTCTGGATTGACGTTTTGTTTGGCTTAACCTCAGGGCTTCCATCTGGTGCATCCATAATTCTGTCATGGACTGTTTCTCCTGGATTCATGACTCAGCTGGAACAACGATCGCAAAGTATGTCCTTTGTCATTCGGCGAATTAAATTTGAAAGATGAACGACATTTAAAGAGCAACTCTTTCAGTATCTTATGTCTTATTTAATGATACATTTCATTGTCAAACTGATGGTACATAGAGTGAGAGAAGTTGTGCAGACACTCGTAGCTTAAGTTTACTTTGGTTTATGAAAATGGAATGCTAAAAGTTTTATTGGATATATTAATGGATTCGTTTGCCCTCATTCTCTTTCTAAAATTTTTTGCTACACGTTGTATTGCAGGTGATGACAAAGACCTGAAATTGGTGGATGCCGCTGTTTACAGTGGTGTCAAAAGAGCTGCTAAAGGAACACTTACGGTATGCTTTTCACAACCTTTTACCTTCATAATGAACAGAGATTCTGCAATTTGCTGACTGATGCGCACGTGCTAAAAAGTTGATGGCTTCCGGTAGTGATGCTGCTCTTAAAAATGCTGGTTCAGCTCTCTCTGGTATTTGGTATTTTGTTCCAATTACCAGATGGGGAGGTTCATATCTCTGACTTGGAAAGGTTTCTAGACGAGTGATACGTGCTGCTTTTCTGATATTGGCATTAAGCGAAAAGCTTTATATTATCAAAGGAGGTTGTGGGACTGGAAGGTACCATTAGCTTCTCTTTATTTTCTCTCATCAAGGGTATTGGGAATGGTAAAACAGTTTTTTGTCCCACTAAATGCATAAGCAATGGGTTTTTGACTTTTGTGTCGGAAATAATTGGGCTTGCTTCATTTGAGAGCAACATTTTGCTTTTTTGGTTTGTTGAGTGCCTAGTGTTGTGAAGATGGTTAACCAATAGCTTGCGGGGGTTCATATTGCATCATCGGCTGAAGCAATGGGTTTTGGAGCTAGCTTAAATATTAACCCAAGAACATTGTTCGACGCGATAACAAACGGCAGGGGAAGCTCGTGTGATGTCATCTGAGAGGAGCTTTTATACGAAGGATCCCTTTTTTTGCCACCAAACCAGTTCTAATCAGCGGCCACTATTGCCTATCCAAATAGAAGTCGTGTATAGAAAAAAGAAAACCTCGTCATTCGCCTTGGGCATTAACTTTTGCCATTTGTTCATCCATTCCTAAACCTATACATTCAGTAAAAAGGGTTCAAGTGTTCAGTTAGGATATAGATGTTTTCTGCACAGTTTGCTAATAGCTCAAATTTTGGGTTGGACTTTTTACTACAGTATTAAAGCTCAAGATCTTAGGAACCTGCGCGCTGTCCTTTTCACCCATTTTTGCCCTTCTTTACATCTCTTGGGTTTCTAAAAGCTCATGCTTTTACGTTGGAGTTTCTAACATGTTCTTAACTTTCGACGAGGGAATATTAACCTTGGGCTTGGAGTCACGGAAGTGTTTCTGAGAATGTGTAACTGAATACCTCTCTTGGATTAGCGCCCAATTTCATGTCAGTTTAAAAGATGTTCGACCATGTGTTCTTATCGCTTGCAGGATGTTTAAAAATCGCCTTCCACACCTGCTGGATAATGATTACGCACCATAGTCGGCACTCGATATATTTGTGCAGGATCCGGTACGGGAAAAGTGTCTTGCTCTTCGCATTCTTTTGAAGAATTGTGAAATGCTATATAGACACTTGTAATTTCTCCAGGCCATTGTTTCCCATGAATGTTCATCACGAAAAGTTCCTCCTCACATTGCAACCGTTGCACACCAACTCTTCGTGGCAGGTTCGAAACTCGATCATCAGTCCTCGAGTGATGTGGTTCCCTCGCCTTATTCCTCCGTATGGATTTTCTACACGGCAAGGCATAAAGAACTACAGCAAGATTTTCTTACCAGTCGGTGCTTTGTGAAAGATTAGGGTTTGCATGCTGGTAGCAAGAAAATGATAAACCAAGATGAATGACATTAAAATGAGGGTAACATGACCGAACCAATGTCTTGTGTTAGCATTGATTTTCTATAGATTACAGACAAAGTACTAGTCCCGATAATCGCTGATATTTTCTTCGCGTAATAACTCATAGCTTTCCTGTTCTTCCATACTTTTCATTTCATATCCACAAGCTGAGTTTATTACTGACATGGAATTATGAAGTCTCTAACATGATTCAATCTTGTTTGCCAACTTCGGCGGCCTGCATGATCTCCCAGTTTGTTCAGATTGGTGGTCATGTAGCTATTATCTGATGGAAGGTTTGAACACTAGGAAAAGGATAAAAAACCAGTAACTTATAAGAAAAATCTGGTGCGAAAATGTAATGCACGGGGCACAAAACTCAGCAGTCTGTTCTAGTCTATTCTCAAGGAAGCGGAAAGTTTACATGATGGTATAAATTTGATTGAGTTGTTGTAATTGTGTTCTCGAGCAGGTTCTGCTGCTGGACGGGGCCGGGAAGATGATGCTGGTGTAGTAAAGGTACAAAGACCGTAATCCAAGCTCTATGCTAACTCGCTTTCAGCTGGTTGCAATGTCTTGACATGCGGTACATTGCATAAATATATTGTCAGTTGTCACTACCCATTTTGATTCTTTGGGGACACAGAAAATGGATGTGACGACAGTGCTTATGTGACTATGAATGTTGAATGGTTGTTTTGTTAGGTGAGGCGGAGGATCTTTGGTCCGAATAATGATTTTTTTTGAAACCTCCATGTCAGTTGGGTTGTCTTGAGCTTGTTGGGTTTTTGCTTGAAGGAGCATATATCGCCTTTTTCTTTTAAATAAGAAAATTTTAAGTTTCAAAAGATTATGAAAAAAATTATAAAAAATTACATATGTAAAAACATATCGTTACTTGTATGTTTTGAAAGGTCCTAGTTGTTTCGAATAAAATGAAAGTCCAATTTTCAGAGCCGCGGGAAAAGGAAAAAGAAAATTGTAAACAGTAAAGGTCTGACCAACACCTAAGTTTAGAACAATCCAACCAATCCGAACATTATTCAGGCTAAATCTGATTGTTTGTTTTCCTAATTTGTGGGATAAGGCTGGGTTTGTCGTTGTAAATCTGATCGTTGGATGTCATAATCTCTGGTAGGTGTTGGAACATCCAATGGAAAAGCTTAAACCATAGTTGGAGGGAGATAGCATGAATACTTTAACACCCCTTTCACGTGCAAACAGAACTGTGAACGGCGTGTGGAATTCGAATTGATGTCGGGGAGCCTCACGCGCGAAGTCGGTCTAGGCGAAACTTGTCTCTGATGCCATGTTGGAATATCCAACCTAAAAGCTTAAGCCAATAGATAGAAAGAGACAACAAGCATGTAAGACCCATATACACCCCATAGACAAGATACTTTATCAGTAGCATTAGAACTGCGAGGCTGGACATTACTTCCCTAGCTGTGACTGAACTGGTAAAACTTGTTTGACCGCAATTTCAGGGACTTTTTGGCCCAGACTATGATACGTCTGGTTGCAAAGCTATAATTGGTGACCATGTAGTTGTATAGATAATTAAATTCAGTCCACAGTTGTTTCACTGCTTACATTCTCTTGAGTTTGAACATTGTGCTCTGTGATGTTCTTTGCATGATTCTGTCTTGTGTCTATCGTAGCAAACAACATTTTCATAAATTATAACATCAAACAAATGGTTAGATAACTTTACAAAAAAAAAAAAAAACAAATGGTTAGACAATGTACAGTTTTGATTAAACTTCTCTCATGTGCAAAGTGCAAAGTACTTTGCCGTCGGATGTTACGCTTTTCTCACCAATGGATGGACTAGCAAGAATTTCCTTGCTTTTATTGGTTTCAACTCTGCTTTCTGGACGTGAGATTACGGATATCTTTGGTTGTGCTAAAGTGCCGGTAATGATTTCAAGCTACAATATGTATCGCTATAGTTATTGTTGCAGCGCGTGATTCTCCCCCATCTGGTGGTGTCTCGGGCGGGCAATATAACGGGCTATTGTTGCACCTTTATGTGCGAGAAAATTCTGAAGTTTGACCAGCTTGGTAGTTAAGCTGAAAGCAGTGCTTTTCAATCAAACAAAAGGAGGCTTTAGCCTATGTTGGCGGCAGCTCACAGACTACTCAATACTATGCAAAGCTGAAAATTGTTTGTTGAGCAAAGTTTGATGATGATGCCCTCAAATCGGTCGGCAAATATTTCTTGCCATGGCTCAGAACACAGACTAAGTTAATGAGGTAGCCCAGTGGCTGTGGCAATTGGATAAGCCCATATTAATAATTTAACCCCGATACCATGTATACAATGGAATATTTGGGTCGAACTTGGAGCGGTACGAATTGTGTGAGGCATTGTCTTGTAACATATACTTAGGAGGATGGCTGCTTTTGCTTCTATGTCTCTGTCTATGTGCATATGCTTCTGCAATTTCTTTAGAGACCCTGGTCACGTTTGCTGCGCAGGCGTTTTTGTTCTGGGCCATATTTGACACCAAAGCTCTCTATATGATAGCAGGTGGTGCATATCTTATCTTTGAGCTCAGGGTGGAGTCACCTCGTCAGATCTTGCTACAAGGCCCTAGAGGCAAAGTGTGCGAAAATAGTTGGACAACCTCTAGCCGGCGTTCCTCTATGGCAATAGGTCCTGAAAGTAGACATCCAGGAGTTCCATACACTGTATTCCCAGGTGAAGCTTTATCTTATTTGTTTTTACATCTTGCGCATCCACACATCTGACGTAGGAACCTCACACTAGGATTACTTGTCTCTTTGCTTAGGTAATGTTGGCAGCAGTACAGCACTGGCTGAACTCGTAAAATTGTGGGCTCCAGCAGTCAGACTTTCCCCAAGAAAAGAGCTTCTGCGGTTCAGGATCATCGAGATTGGTGTTTTTAATAGGATTAAACCTGTATGATAGTACAAGGGTTTCGCGTTATTAATAGAATGCGGAAGGAGGTTCTTTTGTCTGCGCATTTTTAATGTTTATAACTCGGAAGGAGTTGAAGCAGTCGTTGCTGCGGCACAGCAAGAACAGAGTCCTGCTATATTACAGGTTGGACAAATGTACCCGAAACTTGATTTTTCTTCACCTTTCAATTTGGCTAATTATCGGATACCTGAAAGGCTCGTCGTCTGGAAGGATCATGATGCTGAAGTTTCTTAGCGTGTTGCACCTTCTGTAGTAAATTTATCGGCCAAAGCTGGCAAAAGTAATGCAAACATCCTCTCTGCTTATTGAATTTCACTCCAGAAGCTTAAAGTTCAAAGAAGCGATTTTGACTAATTTTGGCATTCCTCCTTCACAAAAAGATTACTTTTCCTCTTTCTGTCTTTTAACATCCCCCCTGTTCGTTTTTCATATTGCAACTTTTTATTTAGCGCGTAAGGCATGGACATAGATAGACTGAAATGCGCATGGCTATAAGTAGAGTATGGCTATAAGTAGAGTATGATTGTTTGATGCCCATTTTCCTTGCAGGTCCATCCTGCTGCCTTTAAACAAGGAGGGATTCCCCTAGTGGCCTGTTGCATCTAGGCTGCAGAACTGGCTAATGTAAGCGCTTTTCATATAATATTGAACAGGAGAAGAACATCAGTACTGCACTTATCTGGAGCTAGAAATTTTGCTACGTGTCTTGTTCAGACAAAATTATTTGGTTTATGCTCTCTGATAAGATCTACGTTCTGTGCACAAATGACACAAAATGGACGGGACCTTCTGCGTTGTTGGTTTGTAGGGATACTTATCCAGTCAAATGCAGCCCAACAATTCACGGAAGCCTAATCTGGCATTCTTCTCTGGAAAGCCATTTGTTTTGAGATGTGGATCTTGTGGATATCATTTGCCGTTTAACCTGAGCTCATACCAAAAGCATCTGTTTCGAAATAACACGCGGAATATGGAGAATGGTTGATGAACGTTATATTGGGGCACTGACGTTTGGCTCGTATCATTGGTTTTTCTGGTTTAAGTTTTGGGGTATAAGACACGAGTTTGCATTTATATGTCCAGTTTCAGTTAATGCAGACAGAGAAGATAAGTTAAACAGGGTTATGCACACACTTTTATGGCAGGTCCCAGTCACAGCTCATTTTGATCGTGGAACTTCCAAGGAAGATCTCTCGGGAGCCATTAATTTGGCATGTAACTCTCAACCATGAGTCATTTGCTGTATTGGCTGGCATAGGAGGTGATGCAGTTTGGTGTCGCGAGCTGCAGCTTATTCGCTTAAAGGAAAGATAGGTCGATTAATTCTCTGTTCACGCCATCTGTCATTGGAATTTTTCCCGGGATTTCGTTCAATAATGGCAGATGGTTCACATCTCTGCTTCGATAATGGTATCTCCTAAACAAATCATATCTTCTTTGACCCACTCAAAAGGCCTGCTCGTTGAGGTTGAAATAGGGAGATTGTCAGGGACAGAGGATGACCTGACTGCCGAATATATGAGGCAAGGCTAACTGATGTTAATGAGGTCAATAAATTTGTCAGGGTATGTAGGCCTTGTATTGGTGGTTAAAATATAATCTTTTCTAAACTGGCCTCTTTAATTATTAGGCGGCAGAATTTATTGATCGCACTGGTGCAGATGCCTTGGCGGTTGCGACTTGGAAATGTTAATGGAAAGTATCCTCTCGGTGGTCCAAATTTGAGGCTTGATTTCCTGAGGGTCTGGAATATTCTGCTCTGGCCCTTATTAAAAACCTTGGTCACGCGACCGTGACGGTTTGATGGTTGAGACACTTCTAATGTTTACGTATTTGTGTAGAAAAACTTCAAGCACAAATGCATGTTCATGCACATTATGAAGAAATATTAGCACGTAAGTTCTGAAGAAAAACTAATGAAATATGTAGGGGCGTAGAAATTCCTAGTAAACCAGGTGGGTGGAATGAGAGTTTGCGAGTATGATAGTCACAAGGTTCTAATCGTTCGTGTTTAATGGCCAGTACCCAAATGTCGCGTACCCATATGCTCTTTCCACAAGCTCCACATCAGGATCGATGTACACATGAAGACTAGTGCAAACCCAATAACCGTTGGCAAAAAAAAAAAATTGTAGAAACCCAAGAGGCGCAAAGAAGAGAACCCACAGATGGGCGAAAGAGGGCGTAAGAAATTCAATTTGGCCGTCTCTCTAGAAGGTTAAGCTATTAGAGATAGCAAGAATCGCGTACTAAATCTCGATGGATATAAAGTTTCCTCGTATGTCCCTGTGTTTGTCAACTTGCGTATCATCTTCCGCAAGGGAACTTCATTATTGGCCGAGAACAAATGATGAATAGGCTGATCCCGGTTTGAGTTTGTTTTGCTTAACTAGTAACTCCCGGGGAAGCTTTTTACGTGTTTGCCTAGAGAGTTCATTCAAGCATGCACTGGTTTTCAATCCCGAGGGGACTTTTTAGCCCCTCAAAGATGTCCGTTAGAATTGCACCATTGCAAAGCCTAGATAGCTCCAAAATGACCATCTCTTTTTCTGTGAAATTTGAGGTGTTCTCAGAGTCTCATGCCTGTATCCATCATGAAAAGTACCGATTAGCATATACCAGTTACCCTCTTCTAAATTTGTTACACCAACTACCGAGTAGCATCAACCAATACGGATTTTGTCCTCACTTCATCTTATCCGTCAGTGTTTCCCTTCCCTAGAACCATCAATTTCTGACGTCCAAGAAAGAGAGTGTCCTTGGTGCTTCGGGGAGCTTCTGGCTTATCCGAGGAACTCGTCAGGGTAATCAGTTCGTACTCAATGCAACTCCTTCATAGGCAAAAGATTCTGAATGAACGATTGTGACCAGGCGCGAGAAAACCAAACCAACTCGAATGATTTGGTTCCGACAAGGAAAAGGTTCGATGTGAACACGGCACCGCAACACGCGTACATGGCATGCTTGAGCGAACCCAGAAGAGATATCTTGTCACCGTCATGTCGTCCGCGAGGGAAGCCACGCAGGCTGTTGTTGCAGAAAAGATGCACCTCTTTGGTTCAGTCGGAAAAGCATGATGACAAAAGGTGTGATGCTATTCTTCGCCAGTTTATGAAGGAGTTGAATAAATGGTATCAATATATGGAGATATAAAGTATCGCCAGAATAATGGGACGTCTTCATTATTTTTTCGATTATGTTCTGCGTCCGTATGGCATCTGTCAGGCGGGTTCGAAAAGAATATCGAAGTTTTGTTACTAACCCTGAATTGCGACAGTATCTCAGATTCAATCATTGATAAATTCCGAAAACTCTTTTTCTGGACCATAACTGATACAAGCCAAAGTTCAGGTCGTTTCCATGTTCTCGTTGCCGCCGTCGTCCTCCTTAGACAAGAGGTCGCACGACCTCGGTTGAAGGTAGGAGAGGGATTCACGGCAGATAGCGCGATCAATGGTAGCGCGCCAAGCTCGGCGGGCAAGGCAGCAGCAGCAGCACGCGCATGGTGTGAATCGATAGGCGATGCGGTGGGCGATGATGCGAGCATTGACGTGGGATGATGTAGCAGTGAGACCCATATGGAGCCATAGTTCTTAAAGCTGTGTGGTATTTGATTCCCCAATCAATAGTTCAGATACTCGATTGCACAATGACCAAATCTCATACGCTATGTAAATCCTCTTAGCCTTAATTTGTTAAAAAGAGGAGAAGGCTTTGGCGTTGTATCAGACATTGATGATCACAACAAATCATAAGCAATTCTCAACTTATCTTTGTTAATTTTGCAATCTAACAATCTAATTTTGCATGGATTACGCACTTTTATCTCTCACAATATGTCATCGAGACAACGAATAACCTCAGGAGGACGAATCGATGTCGGCAACATACGCATATATTTATTTCCACATCCTAAATGGCTATAACGCGCCTGAGCATACTTACATGACGAATATAACTTCAAGGGCGCGGTTTGACAAAGATCCCTAATGGAACTGATGAAAGTTGTTATTCATTGAAAATGCAGAATGTGCACGTTGTCTTGAAAATACAAGACTTTGTATTTGAATCGAAATAATGTAAATTGTCTCCCCACATGTTCTTATTTTCGGTTCGTTTTCATAGGAAATTTATTTCCTTAGTACGAAGGATTATTTGCAATTAGTTTGAAGGTTGTTGGTAGTCTTTATTAATTAACCCATCTCAAATCTATATAATGAAGAGCTCACTATCGTAGTCAACGAATTTTACTCCGAAAAGAATTCGAATAGTATAATTATAAATAAAACATGAAATTATAGGAGAATAAATATTTTGAGAATTGTAAATAAACACAGTAGCTTTGTTTTCTTCTTTTAAAACAGAATTTCAATCGTCGAATCAATTACAATATTCGAATTATAGAGAGTTTTGTAAAAAGAAAATTAAAAAAGCAGAAACAACAAAATTAATACATCCATTTCATTTATTTTTTAAACTATTTCAGTAGGATGTTTAAGATATAATGAATATATATTATTTATGTAGACATTGCTTTTTGGCGGCACTGGAATCAACCTATCAAGAGGTAAAGGAGCAAAACCATAATATTTTATTAAAGAGTGATGCTCACTGAGGATTTTTTTTAGGGTTAATACCACAAAAAATTCTAAACTGGTACATCTATAATAATTTTACCCCAAACTATTTTTTTTTACCACAAAAAATCTTAAACTGGTACACTTGTGATAAATTTACCCCGAACTATTTTTTTAACCACCAGAAATCTCAAACTAGTATGCTTGTGATAATTTTACCCCGAACTATTTCTTTGACCACCAAAAACCCCACACTGGTACACTTGTGACAATTTTACCCCCGAACTAATTTTTTGACTACTAAAAACCCCAAACTGGTATATTTGTGACAAATTTACCCTCTGTTAATGTCCGTTAAATTATATTAATATCACAAAAAATTACAAATTGGTAAACTTGTGACAAACAGAGGGGTAAAACCCAAAATCGATACACATGTCAATTACCACGTGTCATTAAACTTAGCAATTTGATAGTAAAATTTAACGAAAACTAACGGAGGGTAAATTTATCACAGGTGTACCAGTTTGGGGTTTTTGGTGGCTAAAAAATTAGTTCGGGGGTAAAATTATCACAGATATACTGGTGTAGGGTTTTTTATAATAAAAAAAATAGTTCGAGGTAAAATTGTTACGGGTGTACCAGTTTAGGATTTTTTGTGGTTAAAAAAATAGTTTAGGGTAAATTTGTCACACGTGTACCAGTTTGGGGTTTTTCGTGGTATTAACCCTTTTTTTTATTTGATGTGTCCATAATATGCAGTTCGAACATAAATCAACCGAGGAGAAGGCGAACTTGGACCAACTTTTTGAGGAACTTGTCAAGTGCAAAGCTTCTCACGACCAGGCTTTCAATGGTACCATACTTCTACGCATATATTCACTGTGATGTGCAATTTGAGAATAGTTAAAAATTTAAATATTTGCCAGTAGATTGTTCTTGGCTTGTCCAATTACTTTCGCCTCATAACATTCGTCTACTTGCACAAATGCTCTCTCCAAATTGAAGACAGAAAGGGAACAAGTCGTTGAGCAGTATGACCATTCAAGTAAGATTAATAATCACTCTTGTTCTCTTTAGTCTCTTAAGGCTCAATCAAACTCACCCAATATATTATCGTTACGTCTATTACTTGCTGATAACAAGAAAGAGTGCAGAGTCTCTGGCATTATCATTCGCCGGCCAGATTGATAAACTAGAAGAGTCCTTGAATACGAGGGACCAGGTAATTTATTCGTTCCAAATGATTACATTTTTGGACTTGCTTTGTGTATGCTGACAATGATTGATACTTCCTTTTCAAAATGCAGGATGAAAATGTTTCAGCCAAGTTGGTGGTGGAGGCTAGCAAACTTGCGCCAGGGCTTCGGGCTGAGCCTTCCACCATTCCAGAGTGTCTATAGTCATATATACTAGGGATTTGTAGGATTCAAACTAAATTTGGACTGCGTGAGCAATTTGTGTCAACTGTGTCACTGTTGGAATTGAAAAGTGGGCATCATTAGAGTTTTCACGTGTTACTTAACTGGGGTTTTTTTTTTTGCGAGACCACATTAACGTTGGTCTATCATGAACCAATATTTCCTCGTGAATGAGAAGCACCGTTTCAGGACCCTGGTAACTGCTGCCTGCTTTTGACAAAATTTGATCTGCGTGTTCTACGCAGAAAATGCTGAGGTCTCCTTTGTAGAAGATGCATGTGTTTTTTGGGGTACATTGGAGCATTTAAGCGGAAAGCTTGTGGCGGTCTGACGTTTTCTTTTTGGCTATCGTGGAGTTCGTACATGTAGAGCCTCGCTGAATATCTGTGCGTTGGTTAATGAGTAAAGGAGCTGCTTTTGATTTTTCTTCCTTCTCCCTTTGCTCTTCCTGTTGCTGTTGAGATCTCTTCCTCAGGAAAGTCTGATGCCATTGCTAGGGCGAGGCGTATGCTCTCTGGTTTAACCATTCTTCCTCCCGACCTTATGTTAACTATTTGGGTTATAAACATGTAACAACTGTTTATTGGATTTTGTTGTGTATGCAGCAATGTCTAACAAACTATACACATTTGACGGAGAAATTGGGTCGGGGCAGGAAGTTCTCCTCACCTATACTGCATAAAATCCCTGCATATTTGGACGGCATGTTTGCATTTCTTTATGCTTAGAGTATAAATTGCATCCTGTGCTAAATGATGCTGATGCCGTGCTTTAAGATGAGATATCGGTCGAGATGTCTATAAATGTCTCTACTGTATCCTGGATGGGCTTCATCAAGGAGCGTATGGTTTTTAGAGTCCTTTCTTTGGCTAACAAATGTGCCAAACTAAGTGTTGGGTTTACGTAGCAGCAAATATAAGTTGGTTAACGATCTGCTTGAGGGAATTCATCTGGTTACTGCAGCGGAGGCACTTTGTTTGGGCGTCACGGCTGTTATTTCATGGCCTGATCGCCGGCCATAGCCCGTAAATATATATATATATATATATATATATATATATATAAAGATATTCTTTATAAATTCATCCGCAGTAAAGACGATTTCCTTCGTGGTAGTCTTTTCGTGTGATTTCTGGATGTGTTCCAGGCAGTAAAACCCAGTGGGGTAGTAAGTCCGTTGGTAAGCATCGCCGAAATCAATTGAAAAGAACAAAGTAGTCTTTTGCAATGGATTTATTTAGAAGATCTGAGTCTTCTTCTAGTTCTTTATCACAAATGTCCCTTGATCAAGGACCGATAAATAGGGAAGAGATTAATATAGAAGATTTCAATAAGTCTATTGAAAATTGGTTTATTCCAAAAGTGAAACTAGATAAAATTTATGAACACTCTAAGTTCAGGTTCTTTGAGTATAATGACTATGTCATTGTTACTGAAGAACGTGATGTACCTCTTTCTAATTCTTTTGCTTCAATTCAACTTTTGAATAAAGATTCCATAAAGAAACATTCCCAGAAATGGAATTATATGCATATAGGTCTAGTTCAGGTAGGAGCAAAACCTCTTACCAAAGAAGGATTAGATACTTCATTACTTCTTGTCTTAAGAGATGCAAGACTTTTAAAATACGAAGAATCCATTCTTGGAGCCGTAGAAACAAGTCTTTGTAGTGGACCAATACATTTTGATAGTCATCCTAATCTCACTGTTTCTCTCAAAGATAAAAATATTCTAAAATCTCTCACTCTTCAAATAAAAACCCATAATTATTCTATAGCTGAAGGATCTATTCCCATAGCTCTCATTTATAGAGTTTATTACAAAGTAATGAATTCTGCTTTTGGTAGCAAAGCTTTTAAATTAAATTCCAATAGAGAAACCCTTCTTTTACAAACAGACATTTCTAAAGCAAATGTTACAATTCCCAAGACCATTCCTTGGAATCAGATAACTCTCCCAGACCAATGGGAATTAGAAAACCGAATTCCTCAACCAATAGTTCAAAATTCTGATCCTACCAATATTATCCAACACCCCGAAGGAAGAGTAACTATCCAATTTGCTAGAAGATCAATAGATATTCCTAGAAACTCTTGTGATATCAGATCTATTCCTTCATGGCATTCTACTCCTTCTCGAAGGTCAGTAGATATTACTCCAAATGCTCGTCTGAATATCCCTTCAAATAATCCTGAGGAAGCATCCGCAAGTGCTCCTCCTTTTCCTAATATTAGTGGAGTAGATAACAGGTCAGGAATCTCCAGGCCAGTTTATCACCATACTCCTGATTTCACTGATCCCACTCCTTCCGAAATGGGAGATCCTGAAATCAATGTTTTAGAATTAGCCTTTGAACCTAATAAAAGCATTTTGAATAATGAGTTCAACTCTTTTGATAATAGACATATCAGAGAATGGTTTTTTGATAACTTTCGAAACCAAGCTTTGGAAATCAAAAAGGAATACTATGATTATATGTATTTGCATGAAATCGAAGTATTCTTCTTTGATTGGTTTGAAAATATATTTTTAAATGGTAAACAGATTTTTAATTTGGATCAGTTTTATAAATGGAAATTGGATGATGGACATATCATTGAATCCAACCATCCTCCTCTTAGAAAGATCAAAATTGATCATCGAGAAACCGAAATTATTGCTTCTCCTTTTAAAACAGCCTCAGAAATAGATGGCATAGGTATCAAGAAGATTGTTGAACAAAATAATTTTTCAAATCAACATCTTTACACTATAGGGAAACAACTTGATAGGATTGAAAATCTTACTCAAATTAGTTTCCCATCCTCTTCTATAACGATTGCAAAAAAGGATTTAAAACCACCACTTTTTAAGAATTTTGAAATTCCAAAAAATCCTAGTCTTGAGTTTGCTAAAGCCTTAGAAGAAAGGAAAAGACTCCTCAAGGGAAAAACAGTTTTAATTCCTAAAAATCCCATATTTTTAGATACACCCTCAATTCAAAATTTGAGTGTAAAAGACACCCCAGATCGTGTCGAACCTTCCAACCAAATCAATTTGTTAGATAAATCTGATACCGAATCTCTCCCAGAGATAAATCGTATCACCTGGAAGGATCCTCAAAAATTGTATTATTCTCGTGCCACTCCTCCTGATATTCTCTCAGAAGAAACCTTTTCTAAAGTCCAAAACAAATACTCTTCTGATGCTATCTATGAATGGAACATAGATGGTATTTCTGAACAAAACCTTATAAATGTTTTAACCCAAATGGTTATGCTTGCAAATACTTATAAAACCATTCCAGATACTTCTGATCATTCTGTTGCATATCTTTTAATAGCTGGATTCACAGGCCAACTCAAAGGATGGTGGGATAACTACCTGAATGAAGAGCAAAGGTCTCAAATCCTAAATGCTTATAAACTTGATCCCTATGGTCAGAATATTCTTGACGAAAATGAAAATCCCATTCAAGATGCTGTAAATACTCTCATATTCTCCATATCCCAACATTTCCTAGGAGACTCTTCTCATATTCTCGACAAAAATCAAGATCTCTTGTCTAATATGAAATGTAGATCTTTAGGAGAATTCCGGGAATACAAAGAAATATTTTTGCAAAGAGTCTTTCAAAGATCAGATTGCAATCAATCTTTTTGGAAAGAAAAATTTCTTGCTGGTTTACCAAAACTCATAGGAGAACAAGTTCGCAGTAAGATAAGAGAAGAATATGGAAATCAAATTCCATATGACCATCTTTCTTATGGTGAATTAACCTCTTATGTCTATAAAGTAGGAACACAATTGTGCACTAATATTCGTCTCCAAAAACAAATTAAGAAAGAACAAAAACTTTCTAGAAAAGGATTAGGAGAATTTTGTGCCCAATATGATCCATCTTTTCAGTCTTTTGAAAAATCAAAGTGTTCAGGAAACTGTTCCTCTAAAAGAAAAGAACACAAAAAATCTTATAAAAAACCTTACAAAAAGTCTTACAAAAAGGATTTTGATAAAAGGACTTTCAAAAAGAAAGAAAAGGATATTTCTGAAAAACCCAAAACCCAAAAGAAAAGTTTTAAAAATGTTACTTGCTATAACTGTGGTAAGAAAGGCCACACTTCTCGATTTTGCAAAATTAGCAAAAAGGTTAATGAATTAGATTTAGACGAAGAAACTATTAATCAGCTTAATCAATTAATGATTGAAGTTGATAGTTCTTCCGAAGAATCTGGTTTTGAAGAAGGATTACAAATTTGTGATTTAGAAACCTCTTCTTCATCTACAGAGAGTGAAGAAGAATATTCAAATGATTTTGAAATAAATGTTTTAACAAAAGAAGAAGAAATTCTTTTGCAAACCTTTGACCAGATTTCTGATCCTGAAACAAAAATAAAATATTTGAATAATTTTCAAAAACCAAAACCTACTGTCCAATCTGATAATCCCTATAATATTTCTGCTATCCTTGATAAAACTAGAAAATCAGTTTCTAAACCAATTTCTATAAGTGATCTTACCCACGAAATCAATAAACAAAAACAAGAGATTCAAGAGCTTAAAGCAGCTCAAATTTCTATGGAAAAAGACATTTTAGATATTAAGCTAAGATTTTTAAAACAAAAGGAAGAAGACCCTGAAGAGAATGATATTCCTCAAATCTCTTCTTCTGATACAAGCTTTCTTTTAATGCTTTCTGAGATAACCACTAGAAAATGGATTATCAATATTTCCATCAAAATCCAAAATGAAATCATTTTAGAAACAACAGCCCTTTTTGACACTGGTGCCGACCTTAACTGTATAAAAGAAGGTCTAATACCAACCAAATATTTCGAAAAAACTTCCCAATCTCTTAAGTCAGCATCAGGAGATAGATTAATTATTAATTACAAAATCCCCGAAGCTGAGATTGTGAAAGACCAAATTTCCTTTAAAACTCCTTTTCTTCTTGTTAAAAACATCAAACAAAATGTTATTTTGGGATCACCTTTTATTAATTTGCTTCAACCTTTTAAAGTTACTGAAAAAGGAATCGAAACTGAAGCCTTAGGAAAAAGGATTTATTTTGATTTCATTTCAAAACCTCAAACCAGAAATTTGAATACTCTTCAAGAACACTCTATTTCTGAAATCAATTGTATGATTCAGGATAAGGAAACTCATCTTCAATTTCTTAAGGAAGATCTTGAATATAAAAGGATTGATAAAAACCTTTCTGAAGCAAGTCTTCAAAAAAGAATTTCTAATCTTGAAAACCAAATAAAAAATTCCATATGTTCCAACATTCCTAATGCCTTTTGGTCTCGTAAAAGTCATATAGTTGATTTACCTTACGAAACAGAATTTTCTGAGAAAAACATTCCTACTAAAGCCAGACCTTCTCAAATGAATCATGAAGTTCTAAATTTTTGCCAAAAAGAAATACAAGAACTTCTTGAGAAAAAACTTATTAGGAAAAGCCAATCTCCTTGGAGTTGCTCTGCTTTCTATGTCAACAAAAATGCTGAACTAGAAAGAGGAGTTCCGAGATTAGTAATAAATTATAAACCTTTAAATACTGCTCTAAAATGGATAAGATATCCAATTCCTAACAAAAAGGATTTACTAAATAGACTTTATGATGCAAAAATCTTTTCAAAATTTGATATGAAGTCAGGCTTTTGGCAGATTCAAATCAGCGAAAAAGATCGGTATAAAACAGCTTTTACCGTTCCTTTTGGCCAATATGAATGGAATGTCATGCCTTTTGGATTAAAAAATGCTCCTTCTGAATTTCAAAGGATTATGAATGACATTTTTAATCATTGTTCTGATTACATTATTGTTTACATTGATGATGTTCTAATATTTTCTACTTCCATAGAAAAGCATTTTAAACATGTCAATCATTTCATTCATGTAGTAAAAGAAAATGGTTTAGTAGTCTCACCTACTAAAATATCTCTTTTTAAAACAAAAATAAGATTTTTAGGACATTACATCCATCAAGGTACTATTATACCTATTGAAAGATCCATTATATTTTCTGAAAAATTTCCTGACGAAATCAGAGACAAAAATCAGTTACAAAGATTTCTCGGAAGTCTAAATTATATCATTGAATTTTTTCCTCGTATCAATATGATTTGTAAACCACTTCACCAGAGGCTCAAAAAAGATCCTCCACCATGGACCCAAGTCCACACTGATATTGTAAAGAAAATCAAGCAAACTGTTAAAGAAATTCCTTGTTTACATCTTGCTGATCCTCATGCTTTTAAAATTGTTGAAACTGATGCTTCTGATATTGGTTATGGAGGAATTCTTAAGCAATCTAAAGACAATAAAGAACAAATTGTTCAGTTTGTCTCTAAGCATTGGAACGATTGCCAGAAGAATTACTCTACCATTAAGAAGGAAATACTTGCTATTGTACTTTCTATCTCTAAGTTTCAAGGAGATCTTTTGAATCAAAAATTTCTATTACGAATTGATTGCAAATCTGCAAAAGATGTTTTGCAAAAAGATGTCCAAAATATTGCTTCCAAACAAATTTTTGCCAGATGGCAAGCTATTTTATCAGTTTTTGATTTTGATATCGAATTCATAAATGGTTCTTCAAATTCTCTTCCCGATTTTCTCACACGAGAATTTTTACAGGGAAAATGCCTCCAAAACCTCCCAACAAACCAACCAGGAGAGACAAAGGCAAAGAAATTGTTGAACCACCCTCAGAAAGAAGATCCCCTGGCCTCACCAACATAAGAACGTGGCTGCAGGCAACTACTCAATCACCATCAAATCCATCCTTGAATGTTACCACCATTTCTGAACAAGCCAAACCAAACCTTGAATTATCTCTGAGACCCTCTTTCGATATTTCTAACATCTCTCCAGAAGAAGCTCTAAAACTTCTTCAACAAGCCTTTAATAGTCCATCACAATCATCCACAGCAATGGTAAGTCCTGACCCTATTGCTACCCAAAAACAGTTGGGAAAAAGAATTTCTAGCGAGGTGGTTATTCAATCGACAATGTCAACCCCTCCAAAATCAAAATTCTATTTCAAAAAAGATTTTGCAAACGTATGTAACACTGAAGAAGGATTTTTTGATCAAAATCCTATTGAATTTGCTAAAAACATGTTTTCTGAAAACTTTTTATACACCCCACATGATGTTTACAAAACCATTGAGTTTTATGAAAGAATTTTGGTAGAAACAGAATCTATCACCATTAAACATTTTTCAGACAAAGGACACATCAATTACTCAAAGGCCATCATTCATAAAGTCATCCATCCAAAAGAATGGAAACCAAACCCTTGGTCTATGAGAAAATTCAATATCAAGATGTCTGATTCACTTCCATACAGGACATCATACTCCTATTTTGATTATAAACAAGCCTGGTGGAATACTTTCTGGAGACAAAACCCCAACCATACCCATACATGGCTTTTCTATTTTGAGAACCTCAAAATAACAGGAGTCCCCTACTGGTTCTTCCAATGGTGGGTACATTTTGGACCTATCGAGGAAATCCTTCATCCAAAAATCAAACCTAGTTATCCACATTTCTGTGAAAGATTCAATAATCTTGCTCCTCACGAGCAAAGATTCCCTAGACTCTTGCTATTTTTCTACTTCTTTGGAGTTTCATGGGTACTAGGATGGAATTTTGATTATAAAAATGACATCCTTACTGGCATCCCTATTTTGGTCAGAAGATTCAAAGTAAAATGGTGGGATGGCTTTAAATTTTTTGACAGAGTATCCATAGAGGCAGTCGACAAATTTCTTGTAACTAGACAAATTGCTCCTGCCTGTCCTCCTCCTCTTGGAGAAACTACTCCATTTCTTCATGATAGAGGATTTGTTCTTTCTAAATTAGTCTCGGCACAATCCCACCAACAATTGGCAGGAATGCTGAAACAGGCTCTTTCTGAATTAGAAGACTCAGAGAGTTCCCGCTCTCATCATAGTGGGAATTCCAATGAAGACGATTGCTACGGAATCCTCCCAAGGATCCCATGGGGAGATGTAGCAGAAGAAGAGGATAATGCTGCTGAAGATTTGTCCAAGCCATAAAATCTTCACGCCAAAAGACATATGACACACTCACCATTTCTAAAAGACAAAAGGGAGTCTATCAACTTTTTCTTTTTCAAAGAATCTTATGATTATGTCAGAAGAAGACAATGTTGCTGAAAATTTGTCCAAGAAATCTTCACGAGACTCCATGTGACATGCTCAAGACAAAGGAGAGCCTATCAACTTTTTCTTTTTCTAGAATCTTATGATTATGTTGGAATCACTGTAACATTGTGCACGTGGTACTATTTGGCACAGTATTACCCGCATTTGCTTATAAAAGGAAGGCCTCTTTCATTTTGAAGGGGACCCTTTTCCAATACCTTCCGAACCATTTCTCTCAAAACCTCCTCTGATCTCTTCAATCCCTTTTGAAAAAATAAGAGATCATTTGTCTCAGATAGATCTCATAACCTTTCTATAGGTCTTCCATATCCAGTAAGTTTCTATCCCTGAAAGGATCTTGATTCACATTTTCAAGATCTTTTTTACTTCTTATTGTGTGGAAAATCTTATCGTTCTAGACTACAAAATAGTCTGAGCAACGTAAGAATTTCTACCAAAGAAATTTTCTTTATTTTGCACTTGTACTTCAATATTTCCTTTGTGTAATCTTCCGGTACTATTGTTGTAATCTTTTAATAATATTTATATACCAGTCATTTATAATTTCTCATCTGCATTTACATTTACGTACCCCACAAACGGCAGGTCTAACCGCCTGTGGATGGTCTGCACTTTAATATTCTGCAACCAACGTATATCTTTATCTTCTTATTTTTTACTCTTGCTTAGATATACCACCTTCATGGTTGGTTTAGAGTTTCTTATTCTTCTTCTTGTCGTTCTTTATCTTGCTTACGGTATTTTTATTATTCTTAATGCTCGCGCTTTTATTTAATTTTATTTATTTAATAATTTTCTGTGTAGAAATCTGCACTTTCATACTAACTTATATATTCTCCGTTGCTAGATCTAGAGACATACCGCATATTCTTTATCTTTTTTCCCAATATATTGAATATTTTAATCGAATAGAACAACGTTTAAATATCACATATATCTTTCTTGTTTTTATATATCTACTACATTTCTCCCCAATAGTTTTTCATAATAAACGAAAACGTATAGATTAATTGATCTCTTTCTATATAAATTCATTCTCTATTTATAAATCCCCAGATCCTAGGACACTTATGGTATATATATATATATATATATATATATATATATATTTTTCATGGCCGATAAAATATTTTTTTATTAATAATATTTTTTATTAATAAAATGTTTTAATCTCGCCAGATACGGCGAGGGTGGCCCTCACGGCGGACATTAAAAGCTACATTAAAAACCAAGAAAAAGAAGAAGAAAAAAAATTTGATTCTCATTTTTGTTTTCAGAATCAGGAAGTTACTTTTTTTTTATTCTTGATTCTGCTCCGAAACTGATTCTGGGCACAAATTTACAGGAATTTTTGCCCAAAATAAAAAAAAATTAACAAACAAATTTCTGTTCCAAAACTGATTCTGAGAGTAGAAGAACAAAAATTTTTCACAATTTGGCCAGTTGTTAAACGGGCCCTAAGTAAACTCTTTTTTTGTATCTGGACACAAAAAAAGAAACAACAAGATCGATTTTTCCACCTTAGAAGAATGATTTTTGTTTTTTTAAGGGTTAATACCATAATACCACAAAAAAATCCAAATTGATACACCTATGATAAATTAATTTTTTGACTACCAAAAACCTCAAACTGATAAACCCGTGTTGAATTTATCATCCGTTAATTTCTGTTAAATCTTATCGTAAAATTGCTAAGTTAGATGACACGTGTCAGTTGATGGGTGTATCGGTTTAGAGTTTTACTTCTTGGTTTCTCACATGTTTACTAATTTGCGGTTTTTCAGTGGTATTAATCCAATTTAACGGAATATAAATTTGTCATAAGTTTACCGGCTCGAGATTTTTTGTGGTAAAAAAATGAGTTTAGGGTAAATTTAAATTCGTTGTAAATATATCGGTTTAGGATTTTTGATGATCAAAAAATAAATTCATAATAAATTTATCGTAAGTATACCAATCTAGTGTTTTTTCGAGAAACTATCCTTTTTTTTTAATCAACTTTGTTATTAATGAGTGCTCAATCAGGTTTATTTCGAACACATACACAAGTGAGAGTGAGCAAGGAGTCGGCAAGCAGAGGGAAAAGCCGAACCGAACGAATTCTTCCCAAAGCCATGCCCACCGGAAATGTCGCCGAGATTCAATCTGCCGGCGACGCCGCCGAGAATCAAGCTGCCGAAGATGCCGAGAATCAAGCCGGCAACATCGCCGCCGCGAGACTCACGGCATTCTCATCGCATGGACGTCGCCGAGATTCAAGCCTTCGGTCAATGTAATTCGTTTTTTTTTTCTTTTTCAATTCCTCAAAGCTGAGTGAATCGTAAATGTACAGTGAGATCCAGTCCACCGATGCTGGCGACGTCGCCGACAAGTTATTGAAGAGGAAGCGGTGAGTTTCGATTGAAGTAAATATGTATTTTTTTTTTTATTTTTCACTTCGTGAAATCTGAGTGAATCGTGAAATGTACAGTGAGATACCGTCCACCGGAAAGGAAGAAGAGCTTGACTTAGGCATTATACATAGGTGAACTTTTGGGAGACTATCAATTGAAGTTGTGTGAAATGCGAGTTTCCATTTCATGTATTGAACAGTTGTTTTGTAGCTTGCTCTCGGAGTCGAGATTGTTTATCGGTGAACTGCGGAATCAGCTTGAGCGAGATAGGTAAATTTCTGCGGTTTAGCTTGAGCGAAATAGGTAAATTTCGCCAGACTGCAGGTTTCATTACAATGTTTTGATATGATGAATTTGTTATTTATGTAGGGATTGCTTTTTGGGATTACTCCGAAAGAGCAATGAAGAGGTAAAGGGTAAAACCATAATATTTATGACGGAGTGATCTTCTCTGAGGATTTTATCTGATGTGATGATGCTATGCAGTGCGAAAACAGATTCAGGGATGAGAGTGCAAAGTTGGACGAACTTCTTCTCAAGTATAAAGCTTCTCATGTGCGGGCTTTAGATGGTAACGTTATTTGGTTGTAGAACATTACTACCACCACGTTTCCACGCACGCACTACAAACACGTACAATATGAAATTTGTGAGAATGGTTGAAAAACTGAATGTTTCCCCGATAAATTAGCTTGTTACATATGATGATCTTGGCTTGTCCGATTACTTCCCCCTCATACCATTTGTCTACTTCCATAGATCCTTTCTCTAAGGAGAATGAACGTCTCAAGGAGCAATATGAAGAGTCAAGTAAGATTAAGATTAATAATTACTCGTATTCTATTCGGTCTCTGGGCGTTGAATCAAACTCAGCTGGTATATAATCCATCTCATATTAAGTCTATTACTTACTGATAACAGGAGAGGCTGAGGAGTCTCTCATATTATCAATTGCTGGTAAGATTGATCAAATAAAGGAGGCCTTGGAAAAGAGGGACCAGGTAATCTATTCGAAATGCATATTACATTTTTGGAGTTACTTTGTGCATGTTCACAATGATTGATACTTCTCATCAAAATACAGGATGAGAATGTTTTAGCCAAGATAGTGGTACAGTCTGCCAACCTCTGCCCAGGCTTCAGGCTCAGGCTTCCCATGCAGGATGATTCGAAAGTAACGAATTAACTACTTGTTTGCTTGCTCTTTAAATCAATAAGTCATATGGGCACCGCTTTAATATGATATTTGGAATTTTCCCTTTATTTTGCGGATATTGCTACAGATATGGCTACTGGGAAGCTCTAGATATTATGATTTTATTCTGCTACAGTGTCGTTTCTGATAACTTATATGTGGCATCGAGGAGTTTTGCGTGACTAGTGTCAACTTTACATCTTTATCTATTTAGTTCGACGCTTAATAGCACTTTTTTGAGATTATGAATGGATTTGCTGAAAGAGCACAAAACGAACCGCGCCAAATTCCAGGCGACTACAGCGTAAACACTGGCGCTAAGCTTTCTCGGCTTCATATGTAAAGAATTCTTCCTCCTGCTGTCATTCCGAGTCTTCTTCATCTTTTGCTACGATTTAGATCATCGATTCCATGTGACAAGACAATGCTCGGACACTGCGAGAATTCTTGAGCGCAGCGTCCCAAGACGTGGTTTCTCTTGCGGGCTTGTCCGACCTGAGCTTGGAGATGGCCACTTCGTTCATTCGCACTGGTTATGAAGTCCAAGTGCTTCACTTTTGGTAACTTTTGTTGATTGGTCGAAGGAAGAAGGTCCGATTTGTCTATAAAACGATAAATACGGTTACTTTGCCTCTGGGCAAATCGGTCGTCCACTTTAGGAGTTTCTCGAGTTTTTGTATTGCTTCCATTCGATTCCGGTTTCAAAATATCGGGTCCTCCATGGAGCGCTGCGATTTGTAGCGTTCTCGTAAGCTTGTGATTCGTATGATTCAAACTAGATTAGCGTCACCGTATATCCGTCTGTTGGTTTAAAACATGAAAGAGCTGCTTTTGATTCTTCTCCCTTCTCCCTTCTCCCTCTCTTCGTGCCAGGGCGAGGCATGTTCTCTCCGGCTCAACCATCCTTCCTCCCGACTTTATGATGTTTGACTATATGGGTTATGAACGTACAACAGCTGTTCATTGGGTTTTGTTTGTGTATGCAGCAATGTCCGACAAACTATGCATATTTGGGGGAGAAATCGGGGCAGGAAGTGTGCTCACCTTGACTAGAGAAAAGCTCTGCATATTCGGACGAACATTTTTTTTTATGGTTAAACTATAAATTTGTATCCCGTAGTAAAAGATGTTCATGCTGTGCTATAAGATGAAATATTCGTCGAGATGTCTATAAATGTCTCTAACTGTATCCTGGATGCCGTGTCACATTAGTAAGTGATGGATTTTTTGACCCAAGAAAAGAAAGTCCTGGATTTATGTTGCTGGAAATATAAGGTGGTTAACGATCTGCTTGAGGGAATTCATCTCGTTACTGCAGCGGAGGCTATTTGTATGGGCGTCGAGGCTGGTATTCATCCTTGGATTATCCATGACATTATTTCTAATGCTGCTGGAAATTCATCTGTGATTTCACTTCAGGCAATCATAAGTGATGTTACCAGGCAATCAAATCACACTTCTCGAGTCTTATCTGTTCGCTCTGTCATTTTTCCGTTGTAATTCATGGCACGTTGCCCTGAAGATCACATCGGGGAGTCATTTTAAGCATCTTTTGAACTATATAAGGGTTGGAATCCTCTCAATTACTTGACTCAATCTAGGCATTCCGGATCATGCCATCCTACCTTTGAAAACAAATGTGTAAACAGATAAGACACCAACACACTGACTCTTGCTTCCAATGTGCAACTTGTGAAGTTGTCGTGCTTTCATGAAACAATGGCACAAATAGAGCCTAGGATTACAGTGTCCTAGTGGAATTTTGTTTTACTTGTCTAGTTGTCTTTTCTCGAGTGTTAACATTGAAAGCTATCATTAGTGTCTTTCGACTAGGTTTAGCACTAAGCACCGAGCAACAGATGTTTCAAACATGAAATGACTGATGAAACGCACACGAAGTTCTTGTCACACACGACTCACTCATTCACAATTCTCCTTCAACCAAGACCTGAGTACCTCCCAAGCTATATTTTCTCACTCAACCATCTCAAGATAAGTTTGGGATTTCCAGCCTGAAATTGCATTCTAGAAATCCTAAGCCTCGCCTTGCTAAAATTTGATATAATGCCCAATAAACTTCCGATTTGCTAGTAAGTTGTACTAGTCTTAAGGACCATTGACCATCATGCAACAAGATTCAGAGTCTGGCAAAAAGGGGGAAAAAGGCTTAACCAAATTTGCACGTAACAATCCCTATCTTAAGACTTCGCTCTATACCCCAAAGCTAAGGGAAAAAGAACAATCACCTGTACAGAGCTCTAAATGTATGTGTCCAGTATTTGTAAGCATCCCTCAACTTTCCTATGTGACATGACTCCGAGTAGGATGCGCCCGGCCTCTCCCTGCATTACCATTTTCTCTTCCGTTGGAAAAGACCTTTGAATTGCCACCAAGCCTCGATGTTCGGTCACCATGACTCCTTTGGCACACCTGGAAATACCCAAATGTCTGAGGACCAAGTCAAGAAAATGTTAGAAAATAACAAAAAACAAACATTGGATAATCACTAGAAATTATATGAAGTGATACCTCCATATCCAACTTCCTTTGTTCAGATATTTTCAGCTTCCTTGGCCCAGGTGAACTGGTCGCAAGTGAGTCAAAAAAGTCGTCCTTCACATAACCAGGCTACCATCCAAACAGGAAAAGACTTCTCCATTTCAAAAGAAAGAATGAAAGAGAACCTGTAACTCTTTAAGCTCACTATGACTCACCCTGTTATCCAATTTCATTGCAGCATCTACATGATCAGCATCCTCAGCAGGAAGATCACAACCATCTGCTTTCGTCTTTAGGTGAGCTTCGTTCTGCTTGCCAAGTTCACCCCACACTTCGTCCTTGTTAAATTTCTTGTTCATTGCCACGAAATCAAAATCCTTGACATATTTGGCAGCCAAATGTGGAATCTGGAAATGAAAAGAGAACCCATAAAGAAGTGCGATCAGACCCTAAGAAATGTTAAAAGACAGAGAGTGAAGGCAACGTGAGTGTTCGCTGATCCCGCATGGATCCAAACTAACAAATGGAAATCCATGTAAAAGCGCAAGCCTATAGGCTCAAATTCAAGATACAAGGTTTTTCAGACTCGTATAAACAATTCATACATACATGTCTCTTTTGCTGAATCTCTATGACATGGATCCTATTGTAAGATGATCCATACAGCCCCAATTAGTGAGAAACGGACCAAATGTTATTGTTGTTGCAGATGCATCCATCCATTTCGAGCGAGATTTTGAATGAAAAGCCTCGTATATAACAAAACCTCAAAAAGCGATATTATTGAACGCTCAAACAAGTAAAATATTCTTTTACGTCCTCCAAATGTTTATATCAAAAACTACCCGTAGCTATTCCTTTTCTTTTCACAGTATCTTGATAGTGATGTACAAAATCACTAGAGAACTTAGATAATAAATGGAATACACCTGATAGCAACTTGCAGCAATATTTGCATGCCAAATGATTTACTCATCCAACTGATGACGAAATTTAATTATAATTTGACCTCTACTCTTCTAAATTACCAATTTTCACTTCTAGTTAGTGTTTTCTCCATTTTCTTTTATTTTCCAGCTTGTTTGCAAATGCAATCAATATTGTCAACCAGTTGCTCTATGTTTTTTACCTTGTATATTGTCTGTTCATAAAAATGACTATGTTTACTAATTCGAATTTCTATTTTTTAACTCGTATGCAACAAAGTTTATATGTTTCAATTTAATTATTTTGTGAATTCATGTGTATCGTCCAATTCTTTTGGCTGGCAAGCTAATCATTTCTACACATTATTTGTGGTACTCTTCTTACTCATATATGGTACATTTGTTGGATATTCATCTTTAAGAGTTTCATCTTTTTGCTTTCCACATCTTTGCAACTAAATCTCTTTTTTGGGCTTTTAGTTTTAGGAAGTGCTGTCTACATTTTAGAGGTCATGTGTCTTACCCCTTTTTAGCTTTCTATATTGCTTGTTGCTTTCTACATGCATCTTACTAATTGCTGCTAAGTTTCAAGACATTCATTAGAATCAGAAGAGAGTCATCTCGCATCTTCTCCTTTTCCTTGAGCAATTCCTTTATTATGGTGATAACAATCAGTAGCAGCTCCAATCAACTACACACCGGTGAAGAGCAAAAGCAGCATTGAACTTAAACTACTCATGTCATGGGGCTATACAAACAATTATGAAAAAAAAATGTGATACCTTCTTTCCTCTTCCCACTGAGATGCTCTTACTAGTTTGATGATGCTGCCTGCCAGCCCTATCTATCTGGAGCTACCCAGGAAATATAGAAGGCACAGAATCAAATATAATATGCAAACAGGTTTGAGGTGAAAAGGGAAAGTTCGTGACAAATCTCAAACAAAAATATATCGCGTATTAGTATTACCTTCTTTCCTCCTTTCCCTGAATTGCTTGAGATTTGGTTGGTTCTCGACTCGGCCTTAGTCATCTGGAATACATGATAACATGGAATTAAAAGAATGAGCTGCACTTTTCGCTATCTCCAAATTAAGTGATAGTTGGCAGAAATGACAAGAACATTGAGAGTTATCTGTATACCCTGTTTTCCCTTTCCCATGGATTGGTCTTAGAGATTGCAAGAGTCCAAGAATCAGCTCTGTTGATCTGATAGAAAGTTGACAGTGTAATAACAAGAACATACAAGTATAAGGACATGCAAAGACGGCAAGCAAAACCACTACTTTCTGTGGTTGGGGTGAAGACACCTTCAGGACCTACAACACAATGCTCTAAATGGTCATGAGAAAAAATTGGAAAACGCCATTATACCCTCTTTATTCTTTCTGCCACCTTGCTCACAGCAACTCTCGGATTCTGTACATTAGATTGTCTCATCTGAAAGTTAAACAAATAGATCTCAAGGCAAACCCATGAGTCTGATATAAAGAAAGGGAAGCTAAATTCAGAAAAGCTCGTAGATAAAAGCTTTACCTTCTTTCCTTTTCCCTCTCCATAAGCTTTATGATTGTTAGTGTACTGAGGAGCACCTTTATGCTGTAAGAGAGAGAGAAAGGCCTCTAGTTAATAGTAGTTATAGACACTCGCATGCATTAGAAAACACATATAAGCATGTGACAATTTGCTCTGTCAATCTGTGATACCATCTTTCCTCTTTCTGCCGACTTGCTGGCACAACTGTTGTGATTCTGCAGATTGCCCTTATACGCCTGAAATAATGGATAAAGCCAAAGATTTTAAACTGTGAAGACAACGAGAAGGCAATTTCAAGGCAAACAATATGGACTGGCAAGTTCACAGAAAGAAATATCTTTACTGTGCTTCCCTTTGCCGGACCATTAGCTTTATGACTGTTATTAGAGTCTAAACTGGCACTATTATGCTGACAAAAGGAAGCAGAGGAAGAGAGCAGAGGCTCTATGAAAATCCAATTCTGAAAAAGAGATTTAGATATAACGAAGGCTGGATAGAGAAAAGAATGATATGAATTAACAAACAGACATACGTTAGCTTTGCCCTCTCTATTATAGACACAATAAGGGTAATGTTTGAAAAGAATACCAGAAAATGCCTTTATTGAGAAAGTATGAGAGACACAACTCTAACTCCAGAGATGCAGAGTAAAGGCATCTCTTTAAAAAGTTAGATACATCTACAGCAGCTAAGCGAGAAACTGCAAAGCACATAATCTTCACCGGCTCATTTACATAAAATCTTTGGCTTCAATAAGCCAAAATGAGGTGGGAAGAGGGCGTAAGGACAGCTAAGGGAATGCAATCAAAACAGGGTAAAAGACGTCCATGAACATGATCTATGAAATGTGGGGGCTTCTTTTGGTTTCTATTTCCTTTTCAACCAGATTACAAGTGTAAAAGCCACTAAAGATGCAATATACTGTCAACTAAATCACTTTTTTGTTAGTGCAACCTATTCCAAAAAACCACTAGCGAGCATGTAAAACAAATAACTTTTGGAGGAAAAGATGTGTCAAGAAAAGTGAAGGCAGATAAAATTCAGAGTTTCAAAAGGTCCTCCGGCTGATCTAGAGAGCACAAGTCATGCAATGAAGCATAATAAAACTAGATTCAGAACCCATCTTACTAGCCATGGACAAGTTTCCTCACTCACATAGATGCATCGTATTAGACCGAAATGACCACATGAAAGCTCCAATATATAGATGTTACAAATCTGAAATATATCACCAAAAAAAATATAGTTTACCGGACAATAGTCGAAGCCAAACAAAAAAAAATTATTTTTAGAAATAAAACTGCTAGTATACTGGAAAAAATAGCCAAAAAGTTAAAAGTTGCCCCAATTAAATACTTGTCATGGACAAGACGTTATAAAGGATGAAACGGAAAAATTAGTTCATTCAATTGAAACATTAAGACTCTCGATTGCTTGTGAAGGAAGGGTGGACTGGAGCTTCTGCAAGATGAGCATAAACTAGACAGGTATTTAACAAGATAAAAGCCAAGTATTTAATCTCTATAGCTGAGAACAAGAGAGTAAATATAACTTTTGTTCTAGTCTAGCGTTTCAAAACATATTGGACGGTGAAAAACACAATAATTATCTCCTGAACAATGCACCATATTTTTGATATATTAACAAGAGATAACTGAAATTCCACATAACATAATTATATAATCATAATCCTCTAGCCTCAACTAAGCCACAAGCGAATAAAATCCAGATATAGCTTGTATCAAATAATGTGCTGAGGTTCATACATCATGTAAAACAGATACAGGGATGTCATTCCGTAGCTCTCATATCCACCTCTATGCATAAGCTACTCTTTGCCATTGAATACCAGCACTTGCACCATAAAACTTGGGCAACAGCTCGGTGCATTCAAGGATTACTACTTTGATGTTTCAAAGTTTCTAGAAAAGTAAACTAGCTTCAGTGGTGCTATCTTATCTATTTTACAGGAACAAACTTAGGTAGAATCAAGCTTTGCCTATCGGGAGTTTACAGGAAAAAGCAGCCCACAGAGTCCCATCTTTCTTTTGCTTGGTTCCTGTTTTTTCTTTCATGTGTGTTGAGGATGGGGTTTAAAGGTGGATGATGAATCACTTAGACCTGTAGTAGGTATAATCAATATGCATCCTTAGGCAATATCTAGTATTCGTCTTAAGCTAGTTTAAAACTATACAATATGCAAATTACTATTTTGAGAATCACAATATCACAGATATGAACTGAGTCAATAGAGATGGAAAAACCTTTTTGGCATGTGGTTTTGGAAGAGGCAAAATGGGTGCCTGAGCACCTGTTGGTTCCCTTGGCAGTGATCCAGAAGTCAAAGATTTAACGACCTCTTTATCTTCATGAGCACTTCTAGAAAAATGAGATGAAGAAAGTGGATGGGCCCTGGTTTGTAAAATTTGACTAGGGGTCAGCAGTGATGGCTTCAAATTCTCCATATGATTCGGACAGCCTGATTCATTCATACGCAACCTAGCTAGAGGCAAACTTTCCGGAGCCAACCCAGACCCTCGGACAAAGTTTTCTCCATGGATAACTTGAGGTATGGGGTCAGCATTCAGACCAGCAGTACTAGAACACTTTGCCGCCGAAGACATTGACGTTATACCAGAACTCAACAAATCCTTTGCCACACTAGGCAATGTGTCCGAAATCAATAAAGCAGGATCCAATGGCAGATCTGAGGGAATCAAAATTGGTGTAGATGTCAAAGAATCCATGATAACAGGGGGCTTCAAAGAAGCAGATAATCCATAAGTTGCTGCAACACCCATTGTCAGCAGATTTGTTACAGGATGTTGCATTGGTTGCTTAATATGATATGTAGCCAGACCAGGTGGCTGTCCAGCCAATAACTGCTGTTGAGGATAAGGGACTTCCCCTGTACTCCTACCAAATTCTTGCCCATGAAATAGCATGGGCTGACCAGCAGCAAGTGTATTTATAGAAAGCAATGAACCGAATGATGTTAAGTTCTGTATGGGCCGATAAGGAGAAAGACTCTGGTGGTCAGCCAACTTTGGAAGTCCTAAACTGGTGCTATTGGGTCTGCTGATTGTGGTGGCCTGTGGAGTGATTGCAGATGCAGATGAAGAGTGGAGGAAATAAGCCTGTATGAGAAGCTAATGCAACATGAATCGATGGCTTGTTTCCATGTCAAGCACCAGATCAGAACACAAAGTTGATAAAACCTGCATGATGGCTGGATCATCTGGCAGGTCTGATGTAATCTTTTCAGGTTGAGACTCTGAAGATAAAACCTGCAATTCCTGCAACAGATGCACAAGCACGTTTGTTCCTCTCCTTTAGTCAGTCATGTGAATTTTAATACAAATATTGACATAAATACATCAAAGAAATAGATCACCAAAACCAAGCTTCAGCATCTAGTAGTTACCAATGCTAGCATGAGTCAGAATTACGAACTGCAATACTCCTGTGTTTATGAACAACTATACTACAGGATAGTCAACGATACAACATATGCTTTGCTTATATGCAGTTCATGGATGGCAACAGTCCAAATATAATGCCAACCTTTATGTCACTCCCTCTGAAATTTATGTACGGGAAAACTCTGCCATCAGGAGGGACCTGAGGACCATCCTTTCTTCGCCCTTCTATCCCGAAAGATCTCACTGCAGTAAATGAAGGGAAGATTCAGATGGTAGAATGACATTGAAAGAGCTATTTTATGTCTCTAACTGTCTACAATAACAAATATGCAGTCAAACGTTTCAGAGGCAGCTCAAACCTGAAGTAACATGCAACAATAAGAACTAGAAACTTGCCGAAAGAAACAAAACGCACCAAGACCAATAAACAGATAAAATCATTGGATCTCATCAGTTAGGATGTGCTTCACCTAGTTATCCTAACTCCAACTTACGTTTTCCAAGTCCTGTGAATAAAGTATAGTTGAAATTATATTCTTAAGGTAAGTGCTAACATACAGGGAAATCACTGAAGTGACTAAACTACAATTATGAATTACATGAAGCATTTATGAGGCTTATCAGCGGGACAAAACTAACATATACACCTTCTTAGTTGCAGTGTGCTAGACTCCAGAAAGTAGAAGCCATGAAGCCCCCAATACCGAGGAGTCACCACATAAGCTCTATTGCATCCAAGTTCTAAGTGAAGCATTTATTTTTTTTATATTTTTTGCAGCTAGTGATGTGAATACCAGATCACATCCCTGCAATGAATGTGCCATGAATTTCAGGCCAAGCTTCACAAAAGCAGTTCATGCTATAAGCACAGACATTAATATTTCCTGTTACACTTTCTCTTGTTCTCTAAATATTTCTCCCATGAACTGCAACTTGCTCCTTGACGTTATAATCGCGTGATCATCAAAATTTAGTCATGAGCAAATTCGATATCATTGAAAAATTACAATCATCCACCATAGGAAAATATTTGATCTCTCACGAGCACAGTCATCCTCTTGCTTCTACCCAAGACAGTTATAAACCCTTGGCTAAGCAAAAAACTATCTTCGCACACTGACCGCCAACGATACAGGCATGCGAGCACACAACAGCCATCGCATAAGCCTCGCCGTTAATCTTTTTCTCTTCTTGAAACGAATTGAAACTTCAACATTCGCTCATTACAAGTAACATACACACGAAATGTCGTCCATCCGTAATCAACGCCCCGGAAAAGTTCCATCGACGACCACGACGCGGCAACTCTGATCTCTTAGGCGAGAGTCTCCGTTTCATCATCTTCCGACGGATTTGCACAACCAAACAAGTTGAGACGGACCACAACCGATGCCGATCACCATGCACGTCCTAGAGTCGACCGATCAACAACAACAACAACAAACGGCGCGGAAAAGCGGAACCTCGGACTCTACGAGGAGACGGAAAAGGAAAAGCCAAAGAAGGGACGAAAGGTGTCGAACGAACGAACCGTCGGCGAGGCCGATGACCGCGTCCTGCGGGTCGATGCGGCAGAGCACGCCCGCGTATCGCATCTCGGACCTTGATAGCAGGCTCAAGAAGCAACCTATGTAGGAATTCGCCGCCGCCGCCGCCGACGCCATTGTCGCCCTCCTCCGTTATGGTTCGACTCGCTCGCCTGCAAGAAACAGTGGGGAGCAGAAGGAGGAGACGAGACGAGACGAGACGAGACGAGAGTGAGGAGCGACGACGGGAGGGAGAAGACGGAGAGAGAAAGAGAGCGTGTGGCTTCTTTCGAAATCAGTTTTCTTGCCGCTAAAGGAAAATGCGGATCCCACCTTTTTTTTTAATAAGAAAAAACTATTCAAAAACGCCGCTTCTAAACCATTCGATTTATTTCGCGAAAAATAAATAATTTTAAAAATATATTTCTAAAATAATTGTTTGTATAACTTAAAATAATCAATTAATGAAAAAAATTTGTTGTCGATGGCAACTTATGTTTGAATATTTTCGTGAATGATGAGGCTTTTTTTCCGTGCATTCATCTTTTTAAGCAATATATGGCGATTATTTTCAGGAAAATTTTCCATCAAATTATTCATTTTTCGCGAAAAAAACCTTATTTATATTTATTTTTTCTTTTTTTTGGGCTTGGTAGGACTTTTGGCTCCCATTGGTCTAGGGCATGGACAAATCAAACTATTATCGAATTCATGTCGACTCATCGCATCGGCAATTTGTTGCATTTTCGATATAAGGTTTTGACATGAAGTTCACATGATCTAACGATTGTAGTATATCGAGCTTAATAGATCTAACACATTTAATAGCGACCCCATCACAAAGAGTCAACCCTACTCTCTTTTCTTTTTTTTTTTTCTAAAACGATGACAATTTCGAATAAAATTGAGAATTCGCCTAGGGATGGAAGTAAGATGAGTTTACGACGATTTATTTCCTTAGGACTTTGTCATGATGATACCTTCTTCTTCTTTTTATTGCGTCACATAAAATTTCAAACCCGACTCATTAAAGTTTTGGGTTAATACCACGAAAAACCTTAAACTAATATATCGGTGATAAATTTACTTCAAATTATTTTTTTATCGCAAAAAACCCCCACATTGATACACTTTTGACAATTTTATCCCAAACTAATTGTTTGACCACCAAATACCCTAAACAGGTACACCTGTAATAATTTTATCCAAACTAATTTTTTTACCACTAAAAATCTCAAACTGGTATATTTGTAAGAAATTTACCCTTCGTTAGTGTCCATTAAATTGGATTAATATCATGAAAATCACAAATTAGTAAATTTGTGGCAAATAGAGGGCCAAAACCCCGAACTGATACACCTGTCAACTACCACGTATCATTAAACTTACTAATTTGATAGCAAAATTTAATGGAAACTAACGGAGGGTAAATTTGTCACAAGTGTACCAGTTTGGAGTTTTTAGTGATAAAAAAAATTAGTTCAGAGTAAAATTGTCATATTGTCATAGGTACACCAGCTTGGGATTTTTAGTTGTCAAAAAAATAGTTCCGGATAAAATTGTTACTAATATACCAGTTTAAGGTTTTTCGTGATATTAACCCTAAAGTTTTTGAGTACTCGGCAAATTTCAATAAAATTGATCTTGATATGCTATTTTCTTAGCAACCACGTTACCTCAAAAAACATGTTGTTTATAAGGGATGCAAAAAGTGGGGTGGTCGTGCTCTAGCAACAAGATGACCATATTTCATATAGATTCACTCGTAACATAGATTCACATCAAAACATAATTGAATTAGATATGCCCAAATTCGTTGCCATATGGGGATATTTTCCCAAATAAAAGATATCATACCAAAAATCCCATAAGGTAATCTTTTCCTATTCGATTTTTAATTCACGCGAGTAAGTGTACTCGTGAGTTTTAATAAAAGAACATTAAGAGTGTCGTAACTTTAATATGACGCTCATTGTAGCACCACAACTTTTCGCTTTTGATTTTGCCGGTAGGAGAACAATGTGGAGAGAGAGATTAAGTTGCTTGACTTTGTGCGGCCTCTACTTTTACTCTCGACACACATGGAATTTCTTTTTATTTTCTATAAAAAAAATGACACGTAAAATTTAACATTTAAGTAAAAAGGTAATGTAATATTTAGCATTTAATTAAAAAAGTTACGTATTTGCTGGATTTTGTTGTTAGGCTTTGCAAGCATAATAGTCTGGCCACCGTGAGAATAACAGCTCGTTGTGAGCTACAAATTCTTGAAAAAGTGGACATCACAACGATTTATAATTATTTGTTATTTTATTTTTTATGATGCAGACCAGACTATTATCCTCACAATATATTAAAAACTATCACGTAATCATTTCCCTTTGTCGTTAGAGGCATTTGAGCGATCGTTTTTTGTCTGAGGTGGCACTAAAGTAATTCGGCAAAAAAGTTTTAACTGTAAAGTGAGCACCGCATGAGAGTTATGGCACTCCTAATGTCATTTTCTTGAAATTTATCGGCGTGGTCCGGCTTTATCAGCCAAAATTATAAATCAAATATCAAACCAAATAAACCAGTAAAAAAAAAAATCCAACCCAAAACTAAAATGAATAAAATCGATAAACCGGTTCGATTTGGCTCGGTTTATCGGTTTTCAAATCCGGCTCGCCATTTTCTTTTTCCTTTTTCTTTTCCCCCGTTTTCTTAATTTCTTTCTTTTTTTAACACAATTTTCTTAATTTTCTCGAGAAAGGGGTTTTTGCGTGCTCGTCGTCGTTAGGGTTTAAGCCCCGCTGACCGAAGACGGCCCTCCGCAAGACCACCGCGCGCGATCCTCCCCACACCTTTCCCCGAGCTAGCATCAATGGCGACTTCCCTCTCCAAGCTCTCCTCCCGCCTCCACCGATGCCTCCTCTCGAGCCACGGAGCTCCCGCCGCCGCCGCCTCGTGCCTGTGCACGGCGGCCTCGGGACCGGAGGACGGGGGCCTCGCGCCGGAGCCCGACGCGGCGGATCCTCCTCCGCCGGCGGCGGCGGAGGAGTCGGCGTCATCGTCGCAGGAACGGGACCAGCCGCGCACGGTCTACGACCGGCCCCTCAGGGACGGCCTCGACGTCGGGATTTACAAGGTGAGGTTCCGGTGGGCTGGCTCGGTGGTGCCTCTCGTTCTCCGTAGCGTGCGTTCTGAGCTCGCGCTTCGTTTTTGTTTTCTTCGCGATGCCGGCGCGTGTATTGGCGAAATTGGCCTTTTGTGATAGAAATGTAATGGAAATGCAGCTTTTGCTGTAGTAGGTAATGGGCGTTTATGTGCGTAGTAGACAATGTGTTTCTGTGGATTGGCTTCCTCTGTATTTGCCTCATGATATAGCACTCAGCGGCTGGCTGCTAGTTTCTCCGCTAAGCTCAAAAGTGTCGGTTTTTTTATTCTCTTCTGGGGTTTGTCAATGCTGATCTCTCCTTTTGATTTGCCTAATTGCGCGTCGTTTAGTGCGATAGCTGTGAATTTCAGGGTTTTTTGATTGGAGGTTCTGCTTGCGAGGTTTGCTAGGCTATAATAATGGGGCAGGTTGGGCAAATTCCTGTTGTGAAGAGGCTGAAGAGTGGGAGGATGGTTACCCTGTTCTCAGTCGGAACAGGCGGCATCCGCAACAACAGGAGGCCGCTGCAAAATGAGGACCCCAGAGAGTATGCGGATCGATCTTCGGTCCAGTGGCATCGTGTTTCGGTCTATCCCGAGGCATTGGGAGAAATGGTCAGGAAGCATGTTAGTCCTGGGTGAGAGTCTTATCTTCCCTATATGACTTGTATCTCTGTGCAAATTGTAACTCGTTTAGCGAACTTTGGCATGTTAGTCATTATGTCCTAGGTTGCACTTATTTGAGAAAGTTAGTACTTTCATCCGGCTGCAGTTAGCAGTAGCACATGTGGGTTGAATAGCATATGTAATGATAGGTTTGACTAACGGTCTTTGGATTTGCTTGAAGGGTTTAGTGGTTGTAAGTAGCTGACTTGTTTATTGAGGTCTCGTTGCACTAATGATAAAAGTAATATTGGTAAGTCGACCCGATAAAGCTGTGGGTTTGATGGTGAATTAATCTTATTATTGCTCATTTTGTTCGGGCTGAAGTTGAATGTAGTTACGGGATAAACTTTTGAGATGAATTGATGATGCTGATCAGAGAACCCTTGACATGACACGCAATAGAAGGTTATACTATTCTTATGAAGAATGTGTTCCAACGTCGCTCTAAGTGCAGTAGTTGCAGACGGTAAGCTAAATAATGAATGTTCCTTTCCAAAATGTTTGAGTCAAAGATTGGTTTGCGGTTTAACTTGTTTGGTGGTCCTTGTACCATGCCGTCCATGATGTTCAATCGATGCTTGATGGCTGAAAATGAAAGGTCAAGGAAGGAGCATATCCTTGGCCAAAAAATAGGAAGGAGTGTATCATTGGCCAAAACAATGGAAGGAGCATATCTGTGCTTAGGATTTGATTTGAGCTGGGATGTTGACAATATAAGATGTTTATTTGCTTAGTAAGCTGGGTTTGAGATGGAGGGGGAAAAGAGAAGTGGCGCTCATGTAACTTATCCAGAATTAGTTTCTTGGGAGCTGTAGCTGGGCAACCTTGTAGTTTTTATTATTGTTAAATGCTGCTCTTACTGTAATTTAGTTATTCTTTCGATTGCTTTATACTTTCACAAGAATACTGACGTGCCACGCACTTTCTTATATTTTGGTGACCGTAGCATGATCCTGTACTTGGAGGGCAATTTGGAGTCCAAAGTCTTCACTGATCCTATAACTGGTCTTGTTCGACGTATAAGGGAGATTGCAATCCGTCGAAACGGTATGTGCAGTTCTGTACTTTTCTCTTTTTTAATGGTTGTATGGTTTCAGTTTACTGACATGACTGGGATATGAGGTCTTTCATTTATTAAGAAGTTTATATAATCTCTGTAATCCTCAAAGCTAACTATTCTGTCCTTGGGAAGCCAAATTTTTTTTTTTGTTTTGGCCATCTTTTATATGCATTTCCTTGGAAATGAAGGTGGTGACCGACATCCATTTTACATTCCAAATTTATGAATAATCTAAGGAATTGCTAGATGGTTAAGCAAATGACTGTTTAGTACCCATCGTGCAAAAATGCCGAAGATAGTTTCTTGTTGCGTATGTAAATGTATTGCCTAGTTTGTAGGATATGTAAACATCTCAACTAACTGCTGCAGAGTTCGTTTTGGAAATGAGGTGTCCTTGTTTTTCTGTTGCATCTTAGCATTTCTTTCAGGTGTCAAGGATGGAGGTCTTCTAAAAAAATAAGGCTTCTATTGTAGCTGTTTGGCCCATAGGTTCTAAAGTTAAGGAAGAAATGATTTCTCAAGAGAAATTGTTAGTTAGAGGACATAATCTAAGGTGCAGAAGATTTTCTTTTGTTGTGATCTTAATTCATTTCTGCGTATCATGCAGGTCGCATTGTGTTTGTCGGGAAAGGTGGCGATTCCCAGCAGACATCACAGGGGGAGATGAGAGGTGTTGGCTATTACTGAAGCAGGACGGGAGAAAAGAGAGAGGGAGGGGGGTTTGAATAGATGCTTTGTTTTCACTCTCGTGCATTTCTTTCGAACCTCATCTGCATCAAGACTTACAGGGCCATGCAAAAGCTGATATTCTCACTTCTTACCATTGCTCGGGTCATGGCTTACCCATGTATATTCTTTTGTCCTGGGTGCCGCTGACATTAAGGGAAACTCATTGTTGTGAATCGGAGCTGATTATTGATCAATCTCTGAAATCGTCTCAGGATGACTGCAGAGAAAATCTCCTAATGTCTGCCTCTTTGTTAATTTGTTTGATTTTGACTTTCCTCTATGCTGTTCAGCATTTCTTCTACATTAGCTGCTTCAGAGCACTCCCAAAATCTTGAGACACTGTTTAAGTGTGGCCTTTATTAACCAGATTATGTACAGATTGCCAGCCCATTTGGAGGCGCTCCAAGCTTAGGGTCAACACTTGATGAGCTGCAGGCAACTTAGGGCGCGAAAGATAACTATTTTGTTCTAGAAACAATTCTCGGATTTCAGGACGAGTTTTTGAAGAAAGAAACCCGTTTGATAACAATTAAAAAATTTTATTTCTGAAACACAAACCCGTTTGATAACAGTATAAAATTTCTATTTTCTGGAACATAAACTTGTTTGATAACAATACAAATTTTTATTTTCCGAAACAAAAATTCATCTTTTTAGAAATGGTCTCTAAAATGAAAATAAATCAAAACAACAAAAACCTAATAAAGCTTTAAAGGCTTATTCATTCAAATGATTGTATTGTTTTTTAAAGTTTTAGGGTTTTTTAGGAGTAAAAACCCCTTTTGGGGGTTAAACCTCTTTTAGGATTTTTTAGGGGGTCAAAACCTCATTTAAATCCCTATACTAAGAAGTCTTAAAAAATATCATTTGGGTACATTAAAAAATTTACATTTAATTTAAAGTAGGTGGCTACAAATATTTTAAGCCATTTTATGAAATTTTGAAATGTTTAATTTTTTTTTTGAAAAAATTCATCAAATTTCCTATTTTTTTTTCTGAAATCTAACTTTTTTATTTTCTGAAAATTTCTATGAATTTTTCAATTTTTATGGATTTTCTGAATTTATTTGAGATTTTTAGGAATTTTCTGGATTTTCTAATTTTTTATGAATTTACTGAATTTTTTGATTTTTTTTTTCTGAATTTTCTAGTTTTTAATGATTTTTCTAATTTTTTAGAATTTTGTTTATTTTCCCGCCGGGAATGAATCGGATCGAACCAGTTTGGATTAGTCTAACCAGGTCTGACCGGAGCCAAATTTAAGAAGAGATGTGTTTTGAAATGAGAAGACAGGTTCTTTTAGAAATGGTTTTTATTTCTCATTCAAAAACAGAAAAACTTTTTTTTTTGTTTTGATTTTTGGTCTAGAACTAGTTCTGGAACAAAAAGTTGTTCCAAAAATAGAAATATGGAATTGTATTACCAAATGGATTTTTGTTTCAAATCTGTTCTCAAGAATAGAAAATTAGTTTTGAACAGAAACAAAATAGTTATCATTTACATCTTTAATCACTCGTACACGTCAATCAAGAGAGGTGTTCGAACCATGAACCCAATTCCCATTCGAGTCGGGAGAAGTACGCCAGTGCCATGTTGTTGCCTATCTTAAAGAAGCTTAACTAGGTGAACTTAAAATCTTTTGGAGAACTCTAGAGCACTGTAGCGGTGAAGCTTTGGAAGTTTCAACGGGTTCTTGAACACTTAATTCTCTATGCATTAGACATGGGGTTGAGGTACAAGCTTCGCCACCTCCACAAGCAACTACGCTTTCCATGAGGAACAAAGAAAGACAGACTTATAACATCAAGTGATTGCAAAAGCTATGTCCCTGCTTATTCAATCGACACTCTGTGTCGTCTTCTCCTTACTGTGATTCTGTGAATTTGTATTGATACCCGTTTGATGAAACCACAAGAACGTGGCACATTGTGGTTGTCGAAGTTATAACATGCAAAGTTAGAAGGCAAAAGCATTCCGAAACAAAAAATTTCCGATAAGCACTAAGGTTAGCAAGCTCCGAGCCTAGGAATGTTGATCGCCTAGTAGTTGACACCCTGATGATGGATTTTGTGCACATCCAACCCACAAACCCCGGAAGAGTTTCCTTCATAGTTCACGGTATAGGCATCATCAATTAATGGAGCCAACCGATTACAAAATGGATAATTACACAAATGATCGATGAACTTTAACTTAATATACAGTGTTCCACTTGAATTTTTAATTTGTTCAATGTAGTCCTTGAACTTTAATCCAATTTGTATTGTCATATGTTAACTTTTAATTTGTTTAATGTGATTCCTGAACTTTTGATAAATGTTCAATCTAGTCCCTAGACTATACGTAAATATCCAATATCATCCTTCCAATAATTTTACTTTAGGGACAACATTGAATATTTTTATATAGTTTATGAACTAAATTGAACAAGTACCAAAAGTTTATGAATAACGTTAAACAACTTAAAAGTTTAGAAATGACATTGCATATTAGACTAAAATTCAGTGACCACATTAAATAAATTAAAAATCTATAGATGACATTGCATATTTGGCCAAAATCAAGGACCATCTATGCTATTTTAGGTAACAAACGGCTTAACAGTAAATTCATTATGGTCTCAAAGCAGGGTTGGCTAAGGGTGCGTTTGGCAACGTGCCAAATAGTAAAAATTTCTGTTCTTTTGTTCCCAGAAATAGTTTGGGAACAGAAATGCGTTTGGTAAACGCATTTGTTCCTGGGCACATTTTTGCAAAAATTTGTGCCGAGAAACAGTTTTGGAAGAGAAACAAGAAGCAAAAAAAAGTTGCTTCTTGTTTCTTGGCACAATTTTGAGAATCAGTTTTTTTTTCTTTTTCTTCTTTTCTTATTTTTGTATTGTTCTTCGTCTGGCCGGGCCGACCGCCGGCGACCGGCCGCAGCCCAGGGCCGGCGAGGGCGACCCTCGCCTCCGCCGGCGGTCGGCGAGGGCCGTGACGCCCTCGCCGGCCCTGGGCTGTGGCCGGTCGCCGGCGACCGGCGACCGGCCATGACCAAAGAAGAAAAGGGTAAAAAAAAAACAATTCAAAATATTATTAAAATATTATTTAGGAACAAAAATTTTGTGTAGTTTACCAAACGTATTTCTATTTTTTTCTAGTTTAGGAATAGAAATTTTGGACAATTACCAAACGCCTTAAAATATTCAGAAATTGTTTCCGGGCACAGAATAAAAAAAATAATTTCTGTTCAGAAACTGTGCCCGGGCACAGAATGGTTCTCATGCGCACCCTAAAAGTTCTCCAACTCTCTCTCTCTCTTTCTTTGCAGGACCCTACAGTTGCTGTGTGGGGGCTTGGCGTAGAGCTAGGTCTGTGAGTTCAGTCTGGCGACTGTTGTGAGAGTGAAGAAAGCGGCCAAAGCGTTGCTTGGGCTCGAGACTAATGAAGAGAGAACAAAGATCTGTTGTTACTTTAGCTTTAGTTGCCATTTTGTGTTACATTATACACAGCTCACCGGTATAATGCAGTGTCTAGAATCGGCGCTAGATCATGAAAATAATCTCCCAGAGCTGCTTTAGTTAAGTTGCCTAACCAGGCACATGAAGCCTTCTCTTTGAAGTTCATCAACCAAGCATATGAGTTCGGTGATCTAATGTAATTTTCTCGAACACAACCGGGATCTCAACGGCAAGTAGAAAGAGGAATGACGAACGTGGACTGGTTTCACCAACTATGCAAGTCGATAGGATCAGACACGGCACAGGAAATTCCTCGAAAGCTAGAACCATGCCGTCCCGCAGACTTCTTTCTTTCTTAATGTGCATGTGATAGTATCGATTGATTTAAATGAATATACGCAATAATTTCCTGTTCCGATCACATCTATGAAGGACGCAACAGGTTGCATCATGAATGTGCATTCATTGTCATCGTGCCCCTTCAATGTAGTGGGCTAGAAGTTGAAATCCACAATAAAGAGGGGAAAGCTAATCCCCGAGCCGAGAAGAGATGAATAGAACTGCTCAGTGTTCACCCAGAAAGGGACCGAGAAACGAAAACCAGAACTGTATCCCCGCTGGGTCTGAACCAATCTTGGTCACTGTTTTGTTAGGCGCCGCGCAGCAAACGAGCTTGATAGGTCTGACCCTCGAGCGCAAAAGAGCTTGTCAAACAACAAAAGCTAAGCAGCTAGTTTCTTGATGATAAGCCTTCAAGGGCAGAGAGAGAGAGAGAGAGAGAGAGAGAAAGAGAGAGAGAGAGAGAGAGGGAAAGAGAGACACTGAGCAGTGGCATTATACCAAAGAAGATAGTGGAAAACGACCTCCCATATGTTCCTTTTAGCACTGCACAACAGAGTACAGCCCACTGTTTAGATTTAGATTACAACTCTCTCTCTCTCTCTCTCTCTCAAAAGATGACAGGGTGGTCCAAAGTTTTAGGCACCCAAAAAGCTTGTAAATGCTCTTCTTTCTCTCTCTCCCCTCCCCTTCCCTTTGTTAACTTGTGTACTTGCGATACTGACGATGTTTTCTTGTGGGTGTTTGAGAAAAGGGAGCACGACTGGATGTAAACCCAAGTAATCCCTGTTTACAGGCTAATCAAGCAGTTCGAGTGCTTTATTCCCAAACATGCTGATCGGGAAGACAATGTACCTGCAGTTTGATTAGCGAATTTCGTCTCGAGGGACAATAACACAAAGGGTTTTTGAACTATTAATAAATGTTAAATCAAGTTTTTTCGTTCACTCAAACGATAAATCATATGTTATTTGATGACTTGAATTATTATATACTGAGTTGGATTTTAAAAAATGATGAGTCAATATGTCCACATTTTTACTCATCTACTATAGAAAAGGAAAAATAAAGAACTAAGATGTTAAAATATCCATCATTATTTAAATGATGTGAATTATTATATCCTAATTTGAGATGAATATCTTACATTTTTTTTAGCTAGAATATGAATATCTTACGTTATGATCCACATGTAACTTTTTTTTGTCTATTGTTTGAACTTAATCATATTGAAAGCCACATCAGCAAATTCTATTAAATTGAATTAACGGAATGATGACATTGAACACTTTTATACAGTTTAGGGGACTGGATTTGACATTTATCATATAATTTAAGAATCATATTGAACAAATAAAAAGTCTAAAGATAATACTGCACACTAGACTAAAGTTCATGGTCATTTTCCCTTGCCTCGACTAACACACGTGTTATTAGGATCAATTCTCAAGCCCCTTCAGCTCCAGTTCCCTTGATTCTAAGAGATTGAGCGGTTTATTTTTGCCGTTGCATTCATTTAACTTTTAATTTTTTTAATTTCATTGATCGTTATTTTAGAAATCATCTGTGTGATTATCTTGATAATCAACCGACCGGACGATGAGTGATGTTAAAAAAAGTTCACGATCCAGACACGTGCATCATCTTCATTGATGATTGCTTGTAATATTGTCAACGGCAGGGGAAGGAAATGCCAGCGCCACGTCATGTTCCTGCAATTGTGAGCCATGGAAAAGTCACTGGCAAAGTGCATGGAGCCTCTCTGTCAGTTCCCCCAGGAGTAGGGTGAAAGTGAACAGCCCATTAGGTTCCTCTATAGGCTCTTAGTACAGTTGCAGAACACAATGGAGCCACCAAGAGCCAGAGCCACATGCACCACGCCCAGATTTAAATGCTCATCCAACCATTTTCTCTAACGCTTCATCAAAACAAATAAAAGAAAAAAAAATCAATGGGTTCGTTTCTGATTAAGTACCGATTCGAAAGATCATCACAAGCATCGTGCGTTTCTCTCATGACGTGTAAATTTCTTACCATGCACGCGACGTGTACCCTGATTTTTTAAAAGGACGAAAAAGATGGTGCTCCGTTTAGCTTATGAGTACGAGCCTTAGATCCCTCGTTTGGTCACTAGACCAAGGGAATGTGGTGACAACCACCATGAATGACTTGCTCCAAGAAAAAGGAGAGTGGAACTTGGGCCCCTACTGAAGGAGAAAGCATCAATAAATCCAGTCTAGTGTCTCGGCGCGCAACACCTACATGCATGCATGGCACGTCTCATTATGACACTCCCGTTTATTTATTGGTCTCCCGATAAGAACCCTAATTATATATGATTCAAAAATAAGAATTTGTATATGTACTAAGAGATAGAATAAACATCTTTCGCGTACGAAGTAATGCGATGGGCTCCTACCGAACGCTTGAATATGATTTGATTATTAAAATGTTTTTTTACAAGATGCTATTCTCTGTCTATCGAACGTTTAATATGAAAGATAAGCATCCATGCTTGCATCCCCAAAAGTAACGTGACGACAAATCCTGGCGTTTTAACCGGAACTAGAAACCCTTGTCCCCAGCCACTGATGGCTCTTTGATCCTCCTGCCAATCTAACATAAATTCTTCCCCAACAGGAAAACAGAACCACATGCAAAAGAAGAGCTAGCGCCAAAGGCCACCTCGTACTTTGCGAGAAGAAAACTCCCGATGCCATCAAAAGAGCCCACCCCTCCATTTTCACTTTCGCAACTGAACTCATAGTACATTCTTGGCATTTGCGATCTCTCCTTTTCTTTTCTGAAAAGTTTCTAAATTTTCTTTGAAGAAAGTGATTTTTGGTACTTGTTTTCGTTGCAGAAAAGAGACTCCGGATTAGATCTTCCTTGTCCTGTGTAGTTTCTTGCTTCACTGTTTGTGGGATCGGTACGGAAGTCGCATAGTGGAGCAGTTCATAATCCTCCATGTTTTACACTCTACTCGGTCTGATGGGAGCTTCTCTTCCTGTGCTGTCGGTGTTTTCCGGGAAGATCAGACGTTCTGGCCATTGCTTTTCTTTCTTGTCATGTTCTTCTCTTTATGGTGGTGTGACCTGTGATGAGCTTAGCGTGGCCCTTTCGTAAACAGATTCATGTCTCCCTCATGACTTTTGAAAGGGTTGATATATACGAGTTCTGATTAGTGCTAGTTACTTCTTCACTGATCTTTGTGGCCTTTTGTGTTGGATTTGGCCATGAAGATGTCGTTTAGTCCTCCTCTTTGCTTCTTGATCATGCTACTCTTGTTGTCCTTGTCCTTGTTCGGTGTTTCCTGTAGAGGACAAGAACAAGAGAATGCTTCTTCAGGGGCTCCAATGGAGAGAAGAGAGCAAGAGGCACTATACTATGCAATTCAGGGTTTTGTGGGCAAGTGGTGGAATGGCTCTGATTTGTATCCTGACCCTTGTGGGTGGACGCCAATTCAGGTACTTCACTACTCTATGACTAACATGAAAGAGATGATGGAGATCAGAGATAATGTTACCAGCATTTTAGTATGCATCGTCTCAGTTTCATAGGACATTGAACATCTTGCGGGAAAAACATGCAAATGCAAACACCATATGTCTTATGCATTACTTTTTGTAGTTCTTGTGGGAAAAACATGCAAATGCAAACACCATTGTTTGATCTTGTAACTTAGCTCACTAATGATGTCTAGTGAGTTCTTGGAGTTCCCCACGTGCAATTGTCAATACGAAGAAACCCTTGAGTTCCAAACCACATTTTGAAATTTCCATTACAATACATGTATCTTGGAATCTTCCCTATAAAAATTCTCCCTTTATTTTGGGTTTATTTTACCGCGCTCTACTAGCGTAGTTCCAAATTACACAAAAAGTGTACTAGGATCTGCGATTTGTCCAATAGTTTACTTCCGTTTACTCTCAATCGAACATTTTTTGCCCAAGTTACTCAGCCAAGACCTGCAAATCTATATAATAAGTACCGTAAAAGGATTTGGCAAAAATGATAAAAGGGCCGTAACCCAATCCATGAGTTAGATCATTGAGAATGAGCTCAGATTCGTAAGTTCTGGTAATCCAACCGAACTTCATCAATCTTGAAGGTCATATTTGATTCACCAAGTAATGGCCTTTGGCATTTGTGTCCTAGTGCCCAAGGGCCATTACTCCTTCTGCAACTCAGAAGAGAAATGAGAAATTCTAGAAATCAATACCATTTCCAATTATCGATCAGACTTAAGAGTCACTAAGCTCTTCTCGTGTGACTTTTTATTTTTGCCAAATTTTTGGCAGTTCGGATTAACGAAGCTCAGGTGCATCACCTTCTTCAACAAACACCTTAATACACCATTGCTTAATCCCGTTCTCCTTTTTCTTTTTCCTTTTTCTAGTCCAAAAATAGTGCTCTCTTTCGCTAGAAATTATAGTGGTTTTTTTTTCCCTCGAAATCTGCTGGTCTAGTTGTTCTCTTCGGCTCAAGATTCATAGGCTTGGTTAGAGGAGGCATTATAATTTAGGTCTGCAGTGTATCCTCCCACAGATATAATTTCAAAGTGCTAGCTTCAAGAAACATGGGAAAGAAAGACGAAAAGGGAGGTCAAAGAAAAGCAAATGAAGAATGTGAATGGTGTTAGCCTGGGACTGAATAGAGGATACGAGGCAGTTTGTAGCTCACTGCTTGTGTAATCGGGATTACACCATGGATAATGATCCTTTTCTTCTTTCTGCAAAATAACAAGTTACCTTCCTGTGTGATGGAGCACAAATTTCAAGAATACATATGTTCATGTACACGTCTTGTCACCTTCACTCGCCAATTGTATCTTAGCCTATGGAATGAGTGCTACATGAAAAAACAACCTTGAATTTTTTGTTTTCCATGGTCAATGCAGGGAGTGTATTGTGATCTCTACAATGGCTCGTGGTACGTGAGTTCCTTGAACATAGGACCGGTCTATGAAAACTCTCTGAAATGCGCCCGAGATGCAGAATTCACGCATCACTTGTTCGAGCTCAAGCACCTCACAACACTCTCCATCTACAGTTGCTTCTTGTCCCCTCACCGAAACCGTGTCAGAATCTCCAGCTTCAACTGGGGGACTTTATCAAACACCTTGGAGTCGCTTGAGTTCAGATCAAACCCAGGACTCATCGGAACCATTCCCACCAGCATCGGCAGCCTCAAGAAGCTCCAATCACTGGTCCTTCTCGAGAATGGACTAACCGGGTCTTTGCCGATGGAATTGGGCAATCTGATCAGCCTGAAAAGGCTCGTCCTTTCGTCGAATGGGCTCGTGGGTCACATCCCGCCAGCTCTCGGGGGATTGAGCAGCCTCTTGATCCTCGACTGCAGCAGGAATAACCTATCCGGGCCATTGCCGTTGACCTTTGGGGGGTTGACCTCGCTCCTGAAGCTTGACCTGAGCAGCAACAACCTGGACGGGCCTCTACCCCGAGAACTCGGGAACATGAGGAACCTCACGCTCTTAGACCTCGGGGGCAACGAAATCTCGGGTGGGTTGATCCAAGACATCCAAGAAATGGTCTCCTTGAAGGAGATGGTGATGTCCAACAACCCAACGCTGCGCCGTGAACTCACGGGCATTGAATGGGCCAATCTGGAGGATCTTGAAGTGCTGGACCTGTCCAACACCGGGCTGAGAGGCCACATCCCAGAGTCCATGACCCAGCTCAAACGGCTAAGATTCTTGGGACTCCGTAATAATTCTCTCTCGGGGACTCCTCCTCCCAAGCTCGCATCGCTGCCTTGCATCAGCGCTCTATACCTGAACGGGAACAACCTGACGGGCCAGCTCGATTTCCCGGGCGCGTTCTACGGCAAGATGGGCAGGCGTTTCGCCGCGTGGAACAATCCCAACCTCTGTCATCGGCTTCCATTAGCCTCGTCGTCATCATCACCGGCAGCCAATGCGCCTCTTGGGGTGAGGCCGTGCTCTCGAGGAGGAAACTTCAGCGGCAGCAGCAGCAGCAGCAACCGCGCCGGGTCGCCTCTATCGATTGCCAGGATGAGCGAAGGATACGATGATCCGCGTCGGGATTCGCAGATCGAGGTCTCTTCGGGATGCCCGAGTTGGGGCTGGAGAGGGAAGGAGGCGATGGTGTTGGCGGGTGTTGTAGCCATGATCGCCATGTTCGCGTAGGTTGAGGGAAATGCTTCATATGAGCTTGTGGTGTTGTCATGCAGAGATATATATGTAGCTTTGAATTAGAAGAAAGATCAAAAGGTTACTGTCAGATGATGTTTGTGGGTTCTATTTTCTTATTCAATCGCTAGGGATTGAAAATGGACCGACCCGGTTCTTTAAAAGCTCATTTGCAATGTACTACGTGGATTCAATTAGAATTTTATTTATCTTAGGGCTCATTCGAGAAAACAAAAGAAATGAGTATCGAAAAGCACCACATTTGCCAACAATCTTAAGCACCGATAAAAAAAAAAGTTATTCGGCAATAGCTAAAAGTATAATACACAACATCACTAACATTTTGGGAAAATTACAAAAAATAAGTCATAAACCTATTGTATTTGTGCCAATTTAGTAATAAATTTTTTAATTATGCCAATTGAGCTATAAACCTCTTGATAATTGACCAATTTAGTCATTCTCGTTAATTTTGGCTGGAAATTATTGACGTGAACACCGGTCAATCTAAGTAGCATGGTCAACGCTAACATGAACAATTTTTAAAAAGATCGAAATTTTAAATAATTTTCTTTCTTCTTCCGCCGATCACTGATCCTTGGTGACGGCCGCTAACCGGCCACAAGTGAGAGCCGACGAGGGCTGACCTCACCAGCCTCTGGCAAGGCTCGAGCTTCCCCAAAGCTAGCAAGGTCGAGCCTCGCCCGATCCTAGCAAGCTCGAGCCTCGCCGAAAGCCGGCGAGATTGGCCCTCGTCTGTGCCTTGTCGAAGGCCATTGCCGAGGTCCAAGACAAGCAGAGGCAGAAGGAAAAAGAAAATAAAATTATTAAAATTATTAAAAATTCAAAAATTTTTAAGACGACATAGGTGCATCGTGTTAACGCATTTGCTTTCGTATTGATTAATTCTGTTCTCTCACAATCTTTCCGGATGGTAGGTTGAGCTGTAAGAGCACATACAGTTGTTTTGAAAGAGTTAAAAATTGATGGAAATGAATGTTGTTGGTTTTTTTTTTTCCTATCTTTAGCTCTCTTCACTCTTTGACTTTTGCTCTGCCTCTGAGACAAAGTACAAGAATCGAACCCCACACCTGAGATACTAGCGTCCTCCACCCCCCAATCTCTTTACTAGTAGGACCGCATGCCTATTGGCTAAATGAATCCTATTCACCAACATGTCGGTGTTTATTTTAATATGATATTTCAATTTACTTGCCTTGTTTTTTATTTGGTGAGAATTTACTTGCCTTGTTAACTTGAGGCCAATTGAGAAAATAGCAGTTCTAACAAAGTGCGGGAAACAAAATTGTTCAATATATCATTTACCGATAGCAGCTGCATTCATTATTTCATCACGAATCGAAAAACTATTTTAGGCAAAAAGGTCAATTCTTTCGTTGTTGAGCATAGCAAGGCAATAAAATTAGGGTTAATACCATGAAAAACGTCAAACTGGTACACCTGCGATAAATTTACCTTCCGTTAAGTTTGATTAATACCATGAAAAATCACAAATTGATAAACCAGTGACAAATAGAGGGGTAAAACCCCAAACTGCTACACTCGTTAACTATCGCATATCATCCAATTTAGCAATTCGACGGTAAAATTTAATACAAACTAACAGAGGGTAAATTTGTCACAAGTATACCGGTTTAGGGTTTTTGGTAGTTAAAAAATTAGTTCGGGGTAAATTTATCACAGGTATACTAATTTGGAGTTTTTCGTGGTATTAACTCTTATACTTAACAATTACGGTAAAAAAAGTCAAGAATTCCTTATGGTTTAAACAATTCTATTGTCTCCTAGTTGCTGTCTACTTCTCCTTACAGGGGACTTATAAGGGATACAAAAGTGACTATAAAATACAAAGAACAACTAATCTCAAAATTTTATACTTCACAAAGGAGGATGATGATGCAGCGAGAACATAATATACAATAATAGCACAAATATTTTAATCTATGATTACCACGAGCTGATGCTCATTTCCATGAATTACACCCAAAACCTTACCTCCTCATTGAGGAGTGCCCAATTCTCGCCCTTCAGCAGTCAAATATTCCATAACAAAAAGAAATATTGTTAAATGCGATGAAGAAACCAAGTTTGATTGTAAGCGGAACATAAAAACTCATTTGCATATCTTACATAAGAAGAAGTAATGCTTCACTGAAATCAAAACATAAAAATTGATCCGCATCATTTTCTATGAAAAGACTTGTGATTAGATTTATCAATATGGGTCATAAACCCATTTCTTAACCCATATATCAACAAATGAGTTATAAATAAGTTAGTTATGTTCATTAAATGGGTCATAAATGGGTATAAACATAATATGAGTATTAAATGGATCAGTAAATGGGTAAAAATGGGTTTACAACTTATTTAAACTCAACTCATTTCTCTCGTCCTCACACAATGTCATCCTCACTCACTCCATGTTCTCATTTCGATTTGGGAATGAGTTTTCCTAGATTTAGTTAAATATGAAATTGTTTTATGGATCTGATCGGGTATGTATCATTATATTTTCATTACATGGAAATGGGTCAAATCGGGTTCAATGGATCTATTTGGGTCGGATCATTTTCGACCAAATCCAAACTCGACCCGACTCACCCATTTGACAGGTCTACTTGCGACACAAATCCCCTACATTTTTTTTTTTTGTGTTGACTCTGGTCACTATGAACGAGTTGATTCCAAACTACTTGAATAATGTGGATGAACGGCTGAACAAGTTTATGTTTTGCATTCTTTCCATTCGCATCAGCTTCATTCCAACAGTCGGGACAAGCCAACTGCCAAGAAATCCCAGCGATGACAAATGTGAAGATGACAAAAAAACAATTCGGCGAAAATGTTGTATGCGCATCGACGCAATTCTCCCCCTCCGCCAACAGCGTGGGCTACTCGAGCTGGATTAGCAAGTCCTTCGTGTGATCCAGCTCCGCACACCTTTACACAAGGCGCAACGAAGCTGATGGAGTGGGCACCGGCAACCAGAAACACGAGCACCTAGGCCGGAGGAAGAAGAAAGGGAAAGGAAAAAAAAAATTATAAACAAAAAAGTTCAAAAATTCAAAAAAATTAAAATATTATTAAAAGTTATCCACGTCATTACCGACGGTGCCACGTAAGTCGCCCGACGTTCACGTCAGCAATATTGGGCCAAAATAAGCCGGAAGGACTTAATTGGCACAAAGACAAAAGATTTAGGACTGAACTGGACCACAAAAAGATTTAAGACTGAATTAGTATAAATGCAATAGGTGTAGGATATTTCTGACACTTTTCCCCATTTATTGGCCATGCTAATAAATTGTTTGCATCACAGAATATGTTTTTACACACTTCGATATATGTATATTTAAAATTGTTCTTACTAGTTCAAATATGAGAGTCAATTTCTCAAACATATTATGTCATGCGATATATTTGGAAAAATTGACGAGGCCTTACGATAGTCATTGGAGGGAAAAAGAAAAAAGAAAGAAGAGAAAAGGGAAAAAAAAAAGTAAAGAAGGAAAAGAGAAGAAAAGAAAAAATTAATAAAAATTCGCAAAATACCAAAATATTTTAAAAATTATCGGCGTCAATACTAGTTGTGTCCCGTAGAATGGGCGGCATTCATGTCAGCAATTTCCGATCAAAATTTGTTGGATGAATTTAATTGTCAAAACGTGAAAAAATTTAGGGTTCAATTTCATAATTAAAAGGTTTTCGGATTAAATTGATAAAAGTGTAATAAATTTAGAACTTTTTAAACAATTTTTCCATGCGTTCTTCAATAACCCACTCGACACGAATACCATATCTTGTGCTCTCTTGAAATAGCAACCGGTCTAAATTGCTCCTCAAAACTTGATAACTCGTACAGTCACGCTATAGTTCGATGGAGCTGAGTGAAAATGATTTAACCGGCTCATTCGTTGTTCCTTTATATTCTTCGAATTACTCAAGTTTTTAACATTCGAGTTTTTTTTTTTTTATCTAACTCGAAATGTTAAACACTTTTAAGAACGTAGAAATGATGACTATAGTGCTTTGTACCAACACTTAGGACATGTAGGTAGGTATGATTTTCCTTTAAAAAACAATCAAATTGGACTGCTCATTGTGTGCTGACTTCAAACCTGGGAAAGCCGAATGAGGTGCAGATTAGAAAACGTGAAAGTAAAGATAAAGGTGCTAGGTTAAACCAGTGATAATTCTTCCAAACATAAAGCTAAGGACAAATGCATAGTTTGTCATCATTCATCTAACGTGGTTTTAGCCCATAACAATGCCATAAAGCTTAGGACAAATGCTTACACTCCACCCCAACCGTCCATTAATCTGACCATCTAATGATGGTGCACTGGCCATCTAATGATAGTGCACTAACCATTAAATAATCTTACCGACAATATACTATGATCATTTAATCAAATATGATGTGCGACAAATAAGGATTGGTGGATGATAACTGGAGGAGCAACCGGTTTAGGGAAAATGGGTCCGATTTTTTGTTCCACAAACTTAGAATCGATTTAAGGCTAGTTCGGTTCCCGATTCAAAGATCAGAAGAGGTGATTCTACCTGGAATTGGTCTAAACTAGGTCCGAACCAATTTTGTTACTGAGATGAATCAGTTTTGAAACTTCTTTTAGGAAAATAATCCTTTTTTATCCAACAAGAATTAAACCATTGCCTGCAACACAAAGAAACAACAATACCATTATACGATTTTGTGGTGGAATGATGCACCTATCATGTTTAATTAGATGAATTTGATTTATTAGACAAAATATTAAATGGGTCGCTTCCCAGCGATTCAAGAACACATCGGTTTGGTTCGAGGCTCCAAAAAATTTGAAAACAGAAGTTACAAGTTTAGTTTCCTATTTTAGGCTGAGAGTCCAACTACTCAAGAGAGGATCACCCTTAGCAATAGCCTATTGGGATCTTGCATTCAAAAACTGTGAAATTTTAAAGTTTGATTTTTTTTTCATCATAATAATTTGGGCTCACGCCACATTAAATTATCTTCTTACAAATTTATCGATCCCAACATGGATGGCATGCCTTTGATTAGACCGAGAAGGTAGGCTTATCCTACCATGCGAAAAATATGATATTCAATGTAGCCGTGGGGCAGCAGCAATAGATTCGAAAATAAGCATTTGTCAATCAGCGATGATTGATGATCATTTCAAGCCACGCCACTCTTATAACGCAACACTTTGTCGTTACTTTATATCAGCGGTTTCGGTATCCGAGACGATAGAGAAAAAAATTACCGTACCTTCGAAATGTTTCGCCGCACATTAAAAAATACGGATTTTACACGCTTCGAAAGCACCTGATTATAATGATTATCCGAGAAGTGTATTCCCCCCTCCTAAAGATTAAGCCTTTAATTAGCCACATTTGACCCCAAAAGAAAATTAGTCGCGCAATTAAATAAAGAAAATCAAGAAAAGATTTGACGATATATCCCTCGAACGCATAATAAAGAACGAAGGACCCGACCGTTTGGGGTCTTCTCTGACACGCAGTTTGAACGTTACGAGGCCGATGCGCATTCAAAATTTCTCTGCCCCCCCACCCCACCCCACCAAGAGCGCTCCACTTCTCCCTACCTCCACTCTCCCCGTCCGTACGCCAACGCGGAGGCTCGGGACCGGGGAGGGGAGTGCTCATAGCCATTCCCTCCAAGATCCCCGCACTTCCACTCCCTCCCCATCGGCCGTCCGCGATTGAAAGCCAGCCTCTCAACGGCCGAGATTCCACCGAAATCGTTTTTCCCCCCGAATCGCCCGCCGCACTCGATCCCCGCTCTTCCCTCCCTCTTTCCAATTTTTTCCCATTCGTTTCAAGAGCTCGTTGCGCTCGCTGCTGCGGCTTCTTCTGGTTCCAGCTTCTTGAACTGTTGGCGGCTGTTCTTGATCAGAACTTCCGCAGCTTCGTCACCGATTCCGCCGGCAAAGAGCGCTTCGAGATCGGCTTTCCGGGGAGCAAAATCTTCGACCTTGGCTAGCGTTTTCGCCGGCGGGGAGGCGCTTCGAGATCGGTTCCCCGGCGGAAGTTTCGGAATCTTGGGGTCTGTTTTCCGGCCACCGTGGGGACTGCTCCCGCAACTGGGTCGGTGGAAAGATTTGAGCGGGCAGCTGGTTTGGATGGTGGGGAAAGCCACTGGAACATGCCGGTGTCAACGCGGTCTCACTCGCGGAGCGGCGGCAACCGGGGGCAGGGCGACGAGGAGGACTACCCGTGCGCGGGGACGAGGGCCCGAGTCAAGAGCCGCCAAGAGAGGGCGGCGACCCAGATGAGCAACCTCAACCTCCCGCTGCGGAACCCGCACCACGGGCTCAAGGAGAAGATGAAGGAGCTGACCCTCCTCTACGAGCAGCAGAAGCAAGCGAGGAACATCTCGAGAACGGCGGCGGAGGAGCAGAACGGGAATGGAGCCGGCTTCTCGACGCACCCGAGCGTAGACCTCTTCGGATCCAGACGGGGGGAGGACAAGGAGCCGAAAGTCGAAAACGGGTCGAAACTGGGTCAGATCATGAGGGAGAACACGATGACCAACTCCACGATCACGAGAACGTTCGTCTTGCCCAAGCCCAACAACCCGAACCCGAGGCCCGAGGACGCGAAGGAGAACATCGGGTCGGGTCAGGACAGAATCATCGGGTTCTCGGCCTGCCCGAGGAAGGCGGCTCCGGCGACCGCCGCCACCACGGTGGCGAGGAGGCTGTCCATGGGCGGGCCGGCAAAGGTCGTTCCGGAGACGGAGAAGCCGGAGGCGGCCGCGAGGGAGAGGAGCTGCGGCGGCGAGCACAGCCGGATCCTGGTGTTCGTGAGGCTGAGGCCGATGGCGAAGAGGGAGAGGGAGGCGGGGTCGAGGTGCTGCGTGAGGATCGTGAACGGGAGGGACGTGTACTTGACGGAGTTCGGGAACGAGAACGATTACCTGAGGCTGAAGAGGTTGAGAGGGAGGCATTTCGCTTTTGATGCTTCGTTCCCGGACTTCGCCACTCAGCAAGAAGTTTATTCCGCCACGTGAGACTCTCTCTCTCTCTCTTTCTCTTTCTTTCTGAGGAAGTTTGAGGTTTTACTGGTTTTAATGCATTTGAATTGCTAGCGAAGAGTTCGATTCCAGTTTTGCCCATATAGTCATAAGGCTTTGGTAAATTCCAATTTGTCTTTCTAGTTCTCGAATCGGGTAGCTGGAAACTAGGGACTGGTAGGACAGAGTTTCGACCATGTTGATTGATGCGTATTGGTCCGTTGTAGCTTTCTGGAACTTTTTAAGCTTCGGATGAGCGAAATTTTCGATTTTTTCCCTGCCGAGGGGGTTCCGATGTTAAAATGAATTCTTGCTAGAGATTAAGGGTGTTCTGTTCTCCGTGTAGCTCTCTCTTTGTTCTTTAGATTCTAGCTTTTCAGACCAGTTTTCACTTCCATTGGCATCATTAACAAGCATACTGTTTGGTGGCAGAGAACTTCCAAAAGAGGACAGGATGTGATTATGTACTGGATTATGGAGTAGGAGTCCGAAATAATAGAAAAACAGCTCAATCTTTTAGACATTCTCAAGCTTAATATTTCTAGTTACCAAAAACAAAAAAGAAAAGATTTGAATGTGCATTTGAAGGAGCTAAAGTAATTCTTTTGTCGAGTAGCTCTTCAAGTTCTCTAGGAATGGAAATGCTATAGTTTTCTTTTTAATTTTAGATGGTAGCAAAGAATGATGATGTTTCTTACTATTGTCAACAGAACAGCGGAATTAGTCGAATCAGTTCTGCAGGGGAGGAACGGATCTGTATTCTGCTATGGCGCAACTGGAGCTGGAAAGACTTACACGATGCTCGGCACTGTTGAGAATCCTGGAGTCATGGTTTTGGCAATTAAGGATCTCTTCACCAAAATCAGGCAGAGGAGCTGTGATGGAAACCATGTGGTTCATCTGTCCTATCTCGAGGTCTATAACGAAACTGTCCGCGATTTGCTTTCTCCCGGAAGGCCTCTTGTTCTCAGAGAAGATAAACAGGTTGGATCACGGATATATCTGAACGTATTCGAGAAGAATTTACTTTTTTGCATTATCATCAACCTAGTTAATAGCACTCCTGTCTAGTCTAGTCTTTTGTATGAACTTGCTTTATGGAATAGAAAATGATCATTTTCGGAACTTCTTTTTCAAGAATTGCATAAGGAGTTGAGCTTGTACTATCTCAACCTAGAATTTAGGATCTTCAATGTGATAAAATTCAGTGGTTCGCCCTGTAACATGTAGGAGAAGAACTATTCTCAAACTTTTATGAAGAATACTCAAGTATTACCGTTGCCTCTTTTTACTTTTTATTTAGTGCTAATGGTCTTTCTGTTCATTATCCTTTGCAGTAATTGTTTTGCCAGTATGAAAGCCCCTCAGTTAGCTAGGATGCAATTGAATATATATTTTTTCTTCTCAATCTCGTCTTAGTTGACAAGTTTGATCAATATCTAAATTGCGGTTGACTGTTCTGCAGGGGATTGTGGCAGCTGGTCTCACGCAATACAGAGCTTATTCAACAGATGAAGTAATAATACCATTCCCTCTTAAACTTCACAAACCTGTGAGTTTGTTGAATGTAGAGGCTGATAATCTTCTTTCCTCATTTGCTTGCGAGGCAGGTAATGTCACTGCTTTTCCAAGGGAACCAAAACCGAACAACTGAACCAACACGGGCCAATGAAACGTCTTCCCGATCCCATGCCATTCTCCAGGTATATTTGCAAATACATTTAGTTAACAAGGTTTCCAATATTTGACCCAAAAAAAAAAAACAAGGATTCCAATAGGAACTGTGATTCCGAGTTTCTTACACCGTGCTTGGTCGTAAACAGGTTGCGGTTGAATATCGAGTAAAAGATGCCGCCATGAATGTGGTCAACCGAGTGGGTAAGTTGTCATTGATCGATCTTGCCGGGTCAGAGAGAGCTCTTGCCACAGATCAGAGAACACTTAGATCACTTGAAGGTGCCAACATTAATCGGTCTCTTCTTGCACTAAGTAGCTGCATTAGTGCTCTTGTGGAGGGAAAAAGGCACATTCCATACCGAAACTCGAAGCTCACACAACTGCTCAAGGACTCTCTAGGGGGATCTTGTAATACTGTGATGATCGCCAATATCAGCCCAAGCAATCTCTCATTTGGTGAGACACAAAACACACTTCATTGGGCAGACCGGGCCAAACAAATCCGTACCAAGGTTTGATTCCTTGCAATTTTTATTTTCCTAGCTTTAGATAACTAATAATGCATTTTCTTGAAACTTAGGGGCTTTTCATTGGAGATGTTGACTATCATTATTGATACTTCCTTATATTTTCGCAGGCATGTGAGGCGAATGAGGAAACATTGCAGGTACCAGAATCAGAAACAGATCAGGCCAAGCTCTTACTGGAGTTACAAAAAGAGAATCGAGAATTGCGAGCTCAATTGGCCAGGCAGCAACAGAAGCTCCTCAGCCTTCACGCACAATCCTTGGCTGCCCAATCGTCTCCCACCCCGTCCTCTGTGACCTCTCTGTTGACTCCTCCTACATCAGGCCAGCCGAATGAAAAACGGAGACCCAGAGCTTCTTTCTTATCAGGCACTTGTTTCACTCCAGAATTCAAAAGGAAGGGAGCAGATGAAGTGATCAAAGAGCTACAACAAACTGTCAAGGCCTTGGAGGCGGACATGCAAAGGATGAAGAAAGAACACGCCATGGAATTGAAACATAAGGATGATTGCATAAAGCAGCTTTCACGAAAGGGTGAAAGAACATCATCGATAGGGGTGGGAGGGGAAGGAGTGAAAAGGGTAGTCACAAGGGCTAGCTTGAGATCTAAGGAGCCGAGCACCGGTGAGTTGAGGAGCCCGAATCACCGGTTCAAATCACCAATTCCAACGGCTAAGAAGCGCAGCTTTTGGGACATAACAACGGCTAATAGCCCTTCGGTTGCCACGCACAATGGAAGAAAGACCAGAAGCCATGTTGTTCCCGACCTGGCTGGAGCTCCCTCCATGCTGCTCCAGGTAATGTAGTAATCTTCTGCTGCTGCTGATCAAGTTTGCATATCCTTTTTCTATGACTATTTTTATTAACAAAGAAATTGTGTCATACAGCCGGGTTTCACTCGTAAAAGGCCTGAATGTTTCAAGTAGAGGCGACTAAAGAAAGAAAAGCGGGACAGATGGAGCTCGAGCATGATACTGCGTAGACGAGGAGACGGAGAGAGCAGCATGCTGGTGGCATTCTATAATTAAGGACATTTGCTTTGTGGGCTGTTTTTCCACGTCTCTCTTCCTCTACGCATGCGATCAATCGAGCCTTCATAAATTCTGTTTGTATCCTTACCGTTTATTCTTTCCCAATGGTTTCAATTGAGATCGTAGCAGATTCTTTTGTTTGTTTGATTAGATTATGTTCGATGTAACGCTTGACTCCGAAATAACTGCGCAATAAGTATTGCTGGGTGTCGTAGGCTCTTTTCATGTCTCTATAACAGGGCGGTCCTCTTCAATAGGCATCCTTAAACTTTTCGAGTATTTTGAGATCCTGGTTGCAACTTTGATTTAGCTCAAAACTAAGAAAGATATATCCATAATAGTTCGGACAAGTGACTGTCGACAGGACACAACACGTGGGCTGGATGAATCTGTAGTTTTGCAAAGACTCCGAATCAGGATGGCAAGATTTTCGTTCAAATCCTCAATCCAGGTATCATCATCATCTTCTTCTTTGGCCAAAGGTGTCATTCACCTTTTCCAAGGAGAGAGAGACCCTACTAAAACAATTTGACTTTGGATTATGTGGTATTCCATGCTTCTGGTGAAGTTGTGTCGGCATGTGCCGTTTCAGAATCAAGAAGCAGTTTCAGAAAGAAAATTCCAAACATGGTGCGTAGGCTGACATTTCCCTCAACATAATTACATTATTCCTCGCCACATGACACAAATTATCGACAGCAAAAAGCTGGGATATCTTCCTGTTATTCATCCTTGAGGATTCAACATCAGCAATCCCCATGAACCAATTATGGTTGCTTCCAGTTTGTGAGAGAGCATTTCTCGGAAGAACTGAAACTGCATCTAATAACATCTGCAGCCACAGCTCTCAACAACAGCCTTCAATTCTTAAGAAGAGTAACTTCATTGCATGGAGGATGTATAGAAAAGTAACTACAGCGATCACGGACCAGAAACAGAGGATTGGAGCATGGTAAGAGCCCTCGCTAATTACATTAGGAAAACATCCATACATAAAATACAAGCTCGAAATGTATAATGATATCAACAAAAGCCAGACTACCTCCCAACTGGCTCTGTACAAAATAAGAGGAGATCAGAAGCACTTATGGAAGAGTTAGAAATGCTTGCCTATGGTTTAAGGAAATCAAGGTCCTAAAATTAGCTCTCTGCATTAGAGTCTACATCTGCTTGTTTGGGGACAGCGGCCCCACCATTCATTCTGGCACGTGCCTCAGCAAACATCCTTTGCTGTTCTGCCAGTAGTGCTTCTTCGGTCATCTCGGCTCCATTACTCCATTTACCACCTTTAAGAGAATCCTGCTGCGCACATTTAAAGAGAAGATGTTAATGCTCCCGCCATCTTCTGAAACTAACATGGCCAAAAAGCAATAATCAAGAAGGGATCAAACTGCAATATGACTTTCCAAAAACAAAAGAGCAAACACTGCTTATGTTTTGCATCTTGCAACAGATGCACAGTTCAACTAGTTTTTGAGTCCCTCCACTTCATAATTCTTCTCTAGCATTGTCTTTTCGAAAAACGGATTGGCTATATGCACAACATTATTGATTCTACCAGCAGAGACCAAGAGCTTACTGGGAACACTGCAAATGAAAAATAATGGTGGTTTATTCTGTTCCTGACACTCTTAAGGAACAGGACCAACAGACTCGAGTCACCCTCCACAATAGTTGCGATATTGAACAAACATTTTGATCAGAGAACTCATCATAAACCACGAAATCAGGAAGTCCCTATGGAAAAGCTGGCTTCTTTAGATCTTATGCTTAAAATTAAGAGTCAACTGATCAGAAGATATAAAAAAACTCAGTTGCTTTGAAGTTTAGATAGCTTTAAAAATTGCAGCACAATTCATCTCCATAAAGTTTGTTAGGTATGATGATATCCACTCTGAAAGTATCTTCAAATTCCAACGTACCAGCTAGTAGAATATTAACAGCCGCGCGTGGAGCAAATGAGCAGTATGTTTTTTAACTTGTCACACAGTTACAACAGAAATACACTTCAGGAAAAAGAAAGCAGTACCATTGTCTCATGCTTGTGTTGTTCATAGGCTGCATAAACCTCTTCAATGTACTCCCCAAACCCGAGAACCTGAAATGATGCCAGTTTGGCTTTCAGTAAGCATGCAGGAGAATGTAATTTATTCGAAGATCTTAACGGACATATGCCAAGGAAGCAACACAATTTAGCTTTTAAGATAAAAACCATTGCCATTGTGAACTATTATTCACCAGGACAGAACTCAATCACGCGGTTCTTTTGCTAGGACAGGAGAATGTGAAGAATCAAAAGAAAATCCATTATCAATGCAGGGTGTCCAAGGAACAAACAAGAACAAGAACATGAAGAGCACCTCTAATGCCTTGAGTACATGCTCAGGAGCAATCGTTCTTTTCTCCTCTCGATTACAAACTTCATTCGATTCAGATGACACAAGGTTTATGAACTCTGAGGAGACGAACATAAAAAGGAAAAGATGTCAGATAGGCAACCAGAATATTATTTAAAAAAAAAGGGAACGCGATAGCGAAGGAGCAACGAGAATAGGAGAAAGGCAAACAATATGAAAACATTGCAAGTCAACTTAGCAAAAACCACTGTACAAATTCACAAGTTTCTATACAAGAGCTGTTTCAAAGAGATGGAGTATGGTTAACCTATCGAGAAGCAAATATGGATATAAAAGTATTGTTGGTAAAAGAGCCCCAGTATAAAGCAAATGTTGTCTCAGGTGCACAAAATGCACCAACTCAACTTCTGGGAAGAAAAAAAAAATTGGTCGCATGCAAATGAATCACCATTCCATTGCAATTATTGAACCCTAAGCAATATGGTAACTGAAACCCAAAAGCTACTGTATAAAGTACTGGAACTATATCTATTACACATATTAGCAATAATTTACTAGCGATATTCATTGACTATTATCATCAAATAACATTTTGTCCATCCATAAACAAGCGAGTGAAGTACCGGATCAACTCAAAATGATCTATGACTTATTTATGCCTGTCATAAGATCATATTCAATCAAAAAAGCTATTTCTCACCTACACAACACTCGATTATTAGATCTTGAGCATCTCGTGCAACACGAACATCAGGTGGTAGCATTTCCTTTATGATTTTCGTCATAGTTGCTGCAAAAACAATGAACAGATAGACCGCTTTAGTACATGGTAGAGCAAAATATAGCACCAATCTGACGAGTACAATACCACATGATTAATCAAATTGTTTCAAACTGTTATAAGTGTTATGAAAAACCCACTATGCACAACATAGCGAAGTTCTACAAATATGCATGACATCCCCGCTGCCAAATATTCCTTTGTCCGCAGGATGGGTCCCCACACAATTGTTCCTCTTAATCAGCTAGTGTATTAGAATTGAGTAAACTAGTGTCACGGCCTTCCCATGGCTACACTTGCAGTAAGAGGACGAGCATTGAAATAAAACTATGGCAAAAGAGGTACTGAAGCAAGTTCTAAACAATTTGTATGCCCAATGTATCCAAACCCTATCTCCTAATCCCATTAAGTTTTAACGAAAAAAGAAAACATATTTACCAGAAGGAAGTACCGACTGCAGAAATCAAGAAGCTGGTCATAACAAATAGGTCAATCCATGACTATCTCATGCCAATTTGAGATCCAAACAAGGGATCAACCCATTGACTTGCCTGCCGAAGTTACTTCCAGCACAGCGTGCTCGATACCCCGAAAACTCCAATTCCACTCACAAATTGCGAATAACCAATACCGCCGCCGCCGCCACACTCACTTCCAAGTTTTTTTTGCAAGATAGAAGAAAACCGAAAGGACAAACCCCGCATAGTTAAACCCCAGATTAAGTCACTCTCACTGACTAAGGCCAATCGTGCAATCAGAAACGAAACCCCAATTCACACCCCACCCACTCGACCCCCAAACTAGAGATACAGAAAGCACCATCATCCCCAAACCAATACAACAGAAATCCGCCAAGCGCACACATTAGACGAAGGAAAAAGAGGGCGAAGAAGAAGAAGAAGAAGGCGAAAAAAGAAAAAGACCGACCTTTGGGGAGCGAAGCATCCTCCTTCGATTTGCCGACTATATCCATCGGGTCCATCTTCCGAACACCCAAACGAACCAAACCCTAAAAACCACCCACGCGCGCAGCAGGCCCGGTCAGAACCACTCCGATCAACAGGCAACGGCACGCAAAGAACACACGAGATCCCGAAAAAAAAAAATCGCGACGGTCCTCACCCCCCGCAGCGATTCTCAGGGGGCCGGAGCGCGGGGCCAGCGCCGAGCCGAAACCGATCGTCCGCTGCCGGAATCAGGGGCCGCGCCGGGCGGCGGGAGGGACCGACGCGCGAGCGGCGTCCGTCGGCGGCGAGGCGAGGCGAGGCGCGATCGGCGGCGGCGATCGGAGTCGAAACTTTCGCCGGGGAGGAGGAGGTGGAGGAGGAGGAGGAGAAGATCGTCACGGTTCTTCAGGAATCGGAGGATAAGGAAGGCCACTCGGTCGCGGCTGATTTAGGGCAAAGCGGAGCGAGGCGGAATTTGTTTAAATCCGCCGGGACTTCTCCCCCCCACCCCCCTTCCACCGCCACGCGCCGGGATTGGCGCGTGGCGTCCAGTCGCGCGCCAGCTAAGGGTGGGTGGCGATTCGCGCGGTGGCGATCGCGCACGCGGCTTTGAAGTGCGTGGAATAGGCGAACCGGAGCCCCCTGGGGGCTTCTCCTCATTTTTATTCCTCCTAGGAAAAAAAATAAAAAATAAAAAAATATATATTTTAGACCAAAAAAAAATATTTACTTAGAGAGAGAGAGAGAGAAAAGGTCGGAAACTAATTTCGTGCGCGTGCTGTCGCACGACGCCGTTTAGGGAAAACGTCGGTTTTGGCTCCTTAGATGGGCCTGGCCTGTTGGGCTTTTTGCTTCTTGGGCCTAAACAAGGTCCACTGGGCCTAGATGCTGTTAATGGGCGGGCTGGGCCCAAAAGTTGCTTCGGGCTTCTTCTTCACGACCACCCCCCCCGCCCCCGCGTCTGTATTGACCCCAAGAGTCAAAGAGCGATAGTTTTGGTACGTGATTTATTGACCATAGCGAGATCGGTTAGGCTGAAAAAAAATCTCGGTTAGCTTTCGCGCAGGAGATTATACTAACATCTTAGCTTCGCCTAAAGATGAACGGAACCAAATCTCAAGAAGCCGTTCGAAGCCGTTCGAAGCCGTGTCGAGGCCCGACACATGGAGCTGCAAACCTCGGAGTAAAACCCAGTTCATCAATTGGAGTAAGAGAGTATGGGATAAGCGTCGGCTCTTACTCAAAACTATTGTCCAGAGTTTTGAGTACCGTGAGTAAGAGCCGACGCTCATTACAATACGTATCTCTCAAAAAAGGTCATGCCTGAGTATTGCCTATCCTAATTTTACTTGAAAGAGTTTTCTATGTAAGGAGGCGGCCAACGTCTTCTTCCCCCACCGTTCTCTGGTTCCTGTCCTTTCTTCCCCCCGAAAGAAATGGGTGGTGAGAGAAGTAGTTGGGTGCCTGGTGCAGTACCGCATGCTAGAAAAGTCGTACTTGCTACTTCCACCTACAGGTCAAAACGAACGAATGACAGGAAGGTCCAGAGCTTAAGCGAAAGAGGAAACGGTATTTCAGAGCTTTAGAATCTTTGGTGCACTTGGCTGGCCTTGTTTGACATTGACAAAATCTCAAATTTACTACTATAGCTTAAACCATAAGAAATTTCGCAAAGATCCCACAGTTCCAAGCGGTCTACCCTCTTTTGGGTTCTTTGCAGTTCATTCTCTTCTTCGAAGATCAGGTCCCTACAGGATGGAATCTGACCCTTTAAAGCACATTTTCTTCGTTTTCTTTGGCTCTTTCAGCTGAAACTTTCATTCCTTTCTTCTTCCTGGGATTTGCTACCTGAACTGTCTTTCCACTGTATCTTCAAATCTCTCTCTCTGTCTCTTGTAAGTTTCCACCCAACCCTGTTCAAAGACAGGGATCAGTTGCTTTCCAATATTTTGTCCTGTATGAACATGGGTTTTGATGCGCACTTTGGATCCAACAGTGCAGAGGAAGCTGATTTCAGGGTGATTTTAATTCTTGGAGGAGGGATTGTGTCCTCTGGAAGAGCTCTTTATGGGGTCTGAAACTAGACATTGCGGTCAGAAGTTTAAAAGTTGAAGGCAATGGCTGGTGGTAGGAAAAGGAAGCACCATTTCGGCCGAATCCACACTTCTTCGAGCGGGAAAGACTCCTTCTTCGGCGAGCATTTCCTGATCGGAGGGCCCGGTTTTTCGAGAGTGGTGTTTTGCAATGACCCGGATTGCATCGAGGCCGGTAATCAGAAGTATGCCGGTAATTATGTGAGGAGCACTAAGTACACGCTTGCCACATTCCTTCCCAAGTCATTCTTCGAGCAGTTCAGGAGGGTGGCCAACATATATTTCCTCCTTTGCGCTTTGTTATCTTTCACTCCGATGTCTCCTTACTCTGCCCTCAGCAATGTCCTTCCTCTAGTTGTCGTTATTGGAGTCACGATGGCCAAGGAGATTATCGAAGATTGGCAGAGGAAGAAGCAGGTAAGCCTCCATTAATCACCGCTTGCAGAGAGACGAAATTATTATCTCCATTTCTTATGTCCATTGGGATACACAGCAAAGTGTTGTTGCTTTTCCACCTAGAAATCATTTCAGCTTTGATAGGCGTGTTGAGGTAACAAGGACTGCTCGCCTTCAGTACGAAAAATGTGCACAGCATAGGTGGTTAATATAGTTCTCCAAAATTGTCTGATCATCCAATAACGTGTGCTTCCGTGTGTGCTTTATTTGTGCGATATGTCTATTTCATGCCATAGGTGAGGATTATCCGATGAACATCGGCATTTCATTTTTGATACTTGAAACTCGTAAGTCATAAAAACAATTTTCTGTTGGCTGGTTTTGCTGGCGCTGTTGGGACAGGATATTGAGGTGAACAATAGGAAGGTAAAAGTGCATAATGGTGATGGTGTTTTCAACGATACTAAATGGCGAGACTTGAAAGTCGGAACTGTTGTGAAGGTACAGAAGGATGAATTCTTCCCAGCTGACCTGATCTTACTCTCATCCAGTTACGATGAAGCAATTTGCTATGTCGAGACCATGAATCTGGATGGAGAAACCAACTTGAAGCTAAAACAAGCACTCGATGTAACCTCAAAATTGCAGGAGGACTCAGACTTTCTAAATTGTAAGGCCGTGATTAGATGTGAAGACCCGAATGCGAATTTGTACTCTTTCATTGGGACCTTGGATCTTGGGCAAGAACACCACCCTCTAAGTCCTCAGCAACTTCTGCTAAGGGACTCAAAGCTACGTAACACAGATTACGTCTATGGGGTGGTCATTTTCACAGGTCATGACACGAAGGTCATTCAGAATTCAACTGCACCGCCCTCCAAGAGAAGCAAGATCGAGATAAGAACGGATAAAATTGTGTACTCTTTATTCGCTTTCTTGGTTCTTCTCTCTATCATTGGCTCGATATTCTTTGGAATTTCTACCAGTCATGACCTTGGAGGTGAATTTATGACAAGGTGGTATCTACGACCAGATGATACGACAATCTACTATGATCCCAAAAGAGCGGTGATTGCAGCCTTATTGCATTTTTTGACAGCACTAATGTTGTACAGCTATTTCATCCCCATTTCCTTGTATGTGTCCATAGAGATCGTGAAGGTTCTTCAAAGCATCTTCATTAATCGAGATCTGCTTATGTACTACGAGGAAGGAGACAAGCCTGCTCAGGCCCGTACCTCAAATTTGAATGAAGAACTAGGCCAGGTTGACACAATTCTTTCCGATAAAACCGGTACTTTGACCTGCAATTCCATGGAATTCATAAAGTGTTCAGTGGCTGGTACTGCCTATGGCACCGGAATCACGGAAGTTGAAAGGGCTATTGCCTGGGGAAAAGGGTCGTCTTTAGATGAAGAGGTGGCAGGAGAGGAAGTCCATACTGAGGACAAGACATCTGTAAAGGGATTTAATTTCACTGATGAAAGGATTATGAATGGTAACTGGGTAAATGAGCCTCGGGCAGATGTCCTCCAGAAGTTTCTGCAATTGTTAGCAATTTGCCACACTGCAATCCCAGAGGTGGATGAAGAAACAGGCGGAATCTCATATGAAGCCGAATCACCAGATGAGGCAGCATTTGTCATTGCGGCAAGAGAACTTGGTTTTGAATTTTTTGAGAGGACTCAGACGAGCATCTCAGTGCATGAATTAGACCCGACGTCTGGAAAAAAAGTGGAAAGGTTAGCTTTTTGTCAATAATTGGTAATAAATGACCTAAACAAAATTTTACCTTGCTTGCTCTGGTAGTTATCCTGATGATAAGTTGCTGAAGCTTTTTCTTCTGTGATATATGTAATAACGGCATGTTATGGGTTTAATTACCATATCCTGCTAGAGTTAATCAAACATCCTTGAGGCATGAGTCATATCGGGTGTTCATTTGCAGAACCTATAAGCTGTTAAGTATCTTGGAGTTCAGTAGCTCGAGGAAGCGGATGTCTGTAATTGTGAGGAATGAGGAGGGGAAGCTATTACTGCTCACTAAAGGAGCCGACAGGTTGGATAAATAAAGATCCAATTATCATGGACTACTCATGGCCTCAACTTGGAAATTTTGACTTAGGCTAATAATTTCTCTCTCTCTCTCAAACAGTGTCATGTTTGAGAGACTTTCAGAAACTGGAAGCGAATATGTAAAACAGACAAAGGAGCACGTAAATGAATATGCCGACGCAGGTTTGAGGACAATGGTGCTAGCATATCGTGAGCTTAATGAGGATGAGTACAGTGAGTTCAATGAAGCATTTGCGGCTGCAAAGAATATAGTTAGCGCCGATCGCGAGGAAGAGATTGAGGCAGTTGAAGAAAGGATCGAGAAGGATTTAATTCTCCTGGGGGCTACAGCTGTCGAGGATAAACTTCAAAATGGGGTGAGAACTTGAGTTGAGACACTTTAATTGAATACAGATTCCAGCAGGGACTGATCATAACTGGAAAATGATTGTGGAAACAATTTTTAATAGTTGTGAAAGATAGTCAAAGCTGCTTATGGTTTTCTCACAAAATAATCTCAATTATCCATATCTTGACCCACATTTTCCAATTCTTAATAAAGGTTTGGGTTACATATGAATTGTGTTGGATAGGTTCCTGATTGCATTGACAAACTTGCTCAAGCTGGAATCAAGATGTGGGTTCTCACAGGAGACAAGATGGAGACGGCGATCAATATTGGGTAGGTCTTCTTTTTATATATGGAGTAAACAAAGGCAATATTTGAAGAATTTAAACTTACTGTTGGATTGTTTGCAGCTTTTCCTGTAGCTTGCTTAGACAAGGAATGAAGCAGATAATAATCAACTCTGAGACACCAGAGTATAAGTCCTTGGAGAAAGCAGGGGACAGTTCTGCCACTGCTGCGGTATTTTCTTCTATATTTTTTATGTTTCCTTTGCTTACATATTCAAATATTACTAGCGGTGAGGCTGGCAGAGATTGCTTGCTTTTTCAGGCAGTCAAGGCAAGCGTCCTCCGTGATATAAGTGAAGGCAAAGCTTTGCTTGATGCATCTAGGGAAAGCCCTGACGTTTTGGCATTGATCATCGATGGCAACTCGCTTACTTATGCTCTGGAAGACGATGCCAAGGACATGTTCCTCGACCTTGCCATTGGCTGTGCATCTGTTATTTGCTGTCGCTCATCTCCCAAACAGAAAGCATTAGTATGTCCCGCAATCTTCGTCATATTGCCCTATTAGTCTTTCTAGTCCTACCATAATTTGTCGAATTGAGATAATTTTAAAAAAACCTGATTGTGCTTGTATTTTCTTTCAGCTCCAGAGTCTTCTAAAATTGCTATGAACTACAGATAACAATCTGGCCTTTGGTCCAGCCAATTATGATGAATTGTGTAAGAAAAATCGCAGGGGATTATCTTATTATGCTATGCAGAATCAAAATTAAAATGGGCTCTGTACTTCACTTCATTTACTATGTTCTGTTGCAGCAGGTTTTTGAAGCCACTGTGAAAAAAGTGAAGTTTTCAAGAGAATCCTGATAAATCTTATAGATGCTAAGCTAGCTTGACTTATTAAAAAATTCCTGTCTTTGAGAACTCAAGCATTAGCAATGCATCAGTTTAAAGGTTGACATTAAAACATTCCGTGTCCAAGTTGCCTTATTTACCAATTGAAGATTCACTAGTTTCGCTCCTCGAAATTTCTAGGTCACAAGGCTGGTTAAACTCAGAACAGGCGGTACCACTTTAGCGATCGGCGATGGCGCAAATGATGTCGGAATGCTTCAGGAAGCAGATATTGGAGTTGGCATCAGTGGATTTGAAGGAATGCAGGTAACAACTCCAAGAGGTTCTCCTTTTCTTTGTATGCCAGTACCACTTGTTGTCTGATCAGCTCACTGTCACTGTTATTCCAATTTTTCAGGCTGTTATGTCCAGCGACATTGCGATTGCGCAGTTCCGATTTCTGGAAAGGTTGCTACTTGTCCACGGGCATTGGTGTTGCAGAAGGATGTCATCAATGGTAACAATCAACGAGAAAGTTCAATCTCTAGACTTGCAGAAACATCTTTTTGTAATTGGAGAGATACACTCGCTCTCATATTGGAAAGCCAAAAATTTAGATTGTTTCTTGGCCCCTTGCCACTTCCGTCCAATGGATCTATTAACTTATGTTCTGCTTATATCTATTAACAGATCTGCTATTTCTTCTACAAGAACATTGCCTTTGGCATCACGCTCTTCTACTTCGAGGCCTATGCCGCATTCTCTGGAGAAACCGCTTACAATGATTGGTATCTCTCGTTTTACAACGTTTTCTTCACCTCACTCCCCGTAATTGCCCTCGGAGTATTCGACCAAGACGTCTCAGCTCGCTTATGTCTCAGGGTAGGTTCCTTAATGCAACGTTGTTATGTTCCTCGTAGTTTCTGTATGCTTTAATTATATCCTTATCGATTGAATTTATTTGACGTTACAGTTCCCACTTTTATACCAAGAAGGCGTGCAAAACATGCTATTCAGCTGGAGCAGAATCCTTGGATGGGCGTTCAACGGAGTCCTCAGTGCGACTTGCATCTTCTTCTTCTGTGTCCACGCCGTGGAGACTCAAGCATTTAGGAAAGGAGGTGAAGTGGTCGGCTTCGAAATCCTTGGAACGACAATGTACACCTGCGTCGTTTGGGTCGTCAACTGCCAGATGGCGCTATCGATCAACTACTTCACATACATTCAACATCTCTTCATCTGGGGAGGGATTATATTTTGGTACATATTCCTCCTGGCGTACGGAGCTATGGACCCTGAAATATCCACAACCGCCTATATGGTCTTCTTCGAGGCATGCGCGCCCGCTTTCTCCTTTTGGCTCATCACACTCTTCGTTCTGGTCTCATCGCTCCTGCCGTATTTCATTTACTCGGCTGTTCAAATGCGGTTTTTCCCAATGTACCATCAGATGATACATTGGATAAGGAATGATGGGCAATCGGACGATCCTGAATACTGTCGACTGGTGTGCCAGAGATCATTGAAGCCCACCACAGTCGGTTTCACAGCTCGTTATGAGGCGACATCAAAACGCTTCGAGGAGATCAAGGCTGAAGAAGAATGAAGAGATTCTTTCTTTTTGTAGACTATTATTAGGATACTTTGTTAGCAAGTATTAAGGTCTTTAAGCGTGTATACCACGAGAGATCAACTCTCGAGCCGCTTTTTCTCAAAGGAGGTTCGCAAGATGACGGTCCCAACTGTGATTGCGCTGCTGTGACCTCCTGCAACACTTTTTCAGCTCCAAGACAATTATTTGATGTTTTGGAAGCATGGAGAGAAATTCGACAGGATTTTTCGCCAATCTTGTCACGGATGAAATAGTAAACTGCACTTGTCATTACTACTTATAACCACTATTGCGGATATTTCTCTATCTGTTCTGAATAGATCAGCAATGTGATTTGGGAAAACCAGTAGCCAAAAAAGCCAGTTGCTGCCACAAGCTCTTCGTATAGGTTGAGAATCTCATGCATACCTAATTGAGATATCATATGATTGCATCGCCAAACCCAATTGGGAGACCAAACAACAAGCTTATAATGGTCATTAGAAATCATCTTAACTTTGTACTTGTCGACCTCAAGTCAATTCCGTAAACTGCAGCCAGTATATTCTCCACAATCTTTAAATTCCGGCTGGCTTTGAGAACCACACAACCGCATCCGGCGCTTCTATATGTTGCAGACGTGACATGTGAGTTCCAATCGGCAAGTTCAGTTCTCAGAGCAGTAAAAACGACCTCTTCCTTTTAGTCAAAAAATGACCCAGCAAGCTCCTCTTCCTAGTCACTATTCCTATCACTGACATTCACATGGTTTGAGAAATCTTAATCTGGGCATCTCAGTAAACTTAGCATAAGCAAAGAACAAGTAATCTTCACTCCGCTGCTATGTCTTTTACATAGAATTTGTTGTGTTATTTTCACTTATTTCTGGTAGCAAATGTTGGTCTGGACACATTTCTCTCGGTTATTGTTCAAGGTCCGAATACATTCGAGACGCGAAACGGATCCCTTTTATGTGGTAGCAAATCAATATGCTATGCAGAACTTTTCTCAGCTGACACAGCTATAACTCTGCAACGAGTGCAAACCCTGACAATTCGTGCCATTCAGATTAAAAGTTGTATAGAGAGAGCGCAGGAATGGATTGATTCTGCCAGCCATGAGACAGAGCTTTGAGTTGAATTATGCAGTGACTTTAAGCACATGGTCACAGCTAAATCTGTCTCCACCCTTGGTCAACACTCACCATCGCAAACGTTAAAAATTACGTGGGACAACTCACCTTCTCATGTCCGATGCAAAAGGCAATAAAAAAAAAGGGTGGTTCACAATGACAATCTCATGGCTTCTACTTATTTGTTTATTGGCGCAATCGGATTCCGGGTTCCGAGTGAAATTGCAGATCATGAGAAGAAAAGAATACAGCGAGCAATCCGCACACAAGATCAGGACTTGCACAAGAGGAGAAACTCCAGAAATCAATTGATCTGGGAAACAAATTGTCAGCTGACAGATCTTATCTACATATAAAAGAATCAATCAACAGTTGAGGTCAACCCAGGCTCTCAGGTTCTTGCCTTGCATCGCGCGAATCATGCGCATTGCAAAGCAAGAAACAACTCACTTTCTAGAATTCTAACCATCTAATCAACACCGGTCTTGCAGAGAGACCATGAATCTGCACAAACTCTCTGCAATGTGGATGACCTTATGTCGTTCTGGCTCGCCAAAGATCACCACATTACCAGTAAAAGGATCATCTACATTACTGAAAGGATCTGCCGAAGATATCGGAGGCCGATTTCGCCATTACAGTAGCGAACTCATTAAAGCTAATCACGCCATCCCCGTCCACATCGGCCTCCTTGATCATCTCCCTGAGCTCCTTGTACGTCAACGGCTGGCCCATCTTGGCCATCGCCCCGGCGAGTTCCGCCGCGGTGATGTACCCGTTGCCGTCGCGGTCAAAGGAACGGAACACCTCCAGGAGCTGCTCCTGGTTGATCAGCGCGTCCTCGTTCATGTACGGCAGTATCACGTTCACCAGCTCGTCGAACTCAACCAGGCCGTTGCCGTTGGCGTCCATGTTGCCGAGCAGGACATGGACCTGGTCCCCCGATGGCTTGAGCCTGAGCGAGCGGAGGAGCGCAGCGAGCTCCAGGATCGTCAGGCTGCCGTTGGAGTCCATGTCGAACCGCTCGAAAATGTCCCTCAGCTGGCTCAGCGACTCCGCCATGGCTAGATTTTTAACGTCGTGGCACGCGATGTTCTGCTACACGGAATCTGCGGGCTCCTCTTCAGGGAGGCCGGAGGTGAACGCGCGGATGAAAAGGCGGGTTCTTGGAAGGAGGAGGAGGAGGAGGAGGAGGCGGCGGCGACGACGGTGGCGTTGGTGGGTGGTTGGTGGTGGTGGTGGTGGCGGTGGTGGAGGAGGAGAGAGGAGGAGGGTGGGGGGGGGGGTGGGATCTTCGTATATTAAGCAATGGAGGAGGGGGTGGTGACTGTTGAAGTTGGTTATGGATTTGAGGTTCATCTTGGTCCCAATGGCATGGACTTTATAACAGAAATAGCGCGTCGGTGATTAAATTTTGTACAAGAAAGACAGAACCATTTCAGGACAGGTTAGTCTAGTTGGACTAGGCAAGTTCAAGGAAAGTGTCGACTTTGTTCAGTTCAATGATGTATGTGTTGGGGAGCATCTCTTGGGCCAATTCATGAATGTGTTGACTTGGCATCGTAGAGCAGAGGATCTGGGCATTTTGTTAGACTTTCGAGTGTCACATCTTAGGGTAGACAAGCCATTGTCAACCTTGGTGGTGGGTGAAATTTGAGTGCTAGATAAAAAGAGAATAAAAAATTGAGTGCTAGATAAATCTGAAAGTGAGAGATTGTATGGGAAGAGGCCAACTAGCTTAAATGAATTGAAAAGCGTTTCTCTGATAATTATTGTTTGTATCGCTTAAAAGATGAACGAATGAAAAATATTTTCATCGTTCATGCAAATATTTAGATATAAATTATTGTCGGTAATGAAAACTTTTGTATTTGTCAAATTATTTTAAACGATGTAAGTAATCATTTTGACGAAAATGTTTTTCAAATCATTCGTTTTCTGATAAATAAACGGAGCCGAAATGTCTCGGCCAACAAAATTTCACTATTTGCCATCCTTGCATGAACAATACATTGGTCTTTCTAGGTAATTTCTCGGGATTGGATACAACTATTTATATGCATACTTTTGTCCAGAGACTAATGTTGCCACGTAGCAAATTTACTAGCAAGCTCCTCTCGAGAGTGCTGAGGTTGTCCCGCATCGGTTATAGGAGACGTTAGTGATCGGTTTATAAATGTGAGAAAAAGCCTCATCCTAGAATGTGGAGGACAATATTATTATGTGGATACCGAATCTTTAGATAAATTGTATCGGAGTAGGGACGTCTTATGCTCGAATCTTTCAAATGGGGACTCTTTACTTGTATACCCACTTGTTGATCTTCCTTTTCAATTTTTAATTTTTAGATCCACTGGGTGATCCCACAAGAATCTACAGAAATCTCTATATTCTCGTGCTTGATAAGTTCATGTTAATTTAAAGATTCAAGAAATGTAAAAGAAAAAAACATAATTGTAATTTTATGATATTTATTACAAGTCTGCAATCGAGATATACTTCGATGGTTCACAATTAAACATAGATGGGTCAAAAGATTAAAAGTATTGAGTAGTTGGTCGAAGCGTCGGGAAATTTGCAGCTCAGAAATTAGAAATGTGCTCAAATTCATAAATTGCATGCAAACTACTCTAAATCAAAGTCAACCGTATAGGCCAAAAGTTTGGAATTAACGGGTTTTTGATTTCGGCGGGGGTGTTAAACTTCAAATAGCCGAGCATCTGTGCTTGTGTCCCAAGAAAAGGAGCTGAAAATACGGAAGATAAATAGTTAGCAAGATTAAAATACAGAAAGAGCTCATAAAATTGAAAATTGAGTATGTATTAGAATACCAGTAACATAAATACATACATCAAGGGATAATATAAGAATACGAATGAGAAACGGGGAATCACACTTTTAAATATGAATCCTAAAGGTTTATCTATATTTGCGACTTTATGATCTCATAAATCCTAAAGGTTTGTTACGAAAGTTTGACCAAAGTCAAAATCACTCTTCCAGAAAATCTTGTCGTTTACCGCCAGGTGGTCCCCTTACTGCCAGTGCCAGGTGGTCCCCTTAGTGTTTTGGCACCATCCGCGGTGCACTCGGAACCAGACACGTGTCGCTGCGCCCCCCCGGCCCAGCAAAAAAGTCCTCTTTTTTTTTAAATTATATATATTTTATGCCTTTTTTATCGAAACAAAGAAATCCAAATGTTTGGAAATCGACACGCTTTTGGTTCTTCTCGGAAATTACTTATTTATCCATAACGTTGTGATGTGAGCACAAAATTCGCTAATTTCAAATCAAGTATTTATCCACTCGGCCAGCTTTTTAGAAAGATGTTGTACTCGCTCTTTCCAAGTTTTGTTTTTTCTCCATCTTTTTGTGAATTTTATCTCCACCTTCAGATAAAAGATCATCGCTCTTTTTATTGTCGTTTTTTTTTGTTATTTTTGGTCCGTCTGTTTCATAAAATAAATGAATGATTTTTAAAACATTTTCCTAATCGCTTAAATAACTAACTGATAATAAATGTTTTCGCTATCCACGATGATGTGATAACTACAGGCGGACATTTAAATAATGCTGCCAGTTCGTTTAAATAATGCCATTTAATACGCACGCGATGCTTCTCTTGCAATTAGTACATTCAAATCTTAAATACTTTAAGAGTTTAGATCGGTACAAATAGTTTACGGAACTTATCCGATTAATGTAATTAACAACTTCCGTCGACTCTACACTTTTCCTCTCTCTCTAGCTTCTATTTTTCTCCCTTTTAAATCTGCGGGTTTTTTTTCCTTATGCGGCGCCTGCCTGACCTCCCATCATCGCCGGACATCCTCTCGACAGGTATTAAGATATCTCCACGTCGGATTTTTTTTTTTTTAACTCTAGTCAACGTTAACTTGGAGTTTTTTTTTTGGGGGGGAGGGTGGAAGATTAACTTAGAGTTAAGGGAAGTACACATGCACTTAATTTTTTGGATAATTTTCCTTATATATATATATAAATGCCAGGGTTATTGGTGGGAGTTATTATAAAAAGAAAAAAAAAACAAAAAAAAATCTGCTGAAATTTGCCAAGGGCAGAAATCATCCTCCCCTCTCTCTCTCTCTCTAAATATCTACTTCTACTATTTACAACAGTCCATGTCAGAGAGAGAGAGAGAGAGAGAGAGAGGCGGAGGCGGAGCGACGTACGGCGACGGTGACGCCACCAGATTCCCCTGGTTCAATCCTTCAAATCTCGTCTTCGCTCTTCACGCTTCGTTTCGTCGTGGGTCGCCGTGCATGGGGGTTGGGGAGTTCTTGGCGAATGCGGCGAGGTCGTGGTCGGATCTGCGTTTTTTCTCTCCTCTTCTTTTTTTTTTTCCTGGGTCATCTTGGCCTGGGATTGCCGTCGAGACGGTGCCTCGATCGTGTTTGCGGGGGTTGATTTGTCCGTCTTTCGCGGGTTGGGCTTGTTGGGTGAGCTCGTGTCTTGTTTTGGGTCGCTTGTTAATGGCGTGGAGGGTGGGGGTGGGGGTGGGGTGAAGTCACTGGAGGCAGCGGTTCATCGATCTCTTCCTGGGGTATTTTGTTGGTTCGAATTGACAGAACGCATGAATCGGTCGATAAACCTCTGCATCCAGCGCTCACTCCTCTCTTTTGTTATGGGTGTGTTTTGCTTTTGTTCGTGTTTTTTGTGTTTTTCTTCTTTTTTGGATCCTGTTGGCTTGGTGAAATCTTGGGATGTTGAGAAAGGGGGAGTAGTCTTGGAATTGGGGGGTCCAACGGATGAGAGAGTTCCTGGGAACCGTTTGGGACATTTCGTTTCTGAGTGGAAGAGCTGTTTTTCAAGCAGTCTTTGATGGAGGAAGATGACCCGGGAGGTAATTGACTCTTGTCACTGAAATCTCTTTGAACCTGAGCAAAGGGTGAGGGAACAAAGTGGCTTGTGGTTCTTTACTCTATGTTTTTCTTTTAAACATTGTTTTGTTTTGTTTTCTTGGTTTTTCGAACTAAATGAGGTTCTTGTTGGTGCTCCTAGCTTGATGATGTTTTTCTTTGAATGCTTTAATGAGGCAAATTGTCAGCTCTTATTTCAGCTCGGCTTGTGCTGCTGCAGTATCCGACAGATTTTAATGAATTGTCTTATTTCTTAAAAAGGAAAAATTGTCGGGAGCTTTGCTTGATTTAAGATAAAAGCATGCTGTGATTTGTGAAAGAAAAAACAGAGAGAGAGAGAGAGAATGATAGTGTGCGTCACTTGAAACTGATGCTTTTTAGCAGGATTTTCTGCAGCTGTTGTGGTGATTTCGGTAAGCTTGCAACTGTTAGAGCTGTGATTTGTTGTCGAGACTCATTTGGCCATATGAAAATAACAAATTTTTGGCTTAGCTATAAATTGCTCCGAGTCAATTGACCTGCTTTGAAGAATTACTATAGTTGCCAAAGCATGGAGGAAACAATTGTCGATTGAATGTGCGGAGTTGAGCTGATTTCTCCTTTCATGTTTCATCATCGTCATCATCATTTCAGTTCATTTCTGGTTCTTCCTCTCAGTCCCAGTTTCTTGGAATATTTGCTGATATAGGTTCTCTAATGCAAAAAGATGTTGAAGTTTGTGGGAACTTTTGGTTTTCTTTTTTTAAGTAGAAGTTTGATGCCATTTGCAAAATGATCATTATCTTCATTGCAAAGCCTGCATAAGTTTAACAATTCAATCAGCTTGTCTTTTTAGATGCCTACCTCAAAGCGACTTGTTTATCCTGATTCTTCTTCATAGTTATCTTTTGACCTTTTGGCCAAAAGTTGTGTCCTTCGTGTTGACGCATTGGAATATTTACAAGCTCAAGCTTATTATTGCTTCTGCACCTTTTTTCATAAGAACTTTGGAGATTGATTTTTCCAGAAGTTTCTACATGGTCACGAGTGGTTTGAGTTTCGGGAAGTCATTAGGTTTTTCATTTTTTTTTCTTCTCTGTTCCTACGTTTGTTAGGGGAAGTGTGATACTGGCTGTCTGCAATGTACCGAATAGTCTTCTCATGGTCGCCTTCATTTAGTTTTTGGATGAAAGTGGTTCCCATGAACATGTCATTTTCTTGATCTGGTGGTAGAAAAGTGGTTCCTTGGTTCCTTTTGGTGCCCTAAGGGGACCATCTTTGAATGAAGTTCCATCGGTAGGACAAGCTGCGGCTTCAAAGTAAGGAAAACAACAGCTTGTGGACTACAACTTGGGAGAGAGAATCCGAAACATTGAAGGAAGCACTTTTGGAATCTGGCATCATGTTCTGCTTATGAAGCTAGTTTGGAAAGAAAGAAAAAGATTTGTGACGAAAGATTCTTTTGCGTACGCTGTGTAGGAATCACCAAATTCTGGGAACCTGGGTCTGTGGAAGAATCTAGGATGACATCTGCAGGCTGAGGATACTCTCTCTCTCTCTGTCTTATACTTTTTGGTTGGTTTTCATTTTGATTTTTGCTGTCTTAAAATGTTTATGCTCAGCATAATATCTAATTCCGTGGTTTGATGGATTGTTCGTGTACTTTTTTCGTAAGGTTATGCTGCGGCGGCAGCGTAGTTGTAATGCTGCAACCGGTGATGTCGCTTGCATTCATTGTGTATTTGTCACCTACAGGGCACCGTTTACCTATAGGAGCTCGTTTTTCTAGTTTGACTTTTTCGCTTCTTTTCGTTAAATGATTCTTTTTCGGCCTTCTCTCTCTCTCTCTCCGCTACTGCCCTTTGCGATGCTGCCCGGCTTCAGCCTTGAAGCTGCTCTCAGGTCGGCAGCCCTCAAGCAGCTGCCCCATCTGCCGCCCGAACTCTCTCCTTTGTTATTTTTCCTCTCCGTGTCAAGTGTCGAGCCTACGATTGTATTTCACAGGGTCTTCTGTGTTGTTTGAAGAAAACGAATCATTCATCGGCATCAATTGGGCTGTTTCATGCCATTTATTGCTTGTCCTTAGAGAAGATAAATAACTTCGCCGTGCATCGTTTCCTAAATGAGCTTCATATTGCTCCTAAATCATACTATTTACGGAGTCTAGACATGATTAGTGATAGTATTTCCTGATATAACTTGATGATATCTCCTAATGATTGTGAGGTTGAAACCATTGGCTTCAGATAATAGAGACTATTTTAAGGAGTTTCACAAGTTGATTTTAGCTTCCTGTCGACTTGGAGCTAAGTTCTGATATAGCTTTCGAGGGGACGAGAAGTAGGACGCATTGTTCGTTTCGTTAAGGACAGCGGAGTAAGTAATCTTGTCTCCATCAGATGTGATCCATCTCTCTTGGGCCCGGTGGCGTTTTCGCGCAAAATAAAAATGCTGGAAAACTGTGTTACGATTAAGAAGGGGATTTTCACAACGACATTTTGGGGGGCGGCGACGAAATTGGTGACGGTGGCAATGGCTGCTTGACCGATGGATTCGACTTGAATGATTGTTGCGTACAATCATCTGAATGGTTTGTGCAGTTAGTTAGTAGTCATGAACCCAAGGGGTGTGAACTGTTTGATAAACATGACATCCACGAGGTCGAATGATGGTGGTCTGGTTTGTGACGACGCCCTCAGCCGACAGCCTGGCTGCCAGAGTGGCTGGGGGAGGGCGGGGACGAGACTTGGGATCGAATCTCGCGTCTAGCAATTCTAGACATAGGGGTACAAATTATCGGTGACTCTGCTAATTTGATCTGGTCTTCATGTTTCGCCAAACTTCAATCGATGATCAGTGAACTTGTTCATATAGGCGTTGCCCTATCTTTCTCACCGACAAAGATTGTGCAAATTTATCCATATTCTCGCATCGGGGCCCTGGTGGGACCTGTACTCTGACGATATGTGAAGTGGAGCGCGGTTTGCCGTGAGATCTTGGAGGAGACATGGGACTCAAGTAGAGGTGGAGGTCCAGAAAAGCTCAGGTTTAGCACGCCTTCTTTCTCTTCTTATTCAGGCCTTTGAATTTGTCTGAAATGGAGCTTGGTTAAGCACCCTAGATGAATTTCATCAAGGTGAATCAGCGGCCACGGGGCTGAGCGACTACCGTCATGTTTCCCGATAATTTTGTCGCTAAATTCGATCGGTACTTAAACTAGTTGTTTACGGGAGAAACGGAACCAAAGACTAGATAATAGTCCCCTTAGACATCTACATCTTTCCCCATAGCCACTCGGAATCGTCTCTTCATGTTGAAATCTGAATGACTGGTTTGCGCCGATATGTGACGCTGCCTTTTTGTTTTTATCTTGTGATATTAGCCATTCATCAACAAGAGATTCCTCTTGGACCAATCTGGCTAGACAAATATATGTTGCATTCTTAAATGGTCTTCAGCTCCTACTTTAAGGATAGGATTTATTGCGAAACTGTTTTACCAATATAGTAGATTGAGTTAGTCTAAAGAAATAACGCGAGTTTCGCATGTTCTTTGTCTTCCGTGTGATCTAGGTGCTCAAGATTTACCGGCGAGACGTTCCTTCTCAACGAGAAAAAACCATTGGCAAAACATGGAAGCTAAGTCCTCCGAATCTAAATCGAGTATCCCGGATTCGAGACTTTGAGATTACATCCCATCTGTGTATCTCAGTACCAAAGACCGCTCAGGTTGAGTCTGAATCAAGATCAGCTTTTCACGTATTGATCATGGTCAAATCCGAGAGCATACACAAAGTAGGCAAACATATTCTTCTTCTTCTTCTTCTGCATTTCTTTTAAACAAGAGGCATAGTAGCTAACAGCAACTTCATATCATACGATCACTACAATCAGAGAGCATACACATCGCTGGAGACATTATTGGGGTTACCAAACAACTGATAAAACAACAAACCGGAAGGCAAAACTTAATATACTTATGACGATTGAGAAGCAGTGGTCACCATGAGCTTAGGCTATCCATAAACTAAGCCTCTTGAAGATCATATTCTCCTCCTTGACATGCTGAAGAACTAAAAGAAGGGGCCACGAACACTGAGGAATAAACCTTAGAACTACCAAATAATGAGAGCCCACAGGACTCGTTTCCTTGTATACTGCAACCGTCCGAACCTTCTTTTGATGAGGTCGACGAGCAAACTATCGTGTCTTTGATGAGGGTGTCGACATCCTTTGAACCAACTTCACTGCTCTCGTTCTGATCTTGCCATGGATAATCGAGAAAAGAGTTGAGAACTGATGATGAAGATGATGATCTTGCTTGTTGCTGCTTCATGTTTGCATGCTGAAGAATCTGGTTGACTTTTGGATGCTGTCCTATGAAACTGCAGTTCACCTCATGGTGAATACCGATCGGCTGCTGGCACATAAAGTTTGTCTTCGCGTTCCTCCCTCGGAGAAGCCGGGCCGCGCTGTCGTAAGCCAAAGCGGCTTCCTCGGCGCTATTGAAAGTGCCCAGCCAAAGCCTCAGCTTCAGCGAAGAGTCCTTGATTTCCGCGACCCATCTTCCCGAAGGCCTTTGTCTCACCCCAAGAAACCTTCTCATTGCATCATTGCCCTTTGCTCTTTTCTTGATGTTCTTCCTCATGGTTATGATTTTCTCTCCTTCTTGGTCTCTTTCGACAGATGTCGAAGTACCACCCGATGAGCTTTTGGATGGGATTTCTTGGACTGTCACGCATGACGAGGGTTGGTCCATAGCAAGAGAAAAAGAATGGAGAGGGAAAAGAATGAAGAGGAATATGTTTGTACTATTGTGGCAGTGATAACGAGGCTAACAAGCTAACAAGAATGATGACAGGAATAATTAGAGGAAAAGTTTATTTGTCTGATTGGGGTCATTTTCCATGTAAAAACAAGAAGAATAATGTCACAAAAATTGCAGCTTTAGTTCAGTTACAGAGCAAGAGATTCCTATGAAGGTGTGAAAATTTATATTCAAACTTTCAAAATAGTGTTAGGTTGGTAGTCACAACTGTGGAGAAAATGCTGACTATGTTTCGCTAATAAATTCTATTAATCATTGGATGTAATCTGGAGGACCACAATCAATGGTGCATTTAGTCGCTAATTAGAATCATGCTCATGATGTTATCCTTTTGTACTTTCATGATGGGGGAAGGCTCCCTGGTCGTTTAGGTAAGACAAAAATGAAAGACAGGAAAATTTGCTAGATAAGTGTGCTTTGTCCAAAATGCTCTGAGACATTGCCATTCTTGTTTTGTAGAAAGAGGGGATGTTTTGTGTAGTAGTCATCTCATGTGGCGGTGACATATGAAGAAATTAGCCAATGAGAAACTTCAATTCAAAAATTACAACTTTAAAGTTGAAAGTGATGAATATCACGCAGATAATATGATTGATCAGTTACGTCATGTCACCTTTACGACTCGATATGTGAGACTTTTTCTTATAAGAAGAATTTTCTTCAATGAAGGTAATCTGGCTATTAACATTTCCAACTGAAATGAGAGGGTCATTCTGGGCCTCATCCTTTTAGGTAATCTCAAGGTTTTATTGCCAAAGGACACGTTTTCAGCTACAAAAGTTCTCTGCACTTGCATATGCTAATCCCTATGAGTACTATTTATTACCTATCTAAATTGGGCTTACGTTCTTGGTTCCACTTGAAACTTTAAGCAAATTCAACCATGTGCATAGTAGGCCGAAGTGACTTCTCTTTATAGTTCTTAACATGGCCTTAATCTACGGTTCATGTGGTAGACACGATAGATTATGCATAGTACAGAAAAACATGTAGTACGATGTACATTCTTTAGTGGGCATTAAAGTATGCTCAAGTCTATGTAAGAATCTCTTATTCTTGCCCGAGTACCGTTGGACAATAGGTCAAATACTCCAGAATTACATGTAGTCTATATCATGAAACCAAATTTCCAAGAGGAACTATTTCAATTTTCAACCCTAGTCTTGAGTGACCCATTTTTATGTACTCCCAGAGTACCAAAAACGGGCGGTCGTTGGCTGCTTAGCCACTCATCTTGCAGATGGCATACGGAATTATATGACGGCATGATGATTTAGGATGCATATACTGGAAGCTTGTTAATGTATCTGCACTGTAATGAGCATGAGTCAAAAGCAATACACCGGGTTAAAGTTAAAAGGCCAAATCAGGAATCCGGGAAAGAGAATTTTGCCAAGGTTCAGATCAGATTGCAATGACTCAAGCATGCTGCAGAAAGCTCCAAAGAGATATGAGGGAGGCTGAGCAAATACTCAGTGAGTTAATTAAGCACTAAACCTCTCTGTAATTCAGATTAATGCCCCTGGTGCAATACATCCAACAGCCAGCAAACAAAACTCACACCTCAAAAGCCTAAATACGACCAAAATATGCACGTTTGCTTCTTGACTTCACCTCTCACCATCTTCCTCTCACCCATTATAGTATTCTTGAAGGATGAATTGTTGTTTAGGGTTGTCATGTAGCGACCGTCTTAGTTAAATCTTGCAATAACCCAAACACGAGCTATGTTCGCTGTTTATCGGATTTTCGTAATAAAATCTGAATGAGGGCCTGCACACCTTGTTGGTCTGCAGATCATCATCAGAACTTTTTGAGCTTTTCTTGTCGGATTCTCTAAGTACTTTTCAGTTTTCACCATCACCCTTCTTTAAGCTTTCTCTAACTCTCTCGTTGGCCTGAGTTCTTAAACCTAAAAGTTAGGCACAAAGGTGGCTGTCAAAGATGATATCTTCGTTTAAATTTCGACCTTCATAGAAAAATCGGAGCCCCCCTTTCGTTCTGTCCAATTTGAGTGACGTACTAGATTTGTCCTACTCGTTGTCTTTTTTAACGTCGAAGTCACTAAAATACGCATAAACTTTCCAAATTACTCGCTTAGGACATGATAAAGTTGGATGGAATCAACTGCATGTAGCGTGAAAGAAGGAATTTGAGATTGAGAAGTTCTTTTTTTTTTTTTTTTATGGTAAGATTGACAAGTTAAGGTGGTTCGAAATAAAGAAACCTTAGCTAGGAGGGAAAGGAGCACATGCAAGAAATGATCTGTCTAGCACTTACTTAACACTGAAATGAGTTACCGTTAATTAGTAAAATACTCGTATTTTTACGCTAAGTACACATCTGCACTTTTCGATGAAACTTCCGACTCCCGCATGTTTGTTGAACTTAGGGAAAAATATACGTTATTTCGTAGTGAACTGAGTTATATACTTGTATAAAGCATGTACCGTGTTATACACAGGTAAAAATACTTGGGTTTTGAACTTATTTCATGTATTTTCTTATGTCAACTAATGATGTAACATGTTAAGAATCATTTATATACCCAAGATGTGTAAGTATAATACACTCGTTATTTCTTATTAGATAGCACGAATGACTAAGAAAATTCACCTATCGTGTATGACATCTCTATGAAATCTTTCAATTAAACAGTCTTGCTGCAATATGTAACATTTTATTATTTATATATAGTACAAATGATGTAAAATCACGGTTTTACTACATAAACGTTATCTTACAATTTTACTATAGTAACTCCGAACTTTTTTGACGTAGTTGAGGAAAATAATGATAATATACCTCCATATTGTGAGTCCTATAATTTTCGTCCTGTATATTATTAAGAGAGATAATTTCAATTTAATTGCTCCAAAACAATGTGCTCCGATCTTGAACTTGATGAAGAATTCAAGGCCGGAGCTTCCGTGGGCCTATTGTTAGCGAAATGGGTGCTTCGAGGCCCAATGATTTGGCCCAATAATCTTTAATTTTTCCTTTTTGTTTTTGATTCTATAGATAAACTATTAAACCTAGCAATCATAGAGTTGAAATTCGAGTGAAGTGGCCAACGCAATGTAATTAGCTCCTCAAAAGGTAGATGCCGATACCGGCTTGCTAATCTGAAAATGTTAAAGGGGTGTGCAATACTGGCCCGGCAAATGAAATGCCAAGGTCTAAAAGAGAAGGTCAATTCATGTAAGTATTCATGATCATGCATGCACAAGCAGACATGGATCAAACATGCGAAGGGAACAATTTTAACATGGATGCTATATGCAATCTAGAGTGCTCAAATGACATAATTAAACCCGAGTCGATCCACTCCACTGTCATATGGCCAAAGGCTCATCTCAAAAGCGGGACGTCACTCAAAATAGTAGCGCTTATGCTCATATAGCATGCTCGTAGGTACTCAGTAATCAATAGGTGTCGACGTGAAGGACCGAAATCCAGTCACTTATTCGCCCACTCAAAATTCGTATAACGACCTCATTCCTAGGAGCGGCACATAGAATCAATGCCAAGGTCATGGCTAGGGCCGCTCAGATATGAAAAGATCAGGGCATCATTCGCTACAATTCACAAACTCATATCACAATTCACAAGTCATATATATACCACGGCATGTCACAATTCATAATTCACGTATAGCAAGACATATCATTATTAATCACTATGTGCAATTGGATACACTCATTGATTCACAATATTATTCAACCTTAGTAATCAATTACTGGGGTTTTAAGGAGATCAATCTATTTCATTGATCACGTTAAATAAGACAATACACTAAAGCTCGATTGGAAATAGTCGAATTATTTCACCAATCAACATTGATAGCATTTGCACATTTAGTCTATTCGACATTGTAACAAATCGAGATTAGATAATAACATTTTGATAGCGAATAATTGTGCAGCAAAATGTGATAGAGAGAGCGAGAGAGATTAAACATTCGATATGATGTGTCATTGAATTAGCAAATTACTAGTCGAATGATACATGTCCGATGCAACAACTAGAGAATCGAAATAAATCAAAATGCACCTAAAAAAACAACCCCAACAAGAAGTCAGTCTCCTGAGCAATGAGATCCACAACATCGGAACGTAGAAACATGCTAAGTATCAAGTCTCCTATCTAAGAACAAAGTGAATGTACACCCCCGTCTGAATCGTCTAACAACATCCACAACGACGGTATTTATAGTCGTCCGAACGGTTGTTCTTGGCGGCGCAGCACCCGACGCTGTAGACGAAGAGGACGACGACGACGACGCAGACGTTGAACACGAGCAGCACCCTCCACTGCCGCTTGATGCTGGCCAAGAACCCGGCCTTGCACGAGTTGCAGTTGTAGCACAGGGTCTTCGGATCGTTGCTCCACTTGCCGCAGTCGCCGTCGGCCACCCCCGACGACCCCGGGCTCAGCGTCCAGTAGGTCACGTTCTTGAACTCGAACCCGCAGTCGCTCGGAGGTTTGCAGCAACCCGACTGAACAAATTTCGCAAAAAACCAAAAAAAAAAAAAAAAAACTCAATCATCTTTATCGTATGTCATGAACATAAAGATCTTCGTAATTAAAACTAGATAATTTGTAAATTTGAAGAAATTAGGATACCGGAATACATCTTATCTCTTGATGAACTCTGATAACTGCTGCTACTCTAATTTAAACCACAATTACTCAAACATTGCTCCTTTAATTACTTCATTAAGTTTTGATTAAACCGGAAAGAACTTTCGTATTTAGATCCGTAATATACGGAACAACCTTTAATTTTTCAATGAACACACCAAAGATATTAGACATAAACATGAACAACGTGCCCGACGAAAACTCAATCAACATCACCTGGATGGGGGACCAATTCATCTTGAAGAACTGCGCCGCCTCCCTGCCGGCGCCGTCCTCCGTGAGGCTCCGGCAGACTTTCCCCTCGGCCAGGCAACTCCTGATCTCCTCCCACCGCTTCCCGCTCGCCACATGGTTCTGCAACCAGTGCGAGTAGTCCCCCAGCCTGTACTCCTTGTAGCCCCGCCCGGAAACCGCCTTGCCCGCGCCCTTGTTCGTCACCAGGAACAGGAACGCGGCGAGCGCGACGAGGGCGACGATGAGCACGAGCATGAGCGCCAGGTAGAGCCGCAGCAGCCAGTTCACGCCGCAGCACGCGCCCACGGCCGCCATGAGGGAGACGGCGAGCAGGGCCAGGCCGGTGACGAGGAGCGGGTCCTGGAGGGACTTCTGGCATGGGGTGGGGCTCCCATGGACCCGGAAGTACACGGAGGCGCCGACGGCGGCGAGAGAGACGAGGACGACGAGGACGTTCAGGAGCCCGACGGCGAAGTTGCTGGCGCGAACCATCTTTCCGCGGGATCACGGGACTTCTACCGCAAGCGAGCGATGGATGTGGGATTCTCGAAGGGATCTAAGGTTTAAGTTTCTTCTCGGTGTGTGCAGAGTGACGGTGATGGAAGAGAGAGATCGGAATCGAAAAGGGATGAAGAAGAAGAAGAGTTCGTGTAGGAGCAGGAGAACCTTTTCCGGTTACTGCTTTTTCGTGAACGCGTGCATGGAGGAGGAGCCTTTGATCGTGCGGAAACTTCCCGCCACGTGTCGCGGTGTGAATGGGTTTGAGGTGGAAGTGGTGGTGGGGGCCCGCGCGACACGTGGGGGGTTGGTTCCGGGGAGTTCTTGCACGGGGAAGGAGGTGTTGGGTGAAACTTCGTTTCCGTAGTATCGTCATCGTAGCCGTTGATTATGCAGACATCACAGTGAAGCTTACTTGATCAACGGCCACCATGACGTTTGTGGCGTAAAATAAATTTGGGTAACGCATTCTTGGATGTGCGAGATCATGACTTGCGGTGTCGAAGTTGTATGGCAACATGCTGACGTGTCGGGTAGGTGGGGTCTCCGAAGAGCACGTCGTGGACAATCAATCCCTTGCATGGGATGTTTGACTTGTTGACTTATATGGGAGGACAAGACAAGGAGTGCTTTTGTTTGTTTTCTTATGTATTAATGCTTAGACAAAGCGCAATCGGATTGTCGGGATTTATTGGGTGAGAAATTCCTTGGCACAACGAACTCCCAGCGAGGTCTACGATATCGCCAAAAAGAGGTAAAAAAAAAAATATGTACACCCAATTATTGCGGAGATTGATATTAGGGTGGGTCGATTTCTGGCCTAGAGGGTCAAGAAACCCTCGAGAACTGAACGGATTGCTTCTTGAATTGCAGGTTCTGAACTGGTTGGTTTTGGAATGGACCCCAGTTCTATTCGAAAATCGGCTCAATTTATGTTTCGAGTAAGAAACCAAATTCTTATAATAAAGAATAAAAGTTCCGCCCATTCGTTACAAAAATATCTGTTGATTAATTGAGTGTGTTGTCGTTTCGTTCATGTTCAAAAACGACAATTCAATTCTTGATGGGTACAAAAAAGAAATCCTAAAAGAAACTTCAAATCGGTCTAAATTTGATTAAGTATTATTTTGACTGTATGAGTTCTCAGGTAGAATTAGAGGTTCTCGCCTTGGGATCGGGTACTGGATCTCCAGGAATCTGCCTTAAATAGGTCAATTTGGGCTAGCTTGATTCGATTTCCATACTAAACCTGACCCGATGTTCATCCCTAGGAGCTGCTGAATTGAAGTGAACTTTTAGATTTCATGAACTACCCTAAAAAATCAGTGACATCTTTTTTTTTTTTTGGTCACCCGGTGATATCTATTTGACCATTAAACTCATCATGTTTATCCTAGGAAAATTACCAAAAAAGTCCTAAACCTTTTGTAATTGTGCCAATTCAGTCCTAAACCTTTTTTTTGGCCAATTCAGTCCTAAACCTTTTACAAATAAGTCAATTCAGTCCATTTGACCGGTCGGCGCTGACGTGGCCGCCGGCCGGCTGACGTGGCGCCGACCGGCGACGACGTGTCAATATTTTAATATTTTTTAATATTTTCGAAATTTTTTTTTTCTTTCTCCCCCCTGGCCTGTCCGGCCGGGGGGAGGCTCGCCGGCGAGGGCCCAGCTCCGGCGAGGCGAGCTGAGCCCTCGCCGCAGCTGGGCGAGCTCGCCCAGCCAAGGCGAGCTCTGCCTCGCCGGAGCTGGGCGAGGGCCCAGCTCGCCTCGCCGGAGCTGGGCCCTCGCCGCAGCTGGGCGAGCTCTGCCTCGCCGGAGCTGGGCGAGCTCGCCCAGCTGCGGCGAGGGCTCAGCTCGCCTCGCCGGAGCTGGGCCCTCGCCGGCGAGCCTCCCCCTGGCTGGATAGGCCAAGGGGGAGAAGGAAAAAAAAATAAAAAAGAAAAAAAAATTTCGAAAATATTAAAAAATATTAAAATATTGACACGTCGTCGCCGGTCGGCGCCACGTCAACTGGCCGGCGGCCACGTCAGCGCCGACCGGTCAAATGGACTGAATTGGCTTATTTGTAAAAGGTTTAGGACTGAATTGGCAAAAAAAAAGGTTTAGGACTGAATTGGCACAATTGCAAAAGGTTTAGGACTTTTTTGGTAATTTCCCCGTTTATCCTTGTTGTTATATAGTTCATTAAAATTTAAAATCCAACGTGTCGTGATACTACCCGAAAAAATGTTTTATCTAGTTCATTTAACAATTTTAAACAATGAGGCATTATTTCTGGTCAAAAAAGAAAAAAAAATTAAATCCCTTTTTAGAAATCTTGAATCGAGTCGCTGCGATGGAAGAAATTTAGAAATTATGACATGGCGAGGACAGAATAAAGCCCCCAAAACTCTCCCAGACCTCAAGCTTGAGCTCGAATTTAATTATGTGCATTAATTTGTGATGATAAATAAATTGATAAAGTTATTAACTATTCTATTATAGTGTATCTTTTAGAATTTGAGCTCGATTTTAATTTTACTTCGAGTTTCGAGTAACATTTATTGCCTAAATTTGAGTCGAGTTTAATAAAAAAAAGTATTCGAAAACCGAGCGTGACTAGAGTTAATAAAGTCCATGCAATTTTTTCTTTATTAATAACGTATTTTCTCGCGAAATAAACGTGGTCTTAGTCAAAGATGATCAGTACATAACAGTAACTCGTAATCTAATCTCAGTATATAATTAAATAAGATGCCAGTATTAGTAAAGTGGGAGATGAAGAAGAAGCATGCGGTAGCACTGGCTTGGTATTGATCATTTCTTTACAGTGATTTGATAATGTCAAATGGGAAAAAAAAGAGAGGAAAATTATGTAAGACTTACATCAGCAGCGCATGCCTTAATATTCCAGTCTTGACTGAATTCTTTTTTATTAGAGTGGAAAACCCGAAAATAAAATAAATAATAAAGTTAAGGTATTGGGTATTCCTCACACGTTCGAGAAAAAAGAATGATTAATATCATTAAAAATTTCAAACTGATCCAGCATGATATATTTATTCAAAATTAAATTTTATCTCACAAAAAATCTCAAATTGATGCTATATGATTTATTTGCTCCAAACTAATTTTCCTCCCACAAAAAATTTCAAATTAATAACCCTAATTCAAATCTACCTTCGTTAAAATAAACATGTGTTAAGACATGTGGACTTTCCACGTTCGATCTGTCATTCTCAGGGAAGTTAGATCTATTTAGTCGTTCGCGACGTGTGCCGACATAAATGGTAAATTTGGAGTAAATGTGTCATGGGTATCGGTTTAAGTTTTTTTTGTGAGACGAAGAATAATTTGGGGTAAATATATCACGAAGTGCCGATCGTGAATTTTTTGCAAGATGAAAATTAATTTAGAGTAAATATGTTATAGAGGTACCAATTTGATATTAACACACACAAAAAAAAACCTTGAAACCAATACAATGTGATACATCCCATTCATTTACAATAATAACATTTTATAATCACGTTTAAACATTTTAATAACTAAAATTACACCAGTCAATTTGCTTGCGCAAATCACGTTGACTATTAACTATCAAAGCTTTTTCCTCTTTTCCTTTTTTCAACTTTGGGTGAGTTCGATTAATTAAAACTGAATAATAAAGAAAAATATTTTCTATGGAGATCATTTTTAGGAAAAACAATTAAGGTCCATTTGTTTTGCAGAAAAAGTACAATTTCTAGAAACTACACTTTATTTTCCGATGTTTAAACCTTAAAAAAAAACCTGAAAAGTATTTTCAATCGTTTGATAAGGAAAATATAATAGAGAAAATGATCAAAAGATTCGTATTTAATTATTTTTATTTTTAAATGTATTTATTCTTTTTCTTCTTCCTTGGCTAGTCGTCAGCCACAGTAATGGGACTGGCGACTGGGCACAGGCAAGTGCAAACTTTGCCCAAGGCCGACAAGGTCGAGGCTCGCTGCTAGAGGCTGCGAGCTCGAGCTTCACTATTGAAGGCTGCAAGCTTGTTCGATCTAGCGAGGCCCAAGCTTGTTGTCTGTCGCCATGGCCAGTGACCGGCTGAGGAAGAAGAAATAGATAAAGGAAGAAAATAAAAAAAAATAAAAGAAAAAGAAAGAAAAGAAAAACTTAAAAAAATAAAAAAATCGATTTTTAAAATATAAAAAAATTCAAAATTTTAAAAAACATTTATACAAGAACAAATATTTTATTAACTAAAAACCAAGGCCCAAGCGCCGAGGACTTGCGCATGACCTTTGTGGACCCAGGCTGGAGGGTCGGGACCGAAGCTTGAGGGTCGAGGACCGAAGGTCGAGAGTTGGGGACTTGAACGCGATCCTTTATGGACCTGAGTTTGGATGCCGAAGCATTAGGTACAAGCATCAGTGGTTCGGGCCCAACCTCAATGGACTCGGGCATGGGCACTGGAGGCTGGGCCCAGGACACTGAGGTCACGAGCTAGGCCTTAATGGACTTGGGTCTGGCTGTCGGAGACCTGGTGACCTAAAAAAGAAATCATTTTCCTGAATTTAAGCTTTGGTAGGAAAACCTTCTCTGTTGATTAGGAAAACATTTCCCGTTGACTCATTTTTTTATGCAAACCAAATATCAGAAAATGTTTTCTCAAAAACTGTTTTTCGCGAAACAAATGGGCCCTTAATTTTCATTTGTTTGGTGATTTAAGAAATGAGTTTTCCTTCTTACTAGAAAGGAAGTCGTTTTTTCCCTAATTTAAGCTTATTTTAATCTATGAAAAACGTTTTCTGTCGATGGATTAATTTTCCGTTATTTAAATACCAAAAAGTGGGAAAATCAAATACAATTTTCCTTCGAGTAAACAAACTCTTAGTTCCATATTTTATATTTTTGGACCCACGTTCTTAAAATACAGTTTGCCGGCCCCACACGACCAAACAACAAACGAAGCCAGCATCCCCACGATGACACCTAACACAAACTCTCCGACTCCGCAGAAAACGCCTCGTCTCTCAACTTCGAGTCGCTCAACGTCTTGTGTCTCTCCAACCACCACCAAAAAGCCAAACTTTCTTGCCACCCTTCAGCTTTGGTTTCGCCGCCCCCCGCCCTTCTCCACCAGCGGACTTTCCCACTCTTTCCGTCCGTCCGTCCCTCCCTCCCTCCTATATGCACCAACACCCTCCCTCACTTTCCCTCTCTCTCTCTCTCTCTCTCTCTCTCCAAGCAAGCAGCACAGTCACACACCACCCATCATCATCCCTTGACCCTCTTGACCCACTCTCCCTAGAACCCAGCAATGGCCTCGGCCCCGGCCTCCCGCGCCACCGCCGCGAAGACCCTCTTGGAGAGACCCTTCATTTCCTCCAGGCCGCTCCAAAGTTCCCACCTTTCCGCCGCCGCGGCGATCCCGAGGGCCAAGAAGTCCCTGGGGGCCCTCCGGGTCAAGTGCTCGGCCGCCGCGGCGGCGCCGCCGGTGAAGGCGGCGGTGGGGGAGTGCAGGGTGAAGTCGGTGAGGGCGAGGCAGATCGTCGACAGCAGGGGGAACCCGACGGTGGAGGTTGACCTGGTCACCGACGATCTGTACCGATCCGCGGTGCCCAGCGGTGCGTCCACCGGGATTTACGAGGCGCTGGAGCTGAGGGATGGGGACAAGAGCGTGTACGGAGGTAAAGGCGTGCTCAGTGCGGTCCGGAACATTAACGAGGTTCTTGGTCCGAAACTCGTTGGAGTTGATGTCAGGTAAACTGCTGGTGATCACTGGTCAATGTGTGTGCTGTTTCTTTTCTGATGTTAATAGTTTGTGAAGTTATATGATGTGGAATGAAGTTGATTGGAGGAGTCTGTGGTTTCTGGGTATTTAGATGTGGAGTTGGTTGCTTCTTGATGAGAGGGGTGTGTGAATGTTTGAAATTCAACACCTGCTAGAAGAAGCATTCAATACTCCATGACAAAATAGTGAACTTACCATCCACTATAAACAAAGAGTAGTACCTAAAGCTATAAGAGACAAAGGCCATTAGCGGTTACTAGTTACCATCAGTATCTTTGAAGAAGAAAAGTGACGGTTGTCAACTTTTTGTGCAAGATTTTCATCTGGACATGTTCCTTATGTGCTTATAAATAAGGCATTCAGTGAAGCATTTGAGTTGAGAGTGTGTGTTTGTATGGGCCTGTTTGTCCATAAGAGTTTTGTGTGTAGTGCGAGAAAATAAGTTTTGCAACAGCGAGCTGTGGTCTCTGGCTATTCATGTATAGTTTGTGTACTAGTTGTATGAGACAATAGTTTAATAGAGTGTTATACTTTTACCGTATTTTGGTGTGTCTCGAGTTACCTGATACAATTTTCTTGTGTCACCACATTTCCGTACTCAGCAAGTGTTATCAGAGCCACACATCTGCATTTAGCAAGTGGTATTAGAGCCACGGTCCCATACTCGAAAGTGAATTTTACTGAGCATGAAAGGATTGACTTTTAAAGAAGCAACATATGTTTGCTAGTGTGCTTTATGAAATGAGGGGAGAAAGATATAGAGATCAGTGGTAGCTGGATTACTTGGAAAATTAGAATTTGCAAGTTCAGATGGTTGGAGTTTATAAATTAAATTTTTTGCTTGAACAGTCTATTGGGAGTCTTTTTTTTCATATACGATTTCGGAATACATCCCAACTAAATATTCACAGTCATGCAAACATTACTGTGCCTGTTCAGCAGCAATGCACTACTTCTGTTAGATCAGTCTTCATTTTGTGTTTGTGGTCATTTTCCTTTTGAAGCAATGCTCCTTTTAATCCATGCTTATGTTCATGGCATGTGATGTTCAACAGGAATCAAGCTGATGTAGATGCTATTATGCTAGAAATTGATGGTACTCCAAACAAGTCGACTATGGGGGCCAACGCTATATTGGGAGTGTCTCTTAGTGTGTGCAGAGCAGGTGCAGGAGCAAAAGGAGTGGCCCTTTACAAGCATATCCAGGAGATCTCTGGAACAAAGGAACTTGTCATGCCGGTACCGGCATTTAATGTGATAAATGGAGGCAGTCATGCGGGGAATAATCTGGCTATGCAAGAATTTATGATCTTACCTGTGGGCGCGACCTCATTTGCTGAGGCACTACGCATGGGTAGTGAAGGTCAGCAAGCTGCTATTTGCATCAGTTGCCTTAAGCATGATGTTCTAAATCCTTTTCTTTCTTCTTGCTGTTTTCAAATTTCGAACATGCTCTCATCTTTTCCTTGATTTTTGGATTGAACAGTTTATCATGTTCTAAAAGGGATCATTAAGGCCAAATATGGACAGGATGCATGTAATGTTGGAGATGAAGGTGGATTTGCTCCCAATGTTCAGGATAATAGGGAGGGACTGGTTCTCCTCACGGATGCAATTGAGAAGGCTGGGTACACAGGGAAGGTACATGCAGCTACTGGTCTAGGAGTTCCTTATTATCCTAATCTTTGGGTATCCGCCATTGTAGAAACTTGGTTAATGGTATGTATGGAAACAAAATAATGGTGCAGATCAAAATAGGGATGGATGTTGCGGCTTCTGAGTTCTTCTTGAAGGATCGGAGATATGACCTAAATTTCAAGAAACAACCAAATGACGGGGCTCACGTGCTCTCAGCGCTGAGCCTTTGTGATCTCTACAAGGATTTTGTCAAAGATTTCCCTATTGTTTCCATTGAAGATCCATTCGACCAGGATGACTGGAGCTCATGGGCGTCTCTTCAGTCTTCAGTTGATATTCAACTTGTGGGAGATGACTTGTTGGTTACTAATCCAAAGAGAATAGCTGAAGCTATTGGCAAGAAGGCTTGCAATGCTTTACTTTTGAAGGTAGCTTCTAGTTCCAAATCATCCAACTGATTTTTTCCCCATGCTTTGAGTTATGACTGAGCTTTGTCAATTTCTGCCTGACCTCTTCTTCCTATGGCCCATGCCTTATTGATTCTTTACTTTCAAATTGTATCTGTTTTACAATGTGTTCGGTAGCCTCCCTGCTAGAAATTTAATGAACGAATCAGATACCCTTGAGATTCTAGATTTGCTTTTCCTTTATTCGACTTGTAAACCATCATGCATTGTGGAGTATTGGAAACAGCCATATAGGACCTGATAAGAGGAAAAAGGATATAGAACTGTATGAGCTTAGAATATAAATAACTAATTTTGGTTCAAAACTTTTTCCAAGAGGAGCACATCCTAAATTTTATGGTGATATGGTATTCATTTAATTACTTAGATATTTCTTGAGAGCAAAATGGCAGTTTGTTCATTGAAGAGAATATGCAATCTATTCCTATGACTGTATAGACTATACCTGTAGCCTTGTAAGAAGTGATATGGGGATTCTAGTGTTGATTGGTCACTTGGTCCTCCCTTCGTGACTCTGGTTACCACTTCACCTTTCATTACCAATTTGAAATAGCTGATGTGATCTTATGGGTAAATTCATTACCCTAATGATGTTTTTTTTGTCATTTGGGTAACCTTGTTGCAGGTAAACCAAATCGGCACAGTGACTGAATCCATTCAAGCCGCGCTTGACTCGAAAGCTGCAGGCTGGGGTGTAATGGTCAGCCACCGCAGTGGTGAAACCGAGGACAACTTTATTGCTGATCTATCCGTGGGTTTGGCTAGCGGACAGGTTCGATTTAACATCCACCGCTTGCCACGAATCTTTTCCGATACCACGGAACTAACACAAGATGTTTCATGTTTCATTTTCAGATCAAGACGGGAGCTCCTTGCAGAAGTGAGCGGTTGGCAAAGTATAACCAGGTAACTGGGTGTCACTCATAATTTTGTAGATATTTTTGGTTTCTCTCTCTCTCTCTCTCTCTCTCTCTGCTTGATATATCTATTGCCTTAGTCAAAGTAGATTCAGATTTATCAACGATGAGTACTTTGGGTTGCCTTACACTTATACTAGAACTTCTTAGGATGTAACAATATTTCGAAGTCGTATAGGTGCTTCTGCACTCCACATCTGCAGCAGCCTGTCTATTATGTTTATTTTCATCTGAGCCGTGTTTGAAAATGCTCATGTACAACTGCGGTTGCTGATCATTGCAGCTCTTACGCATTGAAGAGGAACTTGGAAACGTTCATTACGCAGGCAAAGCTTTCAGATCACCCTAGAGATGACCTTGTATTCTACCTTTCATACTCGTAATAAGTGGCACGGTACTAAAATTTGCAGTCATCAGAAATTGATGAGCTCCAGAGTCTTAGTCAAGTTGCAGCTACATTTAGAGAAGTTTTGGCGGATTCAATCAGCATGCTTGTGATCAAGAGCTCATAGTGCAGACGAATCACCTTGAGTTTCTGTTGGAATAATCTTTGTCCTCGAATAACCTCGTGGTTTTGTATTTGGTCTTATATGAAATTGGAGTGACCATCAGCTGGTTCCAAACATGAAATACTAACTGTTGCAACATTTGAATGCCCTTTTCTTGAGCAAAGGCGTTATTCTAATTGCTTGTTTGCATGAACCTTTCCGGGGGTTCTTTATAGGAGGGCGATAATTAACATCTGAACACACTCAACTACCTCACATGCACAAAGCTCTCAGAAATACCGGCTAGAGCTTTACGAGGAGCACAACCTATGGCATTGTACAAGAGAAAACTGACTAAATAAATTAGAGAATGTTCACACCTTCCTTCAGAGGATGAGTTGGAGCATGGTGATGCAATTGCTCCAGATCAAAGGCGTCCTCAAATTTTTGAACCCAGTCCATGAACCATAGTGTTCGGTGAATGCAGCAGGACAAATCTAACTTCGAGGATGCAAAAGTTGGTCATCCAGTCAGATTATCAACCTGCTGATAAGCTGTATAATTATCTCATACAGTACGAGGTACACAACATTGCGCATACTCGCCATGGCTCACGATTGGTTGGCTCACGATTGGTTGACACACAAGGGCACGAGCCAGAGATTAGCGACTTGGATCAACATTCTGCTCTGAACACTCCCTACCCTCCCACACCCACTAGATGATAGGATGAAACTTTTTCTGCATCCGAAACCTGTTTAGAGGTGCCTCCTTCACAAGTATTTTCAAAGAAAGCTAAACCTGAATGGCAGGGCCATTATATTGGCCGGGCCGCATGTACAGATCATCTGGTGTACCAGTCTCAGCAAGCCATGCGTAATTTTCCTCCTCATCACTCTTCTCATCTTCGTTTGCTGCAGATTAGTCGTAAGAACTAAGAAGACCATAAATCTCCAATATTTTTCTGCTACAGAATATAAAGAGTTTGACTCTGTATTTTGCAACTTGGACACAGAACGAGGTACTTACCGAAGGTGAAATAGGGATAGTCGCAGTAGTAAGTACATCTTCGGTCAGCATCTTCACTGTAAGGAGGAGAAAGAATGTCCAGCACTGCACAAGGCGTGATTGCAGTAAAACAATGCAGATTGCCGCCGGTTTTTGGGTACAAAACTGACGTAGTGCATGGCGCTGTTAGGACATTATCGACAGCTAGCTTAGCCAATCTCACTGCCGAAGAAAGAATCAAGTAGTAAGTATTTCAGCCATCTGCTCTAAGAACCGACTGCAAGAAGCAAGTTACATATGTGGCTTAAATTGACCAGCCAACAGAATTTCCTGGTAACTACAATCTTGGCATTAGCTATCCTCTATTCAACTCCAAAGTTATTGGGCTCCTCAACAACCAAAATTATTAGTTTTACACAGTAAAAATCATTGTGGTTCTCCTAGGTAGATTCTTTTTTTCTTTTGGCCAGTGGTAGGGTGCTTCACTAGTAAAATCTCTATTGCTGCCCTATCGAAACGATTGAGTTCTAGTAATTTGTCATTTAAAGATATGTACAGAAAAGTGCACCATTTTGCCTAAGACATGATGTGCAAGCACCTTGAGATGGAGCCTCATAAAGGAAGATCCTTGTGCTCACTTGTATGTTAAATAGTTAGTTCAAGTCCATTAAGTTTTCTTTCTGAAAAAGTACAAACAAAAGATCAATGATTATTAATTTCCTATTTCAAACAATTACACTCGTTGAGGTCATTCACATTATTGAATCGAGCTGAATAGCATCTCTAAAAGAACTGTGTGATGATATAAGACAAGACTTCCTCCCAAAATTTCCTATAAGTTGCTGATGCACCCTCCTTCCTACCCCACCCACCACTCTTCCTCCGAAAAAATCCACTCATCAGATGCTTGAAAGGACAAAAAGAGGAAAAAGAAACATGTTAGAGTGACTAAAGCACAAAACAACCTGGTCCCCTTTTATTAAGGATACGGGCAGGCTCAACCCAGTCATATGCTTTAACATGCAAAGAGCCGTAGAGAACTTTGCTGAAAACAGTCATGGCTGGATGGTCATGAAGAGGTATGACTGCAGAAGTAGGAAAACAGAATACACAAATCTGCAAAGACAATAATAAATGTTTAAGCATGTAATCATGAGAACAAACATATCTATCCTATTTTTAGGCGAGAATCAATGAAGAGATTTCATTTTCCCAAATGCCATTTGGTTTGAAAGAAAAAGAGCAGAGTCTATTCAGATTAAAAGAAAAACAGATTCTATTTCAGAAGACAAACTAAGATGATCGCAGATCTTACCGTAAAACTCTCACATTCATGTATATCCACATATGTTATTGGTTGAGCCCAGCGAGGGACTCTGTCTAATTGATTAAGTCTAAAGAAACCATGCCCACGATCGTCCTCCGAAGCATTCTCAGAAAGTCCAACATCAGCAGGGCCAATTGTATCTGCAAAATAACATCTATTTACAGTTATCAGGTGTTAAATAAATTAAATTTGTACTTGTAAAGTTGGTTCAAGTACAATTCTGAAACTTCAAGTTATTAAAAATCTAAAATTAAGAATTCTACAATGTTCATAACCATGCTTAGGAAGAAAGTACATGTACCGTGTTGCCCAACACTACCAAACTTCCATTGTGCTTTACCGATTGGTACCTTAGTGTGCTAAGAAAAATGGAGAGTCAAAACAGTTTTTCACTGCAGCATCCAACAAAACATCAAAGTACCTATTGAATCTGTCACTAATAATCCATTTACCGTTGATTACAATACAACGGGATCACCAAACATGGAAAAATGAGATTTTGTATGCATAATTAAGAAGCAGAGATGAAGCCCGATATAAACCAGAAACTCGCAGATTCTTTCTCTTGAATGTCACACTTTCACAGGTGTTTTTCCTATAAGTTTCCTCGGGATTGTGGATAAGAACTGATTATTGGCCCTTGACTACTGCAAAATCAGACTCGATATCCTCCTCCTAACAGACAGAAAAACATCGAGAACGTTTCGAAACTTGATAGTCGTGGTTTTCCTTGCTTGCACAAAATGGAGTCTAATTCCCAACACCAGTCAAGCTCAACAAACAATCTTCCTGATTCGCATTAACAGTGCAGGTATCCTTTGCTAACCAAACACAATGAGTTTCTGTAACTAAAGAAAGGAAAAATGTGTGCTGCGGAAATACAACAATTCTATTTGCCCTTCCTTTCAATTAACCACTATCGTGACGCTTTCAAACTCACTATACAGCAGTTTATGCAAATCCATGTAACAAACCAGTAGCACCATTCTATTCAAAATCCATGTAACAATAGTTAATCCCGAATGGACAACCCCCGGCCATCCCCAAGCTCCTTCCAAGCGACCCACGAGACAAAAAAGAACCCTAAATCAAGATCAACTGAATCGAAAATACCCACATCAAGAATTGCGGATTAGATGTACTAAAGAATCAAGAATAGAGGTGTAGCATTGGAAAGGAAGAAACACAAATCAGGAAAGTACCCAAAAGGGAACAGAGCTTCTGGACGGAGTGAGAAGAGAGAGGCGGTGTCCCCGAGGGGGGAAACGTTTGTAGGCAGAGGTCGTAGAGAGCCTGGACTTTGTGACCGTGAGGGCTCTTCTGTGCCATGCTAGCTTGCTTTGTGGAGAAGAAGAGCGCTCCATTTTGTAGGAGCCACCTGACGCTATTATCCCTCGTTAATTTTCGCAACTTGAGAAGCATCTTTTCGTTTGGATTGATGCCCGATTCGGTCGGGAACGTAAGGAAAAGGCCCAAGAAAGCGCTTGTATTGCAGATCGATGTTGGGTGTGAGACCGTAGTTTGGTTTACGCGTGACTCCGAGGTTGAACCCGGCACTTGAGCACCGCGAGCCCACGTGCGCGTTTTGATTGTCAGCAAGAGATTTCTCCTTCTTATTATTCTTTCTTTTTTGAAAACTTAAAAATGCATTATCTTAGTGTGCAACGGGAACCACTGAATCGACTGATTTTGGACGGTCCAAATGCCGGTTCCAACCAACTGGACCGGACCGATTTTTTCATTAAGTTTTTGTCTTTGCACTGCAATTGGAGGTGGTTCTCCCTTTATCTGACCCTAGTCTCTCTCTCTCTTTGGTGACCTTGGCCGCTCGGAGTCTGCACCCCTCGCCCTTGGCCAACTAGTGTTGATCGCTTAGCTTCTCCTTTGTGGTTCAATTTCTCCGGTGCTCGGTGCCGCGGTGGATCCACAACGCCGATTTGAGGTCTCCTGTGAGTCTTTGGCGTCATACTAGAGCCGTCGCCCTTGTGATCGAGCGCCTTCAGAGGAAGTTCTCCACCATGGGTAACTTTACTCGTGGTTGATCTGTCGCGTTGGTTGGACAAAATTTGTTTGTGTTCAATTTGTGCCACTGTCCTTAACTCTCACCTCTTTGCCCACCTCATGGTCCAGACCCTCGTCCTCCCCTTCCCTCTCCACCCCAAACTAGAGGTGAGTATGGGTCGGTCCAACACCTAACGCTAAGACCAATGCGTACAGTATTGGTCTCCAATTTATGGGACCGATGACCAACCCTATTGAGGTTGGGACTGAGGATTGGATCGACTCTCTGAGTCCTGTCTGGTTCCAGGGTCAATCCGCGACCAATAGATTTTTTTATGTTTCATTTTTTTTATTCGTTGAAAGGACAAATGGTACACTTTGAAAATACATATCCATTGACTAGATGTGAGTAAGGACAAACTAGAGGTGAGTATGGTCCTGATTAGGCCGGTCTAGCATCTAATCCCGGGATCAACCCGTACAATGTTGATCCCTAATTTTTGGGACCAATTACCGACCCTATTGAGCTTTGGACCGAGGACTGGACTGATCCTCCGGGTTCGGTCTGGTTCCAAGGTCAATCAGAGACCAATCAATTTTTTTATGTTTCATTTTTTTTATTCGTTGAAAGGACAAATGGTACACTTTGAAAATACATATCCATTGACTAGAGGTGAGTAAGGACAAACTAGAGGTGAGCATGGTTCGGATTAGGCCGGTCTAACACCTAACCCCGGGATCAATCCGTACAATGTTGGTCCCCAAATTTTGGGACCGAGGATCGACCATATTGAGCTTGGGATCGAGGACTGGACCGACCATTTGGGTCCGGTCTGGTTCCAGGGTCAACTCGAGACAAACCGATTTTTTTATGTTTCATTTTTTTTATTCTTTGAAAGGACAAGCGGTACACTTTGAAAATACATATCCATTGACAATGCAATATTAAGTAACCAAACTATGGATCCCGGTACAAATCAAATAAAAATTTAAGATAACGTAACAACAAAAATCTCCACTTAGTAGCTTTACCCAAAAAAAAATCTCCACTTAGTAGTATACGAACACGTGAAATAAAATTAAAAAAATAAAATGGTCAAAATACAAAACATAAACTATAAATTATACGATTTCATATCTCGTTCATTGTCAAAAGATTGCTTCAATTTCTAAACACTTAAAAGCAAAACAAACAATTTCAGATCTTGTTAGTGAGATGCCGAGGAGGGCCAAGTGAGGCAATCTGCGTTTGCCTTTCGTGAGGCGCCGAGGCGGGCCAAGAGAGGCAAGCTAGTTTGAAGGCAAGCAAGGAGAGGCAGATTTAGCAAACAATCACATAAAAAGCGAGGGAAGAAGAGATGCGATGCTCAATAGTCAATAGGGTTTCTATTTTCAATGCTAGAAGAAAATGAGGGAGAGGCCTTAGGTTCTTTGGAAAACAAACAAACAAACAAACAAATAAACAAACAAATATATATATATATATAGGGTTGGTCCGAGTTGGACAAAAATCTCAGGACCGAGGATCAACCCGCACAATGTAGGGTCCAGAGGTCCCAAGACCAAGGACCGAACCAGTTCGACAATGTCCCTATTATCTCCGCCCTCCGCCTCCCCCTTGCCCGATGGTTTGCCTTCCACCCCAACCGTCCCATGGCCATTCTTTTTGACTTCTTCCTCGTATGGACCTTCGACTCGGTCGACAAGCTTGGCATTCATCGGTTCTGTTGGGCCACCCGAGAATTGGTCCGATTTCAAGATCAAGTGGTCCGGTTCCTGATTCTTAGGTTGAGCTGGGAATCGATCACCCCTAATTTTGACCCCAAATGTAAAAGATATGTAACAATTTTGGAAACCTATGAATAACCGTCTTCATGTTTATTTTTCCATTTCAAGTTACATAACTTGAGGTTTTAATCTTGAAGATAGATCTATCATTTTCCTTTCCATTTTATCCCGAAAGTCCAAAGTCATGAACCACAAAACCACGTACTTGCAACCCTAACTTGACTCACCATCCACAGCTTAGCCGCCTCGAGCTGAGCCAACCTCGTTGCCTCAAGTCAGGCACCACCTCATCACTGACGACCGTTCCTCCCTGGGTTGCACTTGGTCGTTCCTGCCCTCACCCCTTCCTCCTTCTCTATTAGTGACGACATTGAGCTCGATCCCATATCTGATCAAGCTCGACATAGGCATTCATGAATTCAAATTGAAACTTTTCAGAAGTGAATAAGATATATATATATATATATAAAAGTTGGGAATGGTTCTTGAAATTTTCCTCTTTCCTTCTTAAAATTACAAATTCTTTCTCAATATGTTTGGATGGAAGAAAATGGGCCTAATACCCAAAAAATCCTCAAACTTTAGCTTTTGTCCAAATTCTACTTTTTGTCTCATAAAAAACCTCCAACTTTAGGTGTTATCCCAATTTTTCCCTAAACTTTTTTTTGCCCCATAAAAAATATCAAACTTTAGATTCAATCTCAATTCCATCCTATACTTTTTTTATCTCATAAAAAAATCCTCAACGTTAAGTCCAGTGCCAATTCTACTTCGAACTTTTTAGTCTCATAAAAAAATCGTGGCTTTAGGTCAAATTCAATTTCACTCTAATTTTTTTTTTATCTTATAAAAGATCACAAACTACTATTTGAGTCATAAATTTGCTCTCCATTAATCCTCCGTCAAAATTGCTCTTAGGGATTTTGCGCTCGGTCTTCAATCTCTCGTGCCTAGGAATGTTTCATCTCTTGTGGTAAGAGAGCTCGCGCTAGAGAGTTTTCCATCTCTCGATTGTCAATAGGAAATTTTGAATTGAGAGTTAATGGGGGTAGATTTGTGATTCAAATAAAAGTTTATGATTTTTTATGAGGCTATAAAAATTTAGGATAGAATTGGGACTGGACGGTAAAATTGGTACAAGACCTAAGTTGGGGGTTTTTCATAGGACAAAAAAAGGTTTATGATAAAATTGGGACATGGCCTAAAGTTGAGAGTTTTTTAATGGGACAAAATAAAATTTATGGTAGAATTGGGACATTATTTAAAGTTAGCGGTTTTTTGTGAGATAAAAAGTAAAATTGTGATAAAAGCTAAAGTTGGAAGTTTTTTTAGGGTATTAGGCCGAATAAAATGGGAGGAAATGAGAGTAAATAAATTTTTCTCCATTTCCTTTGGGAAAAGTATTAGAAAAGTCCTAAATTTATTATATTAGTGTCAATTTAGTCCTAAACATTTTTTCAATGCCAACTCAATCCTAAATCTTTTATCTTTGTGCCAATTCAGTCCATCCGACTAATTTTAGAGAGATATTGCTAACGTGGATGCTAGCTGGCCAGCCTATATGGCACTGCCGGCGCTGACGTGGACAACTTTTTAATGATATTTTAATATCTTTTGAATTATTATTTATTTTTCAAATTTTCTTTTCTTTTCTTTTCTTTCTTTTTCTCTTTTTTCCTTCCCTATCTTCTTCCTCCAATCAATCGCCGGTCCGGTGAGGTCGACCTCACCAGTGAGGCTCGAGCCCTCACTAGTGGCTAGGCGAGGCACAACCTCACTGGTTTTAGCAAGGTCGAGTCTCCCCCATGGTGAGCAAGGCTTAACCCTCGCTTGATTCGACAAGGGTGAGACTCACTAGGCCAGCATGAGGTCACCCTTGCCAGATTCAGTGAGGTCGTGCCTCGCCCAGCCGTTGGCGAGGCTCAACCCTCACCTCACCAAAGGACCTCGCCGAATGGTTGTGAGGGCGACCTCACGTTGGGCTGGCGAGGGTAGAGCCTTGCCAACGATGGGGGAGGCCTGACCTCGCCAAATCTAGCGAGGTCGTGTCTCACCCAACAACTAGCAAGGTTGACCTTGCCTACCCTGGCCAGGCGATCGATTAGAGGAAGAAAACAGGGAAGAAAAAAAAGAAAAAAAAAGAAAGAAAACAAATAAATTCAAAAATATTAAAATATTATTAAAAATTGTCTATGTTAGCACCGATGGTGCCACATAGGCCAATCAGCATCCACATCAGCAATATCCAGCCAAAATTAGCCGGAAAAACTGAATTGACATAAAGATAAAAGGTTTAGGACTGAGTTATGATAAAAAAAAAAGTTGGAGATTGAATTGGCATCAATGCAATAGGTTAAAGACTTTTCTGACACTTTTCCCCATTTCTTATCTTTTCTTTTCCCTTCTTTTCCCTCTCACTTGGTTAGATGGTTAGTTGGAATGAGACAATTAGAATGAAATAAAATGCATTGGGATAGAACATTGGGTAAACGGACAAGCAAATAAATTTTGCGTTAACATTTAGGCACACCTTGCGATTTGATGTAATGTTTTCATGATTGAAATATTAATTAAAATTTCCATAATAATAACAGGTGAATAGAAATTTATTTAAATAATTGCCGAAGGAAGGAAAGTAAAGAAAGGAAACGAGAGAACTGTTATGTCATCTTTCTTTATTTAGTTGTTTTCTTGTTTTTAATATTCCTTCGTTTCCAATATCCATCTCCATTCCTTCTAATTCCGAATTACCAAACACCATAATGAATGCAAATCATCTCTCATAGTCTTAAACATTTTAATAATTTGTCAATGTAGTCGAGGCGGCCAATTTTGATAGGAAATTGATGATGTAGATGTTGACCGTCCAACATGGCATGACATATACTGACGTGAAATTCTTTCTAAATTTTTTTAACTTTTAATTTTCTTTTTTTATTGTTAAGGGTTGGCAGGGGACCGCCAATCACTGACCAACGCTCGGCAACCCCTGCCGGTCACTGGACGAGAGCTTGCGAGCGAGGAGGCAAATGCTATTATGAGCAAGGGCTACAAGCCCTTGCCAAGCTGAGAGCGATGGCTGCGAGTCCTTGCCCAGTGGCCCCTTGCTCAGAGCTGGGCAAGGGCCTACCAACCCTCGTAGGCCAATGGCCAGTGGCCCCCTATAGGCCCTTAATAATAAAAAAAAGAAAATAATAATAATAGTTCAATAAAATTGAAAAGAAATTTAAAAAATTTAAAAATATTCTACATCAGCGAAGGCCGTGGCCGGCGTCTAGGTTATCAATTTCAAGCCAAAATTGGCCAAATGAACTATATTGGCAAATTGGCCAAATTAAAAGGTTCATGATTATTTGTTCAGATGCAATAGGATTATAACTTTTTTGGGAATTTTCCCCTTTTATATGTAATGTTGAATGTTGGAATTAGGAAACTAATCTAACTCAAAATTCAAATTCAAACTTAGGCTAAAATCTAATCTGCATCAATTCATTAGAAGTGATCTTGCCATCGTTTTTATCTTCAGAGTCAAAATACGATATGCCGTTTTAGTTCTTTTCTGTCTTGATTGCTTACTCTTGATTGATGCACACTTCAATTTTTCTTGTTGACCACCTTCATGTATAGCTCCTCTCTGACGTTCAACTAGGGCCACACTGGAGTTGCCTAACCCTACTCCATCTCGTTGGCCTGCTGGACATGCTTTCTAGATACTGCGAGTTGCCATTTGTGCGCTCTCTCTTGCTCTCTAACTAGTGATGGCATGAAGCCTATAAAAACCTGGCATGCACTGCTTTGGCTCTTCATCCAATACATCAAAATACGAAACATGGCAGTGATCGTCTCCAGCTTGAAAGCAGCGACCATGATGATCGGCATTGCCGCCTTCCTCCTCTTCGCATTGCCTCCCGCAACCGCCGAGCCGACCTACACGGCCCTCCGGCTGCCGCAAGGAACCAACGGCCCTGAGTCTCTCGCCTTTGACCGCGACGGCGCCGGGCCCTACACCGGCATCTCCGATGGTAGGATTGTGAAATATGACCCCGCGGGTCGTAGCTTCACCGATTTTGCCTTCACGGCGGCGACCCGGTAAACATATGTTTCTCGACTAAAGGGGTTTGGTCCAAGTTTGTGACAAAATGATTTTGTATGGTAGACAGTATAAATATGTTTCTTCGCTTAAAATGCAAAATCTATATACTAAGCTTCACAATATCTGGACATCGAGATATGAGAGCCAATAGGGGAGCTTGATTAGTTTATTTCGTGTGTTTTTTTTGGAACAATTAAGGAACAAGACGTCCTGCGACGGGAAAAACGCGACCGCCGACGCAAATGTGGGGAGAGTTTGCGGGAGGCCGCTAGGAATGGCGTTCAACGCCACTGATCATCTCATCATCTGCGATGCTTACTCGGGACTTTATGCGGCGCCGCCTCGCGGAGGACAAGCGACCCGATTAGTTTCTTCGGCGGAAGGCGTCCCGATCCGCTTCTGCGACGGATTGGACGTCGATCCCAAAAGCGGTTCCATCTACTTCACAGACTTCAGCATGAATTACCAGCTCAGGTGCATACCATCACTTCTCATGCACAGCATTTGGGCGTTGACTATACGTAATATGTGCATATAATCTTTGAACTCATCGACCGGAGATATGACGTGACATTAGGGTAAAATGGTCCTGTTTCAGTACCATTAGCTAGCTACATGAATATTTTATGTTGCTGTTTGTAGCATCGGCATTGATACTGTTAATGTAAAATTTTGAAGGACTTTTCCACAATTCGCCCAAATATTGAGGACGTGGGATAAAAACAGCAAGATTCCCATAATTTTAATATGGTACTTACTTAAGTGTCAAAACTTTTTTTTTTCACTCACTTAAGTGTTACAGTGGAGTAAAATCGATTATTTAAGTATCATTTCCGGCAAATCATCCTACATGAATTTTTTTTATTTAATTTTCTTTCCCACATGGATTATTTTTAATATTTCGATTTTTTTGAATTTTGAATTTTTTTATTTTCCTTTTTTTATTTTTGCTTTTTTTTGTGTTGACGAGAATCGCTGACGACTCTCGTTGGCTTCAAAGGCCTTGCCTAGACTAGGCGAGGGCCGCCTCACCCTTGGCTAGTGGGGCCATGAAGGCCCTAGGCAAGGCTGCCTCTCTTGCGACCGACGGGATCGCGAAGGCCCTAGCCTATATCTAGCTAGGGCCTTCGCACCCTTGTCTGCGGCTAGCGAGGCCACAATTGCCTCGCCTAGGGCCTTCATGGCCCCGTCGGCCGCAGGCAAGGCCTTTGCAGCCGACGCAGAAAAAAAGCACAAGAAAATTATAAAATAAAAAATAATCAAAATATAAAAAATCATTATAATAAAATCAAAAAATAATAAAAATTTCCCACGTCAGTGCCGGCGATACCACGTAAGACAACCGGCGTCCACATCGGATTTACCAATGAAGAAAGTCGCTTATGGCACTTCAGTGATCAATTTTTTTAATTTGTGACACTCGAGTGAGTAAAAAAAACAAGTTATGTGCCGTAAGCAAATTATGGCACTCGTGCGGTTCTTATCCCTTGAGGATGTCGAAGTAATTTATTCTTTTTTGTGTTTGTTGTAGCAATGTTAGCCAAAGCATCTCGAGCAAGGACAGGACAGGAAGGCTACTTGGATATGACCAAAGGACCAACCGAGTGACGGTGTTGGCAAGGGGGCTTTCGGGCCCTGCTGGCGTGGCGGTGGCCAACGACAGTTCCTACGTCCTCGTCACTGAGTGGATCAGCGGCACTGTCACGAAGTGCTACCTCACTGGCCCCAAAGCCAACACGACTCAAACCTTGCTGAGCGGTGTCAGGGGTGCGAACAACATCAAGAGGAGCAAGCAAGGCGACTTCACACTCACGCAGAACCTGCGGCCCGAAGACCTGAGAGCACTGAGGATCAACGGAGACGGGGCGGTCCTTAAGAACGTGTCGATCGGCGGCGGTCCTTACGTCAATGTCGGATCCATCAGTGAAGCTCAACAGAGTGGCGCGACCACTTACATCGGGTCTTTGGATGCGCCATTTGTTGGCGAAATCCTTCAGTCCGGGCTCTCTTAATTCAGTCAAAAGCTAAGGCCATGATATAGCTGCGATGCTTCTAAATAAGAATAAGGTGGCCAAAGATGCCTGTATGGCGATTAATAAAAGTTCAGAGTCTTGTGCTATCATTTCGTATGTGCTTTTGTTATATAGACATGCGTGTTTGAACATGTGCTCCGCGCTCGAGTTATCTAATTATATTTGTAAGCCACCAATCAAAATACCGATTCGAGGAAGTGTTCTCCGATCAAAGATGGCGCAAAATATGACCATTTGAAATAAGCGCAAATGGTAAAATCATGTTTAAATGATTATGCTTATCTAGTTAATAAATGGTTTAGTATCCTTACCTAGTTATGATCCTTATTTGTTCATGTAAGAAAAGCACTACATAAGGTAAATGCGAGAATCTAAGGGAAATGCGACACTACACGAACAAATCATGGTTGAATGTTCATGATTCATAAGATCATTATTTGTCAATTATATTCAATAAAAGGCAAATAATGATCACATAGCACCAACGAAGAGGCGTAAGGCTATAGGTATACAATAAAAAAGGAAAAACATGCATTGCCGTTATCATCTTAATTTGGATTTAATAAACACAATTATGTCACTACTCATCTTAATGTCATTTTCGAATGCAAAACATAAATCTTTTTAGTTTGCGAAATGCCTAATGTAACCACAAGTTGTAAATAATTCTAAGTTGATTAGTGAAGATATGATTTGTTTTGGGGGCAACAGAAAGAGGCGAACTCTAGTAATTCATAGGGTAAATGACACAAATGGTTTATAAACGTTGACCCAATATATAATATAATCTGTGAACTTCAAATTTGTTTAATGTGATTTTTAAAGTTTGGTGCAACGTACAACGTGATCCCTGAACTTTTAATTTGTTCGACGTGATCCCTAGACCTTTAGCATATGTTCAATTTAGTCCCTGGACTGTACGGAGATATTCAATGTTATCTTAATTGAACATGTATCAAAATTCTAGTGAACGAGTTGATCAAATTAAAAGTTCAGGGGCCATGTTATACGTTAGGCTAAAGTTTAATGACCATTTATATCATAATCCCTAATTTATACAAAACCGCACGGCCGGAGATACGATAGGCACGTGGGCGCGCTGAAAACCCCCCCCCCCGACCGGTCGAACCCGGATCCTTTCTAATCGAACCGGAACCGCCCTACCGGACCGGTTCGAGTGGGAAAAACCCTAGCCTCCCTCTTCCCCGCGCAATCTCTCTGCGATTCTGCGTGACTTCTTCCGAGTTCAGAGAGAGAGACAGAGAGAGAGAGAGAGAGAGAGAGATGGGGAGCGATGGCGAGGCGGAGAGAGCGCAGAAGGAGAAGGAGAGGAAGAAGGCGCTGTCGCTGGCTCCCATCGCCAAGCCCCTCGCCGGCAAGAAGCTCTGCAAGCGGACCCTCAAGCTCGTTCGCCGAGGTACGAACCCGTGTGCGCACGCGCGGGGGCGGATGTCTCCGTGTCGCTCGGTTTTTCTTGCCCTTCCGGACAGCTCGGTCGACAGGGGGGCGATTTGCGTCCGACGTTTCTTGGTTTTTTCCCTTACCCTTTTCGGGTGTTGGGTTATGCTGTGATTGGAGCCTGGATATGAAGAAGAACCGAACCGTGTTCATCATTCATCGCGATTTCGACTGAAAAAAAAGGGCCAATTGAACTGTCTTGACGTTAGCTGACACTGTGCGTAAAACACCAAATTTTGCTGGGCAAAGGAAGAAAATCAGTGGTGTCCCCAATTTCAGTTGCTATTGCGTTGAACATATCCTCTCCTGTTCCTTTCTTTTTGTTCAATGTATTGATCGTGATGCCGGGTTTTTCGAATTATATATTCCATGGGAACTTGATTCAAGTTCCTTTCTTTAGTCCGACCTTACTTTAGTTTGCCTCTGTCTACGCTTGCTAACAAAAGCTAGGCTTTTACTTTGGAAGATGCTATATATATACCATCAAATTGATGGAATCAATGTTGCGTACCGGCTAATTTGAATGTTGTGTCTTGGCTAGCAGCTGCTGAAAAGAAATGCTTGAAAAGAGGCGTGAAGGAGGTGGTCAAGAGCATCAGGCGTGGTCACAAAGGGTCAGCGTCAGCTCTCTTTGCATCATCCTTGCATCTAATTTCTGTTTCCTGCAAAACCATTTGAATCCATTTGCATAGTTCTTTTTCCCGTTAGACGAGTTTTCTGCTATTCCTGTGTACCAATATGTCATTTTGGGTCCATGTTGTTCTTCTTTTTCAAATGTTCATTTGGGATCTCTAGATTGCGGTGATTGTGATGCTAAATGAAGAGGTCGTAATAAAGAATTTGGCATGTAAATAGTGCTAGGTGGCGATGTTACCAGCTCCAGAAGGCTGAAAATACTTTTGTGTCTGAGTTTTATGAGAATGTATGTTTTGAACAGAAGTGTGGTCTGTGTATGCAAATGGGCTGTCACAATGACCTGTCTAAAATGCTGAGATGGAGAACTTGTAAACATAGGAAGATGATTGTGCCGGAGTATGTGATCAAGGTGATTTAAAAAATGTATCATTTGAATTTTCAAGTTACAGTAGTACTGCCAGTACTACAGTCTACGGCTGTGTTTGCCAAGGAAAGAGCAACTACTTGTACAAGCCCTTTGGGGATTATCCATGTTATTTTGAGTTTGTGTTTTATGTATTTGAGTAGATCACCCAACGTTCTTCTTGTCTTTTCTTTTCTGTGTTGTGCAGATTATGCGTCATTGCTGGCAACATATCACCTATTGATGTGATCACTCATGTTCCCATTCTATGCGAAGAGAATGATATCTCCTATATATATGTTCCCTCAAAGGAGGTAAGTTTATACCATCCTTCAATGTGAATGGTTAGGTTTTGTTTTTTTATTCATCAGCATGCATGATGCGAATGGGTTGCCATTGCGCCCGAAACTTAGTTCATCTTCACCTTATTAGCTGTTTAACTTTTGATTCTCCCAGCTCTGAGATTATTGTCCTGTTTCCTTTTTATGGTTTCAGGATCTAGCAAATGCAGGAGCAACGAAGAGGCCAACATGCTGTGTTCTGGTACTTACAAAGCCAACTAAGGGTGAACTAGGCCCAGAAGAGCAAGAAAAATTAACGGCTGATTATGACCAAGTTGTAACAGAAGTATCTGAACTTACCTCCACTCTTTTCTAAAATGTCGAGGTACTTGGGGTTCTGCTTCTTTATGCTCATTGCTCTGCTAGTTCTGGTTGTTGTATTGTCGGTTAGCCCACTGGTCTCTCCGGTTTATATGGTGCCACGGCCCGTCTATAAATTCATGTATGCGTATCCAAAGTACATGCCAAAAAAACTGATATCAGTACATGGGATTGTGCTCTCAGAGTGTCATGAACAGGAATGCAAATGAATTCTTGCAACATTGATTTACCTCCAAAGAATTAGCAATTTACTGCCTTGGAGATGCAGACTATGGGCTGCTTTCTTTCACAATGTCACGACGGAGATCCTAGTTAGCAATTTTAATTACAAAATTTCACAGGTCCTGGTCATGGGATATAGATGTGTTCCAAGTCGAAGGCCTCAATGTTTAGTAGAAACTAGAAACGAGGCCGGGTGAATTGCAGCAACGTATATTGGAAACTTTAGTAAGAAGGGATCGGCATTCAAGCTAACAAAACCCATGCAGAAAATGCTGATTCAATGTTGATGTGAATGTACTTTTCTTCCTCCGGAGGTTTTGATGAGATGCAAGGTATCATCTTGCGAGAGAGAGTTCCAAGTCGAAGGCCTCAATGTTTAGTAGAAACTAGAAACGAGGCCGGGTGAATTGCAGCAACGTATATTGGAAACTTTAGTAAGAAGGGATCAGCATTCAAGCTAACAAAACCCGTGCAGAAAATGCTGATTCAATGTTGATGTGAATGTACTTTTCTTTCTCCGGAGGTTTGGATGAGATGCAAGGAATCATCTTGCGAGAGAGAGAGAGAGAGAGAGAGAGAGAGAGAGATCTTGAACCGATTTGAGAGAGTGACAGATATATCTCTTGAACCGATTTGAGATCAAATAATTCCTTCCCGGTTTCCAGTTTAAACAGACATTTCAAAGTGTAATCTGGTTGTCTACTTGCCCATTATCAAACAGAGGGATTTGGCGATGAAATCCAAGTGAAATCCGAAAGAAACATTGTTTTCCGAACAGGTTTGCTGAAAAATGTTTAGTAGAAACTAGAAACGAGGTCGGGTGAATTGCAGCAACGTATATTGGAAACTTTAGGAAGAAGGGATCAGCATTCAAACTAACAAAACCCGTGCAGAAAATGCTGATTCAATGTTGATGTGAATGTACTTTTCTTTCTCTGGAGGTTTTGAGATGCAAGGAATCATCTTGAGAGAGAGAGAGAGAGAGAGAGAGAGAGAGAGAGAGAGAGAGAGAGACAGTTATATCTCTTGAACCGATTTGAGATCAAATAATGTCCTTCCCGGTTTCCAGTTTAAAAAGACGTTTCAAAGCGTAATCTGGCTGTCTACTTGCCCATTATCAAACAGAGGGATTTGGCGATGAAATCCAAGTGAAATCCGAAAGAAACATTGTTTTCCGAACAGCTTTGCTGAAATGCAATGATATGTACTAGTTCCATAATGGTACGTGGACTGACAATTTCAATGTGAATTGCATGAATCTTGCCCCAAATGACGAGAGCTTCATCAAGAATGAACTTCACCGATTCATATCTCTGGTATATATACACCTCAAAAACTTTTTAAACTTGCAGGACTTCGCTACTTACTTTGCTATATGATATCATAATAGTCAAGAAGCCTCTGAATCATAGATGAAGCTGAAAAGCTACAATATACAGTAGACAACCACCCAGGACATGCCTGTATGGTGATTATTGGTGGCCTTCCTCAAAATGCAGATTAAAAATATACATATAGGAAATAAGAAGCGTAGTGGTCTTTTGTTGTAAAAATGCAGAAAAGGATCTAGCGGAGGAATCACCTTTGGGTGGTCAGGGTCTTGAACAGAATCAGACCTAAGCCACCGAAAGCTAGAGTCAGTACTATAGGGACAGTGACGACGTCAGTCATCGAGGTTACTTCATTTGTTCTTGCTTGACGCGTCCGCTCCCCCCAATACTCATGTAGAAGATTGCTCAGATTGTCTAGCTGGTGCATGATTTGGCGTTGTGATCGGGCAATGACTAGTATCTGCCATTGGGAGAACACAACCCAGATAACTAACAGCCATTGTTAACATATGAACTAAATCATGACAATAATATGCTGAAAAGATTAAAAATGAGATATCAACTCAATCTTCCTCAAGTGATAGCTTCTGTCTGGACAATAACATTCCATTTTCATCAGGCCAGGAGTACCTTGTCTTGCACGAATTCACAACCCTATTCAACACAAACAGGACGCACTATCTCTGGGACTACAGCTCAACAGCTCTCATGTCAACCAGAGAAACGAGCAAGCATAGTTTTTGCACAACTGTCCATGCAACTTTGTGCCAAAAGAAATCGTTCATGCAACAGGTTACAGCCCTTTCTAGTATTTTATCAGGCCTGAAAATTCCCTGGAAAGTTTTGGGATTTGCCATAAAGCCACGCCTAGTTTTTGAAGATATTCAACATGGCACAACACCGCTCTATAAGTTTCACGCAGTAGTATGTCACCAGGTCATCCAAACCATGGTCTCAAAAGATAAACTCGATATGATACTCGAAGGCTATAGCATATGCTGCGTCAGCAAAGGTAAGGCCAACAAAGTGCTCTAATGTCAGAAGATCTCTCCTTAATATCTCACTCAAGTAAATGTCATAGCTGGTCCATTGGATCTACTGCACCCAACAAAGTGCTAAAAGATGAGACTCAGAAACATACCTCTTCCATAAGTGGAGAGTCCTTAGCTAACTGGGAAGAGGATGAAGAATGGGGCATCAAAGAACCAGTCAAAGACCCATTTCCTAAGCCAGTTATAAAAAGAGATGTGGGTCCAGATCCATTGCAGGCCTCGGCCTGCGGTCCTAAGTTCTGTTGACTAGCCGAAACTCTTCTGGTGTTGAACTTGGAATTGAGCTCTTCGATACGAGTTGTAAATTCATCCATCCTCTCATTGAGCGTGGATATTTGCTCGGATAGTTGAGTGATGACTCCCTGTACCCAGTCACATGCGTGTAAAAAACTAACCTTACGACAGTTTGCGAGGGATGGGGGCCAAAATCAGCAAAATGATGTTGGGGAAGGGACCACGGAACAAATGAGGATAAATTGTCACAGCTTACAGAAGAGGAAGATTTAAGCGATTTGAGCTTCTTTCGGATTTTCATCATTCTTACCTGGTTTGCAATTGCAGGCGATTCTAAAGTTCTTCCATCAAACCTTCTATTATTGATGGCGAGTCTGGTCAACTTTGATAAGTTCTTCTCTTTCTGATTGGAGAAAGACTGAGATATCCCACTGAAAGGAATATGCACAGAATTCAATGAATGAATGCTTGAATGTCCCATAATAAAGATGGTGCCACCACTAAATTGGTTTTAAATGATGCAAGGACAGGTCTGAAAGCACTAACATAAAGTATCTGTACACACACAAATTGATAAGCTCCTCTCCTCTAAACTTGCTCTATACTAGCCTTAATTAGGGAAGTATCTAGTATTGTGGTTTAATAAGCGTATACCGGTTAAGATATTTCATCCTCCTATCTGCAGAAGCCCGGGAAAGTGCCTCCTTAGGGCTGGAAACAAGATCATCATCTAGGCTAAGCTTTGTCTTCAAATCGTCCGGCAATGCCTACAAAGAAACTCAATCATCAGTGCAGCAAGTAGATCAAATTTACAGAGAGATAAGAAGAGGCATACCATAACATCATTGACAAGCTTCTCCAACTGAATCTGTTCTATGTAGGTGCGAGGAACATATGAACCATCCAAACACAGCTGCTCTGCAACATGCTTGACATACATACGGTCACGTCCTTGTACCTTCACAATCAGATCAGAAAGATTTTGCTGTTGGCCTTCCAAATATCAAAACAGAAGCAGCTAATAGATGCAAACACACTAACAAGATAGACTAGTTTAATGAATACACTCGGACAATATACACGATAAAATTTTCATAATAGGATGCCGAAAAACAAAGTTCTCTACACTTATGAGTTCTGAATGCAATGGCTTTACTTGATCTTTCATAGGTGAAAAAATATATGAGTCAGGAAAGTTGTGTTCGGGTCTAAAAGGCACCGAACATCTTGGTTGATGGTTCAGTAATGTTTTTTTTTTTTTTTTTTTTTGGTAAAGATGGTTCAGTAATGTTAAGTTGTCCTTTATCAAACGCTAGAGGATTATTTAGTGTACAGGGTTACATTTCAATTCAAAATTAACAGGGAAAGAAATGTATGATAGTGTTGATTCCAAAGTTATTAGACACTGACTCAATAAAATGGCTCTAAATGTCAAGTAGAGTAAGCTGAACATATAAATGAACCAGCTGAAATATACCTGAACATACTTGCGATTAAGCTGTTCCAGCCAATCAGTTTTCACAGACGCCCTCTCATCAGAGAAGACATGGCTGCTTCTTTTCAGAATGGATGCGATTGTGTAGCCGAGGGCCATCAATCCTCCTAGCAGGCGCACGCTAACTTCAAAAGTTATTCTTGGAGATATAATGAATGGACTATCTGTAACCCATTCCTGATACAAACAACATTAAATGCATCTAAGCCCAGAAGAGGACATTAGACTGATTATGTCATGATATGGCAAAGACTGACACTGGCTTTGAACTCTCGAAAAAAAATCCGAAGTAGTTGACCTACTATTTTCATGGAAGATGCCACCTCCCATCCCCGATTCTAGACAAATGTCTTTATTACCCTCTGAATAATGTTAAGTAAGGTAAATATGATGCATATGGTTGCTTATCATTGGTTTTAGCAAACCTTGTCATGCATTTTTTGTTAACTTCCTTTCACAGAATGGCTACTCAAAGCTTAGAACCCAATGTAGAGCCTGAGTCAGCATTTATCGACTAGAATGTAGCCTGCTCAGAAATACGTGGACATAAGTCATACAATAAAAACCCTTTCAACATGTTTGTTCTTAAAAAAAATCCTGTTTCCACACCAAAACCAAAGTTTTAAGTTGTTCCCACCAAAACATTCTTAGAAAAGAACAATTTAACTTGCATCTTTTCCAAAGGAAAGAGCAATAGGATGTAATTTTTAGGGCGCATTTCTTTCGGGGGAAACCTACGATTTGGAAAACATTTATCTAAAAATGATCGAACGAAAAATATTTTCATCACCCACAAAAATGTTTAGGATTAAATTGTTGTCGATACCGAAATAATTTTCTTGTGACTAATTTTTCTAAGCGATATAACCAATCATTTTTAAGAAAATGTTTCCCAAATCATTTATTGTCCATCAAATTAAAGGACCCCTAAGAAATTGACAAGTTAAAGTGAAAAGTATCTCTAGATCGTAATGATAATTCACAAACTCACGTTCTACTAAAAACATCTGACTACTGCCTCTGTTTTCATTCTTAAATCATGTTCTCTAAAGGATTTCCTAGAGGAACTCCCAAATGAGCACTTCTCCTAGAACTTGCAGTATGTTATGGAAAAAGCCCAAATGTCAGTTTCAGATTAGATGAAGTATTGATTTCAAGAAGTTTTGTGAAGAGTTGAAATTTACAAGGAGATTTAGTTAGCAGCTGCTATACTAAGAACTAATCACAAACTTGTTTTCAGAGAGTGGTATGGGAATTAAGTGGGAAACTAGATGCTGCTTTTGCTGAATATCCTGGTAAATGCTTTAATGACATTACTTCACTTTTGTAGCAGAGGTAATTTTTTATCGGAGTTGTGACACAATGATAACATTTTGGAAGGCGATGCCATGTGACTGCTAAGAGATTAAATTTAGAACTTGGATTACAAGTTTTGAAACAGCTAAAGTGACAATTATGTTGCTGATTTTCGGCCTAAGAAAGGAACTAGAGAAATGTCTGACCAGCTTCCGTTACGTTCCGAAAACATTGGCAGCCGGTATTCGAATCTAGACTCGCAAGGCAGGTTTTACTTGGTTTTCTATCATATCTCCAAAAGTAAGAAAAAAGAATGGAAAACATGACATTATAGCAAGAAGGTTAACCTTATATTTATCCCACCTCAAACATGAGATTGTATTTGCCATCCCTATTTCGCATCCTCAGATATGATTGGCAAGCTTCTGGATCTTCACCGGGTGGTAGAAGGTATATATCATAAGTTTCCTCGATACTCTCTGAATATTTTCCAGGGAAAACAGCCTTGATTTCATCCTCTGTTACTGTCTTTGTTGACTGCAATAAACAAAAGGTATTAATTAAGTTACGGAAAAAGAAAAAGAAGCGAGTCTCGATCTGAGATAGAAATGTAAAAATAGACTGCAAACTCCAGATAGAAAAGGTCCGACAGTAACTTTGAGAATATAAATGGGATTCTGAAATCCAGAGAAAGGATTAAATTTGTTGATTATTTTTATATGCGCAGTCTGAAGATCAGGCTCAATGAAAGCCTTGTACATTGGGTACACCTGCAGGGGATTAAAAACTTGGTTAGATGCTTCGATGGTGAAAAACTGAAAATAATAATTAGCAGACAACTGGACACCTTATTACTTAATTAAACTCTTGACACAGGGAAAGTAAGAAACCGTTTCAGATATCTGCTGAATGATTTCTTCAGGTTCTTGATCAGCACGTTGGATATCCCTTAGAACTCGTTTGACAAGATCAAAATGAACCCCTCCAGTCACAGAGACACGAAGATCAAGCAAAGGCCTCAATTTTTCACTCAGGGCGTAAATCCCTTCTATAATCACAATGCGAGAACTGGGAACTTCAATAGTCCTGTCAAAAGCATAATTTTCAATTTTTTTGCATAATGCATCTAGGATATCAGATAAAAGTAAATGAAAAGCAGCAATTTTTAGTGTGTATTCTACAAAAGTTTTTGGATTCCATCAGGAAAATCTTTCTTCCTTTTTCTAATGAAGTAAGCAAAATCTTTCCACATTTAGAGAGATGTACATAACCTGTAGCCTACACGAGAGCTGGACTTGAAATCATATATAGGAACCTGAACAGGCTTCCCGGCCTTTAAACCGTGAATATTCTCAAGCAATGTGTCATAGTCTGTCAAGCGAGGATCTGCTTCAGATATAATTGTTAGAATTTATAACTCATCTCTCATTTAGCAAAGTTCACAAAATAAGAAGTATTTACAACATTATAAGATGCCAGTTGGTGTACCATATCCTCGAATGCCTGTAGATGACTAAAGGAATTAGGTAGAAGAAAGACCCACGTATGAAAGGAAATCTAAATGAAGATACGTGGCAACATAGCTGGAGCATAAGGCAAGCTAAGGATAGGAAGAAAACTGAAGTAGATCCCTAACCCTAACAGTTGAAAAAGCTTTCATAAAATAGCATGTATCAACCTTCAGGCTTTGATAAAGATCTACCTTCACATAAAAACATGTCCAGCCAATATTATAAATCGAACAATTACGGAAGGAATGGCACGCACTGCTGAAATATAATACATGTTGGCGAGCAAATGGCCATGCCCAATCTAGAAGAGATGAAATAATTATTAAAGAGAGATGACTTAAGAAAAATGAAGCCTTGATCTTGGGGATGAAAAGAAGATTAAAAAGCCAACGGGACAGGTGAATATAGCATTCACACTCACAATGTCTGAGAATTAAACCAGAGAAATCACAAAAGGAATTACATCACTGACCTACTCAAAAGCCAGGGCAGCTGGCCAGATAATGTCTTAATCAACTCAAAATGCAGGAATCTGCGAGCATTGTGTGTTCCTCTCATGGTCAACAAATTATACTAAGTCATCAGGTTTTACACATATTTGCCAGATTGGACTTGGTTGGCTCCTCTTCACTAACCTGGTTGGTTCCATTGAACTGATCAACTGCCTCATGAAGACTCGCCCACAAAGCTGATAAATCTTTGCCACAAGCCAATGCTCTGTTTCTTTCCGGTGCCAACATCTCGAGAAAGCTCTCTTCCCAGAGGTCAAGCTATTCCTAGATATTAGTGTTTCTTTAAGATTGGAAAACAGCTAACCATCTCGACATGGCTGTTAATTCTCCCACCTCTAAATGGCTGATTCTTCTCTTCGGTATTCGAAGTACGCTCTTTTGAAAGTGGACATTCTGTAAACCTAACCAATCCTAAATATTTTGAGTTTGTGCCTTGTATCTCTCCTAAAACTCTTTGCTATCTAGGTGAAGTGGAACCCAAGAACTTACGAGTAATTTAAAAATTGAAGATAAACCTGAAACTGACACAGGTGAAAAGAGGACTCACCATCGAAATTGCCATCGATTATACGGCTGGAGTCATTGTAATTATCCATTGTTATGACAGCAATGCTGGGCATAAAGCTCAGCACCTTCTCAGTGAATACGGTCTTGCCAGCTCCAGAAGGACCGGCTACTCCAACTAATATTAACCCATCAATCTTTTGGGCCAACAATTGACACGCCCGAATAAATATGAAAAAACCCTTCTCATATGAAAGTGATTCCTGGATCGGAACAATCTCAAAGCGATCAGAGTCCTTTCTCTTAACTATCTGGACCTGATCCCGCAAGAGGCCAGAACGCCGGCGAGGTGAATCGGCACTTGGTGAATTATCTTGAGCCATTCGTGAAGCTGATGTATACGTCCCCCAGTAAGTTGCAGATGAAAGCTAAAAACGGGAAAGGAGCTATCAATAAGCATCTGTAGCAGATCAACAGTGGAAGAATTCTGATACTACAAGGGATGCAAGGTAACATCTAAATGGCAGAGAGGTGACGAAAGCGGAATAGAAACAATGGCAAAGATTGCAAATGCTGCAACGACATACATGTAAACAATCACTGGACTGCCTTCAGCGAATCATGCGTAGTGACCTCACGAAATATACATGACAAAGTCAAGAGTAAATGTGTGCATGCATGGGCGCCAGTGGGGCATTAGCTGCAGCAACATATTTCAAATGGTCCTTCAAGATAATGCCAACAGTAAGACACAGATTTTTCACGAGCTAGCATCATTGCCATTAGCTGAGTATCTAGGACCAATATGACCGTGAACACTAAACTGAGAACATATCCACGGCCTTCCTCACAAAGACAATACGTGTCCGGCGGAATCCGCAGTTACCAAGAAAAAGAAAATGAACAATCAAGAACATGAAAGTGCTCGAACGATCGTATTTACCGGCCGATGATTCTAATGGAAACATGCCAAAGACCCAATCTATTTACACCAGAACCGTCGAATTTATAAGAAGGAAGTCGAAAACAAATGCACCCATAAAAGATCATCAAAGTAAATATTGTTCGCACTCGAAAAGGCAAGAACAACGAAATTTAAACGAAGCTCCTCATTTTTCTCCCAAAAAAAGAAGTATGTTTAGACGAACCCGGTGCTTAGGCAGGATCAATCAAACCAGACAGAACAGCAGCAAGAAACACAGAACGTCAGCGACCTTCTGGGTGCAAGAACGTAGGCCCGTCTCCGGAGAAACCCAAAAGGGGCTGGTCGGAAAGAGAATCGGAACACGGGTTCTTGGAGGCAATTGGGTGGCCTCAAGAAAAGCCCGGAAAGGCTAGTGGAGGCGCGGGATCGAATCTTTTACCGCAGCTGGGTGGGGCCAAGATCGAGGGGATTCTTGATTTTCCGTGAGGGATAGCAACGGAGCATGCGAGCCTCCAAGACGAGAGCGGATTCGTTACGATGTGCGGGCGCTCGCTGGTTGTCGGCTACGTTCCCGAAACCAGTTCCTTAAAAGCTTCGATAGTGGAACTGGATATTTCCATGGTAGCAAAACACTGCGTGTGTGTTTCACGTACGCATAAACTCGCGCTTGAAAAATTAGACAGAATGATTAACCGCTGGCTTACTGGAACGTCTAATGAAGGAAAAATAACACAAATAGTCTATAAACTTTGATCTAATATGTATTTTGATTTCTAAAATTTTAATTTATTCAATGTAGTCCTTAAACTTTAATTTAATGTGTAATGTGGTCCCTGAACATTTAATTAGTTCAATGTCATCCCTGAACTTTTGATACATATTCAATTCAATCTCTGAACTATATGAAAATGTTCAATACAGTCCTTTTCATTAATTAAAGTTCAGGGACTACATTGAACATTTTTATATAATTCAGGGACTAAATTGAACATGTACCAAAAATTTAGGGATGACATTGAACAAATTAAAAGTTCATGGACCATATTGAATATTAGCTTAGAGTTCAGGGACTACATTGAATAAATTAAAAGTTCAAGGACCAAATTATACATTGGGCCAAAGTTCAAGGACTGTTTGTGTCATTATCCACCTAATGAAAAGAAAAATCATGCAAAACTTGTGTACTTAGTGAAATATATTGAAATCCCTTCGGGAAAAAACCACCAAAAACCCCAAACTTTATTCCCTGTGACACATTTACCCCGAACTTTTTTTTGTGACACAAAAAATCTCAAACTTTCTTATTTGTGACACATTTACCCCCAGTGTACATTGTCCATGGGCATTTTCGTCTTTTCCGCTTTTTCTTTTTTTTTCCTTTCCGGCGAGGGGGGCCTCGCCGGCGTCGAGCGAGGGCGGCCCTCGCCGGCGTCGGGCGAGGCTCGCCCTCGCTTGGGCGAGCGAGGGCGAGCCTCGCCGGCGTCGGGCAAGCCTTGCCCTCGCCTGGATCTAGCGAGGGCGAGCCTCGTCGGCGTCCAGCGGCCCTCGCCCGACGCTGGCAAGGCCCCCTCGCCGGAAAGGAAAAAAAAAAAGAAAAAGCGAAAAAGACGAAAATACCCATGGACAATGTACACTGGGGTAAATGTGTCACAAATAAAAAAAGTTTGGGGTTTTTGGTATCACAAAAAAAGTTTGGGATAAATGTGTTGCAGGGAGTAAAGTTTGGGGTTTTTGGTGATTTTTTCCCGATTCTTTCAATGCAGTATGAATTTCTGTCACAGTAATATCAATCTACTCTTGTTTTGTTGGGTTTCATCGCTCTCGATCAATATCATCAAATTAAACAAAAAAAAGAGGTTGCCCCAAGTTCAAATTCGACCGATCATGTGCAAACTACTCCGAATAAGAGGCATGTGCACATGTCAAATCTCCAAACTTAACCGGTTAGTGAACTTTGAAAAGCATTTCGTGAGCTTTCAAATAACATTCGGAGTTAAGATTGTCTGCAAATTTCAAATGTTTGAGCTTACATAATGTTTCATGATCTTTCAAATGACATAACTTTTATGCTCGTGCTGCCTTAATTATACAAAGAATTCGCCAAACAAGTGCCCTCACTTATATTTGATTTCGTTGAACATACAAAACAAGGAAATATTAGATATTCAAAGTATTGATAACGCAAGTTACGAACATTGTAAATGTACTAAAAATTGCAATATTACCTTGTCTGATCGCTTAGTAAGTGAGAGGGGGCAAAAAAACAAACATGGGAGGTGGCATTTTTAATTGGCAAAAATCCTTTTTATCAAAAATAAGAAAAGGGTAAGTATATTAGAAGTATTTAAATTTGTTACAAAAATGCAATCTAGTTATGAAATTTTCAAAAAATGCGATCAATCCTAAACTTCATCATTGATTTAATTAAATCCTTCCGTTGATTGCACTTTTTGAAAAGTGTAGGACTCGATTGCATAATCGTGATAAGTTTTAGGATTTAATTGCACTTTTTGAAAGTTTTAAAACTCGATTGCATCTTCATAACAAGTTTTAAGATTTGCAATATATCCATCTCAATTAAAAAGGGAGAATGACATAAACAATCCATAAATTTTAGCCTAATATGCAATTAGGTCCATGAACAGTCCCTAAACTTTACGCTAATGTTCAATGTAGTCATTAAATTTTTAATTTATTCGATGTCATCTTTGAACTTTTGGTATAAGTTCAATTCAGTCCCTGAACTATATGAAAATGTTCAATGCAATACTAAAAATTCAATTAAAAAAAATTCATAAATCACATTATTGAATTAAAGTTTATGAATTATATTAAATAAGTTAAAATTTTATTTCCCAATGAAAATAAAGAGAGTCCACGTGAGCCACGTCAGCGCCTTTCCCCACTCGGTTGATGCCTGTCTTGTCGGAGACCGAAACCTGTCGACCCGAAGACCCATAAGTCAGCCGTGACGTCCCCACTCAAACTGCGAAGGGAACAGAGAGAGAGAGAGAGAGAGGGAGAGAGAGGGTAGCAATGGAAGGCACGCCAGCTTCGCACGGATACCGCATGCCGGCGGAGTGGGAGCGCCACTCCCGCTGCTGGATCGGTTGGCCTGTAATACCACCCCTCCGTCTCCCTTCGCCGTCTCCGGCGTCGAAAATCTTGGCGACCCATCTCCTTCTCTTCGCCGCGTTTGAATTCTTTCTTCTTGCGTGCCGCGGCCGATGGGTCGGCGGGTGGCGCGCTGAATCATCTGATGCTGCTCCTCCTCCTCCTCCTCCTCCTCGCAGGAACGTCCGGACAACTGGAGGGACAACGCGGCCCCTGCCCAGCGCCTCTTCGCCGAGGTCGCCGCCGCGATATCCCGGTTCGAGCCCGTCACCGTCTGCGCGAGCGCCTCCCAGGTTTGGTTCCCGCGTTTATCGGCGGATTGAAGTTGACGTTTCTTGGGTGCGTGGTTCCGCTTTCTGAGTTTTGGGTATTGTTTGTTGTGGGTGTCTGTGCGCGCTCAGTGGGAGAATGCGCGGAGGATGTTGCCGGCGAATGTCAGGGTCGTTGAGATGAGTATGAACGATTCCTGGTTAAGGGACACTGGACCGACTGTGAGTGACTATGAATAACCCCTCGAGTTTCTTTTAGGCGGGTCGATGTCGTGATGCTTTGTATGGTGCTGCCCCATTGTAGTTTGTGGTGAGCGACGGATCTCCGGGTTGTGAGCGGAAGGTAGCCGGGATCGATTGGAACTTCAACAGCTATGGAGGTAACTTGGCATTGTTTGAAGTATCTATTCTATGTAAAGATGAGTAGTTATTGTGACATCTGATGTCATGTTTGCCATATCTTGGTATTTCGAGTTGGAAATGAAGGAGATGGTGTGAGCAATATGTTCATACTGACACGAAGAATGCAACTGATTTGCTGTTTCAATCATTTTGTCGTGGATCGAAAAGAAATGAGTTCTTTTTTTTTTTTTTCTGAGAAAGTGCGTGAATTTCACACTTAAATCAATTTCAGATGTTTCCTTTCACTCTCTGCCTCCCTAGATGACAGCGATAAAGCTGGTTTCAAATTGATAAAAAGTCATAGTTGAAACTGAATTGATAAATGAACGGTTATTTTTCTTCATCATTACAAATAGGTATTTTCTCTTACAAGACAGGGTCAGCATTCGGTGCTCTGATAGAAAACCTGCAGATGTTAAGATTTTATTACCTTAGGATATGACCAGTCAGTTTAAGAATGCTTTCTCTCTCTAAAATGTCACTATCCCCCTTGAATATAGGTATTGAGGAAGGTTGCTATCAAGATTGGAGTCTTGACATTCTTAATGCCAGGAAGGTATGTATGGCTACACCAAACACTGTGTGTAGCGTCTCTCTTTTCTTATGTGATTTCTGCTAGTTAAGTAGTTATTGTCCTCTTTTATACTTTTGTCTTCCTTTGCTCTTTTGGGTTGGGAACCCCGAAGCTGTTAGCTGACAGACTTGCAACCCTGTCCTGCTCAATTGCATGCATTGCCACATAAAGAGAATAGGTGGACAAGGTGCAGTTAGCAGTTACCACCGGTTGAAGGCAGTTTTTTATTGATAGTTGAGAAGCATCATTCGATCTCCTTATCACACTTTGTTATTTTTTTACAATCAGAATCTAAAATCAGTTTCTTTGTTCTTTTTATTTTGCTAAAGCAGTCTCATTTACCTTTCATTTCCTGTATTCAGTGTTCCCTCTTAGTCAAATGCGGATTAATTACCTTAAAATCTACTGTCAGATTCTTGAAGTTGAGGAGACTCCTAGGTTTGCACATGAAATGATTCTTGAAGGTGGAAGCATCCACGTTGATGGAGAAGGTATGATCCACATGCTAGTTAGTCAGCAATTTTATAACACTCTATAAGTGATGATATTTGACTCTTAGGTATTACTCGCATCGCACACGTATGCAGACAGGCACACTTATTATACTTGAATGCGTAATTTGTGCTTGCACTATGTTTTTCAATATTATTAGTGGAGACATGGAGGAGATCCTTAGCCAAATTTGACTTCTTACTTTCACATGTATTGTCATCATTCATCATTCGGTTTGTTCCAGCCAGGCTCACTGCAGTGTAGTTTTCACTTTAATAAAATAACCAGATGATATCAGGACCAAGGAAGTCCTCCCCTCATTATTATATACTTACCAGTTTGTTTCTGTTTGAATGCATGTGTTTTTGGTGAATCAAAGAGCTTTAGAGGCACTTAAGAGTGTATGACGAGAAAGTCTGTGATGTCACCGCACATTAATCTCTCTCCAATGTTATAGGAAATTTCCACGGCATCATCGTTGTGCAGGTTTCCGAATTAGTTCCCTTGGTAATTTTGTGAGTTCCACGGGAAGTTGCTCTCCATTTTTGTGATTAAGATGTCCCTCTAGATGCTTAGGAAATTCCAGTTGCAAATCAACTCCGTCTGAAGTATCATGAACAGTTTAATAGAGCCAGGGAAATTAGCTCACAGTCAGACTGCTATCTCCGCCTGAATTCCTAGAGTTCATTAAGGTCGAAAGCTTTTTCCAGTTCTTGCAGTTCCACTTTGACTAGCTCTAGAAATTTGTCAGAGGCGCTGCAGAGTAATTCCACTCTTGCTAATTCATTTATCAATGATTCTGTGAGGCACTGCTTTCTTTTTGTCCTGCTGCAGTCTCAACCATACCAATTTCTTGGTATCTGAATGCTTCACCGATTGGCCCGTGTTATTTCATAGTCTTTTTTCTTCAGGGACTTGTCTTACCACTGAGGAGTGCCTATTGAACAAAAACAGGAACCCGCATTTAACCAGAGAACAAATTGAGGATGAACTCAAGGCATATCTTGGTGTCAAGAAGATCATATGGCTGCCTCGTGGATTATATGGTACATTATTCTTATTAGTTGGCAGTTATATCATGAAGCTGAAATCAAAATCTGGACATTTCGTCTTCTACTTTTCTTCAAACTCTCGTATATTTTTAATATACTATAAGTCAGAGCATCTCAATGTCTCTCAGCCATTCTTGTGGTAGTATCCAAAACATAACGGACTTCCTCTTAAGGTAAGATGATGGGGGAGTTTCACGTTTTGTCTTCATCACTCACGCTGTGACACAGGAAACTATCATCACAATCTAGGGAATCTTCCAGTTCCTCAGCTGAAACTGTTGTGGCTTTTCCACAAGAGTGTATACATTAATCAAGAATACACTTCTACTTAGTATATAGTGTCCATTTCTTTATGTTTTTAAATGATTAATGAGCTTTCTGCAGGTGATGATGATACAAATGGCCATATTGATAATATGTGCTGTTTTGTGAAGCCTGGTGTGGTTTTGCTTTCATGGACCGATGATGAAACGGATCCTCAATATGAACGATCTGTGGAAGCATATCAGGTTCTCTCCAATGCAACTGATGCCGCTGGTAGGAAATTGCAGATAATTAAACTCCACGTTCCTGATCCTCTCTATGCGACTGATGAAGAGGCTGCTGGATTGACACAGGCAAGCATTTTAGAGTTTTAGAATAGGTGCTTGCCTAGTTACTTCCTTTTATCAAAGCATTGGATCGGTCACCAGAGAGATGAAAAGCATAGTTATGTTCTCACACTCCTTTTCTGTGGATCTGAATTAGCTTAAGGAGAGACTTGACTTTCTGGAACTTGGAAGTGTGCAAGCTTTTTAATGCCTCTGCTTTCTGCATAGATCTTTTGATTTAATTAGGATGGAGCTTTCGACTTACCCTTGAATCTTCGATGATTTCTTCATTTTTGGCCTAAAATAATTTGTTTGTAGCTATGATGAAAACAAAGCACGTTGTCCATGCGGTGACAGACCTATAATTTGTAACAGGGTGATGATGCAGTACCAAGACCACCAGGTAGAAGACTTGCTGCTTCATATGTGAACTTTTATATTGCTAATCAAGCAGTCATTGTACCACAATTTGGGGATCAGAAGTGGGATGATGAAGCTGCTCGTGTCCTGGGTAATGCTTTCCCAGATCATCAGGTATGTTACACTATCTAGTCTGTTTAGTCTTCTCTCAATTTGTTTTACAATCTTTGGTAGAACCAGGTCAAGGAGGAAATATAGTAGGTTATATCCATTGGTTGATCTGCCTAGAATTTCAACTAGCTTTGGTATCGATTCTAAAGGAGGAAATCAAATTACTCGGTGTCTTTCTTGGTGTGTTACGCTGTGAAGCATGCTTATAAATGGAGAAACATGTGCTCAAGGGCTCAAAACATTATCATTTCAAGTAACTGATTTCATTTTTTTTCAATCTACAAAAGATACTGACAAATTGACGCTTGCATCAGGTGGTGAGAATTGAGGGTGCTAGGGAAATCGTATTAGGTGGCGGAAATATTCACTGCATCACGCAACAGCAACCAGCGACTGTTACCGAGTAACATGATACATGGTCGACTGCCAAATATATGGCAAAAAGTCATTATAATCCCTGCGGACCTCTGTGAAGCTCCAGAACCACCCGAGAAGTTCATCTCCTAAATCATCACTGCCAAATATTTATGAGATGTTTGCTATTTGACATGTTACTGCTGATTCCATGAGTGCTTTGTTCTTGCGTGTTGTATGATGGCCCCTGTATTCTGGATTCTATTCTGATCGTGGACGGGAGATACTTGGGTTATGTATGTACGCCATCATTAGCTCCATCAAAGAAACATCATAAGACCTTTTAACCGCTTCTTCGTGAAGAACATTCGGCAGTGGATGCCAATCGTCTAATCAAACCTAAAACTAGAATGTTTATTCCAAGAATGCTCTCTATGAAGTGAGGTGATCAAGCCAGTGGACAATATTTTTCAGGTTGGCTTCGATTAGTTGATATTAGTATCTAGTTTGAGCTCTATATCAAGTACAGCATCAGTCGCTGACGTATCAGTCTGTCAAGGAGCCATCGAATGAGACAAACACTAGTCGATTGAATCTTTGGCACATATGATAGGAAGGGGTAAATAGGCTGGAAGTTTCAAAATTTGTCACGAAAATATAGTAGTCTAAAAATTTACAAAAAGTGTAAGTCTTAAAATTTACAAAAAGTACAATGAAGCCTTAAAACCCATCAAAATATTCAATCAAAGCCATCCCGTTTGTCTTACGGAAAATGTTGACATGGCTTTCTTTTATTACCTTTCTCTTCTACACAATGCATATTAGTTAAAATGACATCATTTTGATTAAAATCTGATTTTCGATAAGTATTTTATTTAAATCAAATGAAAAAATAAGGGAAAAAGGGCAAGGCCTTGCCGCCACCGCTGCCCACCATCGGTAGAAAGGGTTGGCGATGGTTGGGGATGGTCGGCCAGTGGTTGGTGAGGGTCATCGGGGCTCGGCCAGCGATGGAAAAAAATCTGCAGTTGAAAAAAATCTTTACTTTGTAATCTCCAGTTATGATGGAAAATCTAAAAGTACCTGTAAGGGTAGATGCAAAACGTAGAGATCTGAGACAGAGGGATTTCACCTACGCATTGCATTTACGAGGTTGCAAGAAGATCTCGACATCGTGCGAGACGGATCAAGAGAAACTCGTAACGGCAAAAAGGGCCAACCTCGGTCCCCCCCGCCGAAGCGGGCAACGTAGGCGAACCTGTTTCGTTTGGACACACCCCTGTTTCGATGCTCGCTGCTCGCGCGCGACACGAACACAGCCGACAAGTCAACGCCCATCTCGCCGCTGACTGAACGAGTGAGCTCGCTCCATGGAACACGGGACCGACCGCAAGAATGCACGAACCCCATGTGGGTGCATTGTAATTTTGGAAGGGATCCCGGGGGACGTGATGCTCGCGAAGGGAGCGAAACGAGAGATCTAGAGCAATTTGGCAAACCCAAAAATATATAATCACGAAAGGAAACACACACCCACACACAGAATTGCAACAGATCGATCCTCCCCACCTTTCGCTCTCTCTCTCTCGCTCGCTTGCTCGCGCAAGTCATTGACGTGAAGAAAGCCTTGAAAGAGACGCAGAGAGAGAGAGAGGCCGCGAGATTTCGAGATCCCCCAATTCATTCCTATTGATTGGTGGTGCAGTAGGAATGAGAAATTAGGAATCTTGAAATCGTTTCAGGGGGAGAGGGTGAGATCGGTGCCTGAAGGACGAGAGGAGTTTTGTGCAGATGGGGTGTACGTTTTCTGGGTTGAACGCGCTATACGACGCCGTGAACGGGGGAGGGGACGTCTGGATCAACGAGAACAGGTTCAGGATCTTGAGGCAGCTCGGGGAAGGTGGGTTCGCGTTCGTGTTTCTGGTCAAGGAGGTGGTCAACGATTCCTCCTCCGTCTCCGGTGGAGGTCTCGCCAAGAAAGTCAAGGACCCTTCTCTTCTCTCAGGTCCCCCAATTGATTTCTTTCAATGAATTTCGCGGCTTTGCGTTCGTCTATCAGATCTTGTTGACACACCCCTTTCGTTTTGCATTTGGATTTTCTGATCTGGGTACTTTTGTTTAGTGATTTGATTGCTTGGTTGTGATTCCCATGAGCTAGCTGTTGATCCAATCGAAAGACTCAATTGTGACTCGGGCTTGATGTGAATCTCGCTTGGCAGATGTTTGCATTTGTTTTTGGTACTTTCTGGTGTCTTAAAAGAAGCATTAGGAGCCCCCATTATGTGTCTAATCTGGATCCTATATGGTTCACGGGAGTCTTTTTGAGTTGGATTCTTCGGTTTCTGCATTGGTATTTGTAAGAATTTAACAAGAAATTCAGGAGTGGCTTTTTGTTTTTCTCGTTCTGTTTTCTCTGTGCGAAAACTCATTCTGGATCTTAATATTTCTACATGGCTGTTCTGATGTTAATTTGGTTTCTATGCAGATGATGGCACTTACGCGATGAAAAAAGTTCTCATTCAGAATGGTGAACAGTTGGAATTGGTGAGGGAAGAGATCCGTGTTTCATCTCTGTTTAGTCACCCCAATCTGCTTCCCCTTCTGGATCACGCCATCATTGCTGTTAAGGTAATTACCGAGTTTTCTTTTAGATCTTCTGGCAAAAGGAACATTTTTCATTGTAAAGAGCATCCTCTCTGTTCCTGGTGATGACTGACGGAATGTCAAATTGATAATGCTGTAAAAGGATATATGACTCGAAGTGTACATGATATGCATAAAATCTTTGCTGAAATCTCAAATTTTATCCATGATATGCATTGTTTTATGGCTAAAGAGTTAATATCTAAACCTATATTGTTCTCTCCATGCTTCCAAACCCGATATATGTTAGGTGTCTTACTTGATGATTTGGGATTTTAATGTAGAGCTTGTAGAATGTTGAGATTAGATAAAGAACTTCGATCAAAGTGAATGAGTTTTCTTCTGAGCAATCATGTGGATAATATGAAAAACAAATTAAAATTTTTTGGTCTTTGTCAATATATTATGTACCAACTTTTGAAGAAACATGAGATTCAACCATGCTGACATGTGCACGCTGAGAAGAACAAAGGTTTTTTTTTTTGGGGGGGGGGGGGTTATGGGGAGTTTATCGGACAGGACGCGATTTTCTGTGATTGAACTTTGGTATCATTCTGCATAGATTACCTGTCAGCATGTTACCATGTAGATGACCCTTACTTGGTTGATACAAACAGAATAATCATTCACTAAGTCGCTTTAATAAGTCGTGTGGGTGCTTCTCTTGCATTTTCAACAACTGATCTTTTTCTGAACCAAATAGTGTCACCATCTTCTTCTCTTTTCTGAAATATGTTTCCAACATTTTTTGAGTCCTGTTTTTCCTGCATCATCTTCATAAGATAATAAATGGTTTGTAATGAACATACTTGGAGGCTGGCATCTTTCCTGTTCTTGTTACATTACTTATGATTTGAGCGAGTACTTATTATATTGATAAAGATCTACTTTCTAGACCGCACAAGAAGGATCCTGGAACCATGAAGCATATTTGTTATTTCCAGTTCATCTGGATGGAACTTTATTCGATAATGCCAAAGCCATGAAAGCAAAAAAGGAGTTCTTTTCAACCGCTGATGTTCTTCAAATATTCCGACAGGTAAACAACGATTTTCCATTTTATTTTTCTCCTTCTTCACGCATTATAGGTGCTCAATATACAGAAGTTTCCATGTGACATGCCATTGCTTATTCACATTTGAGCCACTTCTTGCTACATTACAATACGTAATAAAATATAATCTGTTCTTTTTAATACTATGTTGACTTTTACAAACTTGAAAATCACGGCAGCTATTAGCATATATTAAAAGAGCGAATTGTGTTTATAATAGAAGTGCTGCTTGAGGTGATGCCATGTCACTCGGTTGGATTTCTTTTTTGATAGTTAATAAAGTAATTTATTAGAACAAAGTAAGAAACAAAGAAAAGCAAAAAAGCAAAAATAAACATCACAAGACTATGAGAAGTCAGAGCAAGATGTCCAAATCTGAATAAAAGAGTACTACACAGAAGCAACCGAAGATTCTAAACCCTCGAACAATCTTTTGTTGCATTCCTTCCAAATGCACCACGTTAAGAAAACTTGTGCAGCACTCCAAGACTTCTTAGAATTTGAGCCTCCTCCATAAGCATTTGAATAGCTAAAAAGCTGGATGGCATAACTGGGCATAACCCATGCCTCCTTAGATAAGCTAAGGATATGATCCCAAAGCTTAAGAGCAAAGTCGCAACGAAGAAAGAGATGATCAACGGATTTCCGAGAATGCTTACACATGCAACGTGTATCCGTGAGAATGAAATCCGGTTTCGCTGAGATTCCCTATAGTTAGAATCTTATTCCAAGCTACTGTAAGAAAGAGATACGATAAGGTATATGGGGCAGACAGATTGCGTTAGAGGGGGATGAGTGAGGGGATAAAGTCTTAAAATAGAGTAACATGATTTAACACTGAATTTCTTGTTATTCGCTGGGTGCCACGTCATCTTGTCATCGCCCAAAACCTTGATTTTTGAACGAATAAAGAATATCCGAGTACGATATAATCAAGGGAAGCTCCCAATCCTTAAAGTTCGTGAGGAAACAGGATTCCAACGAATGCAACCACCCTCATGATGTTGCTCGGTTGGATTAAGAGCAGTAGTGTATGTTCCCATTCCCTGTTAATTTGCTTGTTAATGTCTTGGTATGTTGATTTTACAAGTTGATCACAATGTGTTAAGAGTGTATCAGGAGCTGTTTGACTAAGCAAGTGGGTGATACAGCTTTGTGCAGGACTTAAACATATGCACAGTTTGGAGCCACCTTATGCACATAATGATGTGAAACCTGGTAATGTCCTCATAACACATAGGAAGGGACAACCTCCTCTTGCAATATTGATGGATTTTGGAAGCGCTCGACCTGCAAGGAGGCAAATTCGCTCTCGTTCAGAAGCACTGCAGTTACAGGTGCTTGTTAATCCTATACCTGTGTGGATGTGTGCGTGTGCATGTGGGGGTGTGTCTTTAACTTTTTTGTCTGTGGTTTGGTTGAGGAAAAAATCTCTTGCATTTTTATGTACATCAATAACTCTTGGTCTGTTGATTACCAAAAAAAAAAAATAACTCTTGGTCTGTCTTTTGTCTGTCATAGAACCATTTTGTGGGTATCTTTGTTGGGTGTTGTGGGCTTCATCAATTTGGATGATGTATGTTCTTTTCAGTTCGTTTTCAAGTGTTATCAGATAAGCTTGTGTGAAGTGGAAATTTTAGTATGAGGCTCCCTATCCTCTGCCATATAAATTTTATCCATGAGGAGAACTAAGAAGCATAGTTCATCTCTTACCAAGTGATTGCAATTTGTATTGCTTTCTCATGGTGGTCCATGGCTTGCCATTGTACAGGAGTGGGCTTCTGAGCATTGTTCAGCACCTTTCCGGGCACCTGAGTTATGGGATTGCCCGAGCCAGGCAGACATTGATGAGAGAACTGATATTTGGTCTTTAGGATGTACACTGTATGCAATAATGTAAGTATTTATCCTTCACCATTTCTGTATATCTCATACCGGCCTTGGGAGAACTTAAATGGTCTTGTTGGCATATGTGTTCATAAACTGATTGGATCTGATGATGCAATTGTTTGACTGGGCATTTACCTATATGTATGTCAAATATATGTCAGATATATGTATACATACATGTGTGTGTTTTCATCTCAAAAGACAAATACAGTAAAAAAACTCAGAACATCATCCGATTTTGTTGTTTAGAAGTACTCCAACTTCTTTCTTGCCTATCTGTTCAAGCCTGATACTTGTTATCTGGTAGGCCACTAGTTTGACTTACCAGTCTTGTTGGTTTTCTGTAATGACATGTCTAGACTGAAATCGAATGGTAGTGCAATCAGTTTGCTAGGAGGACCTAAGCCTGTTTCTTTTATCTGAATTAATCGGGCATGTAAAGGATATTTGTTTAGACAGCAACCAACTCTCGCACGTTCAATGCTATGCCGGAAATTTGACTGGAACATTTGATTCCCATGTGGGCTATGCATATAGTTTCTTCCCACAGAATCTTTTTAATTAAACAAAAGGCTTGAGTTTGCAGTGTTGTGGCCATTATTTATGACTATTTTTCTCATCCTTGTTCTCACTGTTCTTTCGCCTAAAAGGTATGGGGTGTCTCCATTTGAGTACGCCCTTGGAGAATCCGGAGGAAGCCTACAATTAGCAATAGTCAATGCACAGGTGAAGTGGCCGGCTGGACCCAATCCTCCATATCCAGAAGCACTGCACCAGTTCGTAACCTGGATGCTTCAGCCACAGGTAGCGATCCGTCCGCGCATCGATGATGTAATAATTCATGTCGACAAGTTGATCTCAAAGTTCTCTCATTGAAGTTGCATAGGGATGAGAACGATGTGGGAGTAGCGCTAGTTCTAGAGAATGGTCATTTAAACAGAGTCGGTATATCTGTCTCCTATTTTTGCCTCTTTAATCCTCTTCAAAGTGATTGTCCATGAAAGCAGTTTTCAACAGTTCGTGATAAAATATTTCACTAAAGTAAAAGTTTGTCAGTTCCTGTATCTGTAGTGTTCATCAGCTAATACATTTGTTGAATGGTCTTTTCCGCACTCTTCTGAACTCTTTCGGTGAACATTCCGAGTTTTGATTACTCATAATATGTACAAACAATACTAGTCATGGTTGTTGACCCTTCTCTATAATCGTCGCCGTAATTTCTAATGCACTTGTTGAGATAACAATAAGATATCGGCATTCGTTTGTCCTAAATTTTTTGGTTTGTCACGGTATTGTTTTTCGAGCAACTCCTTCATTTGGGCATTCAACTCTTTGTCGCACCCGCACCAGGAGGCAAAAGAGAAGAAATGTCGGTGAAATCTGTCTGATGTTTGCAGTGCATCTAACAGATGAGTGTTTTCATTTAGTTTTGTTTCTTGATAAGATAACATGGAAATGTCATTACAATTCTATACATGGAAGCTAAAGAGAGGCTTCACATTGGCCTCTATTCTTTGGGACAAATTTATATCTCGCCTCTTTTCAATGTATCCAAGGAAATGGTGTCTACGCTGTCCACAATAAGAGAATTTCGTATGATGCTACATCTGAAATGTTTGAAAGTTCCCAAGTTAAAAGAAACTTTTACAATGTAACATGTTTATACAGTCCTCCTAGGTCTATACAAGAGGAAGTCAGTCACTGTTTTATCTCTTTCGATTACTCAACAGTTATCTTCTGTCCTTGCGGCCAATGCTTTTGTTACTTTCCTTGCACACGTGCATTAAAAGCTTAGAATCAGAAAACCTTGGGATTGGAATGCTTTTGGACCTTAGTCAAAATCAAATAAAGAAAGTTGCATTGGTCATCGGGCCAAATTGCTGCAAGCCAGCTCATGATAGGAAAACGTAGTAAAGCGAATCTCAACCTCCCCCCAAAAGTCAAAAAGATTCATCATGGACTCTCAAACGAGCACGCGTTACTCAATTCTCGAAACATCTGTGAATAAACTAGGCAACACATGCACGCACGGAGACATCCTTAAAGCAGATAAACCAAAGGTCGAAAATGAAGACGAACCGGATCTTGCTGCTTTGAAAACTTTGTCCCATTCCCAGATTTTCCATGATCCATTCTCACGTGCATGAGCAAGGACTTTTGAGTAAGTGATCAGTTGTCTTCCCTGGCCCTAATCTGCACACCACATTAGTTAATCAATTGTTACGTTTTGATGAGATCGGACCTGATCTATAATGGGCGAATGAATCATACCTGTTCAATCTCGTGAAAGGTAAATCACGTTCCGTGACTACCGTTGTATATGTCTGAACTTGTGAAAACTTTGTGATTAGTACCGAGTGAAAAGGGAGAATACAAGATTTGACCCTACAAAAAGGACGTAGAAGCAAGAATTCACCCCGTGTGGCCTAACTTGTCTAATGACACCACATAACAAATCATGACAGGAGATCAGAAGTGGGGAACAACCAGAATCGTGCTCGCTAAAATGGGAACAATGTGTGGCCCTGCCTATTGGATGCGTTCTTTGAGGGTTTTTTGTCTTTTGTTCTCTTTCTCCTTGGTTTGATTGAGCATTGAGGTGATACCCTTTTCCGTTTCATTATTAGCTCATCTTGTTAAGCATGTTAGGGATACAGAATGCCATGTTTTCATGTGATGACTCTAACGTTCGGAAACAAACAAATGGTCCGGATGTTAGGGTCCACTGGTTTCGCAGACATAAAAAGTGAAGGACAGGACAACTATTCCCTCTATCTTTGGTTTGTGGCGGTACTGCGACCATGAAAACTTCGATAAGGAAACACAAGGTAAACCAAATGATGGCTTGATTATTGTCGCTGGTGTGATTAACAGTCAAATAGTGCACATTAAAATGGATATTTAGATCGGAATTTACCCGAATCTTTCGAAATCTTGAAAGCTTACTGACTAATGGCAAGAAAATAATGTAGAGAACTTGTGAGACTATACAAGAGCACATCTCTCTAGGGGGGAAACTCATTTAGTGGTGTTTGAAGAGGTGATTCGGATAATGATGAAGTGAAGTAAATTCGAGAGGTTATCTGTCCGATCACTACAACTTAACTCATCATCACCAGTGAGTACATCATCCATCCACATGACAAATTTATAGAGGGGGATCATTAAAACTCGGTCAGATGATCACGCGGCTTTGGCATTGGAACAGATGAGAGAGACGGGTGCTGCCAAAGATTTAATGCCTCTCCACTCCCCTATAACCCTCTAGTGCTCTCAAGTTTCAAGCAATCAACAAGGGTCTTAGAGGTTCATTGCTCATTGACTAGGAAGGATTGAGAGACGTGACTTTCTTTTAATTTGGACACGGAAGATCCTCTAGATGGAGAAGGGGGATTTTGTGCCAGCTCCCTACTGACTTTCTGCTAGTTTAAGAAAAGGGGGGTGCCTTTTGTTTCCTTAGGTAGTAACAGAGTGGTTGTCATTCTTTATAACACAATTGATGACAATTTTCGGTCTCGACCGCCAGTAGAGATAACGGGATTGGTTTACACAACCTAGTGAGATAATTGCTAGTGGATCGCACTAGATATTTGATAAGAATCCGTCGCGTCACTTCATTCAACCAATATTTAAACTTTTGTATATCTAGCATTATTCTATTGAAGGGTTTTGTATTTTTGTGGTTGCCTATCATAGTACCGGTGCAATTCTTTGGCTTGCCCTTCTTGTTTTTACATATCTGTAACTTGTCTGAGTTAGGTCAAGGGGGGATTTCTATCCAGGAAAATCCTACACTTACCATAGAGGAAAATTCTGTAATTATCAAAGAACGTAGGTATAATAAAGACATGAACCTGACCACCCGCCTGGGTGGCGCTGCTGGAGCGCGCACTCTTCCTCTCGCAAAAGGTTGAGTGTTCGAATCCCGGGCGCCGCAGGGTGACTTAACCGGTGGCACGTGTGTGGTGGCTAGCACGTGTCGCCCCCAGGGTTTACTCCTCGGCTGTCGGCCGTGCGGGGTTTCCTGGGTTATCAAAAAAAAAAAATAAAATAAAATAAAGACATGAACCTGCTTTCTGAGGAGACAGACACCTGACAAATTAGAGGGAGACAGAAATCAGAACAAGACATACAATTTTGACAAGTTCCTCCACAATGCCCAATCTACAGAACCTAAAACTCTCAGTTGGAGTTATCTTCTCGCAACTTTTACGCTACAAGCTAGGGGAAAAAACAAAAATCTTGGTCCGTATTTATTTTTCATTGCCAGGACAGAAGAATTTAAATGTGAGAGAGCTAAATGAGGCAGTGAAAGAGGTCTTCTGCTTTACACTATTTAAAAGCTAGAGTCTTTACATATATTCTCCCCGTAGTTTGCAGGGCTCGGTTCATCACCTGGCCTTTTGCATTTAAGACTGCCCTTTTTTATTAATGACAGATTGCAGAGCAGTCAATAAAGTTTGTATCTTCACTTGTGAAAACCCCATGAACCCAGTGAACAACCCATGTCCTTTCATATTCAAGAAGCTCTGTTTTTCTTTTTCTTTTTGATGCCTCTTGAGAGACAGAGAGAGAGAGAGATGAAAATTCTGTCTTTGGCTGCTTCTCTAGCTGTCATCTTCTGATTTCAGCGAGAGAAAATTCAAAGGGTATTTAGATTGCCAGGTGGGCGTTGGATTTTTCCCTGCAGGGCCATTAGACCATATGTGGTTCCATGTAGCTTTCAAGATTACATGAGATGGGCATGTTTGATCTTTTTGTGTAGGAAAAATCTTTCTTGAGTCAGAGGAAATAGTATAAGCCCGGTGTTGTGCTCCTCAGGTTCCTAAATACATACACAATGCCAAGAAATCTCCTATTTAAGAACCCTAGCTCTCTCCCTTATCTACTTGTTTCTATCAATAGCTCCAACTTGTGTTCTCTTGCCTTTAGTTAATGAAGGAGGGCCTTTTTGAGTCAGAGATGCAGTAACCTGTTGATAGCAGGTCGTTTCTCTCAGGTGTCTAAATGCTTACACAGCGAAAAGGCCAAGGCTTTCTATTTAAGAACGCTAGCTAGTTCTGTTATATCCCACTTGATTCTGATCCAGGTCTCTCTTCTTTATTTCTTCTCTTAAGCCAATGGAGTCTTCGTCCCAAGCGTCTGAAGGTTCAGAGGAATGTCTGAGCAATGAATCTGGGTGGACAATGTACATTGGGTCTCCAATGCAAGAAGACGATGAAGGGGCAGGTGACGAACAAAGTACTCACAACAATGATGATGATGATGCAGAAGATGGACGTCATAAAGGTGATAAGGATGGTGGTGATGGTGAAGCTGAGAGTGATGATTCAATGGCCTCTGATGCATCTTCACGTCCTGGTTATAGAGGATGCGTTGCCTCAAAAAATGCTGCTAAAAAGGGTCCGTCCAAGAATGATTACAAGGAGGAAGATGATGATGATCTCAAGCAAAGAGCTAAAGGCACTGATCCTTCTCCGAGTAGAGGCAAGGTGAGCAAGAGCTTGAGGATAAAGAAAAGGAAGTAAATATATGTTTTCTTGGGTTCTCTACTGGAAATTCTCATAGCTTTTTGGTGCTGGAAAAAATATGTTACTTTCTTTCTCACTGATATGAGAGGGGTTTTAGCTAAGTGTCAAGGGGATATGCCTTTTTGCTTTTTTGGATCATAAGCACTGTAAGAGCTCAATCCAAAGTTATATGATGTTGTTGAAGGTATGAAAGATTGCAAATATCTAAAGAAAGAGCTTCCGTCATGTCCAACTTTATACACATGCATTGTGCGCGCTCACTCGCATATTTATGTAACGAAAGAGACAGCATCTGGATTATCAATGTAAGTGTTCACAACCGTATGCACATGGTCTTGAATAACTATATATATGTATGTCAGATGAGAGAAGCTATCATTGTCAGTGTGCTAATAAATTAAGTCAATCAATGGTTCAATTCGTGGGAAATTAAATAGATGGCCTGTCATAGGTTCTTTAGATATAGGAAACGATTGGCTCTTGCAATGGTATGTGAAATTGCTCAGTAAGGGTTCATGTTGGACCCCAAATTTAGTCGAAACAGATGCATGATGAGTTTCCTTAGTACCGTCCATGAAGCAGCTCACAATTTTACACTTTGTCCTCAATCACGAGGGCATGCTCGTGTGGAGCCAAAGTTCCAGGACTGGAGGGGGCCAGAGCCAAAGTTCCAGGACTGGAGGGGGCCAGAGGCTGTCCGAAAGTGAAAACACATCAGACAATCCGCTTGAAGCAAGAGCCATGTATGAAACTTTGAAAATTGATTCACATGTCACGAACATCATTCTTCTTTTGTAGCGATTAATCGAGCGAGACGACCGCATCAATACACGAATGAATCAGTCCAACTTCGTCTGAGATCTCCGTGCTCGAAAGTTCATCAGCAGAAGAAAGCCCCAAGGGGACCAAGTAGTTGATCAATGCACGAGGAGCATCGAAACATGAAATCATGTGCGATAAAGAATAGTGTTAGTGCGAAACTAGTTCTCGCATGAATAGGACGGACGCGGTCGACAAACCAACATCCTCTTGTTGCTTTTTGTCTGTGGGACATGATCTGGAGTACGTAGGTGGGGCGAGGGGAATACCCAGTAAAATAGACACCAAAGAACAAAAAAAGAAATGAAAGAAGACGACATTTCTTTTGAAAAAAGTCGCTACTAGTGTGCCAGCTTGCAGCATTGTTGTCGCTCCTTTTTAATGTACCATTGACCACTGTCTAGGTTTCGTGGCTTTCCGCCATTGGACAGTTCATCCTTTTAGCTTGATGAGAAGTTTCCGGATTATGCTTTGTTGCCTAATGCTCGCATTGAACGAGCCATTAGATTCTTTGCGTAAGTAATGTCATCAATAGCCAAGGAAAAACTCCGAAATGATCTTGGCAATTTGAAGCCCTTCTTCTGTATCCGAAGCATAAATATCAAGAACGCCGATTCACAGTCTTAGATGGATTAGAATTCGCATAATTGCCTGACTCGATTTGGGTCTAGCAAGTTTGTGCTGCGATGTGCAGAAAACAAAGTAAGAGTGTTTATGGATGTTAGTCAGTATTTAATAGGCGGTCGTGAATAAGAAAAATTAGGGTTTTGTTAGTGTTTTCCATGCTCTATAAATTGAGCCATCAAGGCCTTTGACTATTTACTCTCTTCCTCTCTTTCGAAGATTCTAGACTGTTTACAATGTTGAAAGTTAACTAGTGATGGTGCTCATGGTTCTCGTGATTTGAATAGGGTCCTCGCCAGCTATTTTTTTTCATCTTGTGAGGGCTGCATTGGTCCACCACCATGCAATGATAATTCGTGACTAATAGTAATTAAAAGGGAAAACACCACAAAAAATCCTAAACTCTGTCACTTGTAACAAATTTATCCTGAATTTTTTTTTGTGACACGAAAAACCCCAAACTATACCACTTATGACACATTTACCTCACAATACTTTTGTCCAAGGGCATTTTCATCTTTTTTTTTTCTGTTTTTTTTCCTTTCTTCTCTCTTCCCTCCATCGTGGCCGACGGAGGGAAGGCGGCGAGGGTGGCCCTCACCAGCGTTGGGGTTGGGTGAGGGCAGCCCTTGCCTACTTAGTGAGGGCAGCCCTCGCCCACCCAAGAGAGGGTGGCCCTCGTCGGCTTCCCTCAGCTGGCCACGGTGGAGAGGAAGAGAGAAGAAAGAAAAAAAAAGGAAAAAAAAATAGAAAAAGGAAAAAGATGAAAATGCCATTGGGTAAAAATATTGTGGGATAAATATATTACAGGTGGCATAGTTTGGGATTTTCCGTGTTACAAAAATAAGTTCAGGGTAAATTTATCACAAGTGACAGAGTTTTAAGTTTTTTTGTGATATTTTCCATATTTAAAAAGGGTAACTAGTGAAGATATGAGAATAATAAAGGAAAAATGACACAAATGGTCTTTGCCTTTGATCAATGTGATTCATGAATTTTTAAACATTTTCATATAATTTAAGGATTATATTGAACATTTATCATTAGTTCAAGAAACACATTTCACAAATTAAAAAAGTTCATAGATGACATTGCACATTGAACAAAAGTCTAGAAAATCCATCACGCATATTAAAAGTTTAGGGGTAACATTACACATTGGACAAAAGTTCAAGGACTATTTATGTTGTTATACTAATTGTAAATTGAGATGATATATCTTGGCTGAACCGAAAGCATCACACTTCATCCTGCATTGCCTTGACCAATTAAATCTGTGTGGAATGTGGATGTGCAAACTTCATTTTCGCAGTCCCCCTATTCATTTTCCTTCCATCAGATTCAATTGGAACAAAGCTCCTCCATAAATTGATGGTAGACCAGTCTGTCTGAGATTGAGAGGTGGGGGGTATCATAACATGGAAGTGAGTACTGAAGACCGAATCATGATTCATGTCCTAGTAGCGGCACCTTAGTAGGTCCACCGTGGGTCAAAACACAAATAAACGGGCGTCCGCCGGTATTTTCCTTTTCCACCCCATCTTGATTATTTTACGTAGAGAATTCAACTTTCACTAAAAGGGTCGTGTTTTGAATATCTATCAGCCATGTTCGATTTAGTTAAGTTTGCACAAGAATGACATTCATAACCTGAATCCCTCAACGACGTTCACACGGCTTGCCCGTTGATCAGGTCTAGTGAATAAGTTATCGTAATTTTTCCAATTGCGCGGACCCACTTTGCACCAAAAGACAGTGGAAGCAGCGAAAGCCGTCCTGTATTCACAACATCTCAAGAGTAAGGGAGGTAACCGATGTTGATGGGCTTGGCCAGCCCATAAAGAGGACAGACCTCCAATACCTTTCGGGTCGATTTCGACAAGTACTGGCCCCAGAGACGCAAAGCCGTGCTTAAATTCTTCTTAAGAGAAAAATACAAATGAAAAGTGTTCACAAGGGGAATTTCGATGGATATCTATCGACCGGATTAGGTTCTTGACGCGTGATCGAGCTTAGATGAGATTCTCTACGAGCTGCTGAAGGCCGAACCGAACCATCCGAGGTAACTGAATCTCGAAAGGCTCGGCCCGTCCTAGCCGGTCCTGCCCCGTTTTAGAATGAGCTCTAGGAGGGAAGAAATGCAATGCATTTTGCTCGACTGCTTTCATGATTGTCCTGTTTCTGTCTGTGAAGTGATTTTACCACATCAAGCAGCTCTCGAGAAATGAATTCTATTGAAAAGTCACAGGTTCTTGTCTGATGGCTCTAAAGACTACATAGAAATATATCTACTGGTACACGAAATCCCTTGCACATAAATATAGTCCCACCTATCTCTTTGAGCTTTCATAGAATTAAAGATGTTCATGAGATCTGCAAGCCAAAATGGCCAAAATCGCAATGGCATATATGGCCCAAGCGCAGCACTTGAGCCAAAAATGGAATGGAACTGTCATGGCGACGAAGAAAGCGGTCGCCACAAAGAATGTGCTAATGTGCTGAAGAGCATGGGATATCGTCAGGTACTTGCTATTGCTATTGATGTATTTGCTTACAAAGAGAAAGGTAAAGGCTAATATGACCACTGCCGAGTACAAACAGTACACCGTAGGGAGTTGATTTCCCTTCTGGACTGATGCTGCAGCTAATTCCGTGGCTGACGTCAAGCAGAACGAGACGATGATCTTCTCCCAGGCCAGGCTATGCTTTGTCTCCGATGCAGTGCATGGAGTGTCATGTGCCCCACCCATTTCGAGGTCCGTAGTGGACGGCACCAGCAGCTGCGGTGGGGAGGATGTTACTGCTGAGAGATTGGGAAAGATGGGATGGGTGAGGATGATTCTTGTGTTGAGCAAGGTGAGGAAATTGGATGTCCAACTTCCCAATCTCATGTTATGATAATGTTCTGTTATTGGGGTATTTCCTGAGTCCCAGATCTCGTGCCTGGACGCATATTTATAGGACGGAGGGAAACTTCGTCACGCCGATCGTCAGGAATATGACCTGAAGACAATCATGGAACACCTTATCAGTTTAGCATCCGAGTCAGATTGCTAAGAAGACTAAGAAGGCCTTATCTCTTGTGCTTGCCCAGACGGCAATGCTTCATAACTTCATGGAAGCTGCTTTTTATCTTTTTGGGTTGGCTTGACCGATTATCATACCATACCCCGCACAAGAGGCGGAATACAGGATGTTGGGCTTTGGTCGGGAGGGGCGAGATAGTTGAGTAGGATGATACGGATTCGTTTTAGTTAAAAAGTCCAACCCGAAAACTTAGACTTATAAGTGGAGGGAGATCACATGCATGTAAAAACATATAGGTCTCGTAAATAGGCGGAATGAGACACTTTAACACCTCTCACATGCAAGTCGGATTTGGAACAAACATGTAGAGTTTGATAAACAAGGGGCTGCATATGCGATACAAACAGGAGCAGAACCCAATTCTAATGCCATCTTATCATGTCAATTCAAATGTTGAAGCATATAGGTAGAGAAAGCCCACGTGTATATAAAATTATATCTAGCCCACTAAATGCAGCCTATAGGATTTTTGGTCGGATTTGAGATTCGAATGGCAAGTTAACCTGAACTCTGATAACTCGTACAAGCAATCTATCCTGTACAAGGATGCATACCATCTCTATTTCGAGAATAACAAGAGGCATTTGGCATACAGGAACTGCAGCAGATGAGTAATCTATCATACAGCCCCTGAAGGCTTTAGGGGGAAAAACAAAAACTATCAAACCTGCAGTGACTCGCGACTGATCATCTGATGTGCAAACCACAACAAGGAGGCAAACAAGTCAGAATGGTTCCTATAAAGACATGCTAACATGAAGTATACAAACTTCAACTCCATAAGCCATTGCCCCGCAAGACCACAGCCGAAAAAAGCAAAGGGGACGACTCGGAGCCAACACGCACAAGGAGTCATGGACTACGCAGAGTTGTCTGAAAAAAAAAACATAATATAATAACAAGCTTTAGTTTTATTCTCCCGACAGTTAACATTTTGGTTCTTGAGGAATAAAACTTCCTTTTGCCCTTACCAAACAATGTGAACTTCTAAAGAATTCAATCATCCTTGCCACAAGTACAAGATGATAGGGTCTCTCTGATACCACTATCTACATTTTTACACAACTTAATACTCATTCCAGACTTCTACAAAACAATGTCGCCCTAGACTCGTGATTAGAGGCCAAGTCATGCTCTCCTGGTCCTTCCCCCGCTCATGATACTGCACCACCAGCAGGTAATTCATAACGACAAACAGGACATGTATTCCTCACGTGCAGCCACATCACGATACAATCAGTGTGGTATCCATGGCTGCAAGGCAGCTGTGTTGCAATGTCCCCAGCCGTAAATTCATCCTTGCAGACCGGACAAAGCCCGTCCTTTCCATCCACATCCTCTTGAGTCAAAGCCAACTTCGGTAGATTCTGAATCACTGATTCAGAAGCCGGGGACCCTCCCACCAGAGAACTCTCATTCTCAGTAAACTGACCAAACATGCTCTCATATTCTTCAGAATATAAGTAATCATCATCATCAAAGTAAGTTTCCAGCTCATGATCCAATCCTGCTGTTGCTACTAAATTATCTGAATTCAACAAAACCTCCCATTCCAAGTTCCCAAAACCTCCAACTACTTCGACACTCACATCTTCCTCGCCTTCTTCTGCAATAATAGGCGTCGAAGATACAGAAATGGATCCATCATCATTGAGAGGATCGCCAAATAAGCTCAATACCTCTCTATCATCGATGCATCTCTCGACTTCCTCCCACTCCAAATCGAGATCCTCGACCTCTCCGTCATCCACTTCCAATGGAAGGGAATCGTCACAACACAAAGGAACACTACTAAAGTAGTCATCCTCATCGATCACGTGATTCAAACTCAATTCATTCTCCGAACCTCCACAAACCCCCAATTCATCCTCCAACTCCAAATCAGAATCAAACCCGACATCACGAATGCCGCTCCAACACTGCTCCATTTCACAAACTGTCAACCCTGCTTCACAGAAATCCAACCCAGAATCCCCAGCCTCCATAAAAAACTCATCTTCACAACAATCCTCGTCCACAAGTCCACCATCCTCGTCCCCACCCACGCCGAACCACAACCCGATCCCTAAATCTGCATCCACATTATTCATACAGACGTCATCGTCCCCATCAATCACCCCAAAATCCAACCTATTCACCTCTTCCGACACCGAATCCGCGTCCCCCGCGAACCGCGGGCGCTCGGCGGACAGATCCACGCCAGAGCCGCTCCTCCCGCCGCCGAGCTTCCGGAGCAGATCGCCGGAGTCGGGATCGGGAGCGACGTCGCCGCTCGGGGCTCCGGCTCGATCGGCGGCGGCGGCGGCCATCGGATCGCGGACGGGCAGCGTCAGGTCGTCGTCGGAATCGTAGAGATCGAACGCGCGGCGGCGCCGGTGGCTAGGGGAGGGGGAGGAGGAGGAGCAGCAGGAGCAGGGGGGAGGGTCGAGCTCGAGGGAGAGCGAGCGGCGGAGGCGGCGGCGATCGGGGCGGCGGAGGCGGGAGGAGATCGGGGCGGCCTCCGCTGACATGATCTTGGCCCTCTTTCCCTCTTTTTTTTTGTCTTTTGCTTTTCTTTTGCTGCTGGTTTGCTGAAACGTCTCCGCGTTTTTTATTTTTTTCGAGGGGAAAGAAAGAGAGAGTGGAAAGGGAGGGTTGGGAAGGGACGTGGAGAGCCCGGAGTTAGAAGGCTTGTTAGGTGATTCTACAGCTCTCATTTTCTTCTTTGACTTTGTTATAAAAAAAATACATAAAAAATACAAAAAAAAAATTTGTATCGAGGATCATAGAGTAAGGAAGGAAATTGACACAACACCAAGCAACTCGTGATAAATGTGTGATGATGATAATAATAATTATTACAATCGTGTACCGAATTACCTAATCATCCGTAGAGAATTTTGTACAGATAGACTCGAAATTACGAGTACTCTTGATCGTCGTTAGATGGATAGCACGTGTGCCAGAAGATAGGTGTGTGACCGAATCCATCCAAGTGACGTCTATTCGACAATGAAAGTGGATCTGATAAAAATCGTTGTATCACCGCATTAGGAAAAACCCGGCATACGTGCTATCTAGGTCATATTCAGCTCTGGCAAAAGAATATCCAAAGACGATGCTAGTAGGAGTTTAGTTGGGAGTTGCATGGATTCGGACTCATTGAGCGATGTCTGGCTGCCTTCTGCACGCAGCTGATCCGAATCAATACAGATCGTAAGGTATTATATTGGCTCTAAAGGTCCGTTTGTTTCATGAAAAAAAAAAGGATTTGGAAAACATTTTCCAAAAAATGATTGGTTATATTTCTTAAAAAAAATCGATGAAAAATGTTTTTACTATCGACAACAATTTAAGTCTAAACAGTTTCATGGACGATGAAAATATTTTTCGTTCGTCCATTTTTATAAGAGGTATGTGCGATCATTTTTCGAAAGATATTTTGTAAATTAAGAATTTTCCGTGAAACAAAAGCATCGCGTCGAGCGCATCCTAGGAATATGGAGAGAAAGCCCCATGGTCTTCAGTCATCTAATCATAACGGGTCCTCTCCATCCAACGATTTGATAATATCTTGGGCGAAACAAAGTAAGATCTTTTGATAGCCGAGAAATTCCTTAAACAATGTCAAATGTTGAAAGAATGGTCTCACACTCCCGTTTTCCCCTAATTAAATAATGTGATTATGACTTAGAAAATGGCAACCATCATATCGAAGAATTCACATATATTGCGTGCCCACGACGTAACGAATAAAAACTCATGTGATTCGACGAGTGGCCTTTGTCAGAATTTGATTAAAGATCATAACATACCCTAGACGTGTTGCGCTCTAGTCAAACCTTATCTTAACCCGTTAATCACGATTAACATGAAAAGGCCCGAAATGAGTTTATCTTGCATGACTAAGCTTGAGCCTAACTTGTAGGCCCAACCAAGTTCAACCATCGGGCCCGGCAGCAATTTTTCAAGTCATGTTAGGTGATAAGTTATTTTTTTGTCAATTTAAAAAAGGGTCTTGTTAACAAGTGCCCTAAAGCCACCGATTAAGACGACTACATACATTAAGAATACTTATTACAACATATTCAAAAATGAAAATTATCTGATGCGAGAAAATTAATCATCCGCATCGCACGGGAAAATTACACTTCAAATGCAAATTCAATGAGTTTTAATAAGTGGGCACTCTTTGATAGATAAAGGCGATTTATGAAAGGGCCTTGTTAATCGTTGCCTGGAGCACTTTATCAGGCATTGCTACAATTGGAAACTTTATATGGTTTTCAATTAGGGATGGGAAATGTAGGAGTAATAGTGAAAAGTATCAGAAAAATTTTAAATCTATTACATTGGTACTAATATGATCTTAAATCTTTTGATTATGTCAATTTAGTCATAAATATTTTGATCTAAAGCCAATTCAGTCATTACGTCTAATTTTAGCTGGATATTATTGATATGGACGCCGGTTGGCCTATGTGACACGATTGACGCTGACACGAACGTTTTTTTAATAATATTTTAATTTTTTTTCTTTTTTCTCTCTTTTTTTTCCTTTCCTTTTGTTTCTCTCTTTTCTCCTCCTCTTTCCTCTGGTGGTCGGCATGGCCATAGTCGGGGAGGGCTGGCCTCGTCGGGTCAAGGGCGAGTGCAGGCGAGGCCACCCTCGCCAATTTTGGCGAGCCCAGTTGTTGTATGGGCGAGGGCAGCCTTTCCGAGCATTGCCTGGTCAAGGGTTGGCCTAGCCAAGTTTGGCAAGGGAGCCATCGCCTAGGCCAAGGCGAGGCCCAGCGAGGCCGACAGTTGCTTGTAGTTGTAAGGGCCACCCTTGCTTAGGCGAGGCCTGCCCTTGCTGGCCATGGCTATGCCGGATTCCAGAGGAAAGAGGAGCAAAACAAAGAAAGAAAAAAAAGGGAGAAAAAATGGAAAGAAAGAAAGGAAAAAAAATCTAAAATTATTAAAAAAATCGTCTATGTTAGAGCTGGCTAGCATCTACATCAGGAATATCCAATCAAAATTAGTCGGAATGATTGAATTAGCTCTAGGTTAAAAAAGTATATGACTAAATTGGCACAATTAAAAGATTTAAAACTAAATTGGTACAAATAAAATAAGTTTATGATTTTTTTTTGACACTTTTTTCGATAGTAACGATTTCATATACTCAAAAACAAAAGATTGCCCAAAAATGTAGCCGGATAAATGAAATACACATTCTAGAAATTTTGCTCTCTCAAACGTTTTACAGGTTTTCCATCGAACAATGTGTACTAGACTATAAGAACTGACCCGAATCTCACACGATCATACCTCGATAAAAGCATCTGTACATTCATAAGTCAAAGTGTTAATTTTTCTTCTTTGTTTTTTTAACCTAGAGGGTCTTAAGTTGGGTAAATTATCAACTTGTGGATGATTGTGCTAGCAGCTCGATATGGAGCGGGATATTTTTATAAGCTTGAAGTATCATGATCCTACCCCGCTACGTAGCTCGTGGTTTGAAGTTGGGAAAATTGTCGAAAATTTTTTAAATCTATTATACAGCAATAACCTTTTAATTGTGCCACTTTAATCCTAATTTTTTTTTTACGGTTTGCCAATTTAGTTCTTACAACTAATTTTGACTGAAAATTACTCATGTAGTTATCTAGTCAGAGTTAATCGTCCTACATGGGACGCTCTAGTCAATGCTAGCCATCCTTATTGGGATGGCTAGCACTAACGTAAGCAATTTTTGTAATTTTCTAAATTTTTTCTTCTATTTTTCCTTTTTTTATTTATTCCCTTTTTCCCTCCACCAACTATTGGTGAGGGCCTCAACGCCCTCTCCTGGGTGAGGGTCACAATTGCTGGTGGTCGGTGACGTACATCAACCATCGCCAAGGCCCAGCAATGGCATGTGGATAGAAAAAGAGGAAAATAAAAAAGAAAAAGAAAGGGAAAATAAAGAAAAAGGAAATAAATCAGAAAATTTAAAAAAATTATCCGTGTTAGTGTTGGTACTGTCACATAGAATGGTTGGCATTAACTAGACTGCCACGTCAGCAATTTGCCGTCAAAATTAGCTGAAAGAACTAAATTGACAAATCGCCATAAAATTTAAACTAAATTGTTACAATCGAAAGGTTTATGATTAAATTGACAAATTGTCAAAAGGTTTATGATTGAGTTGGCATAATTGAAAGGTTTAACACTACATTGATTGCAGTGCAATAGGTTTAGAACTTTTTGGACAATTTTCCCGTATGAATCTAAACCCTGATTTATTAAGGTTTCAATTGTTTTGCAAAAAATGAATTATTTGGAAAATATGTTCCTAAAAATGATCACTTATATCCCTTAAAATAATTAATCAAAGAAAATATTTTCATTATCGACAACAATTTATGTCTAAATATTTTCGTATATAATGAAAATATTTTTCATTTATTCATTTTTGTAAAGAATACAAACAATTATTTTTAGAAAAATATTTTCTAAATAATTCATTTTTCGCGAAACAAACGCATACTAAAACTAAAATTTTTCAGACTCGTATTGTCAATGAAGTCTGTAAAAGGATTCATACACCAAACTGGATGTACATGTATGGTGAATCTCACCGTAAATTTCACATAAATAGCATAAATGTCTTCAATGAGTAGTCACTGCGCTAGATGTATATGCATGCTCTAGTATAAATGAATGTCTCGAATCATGTATATTCAACGTGAGACCCATCAAAATAAAGTCGAGGTACAGAATTAACGAGATAAAATTAGAGGATCATAGGATTTTCTAGCAGTGAGCACTCGTAAAGATTTTCCTCATTGAAAAATGTTTCCGCATCTGAAGGAAACTAACGTATTTATAATTAAACATTACTAAATGAAGCAAAATTACATTGTGGGGGCCCGAGAGTCCTATTGAAACAACAATGAACTCTTATGCTTTGGCTTCTCAATTCTCCATACCTTTATTGGCTAAAAGCTTGGGACATCAAATTCAATCGAGCCTCCCCTTCACCGGCCAAAGCCTAGTTCTTCCCAAAAAACACAGACAATGTCCAACATCTTGACAAGATCACCCAGAATCTCAACAATCAAAAAGTGCACCAACTTTTCCAAAAGCAATCTCCATCGTGCATGAACAAGAGACCATGCATGCTAAGACCTGTCTCAATTCCATGATCACATCAAAAAAAGAAAATTTTAAAACCTTTAAAGAAACAAGCCTTCATGGGAAATTGATCATGTGACCATGTCTCACAAAATCATGTGGCCATGTCTTGTAAAGGCAAGCCAAACTTCTCTTCCTTTTGAAACCCCCCAAGTTTGAATGCCGATCGAAAGCTCCCGAACCAAAGTCGCTTTAGAACTAAAACAATATTATTCAGAGATAAACGAAAGTGACCACAATCTCACGATCCACACACCTTTAGGATCTCCATAACTCGAACCCATCTCCTTCCGTACATGTGGGGGGGTACAAAAGCTTTTCTCAACTCCCGAAGTTCAAAGAACCCTAAAGATGGTCTTGGAGCTCAAGAAACATGGTCACTCATCGTCCTTAATTGTTTTCTTTCATTACGCCATGACCAAGATATGTCATTATTTTGAAGATTGTAATTGATATGCTCGAATCCACGTCAAGATACACATGACTAGTTGACCAGTGTGTAACCCGGCTCTCGAAACTGACGTGCCAGGCTTGAAAATGATGAACTTGACCTCATAATATTGTGCACACTCGTTATTGTTACCGCCTATTCTTATATTATGCATGCTGCATACTTGGCAATTGATGGAACAAAATGGACTGAACTAAGTACAACTTCTACGCAAATTCTGACACCCATTGCTATGAATGTTCTTGTGGGAACATACCCAACTCGCTGTCCATCTTCATATGCCTCCAACATTCAAATTGTACGCAAGTACGACCAGGAGAATTTTCACACGTTCAGTCAAAACTTTTGGTCCAAGTCGAAACTTGAACTTCACGGACCGACCCAGAAAGCTTTTCTTTTTACCCTTCTCAATGCGGTGAGAACCGAGAAAGCTGTACATATATTAAACATGGCCAAGAAATTTGCAATATAAGACCAAATCAGTCGCTTAAAAGAAAGGGAAAAATTAGGGTTTTCTCAAGATCATTGTATATCCAAGCATCTGGACAATTGATCATCCAATTTTGAAAGTAGTTTGTGGCGATCTAAATGGTAAATTTTAGTCTTAATATACCTCAGAAAATCGTGTGCTCTCACATATTCCACATAGCATATGTATAATATCTTTCTTTTTCCTCATAAGTACCAGTCCATAAGGAGCTCACTAGCAAGTCGCAGACGAGAATCGGCTTAAAGCCTGCATTCAGATTTGAGAATATTTGTTCCCAAATGTGTATATAGACAAAAGGTTCAGGATTCATCATATTATATCATATCATATTATACTATATTACTCTTTAAAAAAAAAGGGAGAACGAAGAACAAAAAAGAGTCACTGTTCATACACCCTTTGCATGTGCAATGGCCGACGACTACGCTTTGCGCCGCTCGTTTTCCGACATTGAAAGCCAGTCAGGTTATAAACTATGATACATTGTCCTCATAAATTAAAGTAAAAGTGAGAGGTAAAGTTGGAGAGCACGCCCTCGTGTTCTATACTTCGTGAAACCCTAGCCCTTAATTTCTTCGTTAATAACTGTTCATTGTTGTTAATCATCAAAGGTTCGCGATTCGAGGTGGCAGTCGCTTTTTCCATGTTCTTCAATCCCCCAATTCCAATGCTGCCTCTTAGGGAACCACGTCGCCCCGATCACCAAGTGCCTCTCTCTCTCTCGAATTTAATCACAAGAGAAAATAATAATGAAAAGCACACAAGAATATTCTTTCTTTTCTCTCCATAATATGATGATTGGAAAGAAAAAACAATCACATTCATTTTCTCAATTGAAAAGGGCAAAGTTCTGATTCAATAGGAAACTCTTTGCCTTCTCTAACTCGAATGATCATTCCTCGCTTTGCTACTTAAGGATATAGACCACTTAATTATAAAGGTCGTCATGTCAGGCCAGGCCAAGAAAGATATAAATATCATGATTCGAAAGGAACGTTTGATTTTGAGCAAAACTGTTTCTTAAATAAAGTCATAAATTTTTCTTGGAATTGCACATCATGATGAGCATGCGTTAACTCGAGCATCATCTGCGAAATTAACCTTCAGTCAATAATCCAAGAGCCCAAAATAAAATACTTTGCTTCCCTTTTCAATTGTTAGAATATCCAACCTAAAAATATGAGAATTATTAGATGGATGGAGACTTTATGTATGTAAGACACATTGAAACTACATAGACAAATGACATTGGATGCTTTGACCCCGGATATCTTGACCGTTCATGTTTGTGATCCTTGAGTCTCTATATGTATGCACATTGTCTTCCCAAAAACCTAACGATACTATACTTATTATTGATCATTTATGTTTTTTTGAGAACGGAATTGTTCATAATTTGTGGCGTGATACTTTTGGCTCATCCCTAACGGAGCGCTCCAAGTGCTTTCTTCAATTTTCCTTAAGGAAAAATATGGTGGCCTAACTTGTGGATGGTGTTCTAACCCTACTAGTCAAATCTTTGTGCCTTGTCCAAAGGTAAATTCCTAATTGCAGTCAAAACTAGGACAACTTCTCGACCAAAACGCTTTCAAACAGCAAAGTTAATTTAACATGAAACTAAACCCTCTCTTCAAACTTTGAACAATTCATCAGTCAAATACGAACTTTAGAATACTCGGAATTAACAAATGAATGAACTAACAGCCAGCGTAACCTCCACTACTATGAGGATGTGTGCCAAACGACAGCATTGTCCACTTTGAATCTCTCTTGTCCAACCTAAAAACCTCTTCTGTTACACTGTTTTGGCATCGATAAACGCGGAGGAAAACTTGAAATTTTAGACCAAAAAGTATATGAGAACATTAATATTTTGTTTAATGAGTCCACTTGCTAAGCAACTGCATAAAAAAAAGTTTAAATTTTCCGACCCACTGATTTTTTCAATATAATGTGTAAATCAATACTTTAAAAATCAAATTATAACACTCGTTAGCAACTAATATTGATTGAAAAGTGAAAATGAAAACGAAAACTTAGGGTTTGGACAAGGGCCTAATTCCCTAAAAAACCCCAAACTTTAGGTCAAGTTCCAAATCTGTCTCGAACTTTTTTTTGTCTCAGAAAAAACCCCAAACTTTAGGTCAAGTTCCAAATCTGCTCCGATCTTTTTTTTGTCTCAGAAAAAATCCCAAACTTTAAGTCCAGTCCCAAATCTACCCCAAATTTTGTTTTGTGTAAAAAAATCACCAAAATTCAATTTATTTTAAAAACTATACTCCTATGATCCAATCTCAACTTGACGTGGCACTTCCACGTTGATAACAAATCTACATCAACAAAGTAATGTGGCTTTTTTTTAGATAAAAAAAGTTCAGAGCAAATTTGAACTGAACCTTAAAGTTAGGTTTTTTTAAAATTAAAAAAAAAAATTGGGGTGAATTTGTTATCGTCCCTAACTTTCATATCCTAAAATGATTTTATTTTGAAAATTTTCAACAATTTTTATTTGATTAGATTTGTTATCAAAATGGAAATGGGATGTTGGTTTGTATCTATCGCCCCATCACTTTATTGATAAGGATTTGTTATCGACGTGAAAGTGCCACGTTAAGTTGGGACTGGATCATGGGGGTATATTTTTAAAATAAATTGAAATTTGCTGATTTTTTTTACATAAAACAAAATTCAGGGCAGATTTGGAACTGAACTTAAAGTTTAGGATTTTTTTTTAGACAGAAAAAAGTTTAGGGCAGATTTGGGATTGGACCTAAAGTTTGGGGTATTTTTTTAGGCACAAAAAAGTTCAGGGTAAATTTGTGATTTGACCTAAAGTTTGTAGTTTTGTAGGGAATTCACCCTTTGGACAAGTAAAAAAAAATCCCACGTTGCATGCATGGCGGCAGACAGGCACTGAACACCGTATCTTCAATTCCACGCGATCACATGCTGAAAAACCTCTTAATATTCTGAAGCCTACCCAACCAAAAACCGTTTTGCAACTTTTCAACTCTAGCCTCTCTGAACGCTTGCTTGTCCTTTTGAGTTCTTAAAAGCAATACGGGCATTACTACGTTCAATATTAAATATAATCTATGATGGGAAATGTTGAAAAAATAAGCTTTGGGACACTAGCCTTTGACCGAGGCCTTAGACTCTATAAAGACCATTGTTTACGTCCCCATGTTCCCCTCTCTGTCGTTGTTCAAACAACAAAACATACTCTGAAGAAGCTAAAGAAAAATGGGGGAGAAGCGACCAAACATGGCGTCCGTAAGGATCACTAGCTTTCTGCTCATGCTTGTGCTCTTTTCACTACAACAATCGAGCGCCTGTGCACAAATTGGCCATGGTAAGTAGAATATGCTTCATAAGCTTTACGAATTTGCGTGTCATATTGTGGTATATGTTGGTCAACGGGTGTATAAACCTCACTGAATGTTGGAACTTTTTCTCAGCCATGGAAGAAAAATTGGTTCTTGACAAAGATGGAGTGGAGGTGTTAATAGCTGGAGGCTCCTCATCAGAAGTTCAAAAGGTAGAAGAAATTACATTCTATCATAACAATTGTCGAGCGGACGCATCACTGTTGTCGATATGGATGGTAGCAAAAAGGGTTGCGAAAGTCGTTTTTCTCACCAATGTTTAAGTAGCGATACTTCCACAACTTTCTTGGAGTGTTCGACCCGTTATTTATTTTGCTTTTGATCATATTTTGCAGGTACTACATGATGGCATTCCTTCTACTGCTGACGTAGTGAGAGACATTGATCGAGGAATCGAGGAACGAAAGTTGAAGTTGAGAAAGTTCTTGGGACAAAGCACGGCGAAAGAAGTGACTTCGAGTATGCAAATGAGTTCAAAGAGTGCATCATCATCCTCATCATCATCATCAACAGGTGCCAAGAATTATTTTGGAAAAAGTAGCCTACGTAGAGGGAAAAGGATGTCGGACGTAGACTACGAGTCGACAAGAATTAGAAGCCCCCGTCGTTCCATCAAAGTCAAAATGGGTGGATTTGTAGCTTTCAATGCCGATTATCATGTGCCCAAACCACACCCTCCCAGGAACAACTAATGAATAATTGCATCCATTGAGAGCTAAACAAGAACAGCTCTCTTTTTTTTTCCCTTTCTTTTATTTTCTTTGCTTTTTATCCCTTTCTTTTCCTTTGAAATTTTGTCAAGCTATATGCAAGTGCCGAATATCATACCTGTATGTATCCAAACTACAGAAATTTTAATGATATGAAAGCCAAAATTTTGTTCAGTGCTTCTGTTTGTGCGATGCTCTTTCCTGCTCTACCTTTATCTTTCTTGTTCTTCTTTTTCCCCTTTTATTCTCAAGTTAGTTGATGTGTCTTTACTTTGCATAAGCGCATAGTGATAAATAAGCCGCAATTATTGAAGATTGTTTGAGTTTGTTTCAATGCGACATAAAAAATGGATCCAAGTAGTTGGAAAAGGGTTTTTTATCCGTTTCATCATCCAAGTGTTTGAATTAATGCAGGAAAGGACCAAAATGCTTCAAAGTTGCCCCAAGCAAGCTCACTTGAGTACATGGAAGATCAGGTTCCTCTCTCTCTCTCTCTCTCTCTCTCTCTCTCTCTCTCTCTCTATATATATATATATATATATATTCCATATACTATATGGTATATTGGACAGTCTAAATTGGGGGTACTCCCCGCAACTCACTAGATCTGACGGCTCAGATTACCTAACCCTACTGCTACAATAGATCCCACGAAAGAAAGTTGATACTTATACTATCTATAGCACCTACACGTCTTTATTTCTTGTAGCGCATTATTCTAGCTAATAATCTTTTTAACTTATTTTGGCAATAGAATGAAGGAGGCAAGGTAGGAACAACAAGACCGATCAGAGTCTCCATCTTAAGGAAGATGATGGTGTATCCACCAGATTCTAGGCCTGTGCATTGCGATGCAATGAGAAGCTCCAAATGTCCATCATCCCAAGAACCTTATGATGAGGGTAGCCTTCAGAATCTTGATGCCCAAAAGGAAGCCACGGAGTCTGCTCACGAAATCATGGCCCTCACCAACAGAGACTACCACGGGGCCGGTCGACGCCCACCTCCAATCAACAATGGACACCCCTTGTCTCAGCACCACAAGCCCTAGTTGTCTCTCAGAGTTTCATGAACTTGCTTCTCAAATTTTGGGGTTGTTTTATACGAGAAGCAAGTGTTTTTTTTTTTTTTGGTAAAGAAGCAAGTGCTTTTGTTTTCACTTTAGCAAAAAAACAAAAAGAGTGCTTTGTTTTCACTTCCTATAGACTACAGTATAACTACTGACATAATGGCTTCTGCTGCAATTTCTTTCTAGTTGAGGGATTAATGGACTTACGTGCACTTCGCCTTTTGTCCATATCGTGCTAAACATGGTCAAAGTGACGAGAAAAGAGATGGATCCATGTCAAACAAGTTTCAAATTTGTGTTGTTTAAGCAGAAATAAAGTAATAAATACTGTTTAGGAACAAAAAAACTTGGCACGGACGAGGAAAACGAAAAGCTCGCACTCTGTGATGCGGTAGAAAGAACTCCCGTTGCAGCACGGACGACAGCTTAGCTATCATCAGTCTTAGGGTTTTTGTCTTGGTCGATTCTTGTGTTACAAGTTGAGTGGTTTCGTTACGGTGTGGGATGGATTGCGCAGACATGGGCTTAGGTCCAAAAGCGCTTGAAAGATGCATCAAAGCTGATCGAAGATGTCGAAGGCAATGTTTACAGAGCCAGCTCGGGGCCCATATGTTTTGAGTAGGTGTTTGGTCCATCGTGCGTGGGATTTGCAGGCTGACCCATTTCATCACAAAGTTCCGTTGAAGGGGAGTTTTTGCTCAACTTGGTGTGCAGAGCAAGCTGCAATCTTTTGGTATTATTTTACTTTGGATTGGGAAAAAATTTACTTTTTGTCCTGCTATATTTGTATTTTTTCAAATCAAGTCATTATATTTTTAATTTAAGTCCTTCTATTTCTGCAAGTTGTCTAATCAAGTAAGTCTCTCCAACACTAAGTCCGATCAAATCCAGCTGACGTGACCGTCAAATAAGGCAATATGTGACACAAATAAAGATTTGCCAACATAGACACCCAATGAGGACGGTGAACAGGGAAACCATGGACAAGCTGCCAAACAGAGCTTGCATGGCTGCGTGAGCTCAGGTCCAACGATCGAATGACGATCATGGCTGTGTGAGCTTAACTGGCAGTGGCAAATTCCCCTTTGAGAGAGCAATCATGGGTAGTAGAAAAAAAACCTTTTTTTTTCTCTTTTCTTTTCTTTATTTTTGTTGCGGGAGCAAGCAATTGAACCATAAAATTGACAAAATAAGGAAATAAATTTGACACCAGATTTATGAAATTTGGTCATAGTGATGTACGTTCACGGGAAGAGCGGCAATGAATTCCATTATAAATTAAGCAATACAATAGAAATTACAACCACATTCGAGTCGCTCAAACACTCTCGGTATTTCTCAACCCCCAATTATACCCAATAATTCAAACAATGTTTACGAATTAATATCTCAATTTGACGAAGAAATTACACAATTTTACCACAAGATTTTGGCTTCAAGACGCGTCTCTTGGATGTAATTTGTCGAAGAATTGCGCACCAACAAAATTATTCACTGCCACAGCTCTACTCACATCAACAAGAGCCACCCAATGGAGCCCTCAACATAATATATTTGTATGTGCTCAGGATATCGCGGAAGTCAAGAGATCGAATGGTAAAATTAACAAAATAAAGAAAATAAATCGGATACTAGATTTACATGATTTGGTCGTAGTACTTACGTCAGCGGAAAGAGTAGTATGGAATTTCACTATAGATCAAATAGTACAACGGAGATTATAACCACATTCGAGTCACTCAAGCACTCTAAGTGTTTCTCAAGTCCTAATTATATTTAATAATTCACGTAGTGTTTAGCCCCATAATTCATTGCAAAATAATCTCTCAATCTCATAAATGAATTATATACAAATCTTACCATAGAATTTAATTGTTACAAATACTCGAACTCTTGTTGTAATTCTACAAACAAAACCCACAAGAAAAACCCACACAAAGTACTCGCTTAGAATATCTTCTTGTCAACCGCGGCGCTTCAATGCTTCTCTTATCAACAACGGCGTTAACTGCAATATACATGCGAGCAAGGCACTCCCAAGTGAAAACCTCAATTGCATTGGGATACGCCACCGGCAGGAGAAGTCCCAGGATAGACCGGTCAAAGAAGTCAACTTTCCTTTTTCTCCTTTTGCGTTTATTTTATTTTATTTTTTCTTCTTTTGTTGGCTGCCAACTAGGGTTGAGTAACTTGGATCACTCAAACCGAGATCAGACCGGATCAGACCGGACCGACAGGTTTGGTCAGATTCTTAGGATTATCGGTCCGGTTCCCGGTTCCTAAAAGCGAAATTGATTTCCGGGCAGTCCGATTTCCGGTTCCAAGGGGAAACTAGACCGGATCGGACTGACTATTTAATATATATTTTTATTATTTTTTTATTTAAAAAAATTAATAAAATGTGAACTAAACTCTAAGTGAACTTCATTATCATAAATTCATTGATAAAAATTAGTAAAATGTGAATTAAACCCTAAGTGAACTTTATTGACATAAATTCATTGACAAAAATTAGTAAAATATGAATTAAACCCTAAGTGAACTTCATTGACATAAATTCATTGATAAAAATTAGTAAAGTGTGAACTAAACCTTAAATGTTTAACAAAAAAAAAACTAAATTCTAAGTGATCGGTTCCATTGGATAGGACCGGAACCGGACCTGACCAGCGGTCTGGTTCAGTTCCTCGTCCTAGAACCAACCGGTCTGATCTGTGATTCTCAAAATTAGGAACCGGTTCTCTCGATCCAGTTCCCGGTTCCATCTTGGAACCGGATCGAACCAGGAACCGATTACCCCTACTGTCAACTCTTGCACATCAGGAAAGTAAATTTCCAATATTTCCTTTTTCATCCTTGGCCGACTTTTAACTTGAGGAAATAATTCTTTGCACCCACAGCAATATGTAATCTGATTTCCAATTCAGACAACCAAGTGAAAAGAAAACTTCAACTTTCGTGGACTTTTATTTAATCAATCTTAGGTCAGCTTTTGTTTAATTGACTCAAACTCGAGATATGTTTTTAATAATCTCCACATTGATTCGACGTTTTAGCCAAGTCACAATCGCTTTGATAGAATCCGAATTTTGCTACTACTCTCACATAGCCCCCATGGGCTCAACTGCTACAGACGTTTTCCAAGTCTAAGCCTTGCTTGGACTTCGCTATAGCCATAAACCTCATCAGAACACCAACTCTACAAGCACCTTTAACTGTTCCACAAGGAGTCACCGATATAATCTCTTCAACCACGGATAAAGCAAAACTATTATTGCATCCATATATATTAAGAGATCGAATACACACCTTGTTAATATCAGCAGTTACAGTAACTATTAGCTCAATAGGCTCCACCTCGCTACAAGCATCATCTGTGTTGATTATTTCGCTAATACCCGCTACCTTAGGAGTTTTTAGTTGCAACTCCACCTCAAGCTGAACATCGTTCTGATCCGTATGAAACACTGCTATAATCACTCATAGTTAGAAGTATTGGAGACTTGTCATATGTAACTTCTCTATTGAAAATTGGTAAATTTAATTCCGAGTACCATAACTAATAACCTCACTCACCTTGTGCATAAGCTAGGAATATGCACTTTCTTGCCTTTCCGTTTAGCTTACCATTACTCGCTCGAACATAACATGGGCATCAAAATATTCAAAGAACTGAATAATCAGCAAAGTTACCTAACCACATTTCTTCAGGAGTTTGACATCCAATCGCAGTCGATGGGAATCTATTCTTTAGGTAGCTCGCCGTACTAAGTGCATTCACCATGAATCTCCTAGCCATACCAATACTAGAGAATATTTTATGGGTTGTCTCTAGCAATGTTTTGCTCATTAATTCCGCAACATGTTGTGGTTCATTGGGACAAATGCAGTGTCTCACTATGCCTTCCTTCATGTAGAATTCGTTTAACCATTCCGAGCAAAACTCCATACTATTGTCAGTACGCACCTACTTGATCATTTTATCAATCTTCTATTCGATCAACGCTCTCAACTACTTGATGCCAACAACAACATCAAACTTGTGCCTTAGCACAAACATCCATGTCTTCCTCGAGTAGCTATCAACAACTGTTAGCATAAATCTGTTACTCTTCTTCTAAGAAAACCGCGACAACCTACGAATATTTAAATGAATTAATTCTGCAATATCTGTGATTTCTTTGACAGTTGTACTGAATTGTACTTTCCGACATTGATCTAAATTACAGCACCTGTATACATTCACTCCGTCAGCAACATAACCACATAGCAAATTTTTTCACTTAAAACCTTCAGGCTTTTCTTGCTAATGTGCCCCAAACGCATATGCCATAATTCAAACTCTCGAATCGATATATCCGACGTCTCTGCAACGAATTTCATCACTGTCTCACCTTGAAGTTTATACATGCCATTATGTTTGATTCCTTTCATTATTAGCAAGACATCTCGAACAATTTTCAAAATTCCACATTTTGAAAAATACAGACACCTAGTTGAAACCAGGGCACTTAAGGAAATCAGGTTCTTCTTCAACTCTGGAACATGCCTTACTCCAGTTAATGTCTTCACGATACCATCATGTATTCTGATTCTAACATCACCAACACCTATAACATTACATTCAAAATTGTTCTCCAATTGTACTTTACTATTACCCGTGCACTAATAAGTAGCAAACTAGTTCCTGTTTGGTGTACCATGAAAAGAATAACCATAATCCATAATCCATCCATCAAATGATGAATCATTAGTGATAGATAAGACAAAATCATCACTATCCGAATTACTGTCTGCTATAGCGGCAACATCATTTGCAGACCTAACTCTAATTCATTTTCCCTTGTCATTTTTCAGCTTAAGGTAATCCCTTCTAAGATACCCCCTCTTACCACAGCTCCAACAAACAGCGCCACTAGTCATAGACTGACTTCGTCTATTCGAGTTTATACCACTTTTACTAACACGAGTATTAGTTCTTCTTGTATTTTTACCTACTAAAGCAGCAGGCACATGTTCGCCGGATTCTCTTTTAGGGATCTCCTCACTCAAAATTAAATCTTGAATACCATTAAACGTCAATCTTGTTGACCCAGAAGAATTACTAACAGCAGTAACAGTAATATTCCAACTATCAGGCAATGGGGATAATAAAATCAAAGCACGTACCTCATCTTCAAAGTCAATCTTAACTGAACTCAACTGACTAATGATCACATTGAATTCATTGATATGATCAGCAACCGATGCACTTTCGCTCATCTTCAAGTTAAACAGACGTCGCATCAAATAGACCTTGTTGATGGTAGAGGGCTTCTCGTACATGTCCGATAATGCTTCATCAAATCCGCAGTGGTCTTCTCATTCAAGATGTTAAACACGACATTATAAATCAATGTTAGTCGAATAACACCCAAAATTCGTCTATCTAGCAATTCCCAATCAGTTTGCTTCATCGCCTCTAGCTTCTCCCCAGATAAGGGTGAGTGCAGTTTCATCTGATAGAGATAATCCTCAATCTGCATCTTCTAGAAACCAAAATCCTTCCCATCAAATCTGTTGATTCTCACTTTTCCTTCTTCTATCGCCATCGATTTGCTTCAATTAAGCCAAGCTAGGTTCTAATACTAATTATTGCGGAAGCCAAGTGATCAATTAGTAAAATTGACAGAATAAGAAAAATAAATTGGATATCAGATTTACATGGTTTGATCGTAATGATCTACGTCCACGGGAAAAGCAATACGGAATTCTACTATAGATCAAGCGACACAACAGAAATTACAACCACACTCGAGTCACTCAAACACTCTAAGTATTTCTCGAGCCCCAATTATATCCAATAAATCACGCAATGTTTAGCTCCATAATTTTTTACGAAATAATCTATTGATCTTACAAATGAATTATATACAAATTTTATCATAAGAATTAATCGCTATAAATACTTAAATTCTTGGTATAATTTCACGAACAAAATTCACAATAATAACCCACACCAAGCACTCGCTTAGAATATCTTCTCTTCAACGGCGGCGCTTCAGTACTTCTCTTATTAACTTCGGCGTTAACCGCAACATATACGCGAGCGTGGCACGCCCAACAGAAAACCTCGAAAAGATTGGGATATGCAACCGGCAGGAGAAGTCACAAGTTAGACCGGTCAAAGAAGTCAACTTTCCTTTTTCTCCTTTTGCGTTTATTTTTTTTTTCTTCTTTTGTTGGCTGCCAGCTCTTGCACGTGAGGAAAGTAAATTTTCAATATTTCCTTTTTCGTCCTTGGCCGACTTTTAACTTGAGGAAATAATTTTTTGCACCCACGGCAATATGTAATCCGATTTCCAATTCAGACAATCAAGTGAAAAGAAAACTTCAACTTCATGGACTTTTATTTAATTAATCTCAAGTCGGGTTTCGTTTAATTGAATCAAACTCGAGATATATTTTCAATACAACGGTAGACTTTCTTGTTTCAAAATGAGCATTGGACACTCCTGTTTCAAGCCGTGAAGTCTAACAAAAGAATATCAATCATGAAAGAAAACCCCCCTCCAGAAAATATTCACAATTTGGTCCGATTCCAAATACATGTTGGACCTTCCAACCTCGGTGGCCAAAGACTTCAGCACATATTAGGAAGCTTCCAAAACTTGATCTTACATTAATTTCTATTTCCAGAATTCATATTTTCACTTCAGGCTTAAATTCGAAATATATTTTAACAAATTTTCACAATCGTATCCACATGAGCGTCTATGTTGGCATAATTTAACCATGTCACGCTTCGACATTGCCCAACAGCTATCTCGATTGAATTTCCCTAGGTTCGTTATTGGAGGGATATGGTTAGATTGTAAAAGTACAAGACTTGATTAAAGAAATCAAAAGTACAAGATTCAATTTGAAAAATGTGGGAGTACCTAGATGAAAAGTAAATTTTCCGATTAGTTCTCTTGATAAGTAAATCTAATGCTACCGAAGCGTATGAGTATGTTTTGCTTAGTTTACTTTGGTTAGTATTTCTCTAATGCCTAATCCTACAGGATTGATGCTGGAATAAGGATGTGAAAGTGATTTTCCAACCTAGAGTTGTACGGAAAGACATACACTGCGCTTAGCAATACCATTTTCGTTCAACTAGATCTTGAATTCAAACCGAATCGAACCGGGGCAACGATAACACATCGACCTGCAATTTGATAGAATTAGGTTTCACTCTTCCTCGTGCAGGACGAATCGACGAGTACACACCGTTACCAGAAAACCAAGCCATTCCTTGTGCATTAAACAGTACTTTGAATGCACCTTCAAATGCGGTGGGATCCCACGTGATCCAAGGACGTGTCCGCTTCGGACAGCACCCAAACATCTCTCCCTTCACCATGCACGTGAACATCATAAATGGTATCGTAGGGCAGACGATGCTGACTCGAACATGCAATATGGCGTCGCTATGTGTGAACCATCCTGAACCTAGATTAGGGATGAGCATGATCTGGATAGGTAGTTCCCAATGACTGATTCCAAAAAATTAGAACAGTGAATAGTTCATTGATTTCATGGATCCATCCAAAAATCGAATCGTCAATCTGGTCCGATTTTCAGGTAAGTCTATGAAACCGTTCCACCAACCTTCACACGTTTGCATTATAATATATTCGAGACCTACCTATTTTCAACCTAGGACAAAACGGGTCGTCTCGGTTTGACCCGAAGAAACCCAACGCCGAAATTGAATGGAGCAGGCAGGACCCTGCCCCCACACGCCTCTCTCTTCTTTGCTTTTCTTCCCTTCTGGGGATGATGATTGATGGGCCATGCTTGCTTGCTTGCATTGCACGCCTGCCTATTCAGAGGCCAGTTTCTTTGGCGAACCCAGAAGTCCAAAGCCATGGTGGGGGCCTCAGGAGAGCCATATATCTGGTTTGGAGCTTTCTGCGTAAATGCGAAGAAGCGCCAGAACCTCCGTCGTCAGGCGTGGCGCATCACCACCCAATCTGACCTCAAAATGAGAAGACAAAAGTTAAGAAAGAGAATACCAACCAGGCAAGCACCGTGCCAAAAGCGCGATGTTAATCGTATGATTTCTTCCTCTTTTTTTGCTAAAACGCACGATTTCTTTCTGTTTCATGAGTGCATGATGCTCCTGTATGCTTCAAAGTAATCATTTAAGGCCTTGGATTTTTTTTACGAGATAAAAGGTAAAATTTGGACAAAACTGATGATTTTTTAGCATATCGGACCTATTTTAAAGTAATTATTTAAGGTAACAAAAGATATCATAAGATCAGTTATAATCTATTAGAAACATGCATGCGCATCATTTCACGAGATTCTTCCAGGGAAAAAGAAATCTTCTCTGTCTAGAAAGTCTAGTGAAAGTCCTCACCATCCACGCGGTTCCAGGATTACGATCCCCCCTCCCCCCAATTAAATCACGGCCAAAGTCCCGCCGTCCGCGCAGGCACACAAATGGTATAAATCGAAGTCGTCATTCCTCCTCTCATTATTCAAAACCAAGGCCTTCAGATATTCTTCCATCATAGCATTTCGGCAATTTTGACTCCAGAAGTTGTTCCGCGTCGACCAACATGCCCGCCGCCGACAATGTTCCGGCCGCCCCGCACCTGCTCGTCTATCCCTTCATCTCCTCCGGCCACATCATCCCCCTCCTCGACCTCGCCGACCGCCTCGTCCGCCGCGGCGTCCGCGTGACCGCCCTCGTCACCCCCTTCAACCATCACCTCCTTCTCCCCCTCCTCTCCGAACACCCCTCCCTCTTCCACCCACTTGTCATCCCGGCCCCTGACATCCCCTGTGGCTCCAAAAACATCCTCATCGTCAAGATCCTCTCCATGCGCCACCACCACTACCCGGCGGTCCTCGAGTGGTTCCGTTCCCACCCCTCGCCGCCGATCGCCATCTTGTCCGATTTCTTTCTCGGGTGGACCCGGCACCTGGCCTCGGAGCTTGGCATCACCCGCATCGTGTTCTCGCCCTCCGCCGCCTTCTCCGTGTCCATCGAGTTCTCCCTCTGGCAAAACCTACCCAAGAACGACGGCGGCAGCGACGATGATGACTCCACGGTGACCTTCCACGACGTGCCGAATTCGCCGATGTACCGGTGGTGGCAGATCCCGCGCCTGTTCAGGATGTACAAGGATGGAGACCCCGACACGGAGTTTCACAGGCAGGTCTGGCTGGAAAACGCGGGGAGCTGGGGCGTTGTTTTCAACACGTTCGCGGAGTTGGAAGGAGTCTACGTCGACCACATGAAGGGGAAGTTCGGGCCAGGCAGGGTCTGGGCCGTGGGACCGCTCCTGCCGCCGGTGGATGACTCGGTGAGCCCGGCTGGCCGGGGCGGGTCCAGCTCGGTCCCGGCCGAGGAGGTGCTGAAGTGGCTCGACGGCCGGGAGGAGCGCTCCGTCGTGTACGTGTGCTTCGGGAGCCGCACGGCGCTGGCAAACGACCAGATGGCGGGGCTGGCGGCCGCGCTGGAGATGAGCCGGGTCCACTTCGTATGGTGCGTGAGGGATACCGCCGATGGGCAGGTGCTGGACGGCCACGGGCTCCTGCCGGACGGGTTCGAAAGCCGCACGGCGGGGCGGGGGCTTGTGATCCGTGGGTGGGCACCGCAGGTGCTGATACTGAGGCACCACGCCGTGGGCGGGTTCCTGACGCACTGCGGTTGGAACTCGGTGCTCGAGGCGATCGGCGCTGGGGTGGTGATGCTGACGTGGCCGATGGGCGCGGACCAGTACACGGACGCAAAGCTGCTGGTGGACCAGCTGGGCGTCGCGATCAGGGCGTGCGAAGCCCCGGGCAACGTGGTGCCCGATCCTGCCCGGCTGGCCCGGGTGCTGGCCGAGTCGCTCGATGGGACGAGGCCAGAGAGAGGCCGGATCGAGAGGCTGAGCAAGGCGGCGGCGGACGCGGTCAACGGAGGAAGCTCGGACAAGGACTTGGATGGATTCGTGAAGAGCTTGATGGAGCTTCGACATGGAAGAAGCGACGCGGGGGTTGACGGAGAGTGTTGATGGGTTGTTCTAATTTGATGGCTAACGCTATAGTTTTATTTTTATTTTTATTTTTTAAAAATAATATAAATAATTTCTGAACTTTGACCTAACATACAATCTCATTATTTGACTTTCAATTTGTCTAAAATGATTCATAAATTTTTTGTAAATGTTCAATATAATTCCTAGACTATTTAAAAATATTCAATGTTGTCCTTCCGTTAAGTAAAGTTAACGGAGTTTGATGACATGGATTTTAGTCCCTTAAGAAAAAAAAAGACACGTAGAATATCCACATAAGTTATTTATATCAGATTAAGAGAAGAAAACTCCACATGGAAATTAATTTTAAAACAACTCAACTGGGCCACAGACCAGAAAAGGCAGATATTAAGGTTGATCTTTTTCTTCTCTGATTCTACGATCGAAGCTCTCATACTCCGGCGGGTCCCAAAATGCTGAATCAAGTACACGAAGAAGGAAGGAGAAGGAGGAGGTAAGCCTTACAGTCTCTATTAGGAGTTAGTATGGAGATTATTTTTTCAGGGCATATATGTGGATTTAGGGTTCAAGACTTGAGCTTGCTTTGAATGGCGACTCTATCTTGTCACACAAAAGACGTTACTATGTGCCCGGTGTGTTGTCTCGTGTGTAATGCTTCCAATGAAGACTCGGGTCTGTACACGTGGGAGTTTGACAAGGACGATGTGTCCTGCAGGCTCCTCCATGGCATTTGTTTAGGGTTAATTACGGCTTTCTTGAAAATGGGTTAATCAAGGCTTTCTCGAAGATGATAATGCACGGTTTATCTGACTCGATCGAAGCATAGTCATGACGTAAAGTGGGAATATTTTATTTGTGCATGTTGCGCTTTGCAATTCCTATGAGAGTATTAAAACAATATCGAGAGCACAGTAAGTTTTGTTATAATGTGTCCTAGCTTGTTGTAGTTTTAGGTTGCAACTTTTTCATGGCTTTTTAGACATGGCCCTCATTTGTGTTTGTTTTCTTGTCTTTAGTTTATATTGTTGGTGTTTACTTGTTTATATTGTACAAACAATAGAAATAGATTGACTGGTGTCGTTTATCTTTTTTAGTCTAGCTGATTTTTATGTTTATCTTTGTACATATTTACATGGCAGATGAAACATTTCGATTTACTCTATGGGTTGGAGGTAGGTTTGTTCATGATAGAATAGTAGAGTATGTTGATGGTCATAGTAGAGAGTGGCTTTAAGATCTCGACAAGCTAAGCTACTTGGAGATTTTGCACTTGGTATAAGATATGGGTTACTCTAATACTGAGAAATTCCATTATTTAATGCCGTGTAAGAATTTTGAGAATGATATAAGATTAATTGAAGATGGCATTTCAGTATAGGAAATGATGGGACTTTGGGCAAATATTGGCAGTACATGCGAGATATTTATTGAATATGGTGAAGACGTGAGTGTTGGCATTGGTGATGGGTTAGTGGGGGGATTAATGAATGTAAAGAAGATCACGCAGTTTTAATGCCTATTGATGGGCAAAATCATGAAATTGAAGAGGATGGTGACTTGTTGAGGTTCCATGGTTATTTGACAATGAAGAAGAAGAACTTCAAGTGGCTAGGGGAAAAACTAGAACTTTTAAGGGAGACAATGCATATAGAGTTGCTAGGTTGCTGGAGATACCTAGTGAAACAGATGTTGAAGTAGAACGAAGATAGGGGGAGGAAAGAGGCTATAACAACCCATTGTGAAGATAATGTTGAGCTTAAGACTGAATGCTTTGACTCAAGTGACTTTAATTGGAGCTTTGTCATGAGTGATGAAGAAGAACTAGAGATAGAGGAGGCTGTTAGAAGGAAAAGCACACATGCGCAGTATAATAAAACCACCGATATACCTCACTTTGCACTAAATATGGAATTTGATGGCCCTAAGTAGTTTAAAGAAGCTATCAACAAATATGCAGCCACCAGAAGAGTTAATATTGATTTTATCAAGAATGACAAGGTAAGAGTTAGGGCCAAATGTAAAGCTAAAAATTATGACTAGTTAATTTATGCAGCTAGAGATAATAAGATAGGCTTGTTTACAGTGAAAACTTTCAAGGATGAGCACACATGCTCTTGGTTTTTTCAAGTGAGGAGGTTTACATTTACGTACATTGTGAAGCATTATCTAAGCTTGTGGAGGGCAGCTTCTTCAATGAAGTTGCAAGAGTTTAAGAAAATTGTGGAGAGCAAATGAGCTTAGATGTCACTATAAGTCAGTGTAGAAGGACCAAGTGAAGAGTAATCGAAAAACTAAACGGGATGTACTCCTATGAGTTTAATAGTTTGTGGAATTATTATGAAGAAATTATTCATAGAAATCCCCAAAATACTACGAAGGTAAAGTTTATAAGAGAATCACCAAATTCAAGACCCATCTTATAACGATTTTATGTTTAGGGATCCCTTAAAGGTTTCAAACCTTTGATAGAGTTAGATGAATGTTTCTTAAAAGGAACGTTGAAGGGTGAGTTATTGACTGTTGTGAGGAAGGGTGCAAATAATCAAATGTACCCTATCGCATGGGCCGTTGTTGAGGTCAAGAGTAAGGATTCATGGGGTTAGTTTGTAGAGGCCTTGAAGAATGATCTTGGCACAAAGGATGGTGTAGGATACATAGTAATCTCATATTAGCAAAAGGCAATGTGATTAATCTTCCTTCACACTACAAAAAAACATATTTTTTCCGACGAAATTTTCAACGAAAAATTTGGAAAAATTCGTTGGAAAACAAATTTCCAACGAAAAAAAATTCGTTGGTAATTCGTCGTCGCAAATTTTTTGAACGAAAAATTTCAATTTTCGTTGGAAATTTGCGACAAATTTTTTTCGTTGGAAAATTCGTTGGAAAACTCGTGGTTAAATTCGTTGGAAAAACTACAATTTTTTTATCAAAAAATCGTGGAAATTTTTTTCCAACGAAAAAAAAAAAATTTTTGGTCGAAAAATCGCCCGTCACCGGTGAGGGCTGAGCTCGCCTAGATCTAGGCGAGCTCGCCCCTCGCCGGTGATGAGCTTGAGCTTACCTAGATCTGGGCGACCTCGAGATCACTGGCAACGGCGATGAGGTGGTTGAGGCGGCGGGCGAGGTGGCGGCCCATGGTGGCGTTGGGGCCGCCGACCGCCGCGGGGGCCTAGCTCTAGATGGCCGCGACAGGGCCTTTGGGGAGGGAGCCAACGTCGCTCGAGGGGGCCTTGCAGGAGTTGAGGGCCCCGATCTTGGTGTCCATGGCGCCGGAGCCGGAGCCGAAGCCGGAGGAGGAGGAGGAGGGGGGGCGGCGGGGGAGGAGGCGGAGGGAGAAGGTGAAGGTGAGGGATTGCAATGGAGGTTGTTCACGGAGAGAGAGAGAGAGAGTGTGGAAATTGAGAGTTGTGGGAATAATGAGCGCGAAAATGTTGAATAAGGAAGAAGTAGAGTTTTCATTGCAAAATTCGTGGAAAATTTCCCACGAATTTTGCAACGAAAATTGTACACACTAAAATAATTGCCTGGAAAATTAAAATTCGTTAGAAAATTCGTTAAAAATTTCCAACGAATTTTCCTGCGAATATAAAAAATGCCGAACAATACCGAGTTTTTTTGAATTTGTCACAAAATTCGTTGGAAATTTTCAACGAAAATTATACACACTGAAATAATTGCCCGGAAAATTAAAATTCGTTGAAAATTTCCAACGAAATTTTCAACGAATTTTCCAACAAATATAAAAAATGCCGAACAATACCGGGTTTTTTTTTAATTCGTTGGAAAATTTGTTGGAAATTTCTAATGAATTTTCCGACGAAAATTGTACACATTGAAATAATTGCTCGGAAAATTGAAATTCGTTGAAAATTTCATTGGAAATTTCCAACGAATTTTCCAACAAAAAATGTACACTTTGAAATAATTGTCCGAAAAATTGAAATTAGTGGGAAAATTCGTTGGAAATTTCCAACGAATTTTTCCACGAATATAAAAAATGCCGAACAATACCGGGTTTTTTTGAATTCGTCGCAAAATTCGTTGGAAATTTCCAATGAAAAATTTTTCGTCACAAAAATCGTTTGAAATTTGCAACGGCAAATTTTTCATTGGAAATTTCCAACGAATTTTGTGACGAAAAATTTTTCGTTGAAAATTTCCAACGAATTTTACTTTTCGTTGGAAAATTTATCGCAAATTTGCGACGAAAATTTTTTCGTCGCAAATTTTCGTGGCAAAAATCCAGTTTTTTTGTAGTGTCACTTTGAATTTTCCATGTGTGCCATATTGTTACCTCTTTATATATATGATGATATCATGTATTCTGCTGTAGGGCTTGTGCTGGTATTGAAGGAGGAGATGTCATCGGTTGAGCACCGACAATGTGCAAGACATATCTATGCAAATTGGCGCAAGAAGAATGGGGGAAACAATTGTTGCATGCAATTCTGGATGTGTGCAAAGTCAACTACAATCTAGCAATTTGAAAACAGCTCAAGGCATTGGATAAGATGAGCAAGACAGGAAAGGCTGATTTGATGAGGATTGTGGTGCAAGGCTCACTTCAAAACTATATGCAAGTCAGATATTGTGGATAATAACTTGTCAGAAACATTTACTGGATCGATACTGGAAGCTAGACACCGGTCTATCATATCTATGCTTGAGGATATTAGAGAGAAGATAGTGACAAGAATGCGTGAAAAAAGAGATGCATGTCAAAGATGGAAAAGGGACATTGCGCCAAAGATATTAGAGGAGATAGAAGGCAATAAAAAAGAAAGTGCCTTTCGTCATGTGCTTTGGAATGGAGAAGATGGATTTGAAGTGCACCATAGGAACGACAAATTTGTAGTGGACACAAGAAACAACTCTTGTTCTTACAGGGCATGGGACTTCAGTGGAATTCCATCCCCTCACACAATCTGTGTCATACTATTCAAAGGAGAGGAGATAGAAACTTTTGTTGTGCACTGGTATAAGAAGGATACTTATTTAAAGATATACAGTCACTACTTGGAAGCAATGAATGGCGATAACTTGTAGTCTTCTAGTGATAGAGAACCTTTGGTGGCACCAATGCCTCGGGCTATGCCTGGCTGGCCTAAACAAAAAAGGATAAGAGAGGAAGAAGAATTTAAAAATGGATTCAAAGTGTCAAGACAAGGCACAAAAATCGCATGCCATTTGTGCTTCAAGTGAGGCCACTACTTAAGAAGTTGTCCATTGAAACAAAAAGAAAAGGTAAGGTTTATTCATTCTATGTCTCTAGTCTTTGTTTGTATCAATATTTTTAACTTCATTTTCTTAATGAACAAGATGAAGAGATAGTCGGACAGAGAGAAGCCAACTCACTTGTCGTGGAGATGCATCATAATAGTGCCACCACTGAAAAGGTACCCTTAACCTTACTTTTAAGTAAGTGATCATGTTCTTAACTAATTGTAAGTACCATTTTAACTAGAGTATTATGGTTCTTAATAGCCTGGACTCGAAGGTAGTTGAGCCATTTCGCTATTAAGAAATACCAACCATGATGTGGATAGTGCTAAGAAGGTAGAGAGTGCATCTCGCAAATTTATCACTGCAATGAGATTACAGGTATAGCTTTGTGGTAGTAAACTTGTTATGTAAACATTTCACATTTGATTGATTGATACTTTTCTTTTGTCTAGCGGCCAAAGGCGGACATTATGAGAAGGAAACAAGAAGAATGGAAACAAGCCGTGGAGCATTTGAACGGTAATGGAAGTGTTGGATCAACAAGGTCTCCAAGAAAGAGAAAAATTTACCAGAAGTAGATGTTTGAAGAGTTGGAAGTAGGACTAGTACTTGTACTTTTTGTTGATATGATACTCTCGAATTTAAGATCAAGAGATAGAGATTGCTTTCTTTTTTTGGTAGTTTTGAAAGTGTTTAAGATGTGGCAATGATGCTGTATAGAGCACAAGCATTATGGGCAAGAAAGTTTTGCTTTAAGTAGTATATTCAATATTTGGAAAGTGCAGTTGGCCTTTTTTTCGTCTACTTTGTGGATGTTAAAGAGTACATTTAATACTCTTGAATAGTTAGCTTACGGGGCTCATTTGTTTGTAAAAATTTTGTTGCGTTTGATCGTTGCCACTTTAGTAAAATGGGTCTCAATTACCAAAAAGAGGTCTAATTGAAGGCAATTTCAGTCTTTATCTCTCAAATGGTTTGATAGCCATATGCATGTCATTTGCATATCTCCCAATTCTGTCTTTCAACTTTTACAGGTGTAAGATCATATTGATAAGGCTTTTTAACAACAACAAACGAGATTTGTTTAGAGGTAGATATGGATTTTCTTTCCTCACAGCATCAACAAATTTTTGTTCTAAGACCACCAATTTTCATTGCAAACGTGAACAGTGAATGAGTTTAACATTTTCATTCCTAAAAAACATTTTTCTATTGCAACAAATCAAGATCACCAAATGCTAATGTCTCCTCCTTGCTATATGTTTGCTGTTAACATATTTGACTGTGTGAGCTTGATCGATGTCAGATTGGAAAGAGATTATGATAGACGAGATCACGGAGGAGAAGTTGATGGAGGGAAGAATTGTGAATTGAATGCAGAATTCTTCTCCTTTTGCTCCTTTGCGCCGATATGGTCAAGGCCCCCTTTCTTTTCCTTCTCCTCTAATGACACTACTGCTCGGTGCCAAATCACTGCACATGGTTTCAGCTTCAGGTGTCAAATTGAGTCTTCATCTCCACTTTTTGCTCTTTTTCTTTCTTCAACTGTTGTATGCCTTCTTGTTTTTCTTGTTTCTAAAATTTTTATCAGTCAATTTTTTTGCTTCTAAGAAGTAAGTCCTTTAACCCACCAAAAAATAAGAAGCAAGTCCTTCAGCCCACAAAAAAGAAGAAGCAAAATTCCAGAACCAAAAAGGCATACCAAACACAAACTCACGTTCAAGCTATACAAAACACGAGCTCTTCCGAGATTTCAATTCCTCGATGCTCACACAGTTCTCACTTCCTTCCCCTCGTTTTGATTTCTGATTGAGCCGATCACGCACAAGTAGTGGTGCGTCCTCCAAGACCCCAAGATTTGAATTGTTGTCGGGATCGACCTCAACCCAACCCTCTTCTTTTCAATATCGATCCAAGTATTTTGGAAAGTTTGATGTTGAGAGGAAGAAAAATCGTTGAGTAGGAAGAAGAGGGTTTATTTGAAGCCCTAATTTGTTTTTTTTTTTTGTAAAATACTTGCCGAATCATTATTTAATGGGTTAATACCACGAAAAACCCCAAATTGATACACTTGTAATATCCAAAACTAATTTTTTGACTACAAAAATCCAAAACTGATATACTTGTGACAATTTTATCCCGAACTAATTTTTTAACCATCAAAAACTCCAAACTAGTACGTCTGCGATAAATTTACTCTCTATTAGTTTTTATTAAATTTTACTATTAAATTACTGAGTTTGATGATATGTGGTAGTTGACGGGTGTACTAGTTTAGGGCTTTAGCCCTCTATTTGTCACAAATTTACGAATTTGATTTTTCATGATATTAATCTAATTTAATAAATGATAAATTTGTCACAAGTGTACTAGTTCAGGATTTTTTGTAATAAAAAATTTAGTTTATGGTCACATGTGTACCAGTTTAGAGTTTTTCGTAGTAAAAATAATTAGTTTGGGGTAAAATTATCATAGGTATACCGGTTTGGGGTTTTTGGTGGTCAAAAAATTAATTTGGGATAAATTTGTCACAGGTGTACCAGTTTGAGGTTTTTTATGGTCAAAAAATTAGTTCGGGATAAAATTATTATAAATGTACTAGTTTGTGATTTTTCATGGTAATAACCCTTATTTAGTAGTCCAACTTAGCTCCACATCATTAGTTAACGCTCCACATCATCAGTTAACGGTTTGAACAAATGGAAGGATTAGATTGAACATTGATCCATAGTTCAGGGACCATTTTGGACAAATTGAAAGTTCAGTGACGAGATTGCTCATTAGACCAAAGTTCAGGGATTATTTGTATCATTTTCCCTCCTTTTTTTTTTCCTTTTTCGTACTTAGGATTAATATCACGAAAAACCTTAAACTGGTACACTTGTGATAATTTTACCCCGAACTAATTTTTTGACCACCAAAAATCCAAAACCGGTACACCTGTAATAATTTTATCCCAAACTAATTTTTAAACCACTAAAAACTCCAAATTAGTACATTTGCGATAAATTTACTCTCCGTTAGTGTCCGTTAAATTGGATTAATATCACGGAAAATCACAAATTGGTAAACTTGTGACCATTAGATGGGTAAAACCCCAAACTGGTACACCACTCAATTATCACGTGTCATCAAACTTAGCAATTTAACAGTAAAATTTAACGGAAACTAACGGAAAGTAAATTTATCATAGGTGTATCAGTTTGGGGTTTTTTGTGGTTAAAAAATTAGCCAGTATTTTTGTTTTCACATACTATAGGCTACAGTATAACTACTGACATAATGGCTTCTGCCGTAATTTCTTTCTAATTGAGGGATCAATGGACTTACGTGCACTTCGCCACTTTCCCATTTCGTGCTAAACATGGTCATAGGGACGAGAAAAGAGATGGATCCATGCCAATCCAGTTTCAAATTTGTGTTGTTTTAACCAGAAATGAAGTAATAAATACTGTTTAGTAACAAAAAAAAACTTGGCACTGACGAGGAAAACGAAAAGCTCGCACTCTGTGATTTGGTAGAAAGAACTCCCGCTGCAGCACAGACGACAGCTTAGCTATTGTCGATCTTAAAGGTTTTTGTCTTGGTGGGTTCTTGTGTTACACGTTGAGTGGTTTTGTTACACTGTGGAATGGACTAAGCAGAGATGGGCTTAGGTCCAAGAGCGCTTGATAGTTGTATCAAGCTGGTCGAAGATGTCGAATGCAATGTTTACAGAGCCAGCTCGGGGCCCATGTGTTGAGTAGGTGTTTGGTCCATCTTGCGTGGGATTTGCAGGCTGACCCATTTCATTACAAAGTTCCGTTGCAGGGGAGTTTTTGCTCAACTTGGTGTGCAGAGCATGCTGCAATCTTTTGGTATTAATTTACTTTTGATTGGGAAAAAAATTTACTTTTTGTCCCCGTACACTGGTGTTTTTTCTAATCAAGTCATTATGTTTACAATTTAAGTTATTCTATTTCCACAAGTTGTCTAATAAAGTAAGTCCCCCAACACAAAATCTGATCAAATCCAGCTGACAACGACTGATGTGATCGTGGCCATGGCCAAATTAAGCTTGCATGGCTGCGTGAGCTTGGGTCCAACGATCGAATGACGGTCATGAGCTTGAGCAGCCCTGAGCTCACCTAGCCGTGGCAAATTTGCCATCGATAGAGCAATCGTGAGTAGTAGAAGACCTTTCTTTTCTTTTTTTTTCATTTCTTTATTTTCCACAATCATATCTACATGAGCGTGTAAGTTGGCATAACTTATCTATGTCACATTTCAATGTTGCCTAACGGCTATTTCGATTGAATTTCGATAGGTTCATTATCGAAGGAATGTGGTTAGATTGTAAAAGTAAAATGACTAGATTAAAGAAATTAAAAGTACAAGGATTCAATTTGAAAAACGTGAGAGTACCTAGACGAAAAGTAAATTTTCTAACTAGTTCTCTTGATAAGTAAGTCTAAGGCTACTTAAGCGTATGAGTAGGTTTTGTTTAGTTTACTTTGGTTACTATTTCTCCAATGCCTAATCCTAAAGGATTGATGCTGAATAAGGATATGAAAGTGGGTTTTCAAGCTAGAGTTGTATTGAAAGACATGCACTGCGATTAGCAATATCATTTTGAGATCCGTTTGTTTCGTGAAAAACGTTTTTCTCATTTTTTGATATTTGATTTGTATAGAAAAATGAGTTAACGGAAAATGTTTCCTACAAAAACTTAACCTCAAGAAAATGTTTTCCTTTTTGAAAAAACCAAAAAAAAAATTTCTGAATATGATTAGCTATCGGTGCTTAGACATAAAACTCTACGCTTGGATACAAAAACCTTAACATTGGTTCCTAGGTCCTCGCATTTAGGACCATGTCTCCGACAGCCGAGCTCGAGTCCATCAAGGCCTGGCCTAAACACATGGTGCCCGTACCCGATGCCCTGGCACCCAAACTCGAGTCCATAAAGGCCGCACTCAGGTCCCCAACACTTGAGCATTGTTCCCAACCCTTAGGCCCATGTCCACAAAGCTGTGCATGGGTCCTCAATGCTCAAGCTTGGATCCTTGGTTAATGAAAAATTTGTTCTTATGGAAATGTTTTTTTTTAAACTGGCATTTTAATTATTTTTTTATTTTTTTAAAAAAAATCAAATTTTAATTATTTTAAAATTTTATTTGTTTCTTCCTTGGCTAGTCACCGACCATGGCGACAGCCGGCGAGCTCGGGCCTCACCAGATCGAGCGAGCAACCAGCCTTGAGCTCGCCTGAGGCCGATGAGCTTGCTTGGGGCAAGCGAGCCTCGAGCCTCGAGCCTCACTGGCCTTGGGCGAGGCTTGCGCTTGCCTATGGCCAGTCATCGACCCCATCGCCGTGGCCAGCAATAGACCAAGGAAGAAGAAAAAGGAAAAAGAAAAGAAAATTATATATAATAAAAATAATAATTAAAGATAATTAAAACTAAGAATATTTTGATAATTTTCCCTATCAGATTTTCCTTACACCGAAAATACTTTCCCAGTTTATTTTAGATTGTAACAAAACTTTGGAAAATTACTTTCTGGAAAGTCTATTTGAGAATCGTACATTTTCTGCGAAAAAACGAACCCTTAGTTTAATTCGATCTCAAATTCAAACCGAATTGAACTAGCACAATGATAACACATCAAACTGTAATTTGGTAGAATTAGGTTTCGCTCTTCCTCGTGCAAGACGAATCGATAAGAACACACCTTTGCCAGAGAACCAAGTCATTCTTAGTGCATTAAACCCTACTTTGAATGCACCTTCGAATGCAGTGGTATCCCGCATGATCCAAGGACGTGTCTGCTTCAGACAGCACCCAAACACCTCCCCCTTCACCACACACGTGAACATCATAAATGGTAGCGTAGGGCAAGACGACACCAACTCGAACAGGCAACGCATCCTAAAAGTTGACGCTAGAAAATGGCGTCGCTCTGTTCCTCAAGTGTCAAACATCCCCAATCAAGATTAGGGATGAGCATAGTCCGGATAGACGGTTTTTAAGAACCGATTTCGAAAAATTAAAATTGAGAATAGCCTGTCGATTTCATGAACCCACCAAAGAGTGGATCCGGATCTTGGTCCGGTTCTTCGACCTTCACAGGTCCGCATTTGAGACGTACCTGTTTTCAACCTACGACAAAACGGGTCGTCTCGGTCGGACCCGAAACCCAACGCCGAAATTGAACGGAGTAGGCAGGACCCTGCCCCCACACGCCTCTTTCTTCTTTCCTTTTCTGCCCTTTTTGGGGATGATGAGCCATGCTTGCTTGCTTGCATCGCACGCCTGCCTATTCAGAGACCAGTTTCGTTGGCGGACCCAGAAGTCGAAAGTCATGGTGGGGGCCTTAGAGCTACACATCTGGTTTTGAGCTTTCTGCGCAAATGCGAAGAAGCATCAGAACCTCCGTCGTCAGGCGTGACGCACCGCCACCCAATCTGAGCTCAAAATGAGAAGACAAAAGTTGAGAAAGAGAGTCCCAACCAGCAATCCCAATTAAATCGTGGCTAGAGTCCCACCGTCCACGCACACACATAATGGTGTAAATCCAGGTCTTCATTCCTCCTTTCATTATTCAAAACCGAGGCCTTCACATACTCTTCCATGTGAATCCAGAAGTTGTTCCGCGTCGACCAACATGCCCGCCCCCGCCGCCGCCGCGGCCGATGTCCCCGCCGCTCCGCACCTGCTCGTCTATCCCTTCATCTCCTCCGGCCACATCATCCCCCTCCTCGACCTCGCCGACCGCCTCGTCCGCCGTGGCGTCCGCGTGACCGCCCTCGTCACCCCCTTCAACCGTCACCTCCTTCTCCCCCTCCTCTCCGAACACCCCTCCCTCTTCCACACACTTGTCATCCCGGCCCCCGACATCCCCTGTGGCTCCAAAAACATCCTCATCGTCAAGATCCTCTCCATGCGCCACCACCACTACCCGGCGGTCCTCGAGTGGTTCCGTTCCCACCCCTCGCCGCCGATCGCCATCTTGTCCGATTTCTTTCTCGGGTGGACCCGGCACCTGGCCTCGGAGCTCGGCATCACCCGCATCGTGTTCTCGCCCTCCGCCGCCTTCTCCGTGTACATCGAGTTCTCCCTCTGGCAAAACCTACCCAAGAACGACGGCGACAGCGACGATGATGACTCCACGGTGACCTTCCACGACGTGCCGAATTCGCCGACGTACCGGTGGTGGCAGATCCCGCGCCTGTTCAGGATGTACAAGGATGGAGACCCCGACACGGAGTTTCACAGGCAGGTCTGGCTGGAAAACGCGGGGAGCTGGGGCGTCGTTTTCAACACGTTCACGGAGTTGGAAGGAGTCTACGTCGACCACATGAAGGGGAAGTTCGGGCCAGGCAGGGTCTGGGCCGTGGGACCGCTCCTGCCGCCGGTGGATGACTCGGTGAGCCCGGCCAGCCGGGGCGGGTCCAGCTCGGTCCCGGCCGAGGAGGTGCTGAAGTGGCTCGACAGCCGGGAGGAGCGCTCCGTCGTGTACGTGTGCTTCGGGAGCCGGACGGCGCTGGTAAACGACCAGATGGCGGCGCTGGCGGCTGCGCTGGAGATGAGCCGGGTCCACTTCGTATGGTGCGCGAGGGATACCGCCGATGGGCAGGTGCTGGACGGCCACGGGCTCCTGCCGGACGGGTTCGAACGCCGCGCGGCAGGGCGGGGGCTGGTGATCCGTGGGTGGGCGCCGCAGGTGCTCATACTGAGGCACCATGCCGTGGGCGGGTTCCTGACGCACTGCGGCTGGAACTCGGTACTCGAAGCGATTGGCGCCGGGGTGGTGATGCTGACGTGGCCGATGGGCGGGGACCAGTACACGGATGCGAAGCTGCTGGTGGACCAGCTGGGCGTCGCGATCAGGGCGTGCGAGGCCCCGCGCGATGCGGTGCCCAACCCCGCCCGGCTGGCCCAGGCGCTGGCCGAGTCGCTCAACGGGACGAGGCCGGAGAGAGGCCGGATCGGGAAGCTGAGCAAGGCTGTGGCGGCCGCGGTCGACGGAGGAAGCTCGGACAAGGATTTGGATGGATTCGTGAAGAGCTTGATGGAGCTTCAATGTGGAAGAAGTGACGCGGGGGTTGACGCAGAGTGTTGATGGCTTGTTCTAATTTAATGGCTAACGCTATAGTTTTATTTTTTGAAAAATGATACAAATAATTTCTGAATTTTGATCTAACGTGTAATCTCATCTTTAGATTTTTAATTTATTCAAAATGATCTTTAAATTATTAACAAATTTTTAATAGTCTCTAAATTATTTAAAAATATTTAATGTCGTTTTTCCGTTAAAGTAAAGTAAATGGAGTTTGCTGAATTGAATTTTAGTCCTTTAAGAAAAAAAAAGACTCTTGGAATATCCACATAAGTTATTTATATCAGATTAAGAGAAGAAAAATCCACATGGAAATTAATTTTAAAACAACTCAACTGGGCCACAGACCGAAAAAGGAAAATATAAAGGCCGATCTTTTTCTTCTCTGTTTCTACGATCAAAGCTCTCATACTCCGGCCGGTACCAAAATGCTGAATCAAGACACGAAGAAGGAAGAAGGAGGAGGAGGTAAGCCTAACAATCTCTATTAGGAGTAAGTATCGAGATTATTTTTTCAGGGCATATATGTGGATTTAGGGTTCAAGACTTGAGCTTGCTTTGAAGGACGACTCTATCTTGTCGCACCAAAAACGTTATCCTATGCCCGGTGTGTTTTCTTGTGCGTAATGCTTCCAATGAAGACTCGGGTCTGTACACGTGAGAGTTTTATAAGGACGATGTGTCCTACAGGCTCCTCCATGGCATTTGTTTAGGGTTAATTACGGCTTTCTTGAAAATGGGTTAATCAAGGCTTTCTTGAAGATGATAATGCGCGGTTTATCTGACTCGATCGAAGCATAGTCATGATGTAAAGTGGGAATATTTTATTTGTGCATGTTGTGCTTTGCAATTCCTATGAGAGTATTAAAACAATATCGAGAGCACAGTAAGTTTTGTTATAATGTGTCCCAGCTTGTCGTAGTTTTAGGTTGCAGCTTTTTCATGGCTTTTCAGACATGGCCCTCATTTGTGTTTGTTTTCTTGTCTTTAGTTTATATTGTTGGTGTTTATTTGTTTATATTGTATAAACAATAGAAATAGATTGACTGGTGTCGTTTATCTTTTTTAGTCTAGCTGATTTTTATGTTTATCTTTGTATAGATTTACATGGCTGATGAAACATTTCGATTTACTCTATGGGTTGGACGTAGGTTTGTTCATGATAGAATAGTAGAGTATGTTGATGGTCATAGTAGAGAGTGGCTTTAAGATCTAGACAAGCTAAGCTACTTGGAGATTTTGCACTTGGTACAAGATATGGGTTACTCTTATATTGAGAAATTCCACTATTTAATGCCGTGTAAGAATTTTGAGAATGATATAAGATTAATTGAATATGGCATTTCAGTATAGGAAATGATGGGACTTTGCGCAAATATTGGCGGTACATGTGAGATATTTATTGAATATGGTGAAGACGTGAGTGTTGGCATTGGTGATGGGTTAGTGGGGGGATTAATGAATGTAGAAGAAGATGATGGAGTTTTATTGCCTATTGATGGGCAAAATCATGAAATTCAAGAGGATGATGACTTGTTGAGGTCCCATGGTTATTTGACAATGAAGAAGAAGAACTTCAAGTGGCTAGGGGAAAAATTAGAACTTTTAAGGGAGATAATGCATATAGAGTTGCTAGGTTGCTGGAGATACCTAGTGAAATAGATGTTAAAGTAGAACGAAGATGGGGGGAGTAAAGAGGCTATAACAACCCATTGTGAAGATAATGTTGAGCTTAAGACTGAATGCTTTGACTTAAGTGACTCTAATTGTAGCTTTGTCACGAGTGATGAAGAAAAGTTAGAGATAGAGGAGGCTATTAGAAGGAAAAGCACACATGCGCAGTATGATAAAACCACAGAAATACCTCACTTTGCATTGAATATGGTATTTGATGGCCCTAAGCAGTTTAAAGAAGCTATCAACAAATATGCAGCCACCAGAAGAGTTAATATTTATTTTATCAAGAATGACAAGGTGAGAGTTACGGCGAAATGTAAAGCTAAAATTTGTAATTGGTTAATTTATGCAGCTAGAGATAATAGGATAGGCTTGTTTACAGTGAAAACTTTCAAGGATGAGCACACATGCTCTTGGTCTTTTCAAGTGAGGAGGTTTACATCTACGTACACGGTGAAGCATTATCTAAGCTTGTGGAGGGCAGCTCCTTCAATGAAGTTGCAAGAGTTCAAGAAAATTGTGCGAGAGCAAATGAGCTTAGATGTCACTATAAGCCAGCGTAGAAGGACTAAGTGAAAATTAATCGAAAAACTAAACGAGGTGTACTCCTATGAGTATAATAGTTTTTGAAATTATTATGAAGAAATTATTCACAAAAATCCTCGAAATACTATGAAGGTAAAGTTTATAAGAGAATCACCAAATTCAAGACCCATCTTCCAACGATTTTATGTTTAGGGATTCCTTGAAGGTTGCAAACCTTTGATAGAGTTGGATGAATGTTTCTTAAAAGGAACGTTGAAAGGTGAGTTATTGACTGTTGTGAGGAGGGATGCAAATAATCAAATGTACCCTATCGCATGGGCCGTTGTTGAGGTCAAGAACAAGGATTCATGGGGCTGGTTTGTAGAGGGCTTGAAGAATGATCTTGTCACAAAGGATGGTGTAGGATACCCAATAATCTTAGATCAGCAGAAGGTAATGTGATTAATCTTCCTTCATTTTGAATTTTCCATGTATGCCATATTGTTACCTCATTATATATATGATGATATCATGTATTCTGCTGTAGGGCTTATGCAGGTACTGGAGGAGGAGATGTCATCAGTTGAGCACTGACGATGTGCAAAACATATCTATGCAAATTGGCGCAAGAAGAATGGGGGAAACAATTGTCGCATGCAATTCTGGATGTGTGCAAAGTCAACTACAATCTAGCAATTTGGAAAATAGCTCAAGGAATTGGATAAGATGAGCAAGACAGGAAAGGCTGATTTGATGAGGATTGCTCCAAAATATTGGTGCAAGGCTCACTTCAAAACTATATGCAAGTCAGATATTGTGGACAATAACTTATCAAAAGCATTTATTGGATTGATATTGGAAGCTAGACACCAGTCTATCATATCTATGCTTGAGGATATTAGAGAGAAGATAGTGACAAGAATGCGTGAAAAAAGAGATGCATGTCAAAGATGGAAAAGGGACATTGCGCCAAGGATATTAGAGAAGATAGAAGGCAATAAAAAAGAAAGTGCCTTTCGTCATGTGCTTTGGAATGGAGAAGATGGATTTGCAGTGCACCATAGGAACGACAAATTTGTAGTGGACATAAGAAACAACTCTTGCTCTTGCAGGGCATGGGACTTCAGTGGGATTCCATGCCCTCATGCAATCTGTGTCATATTATTCAAAGGAAAGGAGATAGATACTTTTGTTGCGCACTGGTATAAGAAGGATACATATTTATAAATATACAGTCACTACTTGGAAGCAATGAATGGCGATAACTTGTGGTCTTCTAGTGATAGAGAACCTTTGGTGGCACTAATGCCTCGGGTTATGTCTGGTTGGCCTAAATAGAAAAGGATAAGAGAAGAAGGAGAATTTAAAAATGGATTCAAAGTGTCAAGACAAGGCACAAAAATCACAAGCCATTTGTGCTTCAAGCGAGGCCACTATTTAAGAAGTTGTCCATTGAAACAAAAAGAAAAAGCAAGGTTTATTCATTCTATGTCTCTAGTCTTTGTTTGTATCAATATTTTTAACTTCATTTTCTTAATGAATAGAATGAAGAGATAGTTAGACAGAGAGAAGTCAACTCACTTGTCGTGGAGATGCATCATAATAGTGCCACCACTGAAAAGGTACTCTTAACCTTACTTTTAAGTAAGTGATCATGCTCTTGAATAGTTTTAAGTGCCATTTTAATTAGAGTATTATGATTCTTAATAGTCTGGACTCGAAGGTAGTCGAGCCATTTTGCTATTAAGAAATACCAACCGTGATGTGGATAGTGCTAAGAAGGTAGAGAGCGCATCTCGCAAATTTATCACTGCAATGAGATTACAGGTATAGCTTTGTGGTAGTAAACTTGTTATGTAAACATTTCACATTTGATTGATTGATACTTTTCTTTTGTCTAGCGGCCAAAGGCGGACATTATGAGAAGGAAACAAGAAGAATGGAAACAAGCCGTGGAGCATTTGAATGATAATGGAAGTGTTGGATCAACAAGGTCTCCAAGAAAGAGGAAAATTTACTAGGAAAATTTGCTAGAAGTAGATGTTTGAAGAGTCGGAAGTAGGATTAGTACTTGTACTTTTTGTTGATATGATACTCTCAAATTTAAGATCAAGAGATAGAGATTGCTTTCTTTTTTTGGCAGTTTTGGAAGTGTTTAAGATGTGGCAATGATGTTGTATAGAGCACAAGCATTAGGGGCAAGAAATTTTTGCTTTAAGTAGTATAGTCAATATTTGAAAAGTGCAGTTTGTCTTTTTTTCGTCTACTTTGTGGATGTTAAAGAGTACATTTAATACTCTTGAATAGTTAACTTACAGGGCTCGTTTGTTTGTAAAAATTTTGTTGCATTTGGTCGTTGCCACTTTAGTATAATGGGTCTCAATTACCAAAAAGAGGTCTAATTGAAGGCAATTTCAGTCTTTATCTCTCAAATGGTTTGATAGCCATATGCATGTCATTTGCATATCTCCCAATTCTGTCTTTCAACTTTTACAAGTGTAAAATCATATTGATAAGGCTTTGTCAACAATAACAAACCAAATTTGCAAACACAAACAGTAAATGAGTTTAACATTTTCATTCCTAAACAACATTTTTCTATTGCAACATATCAAGATCACCAAATGCTAATGTCTCCTCTTCACTATATGCTTGCTGTTAACATATCTGACCATGTGAGCTTGATTGATGTCGGATTGGAAAGAGATTGTGATAGACTAGATCACAGAAGAGAAGTTGATGGAGGGAAGAATTGTGAATTGAATTCATAAATCATCTCCTTTTGCTCCTTTGCGCTGATATGGTCAAAGCTCCCTTTTTTTCCTTCTCCTCTAGTGACACTACTACTCGGTGCCAAATCACTATGCAGGTTTCAGCTTTAGGTGTCAAATTGAGTCTTCATCTCCACTTTTTGTTTTTTTTTCTTTCTTCGACTATTGTATTCCTTCTTGTTTTTTTGTTTCTGAAATTTTGGTCAGTCAATTTTTTTGCATCTAATAAGCAAGTCCTTCAACCCACAAAAAAAGAAGAAACAAATCCTTCAACCCACAAAAAAAAAAAGAAGAAGCAAGTCCTTTAACCCACAAAAAAGAAGAAGCAAAATTCCAGAACCAAAAAGGCATACCAAACACAAACTTGCGTTCAAGCTATACAGAACACGAGCTCTTCTGAGATTTCAATTCCTCGATGCTCACATAGTTCTCACTTCCTTCCCTCATTTTGATTTCTGATTGAGCGGATCATGCACAGGCAGTGGTGCACCCTCCAAGATCCCAAGATTCAAATCGTTGTCGGGATCAACCTCAACCCAACTCTTTTTGTTTCAATATCGATCCAAGCATTTGAGAAGTCTAATGTTGAAAGGAAGAAGAATTGTTGAGGAGGAAGAAGAGGGTTATTTGAAGCCCTAATTTGTTTTTCTTTTGTAAAATACTTGCCAAATCATTATTTAGTGGGTTAATATTACGAAAAGCCCCAAACTAGTACACTCGTAACAATCTTATCAGAAACTAATTTTTTGACCGTCAAAAATCTTAAACTGGTACACTTGTGATAATTTTACCCTGAATAAATTTTTTGACTACCAAAAACCTCAAACTAGTACACATGTGATAAATTTATTTTATGTTAGTTTCCTTTAAATTTTACCGTCAAATTGCTGAATTTAATGACATGTGGTAGTTGATGAGTGTACTAGTTTGGGGTTTTACTCATGTTTGTCACAAATTTACGAATTTGATTTTTCGTGATATTAATCCAATTTAACGAAAGGTAAATTTGTCATAAGTATACAAATTCAGGGTTTTTTATGATAAAAAAATTATTTCCGGGTTAATTTGTCACATGCGTACCAATTTGGGATTTTTCGTTATAAAAAAAATTAGTTTGGGGTAAAATTGTCACAGGTGTACTAATTGAAGATTTTTTATGGTCAAAAAATTAGTTATAGGTAAATTTGTCACAGATGTATTAGTTTGGGATTTTTGATAGTCAAAAAATTAATTCTGGGTAAAATTATCATAAGTGTACTAGTTTGGGATTTTTCATAGTATTAACCCTTATTTAGTAATCCAACTCTGCTCCACATCATCAGTTAGCAGTCCACGTCATCAATTAACAGTTTGAACAAACCAAAGGATTAGATTGAACATTTACCCATAGTTCAAGGACCATTTTGGACAAATTGAAAATTCAGGGATAAGATTGCACATTGGACTAAAGTTCAGAGATTATTTATGTCATTTTCCCTTTTTTTTTTCCTTTTTCGTACTTAAGATTAATATTACGAAAAACTCCAAACTAATATACTTGTGATAATTTTACCCCGAACTAATTTTTTGATCACCAAAAACCCCAAACTGGTATATCTGTGATAAATTTACTGTGAACTATTTTTTTGACCACCAAAAACTTCACACTTGTACACTTGTGATAATTTTACCCCTAATTAATTTTTTGACCACCAAAAACCCCAAACTGGTACACATGTGATAATTTTACCCCAAACTAATTTTTAAACTACTAAAAACCCCAAATTGATACATTTATGACAAATTTACCCTCCATTAATGTCCGTTAAATTGTATTAATATTACGAAAAATCATAAATTGGTAAATTTGTGACAAATAAAGGGGTAAAATCCCAAATTGATACACCCGTCAACTACCATATGTTATCAAACTTAGCAATTTGATAGTAAAATTTAACGGAAACTCATATAGAGTAAATTTGTCACTAGTATACCAGTTTGGGGTTTTTAGTGGTCAAAAAATTAGCAAGTGTTTTTGTTTTCACTTACTATAGCCTACTGTATAACTACTGACATAATGGCTTCTGCTGTAATTTCTTTCTAGTTGAGGGATCAATGGACTTACGTGCACTTCGTCACTTTTCCATTTCGTGCTAAACATGGTCAAAGGGTCGAGAAAAGAGATGGATCCATGTCAAGCCAGTTTCAAATTTGTGCTGTTTTAACCAGAAATGAAGCAATAAATACTGTTTAGCAACAAAAAAACTTGGCACTGACGAGGAAAACGTAAAACTCGCACTCTGTGATTTGGCAGAAAGAACTCCCGTTGCAGCACAGACGACAGCTTAGCTACTGTCGCTGTTAAGGGTTTTTGTCTCGGTGGGTTCTTGTGTTACAAGTTGAGTGGTTTCGTTACAGTGTGGGACGGATAAAGCAGAGATGGGCTTCGGTCCAAATGGGCTTCGTAGTTGTATCAAGCTGGTCGAAGATGTCGAATGCAATGTTTACAGAGCCAGCTCGGGGCCCATGTGTTGAGTAGGTGTTTGGTCCATCGTGCGTGGGATTTGCAGGCTGACCCATTTCATCACAAAGTTCCGTTGAAGGGGAGTTTTTGCTCAACTTGGTGTGCGGAGCAAGCTGCAATCTTTTGGTATTATTGTACTTTTGATTGGGAAATATTTACTTTTTGTCCCGGTACACGTGTTTTTTCTAATCAAGCCATTATGTTTATAATTCAAGTCCTTCTATTTCCGCAAGTTGTCTAATCAAGTAAGTCCCCCAACACAAAGTCCGATCAAATCAAGCTGACGACAACTGATGTGACCGTGGCCATGACCAAGTTTAGCTTGCATGATTGCGTGAGCTCAGGTCCAAGGATCAAATAACGGTCATGACCTTGAGTGGTGGTGAGCTTTATGTTGAACTTGAGCGGCCTTGAGCTCACCTAACTGTGGTAAATTTCCTGTCGAGAGAGCAATCATGAGTAGTAGAAGACCTTTATTTTCTTTTTTCTTCATTTCTTTATTTTCCATAGTCATATCTACGTGAGCATTTAAGTTGGCATAACTTATCCATGTCACATTTCGACCTTAGCTAACGGCTATTTCGATTGAATTTCCATAGGTTTATTATCGGAGAGATGTGGTTAGATTGTAAAAGTAAAATGACTAGATTAAAGAAATTACAAGTACAAGGACTCAATTTGAAAAACGCGAGTACCTAGATGAAAAGTAAGTTTTCCGACTAGTTCTCTTGATAAGTATGTCTAAGGCTACTGAAGCGTATGAGTAGGTTTTGTTTAGTTTACTTTGGTTAGAATTTCTCCAATGCCTAATCCTACATGATTGATGCTAAATAAGGATGTGAAAGTGGGCTTTCAAGCCAGAGTTCTATGGAAAGACATGCATTGCGCTTAGCAATACTATTTTATGATCCGTTTGTTTCATAAAAAATATTTTTCTAATTTTTCAGTATTTGATTTGTAACGGAAAATGAGTTAACGAAAAATATTTTTTTACAAAAACGTAACTTCAAGAAAATGATTTCCTTTTAAAAAATAACCAAAAAACATTTTCTGAGTATGATTAGCTATTGATGCTTAGATATGAAATTCAACGCTTGGATACGAAAACCTTAACTTTGATACCTAGATCTTGGCATTCAGGACCAGTTCTCTAGCAGCCAAGCCTGAGTCCATCAAGGCCTGGCCTGAACACATGGTGCCCATACTTGATGCCCTAGCACCCAAACTCGAGTCCACAAAGGCCGTGTTCGAGTTCCTAACACTTGAGCTTTGGTCCCAACCCTTGGGCCCAGGTCCACAAAGCCATGCGTGGATCCTCGGTGCTCAGGCTCATGTCCTTGATTAATGAAAAGTTTGTTTTTATGGAAATATTTTTTTTGAAAACTCGCCTTTTAATTATTTTTTATTTTAAAAAAATCAAAATTTTAATTATTTTAAACCAAGGAAGAAGAAAATAGAAAAAGAAAAGACTATATATAATAAAAAATAATTAAAGATAATTAAAAATCAAGAATATTTTGATAATTTTTCCTATCAGATTTTCCTTACACTGAAAATACTTTCCCAGTTTATTTTAGATTTTAACAAAACTTCAGAAAATGACTTTCTGGAAAGTCTGTTTGAGAACGGTACATCTTCCGGTATCCCGCATGATCCAAGGACGTTCTTTGCTTCGGGCACCACACAAACACCTTTCCCTTCATCACACACGTGAACATCATAAATGGTGGCATATCACACACGTGAACATCATAAATGGTGGCATAGGGCAGACGACGCCGACTCGGACCAGGCGACGCGTCCTCAAAGTCGACTCTAGAAAACGGCGTCGCTCTGTTCTTGAAGTGTCAAACATTTCTGAACCCAATCGTGACTAGAGACAAGCATAATCCGGGTGGATGATTTTTAAGGATTGATTCTAAAAAATTAAAATTGAAAATAACCTGTTAATTCCGTGAATCCACCAAAGAGCCCGTCCAGATCTTGGCCCAGTTCTTCAACCTTCACGGGTCCGCATTCGAGACCTACCTATTTCAACCTAGGTATGCAGGTCGAAAGTGAACGGAGCAGGCAGGACCCTGCCCGAACACGCCTCTTTCTTCTGCCCTTCTCTCCCCTTTTTGGGAATGATGAGCCATGCTTGCTTGCATCGCACGCCTGCCTATTCGGAGACCAGTTTCGTTGGCGGAACCAGAAGTCAAAAGTCATGGTGGGGGCCCTCGAGCTAGACATCTGGTTTGGAGCTTTCTGCGTAAATGCGAAGCAGCACCAGAACCTCCGTCGTCACGCGTGACGCACTGCCACCCAATCTGAACTCAAAATGAGAAGTCAAAAGTTGAGAAAGAGAGTCCCAACCAGCAATTCCCAATTAAATCGTGGCTAGAGTCCCACCGTACCGTCCACGCAAACATAATGGTATAAATCTAAGTCGTCATTCCTCCTCTCATTATTCAAAACCAAGGCCTTCACATATTCTTCCATCATAGCATTTCGGCAAATTTCACTCCAGAAGTTGTTCCGCGTCGACCAACATGCCCGCCCCCGCCGCCGCGGCCGATGTCCCCGCCGCCGCGGCCGATGTCCCCGCCGCTCCGCACCTGCTCGTCTATCCCTTCATCTCCTCCGGCCACATCATCCCCCTCCTCGACCTCGCCGACCGCCTCGTCCGCCGCGGCGTCCGCGTGACCGCCCTCGTCACCCCCTTCAACCATCACCTCCTTCTCCCCCTCCTCTCCGAACACCCCTCCCTCTTCAACCCACTTGTCATCCCGGCCCCCGACATCCCCTGTGGCTCCAAAAACAGCCTCATCATCAAGATTCTCTCCATGCGCCACCACCACTACCCGGCGGTCCTCGAGTGGTTCCGTTCCCACCCCTCGCCGCCGGTCGCCATCTTGTCCGACTTCTTTCTCGGGTGGACCCGGCACCTGGCCTCGGAGCTCGGCATCCACCGCATCGTGTTCTCGCCCTCCGCCGCCTTCTCCGTGTCCATCGAGTTCTCGCTCTGGCAAAACCTACCCAAGAAGGGCGGCAGCAGCGACGATGACGACTCCACGGTGACCTTCCGCGACGTGCCGAACTCGCCGACGTACCGGTGGTGGCAGATCTCGCACCTGTTCAGGATCTACAAGGATGGAGACGCCGAGATGGAGTTTTACAGGCAGGGCTGGCTGGAAAACGCGGGGAGCTGGGGCGTCGTTTTCAACACGTTCACGGAGTTGGAGAGAGTCTATGTCGGCCACATGAAGGGGAAGTTCGGGCCAGGCAGGGTCTGGGCCGTGGGCCCGCTCCTGCCGCCGGTGGATGACTCGGTGAGCCCGGCCGGCCGGGGCGGGTCCAGCTCGGTCCCGGCCGAGGAGGTGCTGAAGTGGCTCGACGGCCGTGAGGAGCGCTCCGTGGTGTACGTGTGCTTCGGGAGCCGCACGGCGCTGGCGAACGACCAGATGGCGGCGCTGGCGGCCGCGCTGGAGATGAGCCGGGTCCACTTCGTGTGGTGCGTGAGGGATACCGCCGACTGGCAGGTGCTGGACGGCCACGGGCTCCTGCCGGACGGGTTCGAAAGCCGGACGGCGGGGCGAGGGCTGGTGATCCGGGGGTGGGCCCCGCAGGTGCCGATACTGAGGCACCGCGCCGTTGGCGGGTTCCTGACGCACTGCGGCTGGAACTCGGTGCTCGAGGCGATCGGAGCCGGAGTGGTGATGTTGACGTGGCCGATGGGCGCGGACCAGTACACGGACGCGAAGCTGCTGGTGGACCAGCTGGGCGTCGCGATCAGGGCGTGCGAGGCCCCGGGCGACGCGGTGCCCGACCCCGCCCGGCTGGCCCGGGCGCTTGCCGAGTCGCTCGACGGGACGAGGCCGGAGAGGGGCCGGATCGAGCGGCTGAGCAAGGCGGCGGCGGACGCGGTCGACGGAGGAAGCTCCCACGAGGGTTTGGATGGATTCGTGAAGAGCCTGACGAAGCTTCAATGTGGAAGAAGTGACGCGAGGGTTGACGAAGAGTGTTGATGTCGCTTGTCCAACTTGATTTGATGGCCAACGCTATAGTTTTATTTTTATTTTTATTTTTCCTTTTTCATAGTTATTCTTCAAACTTTTTTTTTCTGTAAAAGTGAATATTTAATACTTATCCTAGAGACCAAGGAGGCAAATGAAAGAGAGTATTCCTTTTTTTTTAATTCTTTTATTAGTTGGAGGATTCCTTATTTAATAGAGTATAGAAAATAAAATAGATATTTCATGAATTTTAACTTAATTTATAATATTATTTTTAAATTTTTAATTTGTTCAATGTAATTTTAGAATTTTAGCTCAATGTGTAATGTTGTGTATATAAATTTTTAACTTTTTCAAGTGATCTTGGAATTTTTATTAAATATTTATTATAATCTTTAGGTTATATGAAAATATTCAATGATAACTTTTCACTTATTCAAGTTAAGGAATAAAAATGAACATTTTTATATAGATTTATGACTAAATTGAATATATATCAAAATTTTAAAAAATTATATTAAATAAAGTAAAAATTTATGAATAATATTATATATTGAGATAAGGTTCATGATCATTTATGTCATTTTTCTAGTAGAGCAATTGAGGTGCATATCAATTTTCCATGCAAAGATTATCCGTCCTTATTTCTAAACTAACTTGGTGAATTAAAAGTTGAAGATCAAGTTATCGTCAATTCACCTAAAAAAGTTGTTGCTCAGTTAAAAAGCAACATTTCGAAACCTCCTCCCTCCCCCACAAAAAAAAAAAGGGAAGCAACCGCGTAATTTCCACGATGATGGACCTTGGTTAAGCCAATCAATTGTCGTCATTGTCTTTAGGTGAATTATGAAATGGGGCGTAGAAGGGCCCAGATGAAAAGGAAAAAAATATGCTATGGGACTTGATGCCGGAACTAAAGCGTAACCGATTTTTCGTTTTTGTCAAAAAGTGCAATCAAATATTTTATCGCAGAAGAAGAAGTACATAAGATCGCGTTAAGATGTCCTGGAGCTATTGGCATATTCGAATGGTTAGTGATGCCATTTGACCTAAAAAAAATACTGGAGCTACTTACCAGATAGAGATAAACTTTATCTTCCACGAATACGACATGATCGGAGAATTTGTAGAAGTCTATATCGACGATACCATCATCAAATCGGACCAGGTATAATGATCTTTAACTTGATGGATGGCCATTTGGGGTATAACCAGATATTTATAGCAAAACAAGATATACACAAGACTACGTTTAGATGTCCTGGAGCTATTGACACGCTCGGGTGGCTAATGATGTCATTTAGCATGAAGAATGCATGAGCTACTTGCCAGAAAGCGATGAACTTTATCTTCCACAACATGATTTGGGAATTCATGGAAGTCTATATTGATAATATCATCGTCAAATCAAACTAGGTAAGTTATTTGAACTATCTCAAACAAGCTTTTATTGGGATTTAAGAAGTTTAAATTGAAAATGACCCACTAAATGGGTTTGTGGAGTTAGGGCTAGTAATTTTCTAGGATTCCTGATTGACCAAAGAGGGATTGAAATAGATAAGAATAAAACTAAGGCTAATCTATAATTACCACCATTGATGAACAAAAATCAACTGCAAATGATCATAAGTAAGATGAACTTCTTACATCAATTTATTGCTAACTTGTCTGGCAAGATAGAAGCTTTCTCCTCTAATTAAGTTGAAGAATCAAGATGATTTTGTTTGGAAAGAGACTAAAATGCAGGTCATATAAAAGAATACTTGTCTAATCCTCTAGTTTTGATACCATCTAAAGCAAGTAGGCCTTTAAAACTTTATCTATTGATGACCGACATGACCATCGAAAGCAAACTGGCACAAGCGAATGATGAGGGCAAAGAGCAGGTAGTATAGTACCTCAGTCGAATGTTGAATGCCGCAGAAAAGAGATGTACTCCAATTGAAAAGCTATGTTTGTCCTTGTACTTTACTTGCAATATGATACGTCATTGCATGTTGCCAACTACGGTTCATATAATATGCAAAACAGATGTGATTAAGCATATGCTAACTCAGCCAATCATCAAAGGCTATATTGCCAAATTTGGTACAAATGTTATCATGGACTTTGTAGTTCAATGGATCATATGCAAATAGTTTTTTTAGGAATAGGAATATTGATAGTGTCGCCAAAGGAGTATAAGGCTAATATCATGTTCAAACTCGATTTTGATTGCACAAACAATCAAGTGAAGTACGAGGCATTAATAGTTGGTCTAAATATCTTGACTGACATGAATGTACATTTTGGAAAAATAAAAGGAGACTCTTAATTAGTTGTCAAACAATTAACTTTTTTGTTTCTGTAAAAGTGAATATTTAATACTTATCCCAGAGGCCAAGGAGGCAAACGAAAGAGAGTATTCCTTTTTTTTGTTTAATTCTTTTATTTGTTGGAGGATTGCCTATTTAATGGAGTATAGAAAATAAAACAGATAATTCATGAATTTTAGTTCAATTTACAATATCTTTCCCGAACTTTTAATTTGTTCAATATGATTCTCAAATTTTAGCCCGATGTCTAATGTCGTATATAAACTTTTAATTTTTTCAAGGTGATCTCGGAATTTTTATTAAATATTTAATATAATCTTTAGGTTATATGAAAATATCTAATAATAACCTTTCACTTATTTAAGTTAAGGGATAATAATAAACATTTTTATATAGACTCGTGACTAAATTGAATATGTATTAAAATTTGAGGAATCATATTAAACAAAGTAAAAATTTATGGATAATATTGTACATTGAGTTAAGTTCATAACCATTTGTGTGATTTTTCTAGTAGAGTAATTGAGTTGCATATCAATTTTCCATGCAAAGATTGTCCGTCTTTTTTTCCAAAAGAATTTGGTGAATTAAAAGTTAAAGATCAAGTTACCATCAATTCACAAAAAAAAGCTGTTGCTCAGTTAAAAAGCAACATTTCGAAAACTCCGCCCCCACCCCACCAAAAAAAGAAAAGGGGAGCAACCGCGTAATTTCCACGATGATGGACCTTGGTTAAGCCAATCGATTGTCGTCATTGCCTTTAGGTGAATTATGAAATGGGGCGTAGAAGGGCCCAGATGAAAAGAAAAAAAATTTGCTATGGGACTTGATGCTGTAACTAAAGTGTAACCGATTTTTCTTTCTGTCGAAAAGTGCAATCAGATATTTTATAGCAGAAGAAGATGTGCATAAGATTGCGTTAAGATGTCCCGGAGCTATTGACATGTTCGAATGGTTAGTGATGTCATTTACTCTAAAAAAAAATGCTAGAGCTACTTACTAGAGAGCGATAAACTTTATCTTCCACGAATACGACATGATTGCAAAATTCGTGGAAGTCTATATTGACGATACCATCGTCAAATCGGACCAGGTAAAATGATCTTTAACTTGATGGATGGCCATTCGGGATATAACCAGATATTTATAGCAAAAGAAGACATACACAAGACTACGTTTAGATGTCCTTGAGCTATTGACACGCTTGAGTGGTTAATGATGTCATTTGGTATGAAGAATACATAAGCTACTTACTAGAAAGCGATGAACTTTATCTTCCACAACATGATTTGGGAATTCATGGGAGTCTATATTGATGATATCATCGTCAAATCAGACTAGGTAAGTTATCTAAACTATCTCGAACAAGCTTTTATTGGGATTTAAGAAGTTTTAATTGAAAATAACCCACTGAAATGGGTTTGTGGAGTTAGGGCCGGTAATTTTCCAGGATTCCTGATTGACCAAAGAGGGATTAAAATAGATAAGAATAAAGCTAAGGTGTGATATCCGGAAATTTCGTAACAATAAGTAATTGACGTTGGGAATTTTCTATGTTCGAAGATGATATTTAGCTTATAAAGCTAAGTATTATTTAAGTTAAGGGTTAATATCACGAAAAACCCTAAACTGGTACATTTATGACACATTTACCCCAAACTATTTTTTTTACTATAAAAAACCCCAAACTGGTACATTTATGACAATTTTATCCCGAACATATAACAAAAAACCCCAAACTGGTATACATGTGACAATTTTACCTCGAACTAATTTTTAATACTATTTTTTTTTATTTTTTGAATTTTTTTTATTTTTTATTCTTTTCTTTTCTTTTCTTTTTTTCATTTTCAAACTTTGGCCGGTCGCCGGTCCGGCGACCGGCCAGAGGCAAAAGCCAGCGAGGACAGCTATCGCCTAATGTAGGCGAGGGTCACCCTCGCCGAATCCGGGGAGGGCGACCCTCGCTTGCGTCGAGCGAGAACTCTCGCTCGACGCAGGCGAGGGTCGCCCTCGCCGGATCCGGCGAGGACGACCCTCCCCTGAGTCGGGCGAGGGGTCGCCCTTGCCCTGGGTAGGCGAGGACGACCCCTTGCCCGACTCAGGCAAGGGCAACCCTCGCCCGACGCAAGCGAGGGCGACCCTCGCCGGTATCGGGCAAGGGCTGCCCTCGCTGGCTTCCGCCTTTGGCCGGTCGTCGGACCGGCGACCGGCCAGAGTTTGAAAATGAAAAAAAAAATGAAAAGCAAAGAATAAAAAATATATAAAAATTCGAAAAAAATAATAATAATATTAAAATTTTAATTCATGGTAAAATTGTTACATATGTATCAGTTTGAAATTTTTTGTGGTAAGTTTAGGGTAAAATTGTCACAGGTGTACCAGTTTGGGGTTTTTTATGGTAAAAAAAATAGTTTAGGGTAAAATTGTCATAAGTGTATCAGTTTAGGGTTTTTTATGGTCAAAAAAATAGTTTGAGGTAAATGTGTCACAAGTGTACCAATTTAGAGTTTTTCGTGGTATTAACCCTTAAGTTAATATTCATGCGTACTCGTAAAAATCATTATTGGATTGTAAATCGCAAAGCGCGGATCGGGAACGTAATCACCCCGAGCTCATCGTAATTAAAATCTTAAACGTTGCTGTGTGTAATAATCGTAGTGTGGTATTAATTAATTTACCGTTGTTTTGAGAATTTAGTTGGTATTATTATTATTGGTTAATTTTGGTTAAGTAGTGTTAGTCTTTTGTTCTAATTTGCCATTAAGGAAAGGGGAGAGATATTCTCTAAAAATATACCTCTAGACTCTTCTACTCTCACGTGACTATTGAAGGAGAAGTTGACCGAATGCCATTCGTCCCGTTCAAGTCAGCTTCTATCCAACTAGACACCTAGCCTAAGTAATTATTTTCCTTGGCCACCACTCCTTTCTTAATTTCTTACACCTGGCCATAATAGAAAAAGAAGATGCCACCTGTGAATGCATTGTAATTATCCACCCCTTCATCTACTTCTCTATTTCATTTATCTGGGTATCACTGAAGGAAAATTTTACTAAATTGTAACTCCCTTCTTCACTTTTTACTTTCACCATCATAGATCCAAAATTTTCGAGAGAGCTTTAACTTTTGGATGTTCAAATTCTGCACAAGGTAAGTGAAAACCCTAGGTTTAAGCTAAGAAAGTCTACGTAACACTTTTAACTTGGTTGCTTGAGAAATGTTATTTTGATGTGACAATAGTGAGATTGTGGTGATGGTTAAATCTGTTTTGCTGGTTCTGTGCATGTTCAAATAGATGTGATTTGTTTCCCTAAAGTAGGGTGAAAATCAGCAAGTGAAACGATTAAATCTGAACGTATAAGTGTTATTTTGAGGTGATTGTTAGATTCTTCTTATTGGTTTATGTATATTTAAAAAGGGTAGAAAATCGTTTTACTGAAAGTGGAGTATATTATGTGAGTATATCTTTGAAATTGCTCAGACTTTGCTATAAAAAATATAGTTATGTATACTTTTTTAAACTATTCAAACTTTACCTTCATACTTTACCGCCCAGACTTTACTGCTCAGACTTTACCGTTCAAACTTTAGCCTTGTAAGTCTGAACTTGCTTCTGATGACTCGAAATTGCTTCTGATGATCGAACCGATTTTGCTTCTGATGATCCGAACTTTCCTTTGATTGATCGAATTTGCTTCTAAACCCGAATTTGCTTATGAACTGAGTTTGCTTCTGAGTTTGAAATGTATTGCTTCATATTTAATTGCTCGGATTATGCATTTCATGATTTTTTTTAAAGTACAAAACCGTGATGGTTCGGTATAGGACGGGCCAAAGCGGACTTTTGCATGTAAATACTTGGTTGTTATGACTTGCATGAGAATAATAACAATTCCGTCGCCCATTTAGTGGTGTGTGACGATGCCCTACGTGTCGGGATATCCCGTAGGTCGGGATGCCCCGGAGAGTGTTTCGAGATGCCTCGAGAGTCGAGATACCCCGTTAGTCAGGATGCCTTGGGTGTGTGCCAGGATGCCTCGAAGTTGAGATGCCCCATTGGTCGGGATGCCTCAGGAATGTTCGGGAGGATGAAGAAATAAACTTAATCGTATGACCATAAACGTTGTATTACTCAAATTTTGTGGCACATCCAAACTGAAAAGGTAAAACTTGCATACAAGTTCCATTCATATTGTTTACTATGCATGTATGTATGTTTTTTTTTTTTGGTAAGGGCATGTATGTATGTTTATGCCAGGTGAAGTGGTAAGCTGATTGTCCTAACTTAAAACTAGAGATTTCATTTGCTGGGCTTTGGCTCATTCCATTATTTTTCAGACGTGTAGGAATGGACAATTTGCTCCCAATGCTTGCTGGTTATTCACTCAATACTATGAATGCCAGTACATTGTTATGCTTGTCCCGAGGGCGGATATAGTTTGTACTAGATGTATATCTACTATATGGGTTGATGTGAGATTTTGGTTGATATGATGGCAACGACATCTACGACTCATTGTAAAGTCTACTTTTATGCGCGCCATCTTTGAAGTAAATTGTAGTATGGAGATAGGCAACCTCAACTTACCCATAAAAGAATACTTGTCTAATCCTCTAGTTTTGATACCACCTAAAGCAAGTAGGCCTTTAAAACTTTATCTATTGATGATCGACACGACTATCGAAAGCAAATTGACACAAGCGAATGATGAGGGCAAAGAGCAGGTAGTATAGTACCTCAATCGAATGTTGAATGATGCACAAAAGAGATGTACTCCAATTGAAAAGCTATGTTTGTCCTTGTACTTTACTTGCAATATGATACGTCACTGCATGTTGCCAACTACGGTTCATATAATATGCAAAACAGATGTGATTAAGCATATGCTAACTCAGCCAATCATCGAAGGCTGTATTGCCAAATTTGGTACAAATGTTATCATGGACTTTGTAGTTCGATGGATCATATGCAAATATTTTTTTTAGGAATAGGAATATTAATAGTGTCGCCAAAGGAGTATAAGACCAATATCATGTTCAAACTCGAAGGCTGTATTGACATGAATGTACATTTTGGAAAAATAAAAGGAGATTCTTAATTAGTTGTCAAACAATTAACTGGGGAATATCAATGCCTTAACGAGAATATTATTCGCCATTGTATTTTGGTGAAAAAGCTGTCAAGTAACTTCTTGATTAGGAATTGGTCTATATCAAACGGATGAGAATACGGAATCCAACGAGTAAGCTTAAATGGCCTATAGATATAAAATATCAAAAGATTGGCTAAGTTTGTCGTCACAAAAGTAAAAATTTTCTTCAATAGTGATGATGACCGATCTATACAATGATCAAGGTACATATATCAACCAAGAGGATTGGAGAAAACCTTTGTTGAGTATCTGAGAAATCCCGTTGCCTTCGATAAAAATTTCAAAAGACTAGTGATGAAATATCTATTACTTGATGACAAATTATATAAAAGAACTGTCAATGTAATTTTACTAAGGTGCTTAAACAAGTATGAGTCAATGGTCGCCTGTCAGAAGTACACGAAGGGATTTGTGGGGCACACCAGGTTGGAATTAAAATGAAATGGCTATTGCGTTGCCATGGTTATTTCTGGCCAACCATGACTCAAGACTGCATTGATTATGCAAAGAGGTGTGAACCTTGTCAAAGACCGGTCCCATTCAACATGTCTAAGCATTCGTGCTGAAACCTATTGTTAAACCATGGTTGTTTATAGGCAAAATATACCCTCCTTCATGAAAAAAACATCGTTTTATTTTGGTTGCCATCGATTACTTTAGTATCCTCTTATAAAAATATTACACGAAAGACTGTGAATGAGTTCATAGAAGAGCAAATTATACACGATTTGGGAGAGAAGAACACTAGAAGTGTCAAAAGTTGTGTAGGGTACTCCCTTTAGTGCCAAAAGTATTTTTCGGATCACTTTAAGTGTCGATTTTAAAAAAAAAAGGTCACTTAAGTGCCAACTTCAATATGGATTGCCAAAAATCTAACATGGCCATATTTTATTAATTTCTTAGTCCTATATGGCTCTCCGGCATTCCCAGTCTGCATATAACCCTAATGATGTCATCCAAAAGTTGTAAATAATGATTGTTTGAATGCTAATTTTCATTTAAAGTGATCACTTCAGTACCGGTCGTTGTTAAAAAATGATCACTTCAATGCTAGTCGGATTGTGCAACATCGTTTTGGATGTTCACGTGGACTTAATTTTTTTTTTAAATCCTATCATGTCATATTAAAAATTTTAATTATAAATGCCACGTAATCAATTTGGTCGGAATTGACACTTAAGTGATCGTTTTTTCTCCGATTTGGTACTTAAGTAATTGTTATTTCTTCTCTTTTCTTTTCTTCTTTCTTTTTTTTTCTTTCCTTCCTCTTCCATTCGCCAGTCACTAGCCTCCACGATGACCGGCGAAGGCCGCCGGCGGCTGGCAAGGGTGAGTGCCGAGAAGCCCTCGCCAGCCACAAGGGAGGCCGGCCTTTGGCATGGGCTGGACGAGGCCGCCCATACCCTTGCTAGATTTGGCTAGGGCTGGGCAAGGGTTTCTTCGCTTGATCTAGCGAGGGGCAGCCTCGCCCAAATGGCGAGGGACCTCGTGATGACAAGGTGGATGAGGGCGTCTTGGCCTTTGCCGGCCTCTGGCGAGGGCTGGGCGAGGGTGCCCTCGCCAGATTTAGCGAGGGCATGGGTAGCCTTGTCCAATCCTCGCCAGGCTCACCAAGGGCCGGCCTCCCCTATGGTCAGAGAGGGCATCTCGGCCCTCGCCCTCGTCGGCTGCCGACAGCCTTCGTCGATCATCGTAGAGGCTGGTGACTGGCGGAGGGAAGAGGAAGGAAAGAAAAAAAGAAAAGAAAGAAAATAGAAGAAATAAAGAAAAGAAAAAATTAATAAAAAATAAAAAAAATCGAAAAAATATTTTAAAATATCCATGTCAACACCGGTCTGTCATGTAGGACAGCCGGAGTCCACATCAATGATTTCCGATCTAAATTGGCCTGATAGACTGAGTTGGTACCAATGTGAAAAAGTTTAGGATTAAATTAGTTCAATTGAAAGATTTAAAACTGAATTGGTACCAATGTAATAGGTTTATGACTTTTTTGATACTTTTCTCAATAAACATGTGAAGTGAAAACACTTTGATGTTGATGACTTGGTATGGAAAACCATATTACCAAAAAATATAGTGAGAAATTAGGCAAATGGTCTTCTAATTGGGAAGGTCTTTACTTGGTCACATAGATTTTAACCGGCAATGCTTATCAATTAATGACTATAGATGGAAAAAAAAAATATGCCAAGGCCAATTAATGGGAAGTATTTAAAGAGGCAAAAGGACACTATAAGTGTCATAACTTGTGTACGGCACTCACTTTGGTGCCATAACTTTTTTTGGATCACTTTGATGCTAAGTCGGAGGAAAGACGATCACTTAAGTGTCATAACTTTTTTTTGGATCACTTCAGTGCTAAAATTTTTTTAAAACGATCACTTAAGTACTAAAATTTTTGAAAAACGTTTATTTAAGTGCTAAAATTTTTGAAAAACGATCACTTAAGTACCAATCTCCGGCGAGCCACGTCAGCTTTAGAAATTAATAAAAAGAATGCCACATCAGATTTCCGGCGAAAAATTATGTACGGCACCGGAGTTTGCACTTAAGTGATCGTTTTTCAAAAATTTTAACACTAAAGTGATCTAAAAAAAAGTTATTGTACTAAAGTGAGCGCCGTACACAAGTTATAGCACTTATAGTGTTCTTTTTCCTATTTAAAGAGGTACCATCCGACCATGCGAGAGATGCTGAAAATACTAAGTGATCAGGAAAAGGAAGTAGATACAGAAACTCAAAAAAGCTGGTTGTATTCACATCAACAGGGAAGGAAAGTACATCAATCCTAAACAAAAAGCGACTGGACTAGGTAAGGAAATGTGATGACGACGACATCCACAACGACAAAACAGCAAACATTGATCACACCAGACCAATGAGCTTCTTAAACATGAAGACGAAAGCAGAAAGGTGATCCTCCAAACGGTCGTTTTCCTCCAAGGCCTGCTGGGCTACCGAAGCATGAGCCTGCACCAATGGGAGAAAGTGATCACACTGATCCCGTAGCTCGTCAAACAGAGGCACCTGATCCTCCACAAGCTTATTGGCATGTGTTACGAGAGACTGTGTGACCTGAATACCATGATCAAAGTCGTTGAGCCTCCGGGAGAGTCTCGCCTTCTTTACTCCCAGCTCAACAACATTACCTCTGTTTGCTTCAATCCGATTGACAACGTTGAGGTTCAGTTGATGATACGATCAAGTGATGGTATCAGTGATATAAAACATTGATCAAGATCTTGAGAACAAACTGAAGATACGTGGCATGAAGTGAAAAGGGAAAAGAATTGTTCATTAGGAACATTGAACACAAAGACGGCGGGCCACGTAAGACAATGATACATGTTGACACCTATTTTAATTTACCCAAAATTAATTGCACAAAATTTAGAAGTTAATTTTCTTTAATTCCTAAAACAAAAAACATTTCTATCTAAATGCATTGCATATAGAAATTAGGCACATTTGTATTAATAGGATCTATTAGAAAATTTTAAAAAAATTCAATATTAAAAAAAAAAACCGAGTTGGGCCGGGTCGATCTGGTCCTTTTTCTTTTTTCTTTCCCCCCCCCCCCCGCGCAGGCCCAGCCCACTTTTCTTTTTTTCTTTTTCCTCCCCCGCGCGGGCTGGGCCCTGCCCAACTCCTTCTTCTTCTCTTCTTTCTCTCCCCCGCCGGCCTCTCCCCTATTCACCTCTGTTCCTGGCTGTCGACTCGACGAATGGCCGAGCACCCCCACGCTGTCCCCATCAGCCAGAGGAGGGCCGAAGGAACACGCCAACAGTACTGGCATTGATTGCCAGTCCCGTCCTCCCCCAATTCCCGGGCCTTCTCTCCCCCTTCTTCCTCTCTTCTTCACGACGCCAGAACAGCCCCCCTGCATCGGCCTAAATGGCCGCGAAAGTCGCGGGACAAAGTAGGCCGGTGTAGGCCATCATCATGTAGACGTAACGGAGTAGGGGGCACGCTGGTTGTCGCCTATAAAAACCAATGAGAGAGACTGAACCCCGGTCAGCCATTTTTTAGAGAAAAATAGAGAGAGGGAGAGAAAGAGAGATAAAGCAAACTGAGAGTCCACCGGCCGCGAGAAGGAAGCCAGTCATCTCACCGAGGCCCCCAGACTAGCCCGAAGCCCCCCCCCCAGAAGAGTCGCCAATCGGTGAGCCTTCCTGGCCGAGACACGCCTTTGTTTTCCCCTGTTTTTGGCACGGTTTGGCCGGGACTCACACTGGCCGTTTCGCGCAAATCCTGGCCATACCGTCTCTGTTCCCGGCTCCCACTCACTATCGGAAGTGAACCATAACCATCGAAGCAGACCAGGTCGCTGGAGGAGGTCGAAATCCTCTGGTTTTAATCGCGCACGCCAAATGCTCGATGAAATGCCTCCAAGAGCCGAGTTTATTTTTAGCCGCCGGCCAGCGATCGAGCAGTTGGACGGTGAGCCCAATCATCGAAAAAGGTAGGTGGGGCTTGTGGAGTGAAGACCCAGGCCATGGGTGGCCTGGATCGTCTGACAAGATCACCAGATTTCGCCGGCGAAGCTCCCGCATGCCCAGGCACGCGGGAGCCATGCCTAAACCGGTTTGCAGATCGGTCCGACCGGTCCAACCAGTCCAACCAGTCTGCAAGCAAATAGGGCTTGTTTGATCCAGTTGAACCGGCCCAATTTCATCTTTATCCACAGGATCGGGCCCCAACCGGGCCTGATTCGATCCATACCCGGGTAAATGACCAGGGTCGATACCCTGATTTGGGTCGGATCCTGTGATCCGACCCAGGTCAACGCTATGGGTCGGGTCAGTTGACTCGGGTTGGATCTACCGACTCGACCCGATTTTTTAAAATTATATTAATTTTTTAAAAAATTTCTTTCTTTTAAAATTAGGATATAATTTAGACATAGTATTGTATGATTTTTTTAATCATGTGATATATCATAATATTTTAAATTATTGTTGTATTATTATGTATGTTGTTTTTAATTAGAATATTAATTGCATAAATTGTTGTGTTTTAATTGTTGCTCGCCTTAGTTAGGGCTAGAACCTTAGGCTGCATATCTATTTTGACTGTTAATCGTTTATGACTATGCACTCGTTTGATCACCTCACATGTTAGGAGAAAGATTATAAAATCAATCTAAATTGCCTGATAAACGTTTTCAGAAATGAACAAGGTAATAAGGTACCGAAAGGGCATTAGTGTAACCAAGTCCCCGAACTCATTTAATCTCTGGTTCGTAGGAATAAGGTAATTCTCCCATCACCTTATTTGGGTTTATAATTGACCAATTCCAAATCGATTAGTAGCGACTCCTTGATGTAAACCACTTGCAGGTTAAAACCTAAACCCTAAGTCGCGATATGGTATGGGCTTGGAAGAGTCTGAGTTAAGTCCCGAATCTAGACTTAGCACGTACCAGGCGAGGCCCTCTTTTTGTATGTTGATAAAAAAACGGAGGTCGGTTGCGACAATACGACAATGGACTACATAAGCTAAGGTACTACCAGAACATCGACATTGCTTGAAGTGGAGGTACTGCCCACAACATGGGATTACATAAAACCAAAGTGTTGCCTATGTGCGAGGACGAAGCTGTACAAATGCGTCTCCCGCTCGCAATTGGCTTCATGATGTTGGTTTAGGTCGCCACAAATAGTATACAATTTGGAACACAGAGACCGGTGTCACGGTCAAGAGGTTTTCAACACTAAAGACCGTGACACATCAATGAAGACCCGTTCAAAACCCAACGAAGCTTCAAGAATCTTTCCAAGGACGGGCGAGACGGTAATTGTGCTGGGGTTCTAGAGAGTTCTCGGCATAAATGCCGGTAGTTGGTAGCTCTCGGAATAAATGTCGGTAGGTGGTCGACGAGAAACGATACGATCTCGGCCACCCATCTAGAAATCGATCAATGGTTGTAATCCGAGGCCCTCTACTATATAAAGGGGTGTCCTCCTTCTCATTTGAAATATCCAAAAACAACAAGAAGCAGTTCCTTCTCTTCCAGAGCTTCTCTCTCTAGTTTCTCTCTCTACGATCCGGGTGTCCGAGCGAGTGAGTGATCGGGAAAAAGGCTTGGCCTAGGCTTTCCAACGATCCAAGGAAGCCTAAGTCGCCGCACGGGTCGTTCCCAAACTATCGGCCCGTGACAAGTGGTATCAGAGCAAGTAGAGAGTCCATCCAAGGAGATCGAGGAGCACACCAACTGGTCAAGAGAATGTCGAACAACGAACAACTCGCTTCGGTTGTTGTGGATGAAAGGGCTCCTCAAGAACCGGTTCCCAATGAGCCGGATGCCCAACCAAAGACTCGTGGAAAATCCAAGAAAAGGGATGCTTCGTCGAACGCCATAGCCGCGATCGATGAAAAGCTCACGAGAATGAGAACAGCAATGTTGGAGTTCATCGAAGAACTCGACGAAGTTAAAAGGCGGATCGATGAGGGTGAAGAAAGTCTCCGCCATGAATTCACAAACGTCGTCAATCGCACGACGGCCCCTTTGTTCGATAGGGATGATGCCCTCGAAGCATCGATCGAGGCTCTAAAGCTTGAGGTCGTGGAGCTCAAAGAAGACAGCTCTCCCAAGACCGAAGTCGAAGCCTTGAAGATGGAGGTGCAAGAGCTCAAGACCGAGCTCATCCTATGTAAAGCAAGCATCGCGAATGGTGCTTTGCCCATCCATGCGGCACACAAGATAGAGGTGCCGAAGCCGAAAGAATTCAAAGGCAACCGGTCCGCCAAAGAGGTGGACAACTTCCTATGGAGCATGGGACAGTACTTCGACGCCATTGGAATCCAAGAGGATTTGGCCAAGGTACGAACCGCTTCCATGTTCCTAGTTGATAATGCCATGCTTTGGTGGCGAAATAGATATGAAGAGACAAAACAAGGCGCCGACCCCATCACTACTTGGGATGGATTTGTCGAAGAATTTCGGGATTATTTCTTCCCCGAGTATGCTAAACAAGAAGCCCGTAGCAAGCTCCATCGCCTTGAGCAACGAGGCACGATCCGAGAGTACGTGAAGGAATTCACCGAACTCAAACTCCAAGTTCCCAATCTTGGAGAAGATGAGGCTCTCGGGGCGTTCATGGATGGATTGAAGCCGTGGGCACTACTCGAGCTTAAACGAAGGGACATCAAAAGCCTTTCGCGAGCACTGGTCGCGGCCGAGTCTCTCGCCGACTTCACCAAGGAAGCCCCAAAAACAAGAGGAAGCGGGTGGAGATCGGATCGCCACCACGATGAAGAAGACCAAGCTGTTCGTGGTCGAAAAGACGCGGACAATAGTCCTAACCGTGGCCGAAGAGATCATGGTGGACGTGAGAAGGCATGGGGAGAAGGATCGTCCAAGTCAAGCGATCCCAAGTGGAAGCAACCTCAAGGAGACTACAAGAACAGGTTTGATACTCCACCACCGTCTCCGTGCTTCATTTGCAACGGTCCTCATTGGACACAAAAGTGCCCAAAGAAGAGTAGGATCAATGCCATCCTTGCCGTAGAAGAGGATGAAGAGCCGAAGCAAGAAAAGGAGAAACGCGAGGTGCGACTTGGGACCGTGAAGGTTTTCAACTCGATCAACTCCGTGAAGGACAAAGCTCCGCCAAGGGAGAAGCCGGCACATTCGCATCTCTCATTCGTTGAGGTCAAGGTAAATGGCGTACCCCTCCTTGCCTTGGTCGATACGGGTGCTACGAGCTTGTTTCTGTCAAGCGAAGCGGCCAAACACTTGGGACTTCATGTGGAACCGACTCGCAATCGTTACAAGACGCCCAATTCTAACGAGATATCAGGCGTAGGCGTGGCCAAAGATGTGGAACTCCAAGTTGGTACTTGGGAAGGCAAGCTCCCATTCGAGGTAATTCCTCTCGACGACTACGATCTTATTCTCGGCCTTGAATTTTTCGATGCCGCGAAAGCCATGATAGACCTGAGGAGCAACACTGTTATCATCACCGACTCGGAGTGCCCATCCATGGTTCCAATGATTAATGGAGTAACCGAAGCCAAAGTCCTCTCCACAATCCGAAGGACAAACAAAGAACCAAGAGTTGAGAAGTCCGTGCCCGAACTCTGCACCAAGCCAAAGCCGAAGGTGGATCATCCTCTTCAACACAACATGCCGATCCATGTTCTATTCCCGGAGGTAACAAGCTTGCCGACCAACATGGAGAAAGTCAAATCAAAGGAGCCAAATGCCCGACAAACTGAGAAGCCAAAGAAATCTCGGAAAAGTCGAAGGCGCTCCAAAAAGCCAACAAATAAACCCCAAGCCAAGAGCGCCGAGGACGTCGCTCGAATGAGTGGGGGAGAATGTCACGGTCAAGAGGTTTTCAACACTAAAGACCGTGACACATCAATGAAGACCCGTTCAAAACCCAACGAAGCTTCAAGAATCTTTCCAAGGACGGGCGAGACGGTAATTGTGCTGGGGTTCTAGAGAGTTCTCGGCATAAATGCCGGTAGTTGGTAGCTCTCGGAATAAATGTCGGTAGGTGGTCGACGAGAAACGATACGATCTCGGCCACCCATCTAGAAATCGATCAATGGTTGTAATCCGAGGCCCTCTACTATATAAAGGGGTGTCCTCCTTCTCATTTGAAATATCCAAAAACAACAAGAAGCAGTTCCTTCTCTTCCAGAGCTTCTCTCTCTAGTTTCTCTCTCTACGATCCGGGTGTCCGAGCGAGTGAGTGATCGGGAAAAAGGCTTGGCCTAGGCTTTCCAACGATCCAAGGAAGCCTAAGTCGCCGCACGGGTCGTTCCCAAACTATCGGCCCGTGACACCGGCACGCAGCAGTAAGCCGATTGAGCAGCCTCATTTGAGTCGATGACGCCTGTAGCGAAGTATAAAAATCAGATTTTTATCCAAATATATAATTTCTTGGAATGGATAGCGATTCAGAAGATGGCAATTCGAAAAAAATATGATCCATAATGATGAAGATTCACGACGATTCGCAGGAAAGGTCAGTCGAAGCAACGTATGAGAGCACCACAGGACATTATGAGTTGGCTGACTGTGCGTAGAGTATGAAGTGTTGGAAGAACAATGCACGTCCTCATACTGTCTGCGAAAAGAGAGTGCGTACATTAAATGTATCACTTTAAAAGAATTAAAATCTTTTTTAATCCTTTTAATAGGGGGCATTTGTATGTACCAAAAAATTATCAAGCCATCAACATAGATGAACACGTGACTAATGTGTAAGCACAAGCGACCATGTAACTGACGCATGACTAGTGTGTGGACATTGCTATGCATGTGACACGTTGTCGTCGGCCACATCAATATTGATTTGCAATGCCGACACCCACTCTTAGGAGCAATAAACCATATTACCTTACCAAAAAAAAAAATCATATCGATTTACGAAGTCAATGTCACTTTCCGGCTCCATAACATTACATAAATCAATTATTGCATACATCTTCACCATGATTATACAACAAATCTCATGGCATCTAATAATCTATCACGTGCACCGACACTTGCATAACCCATCAACGCAACCTTTGTTAATACACCCAAATCGAAAGCAGTGCCACGTGCAGTCTTCGAACTCGGTGCAACGGGGAGGGCTCAAGGGAGCTTCCTCAAGAGGCACGCTTCCACTTCCATGTACGCTTGATGTCCCTGCAAAGCCAGCGCCCCCCCCCCCCCCCCCCCCCAAAAAAAAAAAATTGCATCATTACTCATCGCGAACACGTACATAAATATGTGATTTGCGAGGGTGACAAGAGAGAGACTTACCCGACGCCATGAGCAATAGGATCGTCAAGAGAGCCAGATCGCGCGCAATTCTCCCCATGATGGCAAAGCTAAGTGAGGAGTCTTGACGGGGGGAATTTATATAGAAGTTCATTGATGGTGAGAAAAGAAGGTTGAGATATTTTGCAGTGTTAAGGAATGTGATCTGGCATAATATGTATATGGGCAAGAGAGTGATGGTCCTGTTTCTACAAATATTTATCCGAGTATTAAAACGGTAAGTTAGATTTTGAGTAAGTCAATGCGGAGACGGTGAGAAAGGAAGGTTGAGATATTTTGCAGGATTAAGGAATGTCATCTAGTGTATAATATGTATATGGGCAAGAGAGTGTTGGTCTTGTTTCTACACACATTTATATGAGTATTAAAACGGTAGCTAAGATTGGAATTATATTTTGAGTAAGTAAATGCGAAGACGGCAAGAAACGAAAGTTGAGATATTTTGCAGGTGATCTGATGTGTAATATGTATATAGGCAAGAGAGTGATGGTCCTAATTCTACATATATTTATCCGAGTGTTAAAACGGTGGCATAGATTGGAGTTAGATTTTGAGTAAGTCAATGCGAAGGCGGCGAGAAAGGAAGGTTGAGTGGTGCCACTTACAATATCTTTTGTTGACCGACTCTTCTTTACTTGGGATGGTTTGTCCCTTTGTCAATTTTATTAAACCATCGGCCAGAAAGAGAACAAATATTTCATCCAATTTTGTCATATCAAAAGAATAGCTCTGTGTATCTTTTGTCCTAGCCATAACAGTTTCCTTAACTCGGGCCATGCTTCAAAGCTTGACAAACATAAGGCTTGTCGAGCATCATTTTGGCCTCAGTGATCTTGATGGCTTCATCCTGGTCGATATCCTCATCTGAACTATCCTCACGATCAAGTAGTGTCATATTCTGTTTATAGTCTTTATATGGCTTCTGTTGAAAAAAACAACGATGCAGAAAAAGCAGAAGACAGAACACAGGGATTTACGTGGTTCGATCACAAAGTGATCTACGTCCACGGGCAAGGCAAGACAAAATTCCACTATAATCAAAGAGAGTACAAATTTCAGAAGTCGAAACAACGACAAAACCTCACGGCTCACGAAAACTCTCTGAAAACAAAATTCTCTCTGTTCTACAATGAGAAAACCTAGCCGCAGTACAAATAGGGCTCCCGAAACCCTTCACGTCACGAACCAAATCTCAATTTTCTTTCCACTTTCGGGTCGCACAAAAATATGTCGGGTCGGGTTATGAACCGGATCGAGTACATAAAATTCAAGACATATTTAACAGCTTCTTATCCTTTTCAATCAAAGATTTTCATATTTCACCAACTAGTCAATAATGGGAATGAATCTGTAAACTTCTAGCCTTCAAGTCGCTCTCTCAAGGCGAATTTCAAGCCACTTTTTGCTAGGTCCGTGATTTCTCTCGGTGAGGGAAACCATACGCCAATTCCTCAATGTCTTGAATGGAGCAATGTATTGGTCTACCGTTTTGTTGTTATATTGTCTAACACTGGCCAAATCTACTATTGTCACTTCAGGTACCAACCTATAAAACTAGGCCTGAAATCTGTCTTCCATCTCATCCCAATTCTGAACAGAATTAGCTGGTAGACCAACATATCACATAAAGGCTGTTTTTTTATAATGATAAAGGAAACAATCTCAATTTCATACACCCATCGTCCCTTGCATCACCACATTGGGCTGTAAACTTACTAATATGTTCCACTGTAGACCAGTCATCTTGTCCAGTGAACAAACTAACGTATGATATTTGAAGCCGCTCCGGTATTGATCATGTCAACCCAATCGAGATATGGTTTGTGATAAATGGGCCTAGGAAGTCCTCCATCAAGGTCCATACGCTGCATCACTATTCCTACGGCTTGCTCAATTATACATTCTAATTGGGGCTAACAATATAACTTAGATGGAAGTAAATAGGTTGTTTGAAAGCTATGAAAAAATATTTGCAGAATATAACGAATTCAACTTCAAACAGTAGTAGAAACCATATATAGAAATTAGGTGTGCATGCTGCTATTGAACATATGGTGATGATATTAAACATGTGCTACTAATAGTGAAGAGATAGTATTACAAAAAGATATATAGTGGTTCGGCTTTATCTCCAAACCTATGTCCACTTTCTACACTAAAAGCCACAACAAGGTTGGAATCCACAAGTTATCTTCAAGACAAGTTATAATTAACAAGTACCGCCTTTCTAATAGATCACACTATCAGAACTTGCGTATTGCTATCACTCTTGTACACATGCTCTTACCACTAATTACAAATATTAGCACGACCCAGACATTGACATCAAGAATAAATGGCTACTAACAGCAAAATAATAGCAAAGAAGAACACTCAAAGTACTACATTAGTTAATTCGTTTCCACCTAACCCAATTACTTCTCTTGGACTTAATATATAGCCATTCCTCTGATGATCGTTCCTTATTGAAATCCGCAAGTAGCTGCTAGTTCTACTGTTGCCAACGGCAAAATGTCTCTCGGAATCATCAAAATGGCTCCTTGACATTGGCAAGGCCCCTTTGACATTTTGGCAATTTCCCTAGACAGTGTCAGTGTACTTTTGTTGGACTGTCTCTTGCTCATTAATGCTAGAACTGCTCCTGATCAACTCTAATGCTCTTTTCTGGATTCCAAACCTTAAAGATAATTGTTAGACACCAGATTAAGGTTGGAAGGAGAATGTACTTTCCCTGAACAGTGTCAGTGTACGTTTGTTAGATTGTCTCTTGCTTATTAATGTTAGAACTGCTCATGATCAACTCTATTGCTCTTTTCTAGATTCCAAACCTTGAAGATATTTGTTTGACACCAAATTAAAGTTGGAAGGAGGATGTCACACATCGGCCACCTCTCTAATATCGATAATTACGCCTGCCCACAATCTACTACTCCGATAACAATCTACCACAACAAATAATCCTAGTCCTTCTAAGCATATTAACAATTGCGATCATGACAAGCTATTCACCTTCATGGTTCTTTCAAGCTTTACCGAACATCCTCGTTTTAAGCTTGTTTATCAACATCAAGGTCCATCCAACTATTTACTCGATTTTAGTCACTCCAAACTTTCACGAACATCCCCGTTCTTCTCAACTTGTTCACCCTCAATCATAATCCTTCCAGATGTTCACCTTATCCAAAGATCCTTTTAACTTGTAGACATCTTCACGCCCAATATCTTGTTCATTTAAGATATCAGCAGCAATCCATCAATATTAGCATAACACTCTTGACAATGGTAGACCACTCCTTGTATCAAAATCACCTAGCTGTTTATGATATCATATGCATTGTGGCTTGTGTTTATATCACCTAGTACTACTTAGCCAATACATACATTAGTGGCCTTTGATTATCTTTGTCATTATCAAAACAGCATAGAAAAATTTTCCCAATAGTTTTCCTTCTGGGGTCTTGCATCTGTTGGACCCGACCAATTTGGCCCCCTAGGCAATGAAGGCGACTGCAACCGATACAGTAAGTACCCCAGGTTTGGTGGAATGGCTACACCGATATTCAACGGGTTCAGTGGATTCACTACTCCCACGGCTGGTGGCATAGCAATACCGAATGGTCTCACATTGTCACCATTGGGTGCCGGTATAACTGGCCTCTCGTTTCAACGTTCGGCAAAGTTTTGTTTTGATTTGCCATTCCATCATCACTGTTTCCAGTGGAATTATTTGGAATTGGACCACTTTGATTGACCATATTGGCAAGATTAACCAAGTTAGGATTACTTTGGTTATGGCCATCGAGAACTTTAGGCCTTTGCAATATTCTTACCACTGGTTACGGTATTGCTTGGCCGAAATTACCGACATTACTTAATTGAGCAGAAGAGGTCGAAGGAACATACCCCATTGCCGCCTGACTACCTTGCATTGAAAATGACTCACTTGATGGTCCCGGCCTAGAGGTGAGTTCGTTCACCATGTTGACTGTCATGGGTTTGAGCACTGTAGTGAGATGATCAGCCACATGATTAGCCAAATCATTTTGTTGCTCGTCGAACGTCATTCTCATGGTTGCCACCGGGTTTGGCTCCAATTATCTCCCCTATTCATCGGTGAGATTCCCCGGACCATCCGCTAAATTCCCACCATTGTTGTCATCACCGACTGCATAAGCGGATGATGACTCCGACCGGTCAAGCCTCTCATTACCTTGCTGTGGGGATTGATTTTCCTCGCCAGCGGCATTGCGGGGCTCTTGATTCCTCATTTTCGCCATTTGCACTTCCTCAAACCGAACCACAATCATCCCACCAAACGTGCCAAAAGAAGTTTCGCTGAAAATGGTTTTCAACAAAATACCCTTTACCAAAGGTTGAATCTTTGGTTTTTTGAAGTGAATCGGGCTCTGTGGTGATTCGGACAGAAAACAATCAATATGGCTACCCTACGAACTAAAGATAAACGATAGCGAATAAATAATTGGTTAAGTAAATTGCAAGTAAAATTGATTAGTGTTGTTAAATGCAGATACTGTACAATCGACTTTTCTTGGCCTTCTATAGTCATGTACAAAATGTTAATCTTCAAATTACAAATTCTAACTTCTTCTGATAATCTAAGCTTCAAATCAAGTAACGAGAAAATGCTGAGAGGGCTCATTACATTTCAATTCTTTATCAAACGAAAGAGGTCACGCGATTCGATTTTGGGACTCGGATATGTTTGCCGCAGTATTTGCTTAACAATTTTTACGCAATTTGCCATCAGTGCTTGGATTTGAAAGATTAATTTTCAAATCACAGAGAGAGTGCGGCGCAGACCAGTACCCAGATGCGAAGCTGCTGGGGGACCAACTAGGCATCGTGACCAGTAGTGCGAGGCCCGGAGCAATGCGGTGCCCGACCCCGACGAGCTGGCCCAGGCGTTGGCTGACTCGCTCGACGAGACGAGGCTGGGGATCGAGAAACTGAGCAAGGCGGCGGCGGCGGACATGGTCGATGGAGGAAGCTCGGGCAAGGATTTGGACGGATTCGTGAAGAGCCTAATGGAGCTTCAATGTGGAAGAAGAGACGCGAGGGTGGTTGATGGAGGGTGTTGATGGCTTGTCCAATTTGATGGCTAACACTATAGTTTTATTTTTCTTTTTTCTTATTCATACTTTTTTTCTTTTTTCTTTTTCCATGGATAATGAAAATTCCACCCTTATCCTAGAGGCAAGGAGGCAAAGGAAAGAAACTTATCGATTTTTTCGTGAGACAACTCCTTATTTGATAGAGTTATCTATCTAATGTAAAAATCACACTCGCAGAGCCCATGAACACAAAATTTTGATAGAGTAATCTATCGAGTGCACTGACAGTTGCTCAACCCATTATCACAACCTTTGGTAATGCACCCAAATTGCCTGCAGTGCTCCACGCAGTCTTTGAACTCGGTGCAAGTGGCAGGGCTCAAGGGAGTTTCCTCGCTAGGCATGCTTCCACTTCCATCTGCGCTTGATGTCCCTGCAAAACCCCCCCAAAAAAATTGTATCATTACTCATCGCAAACGTGTATATAGATATGTGATTTGCGAGGGTGCCGACAGAGAGACTAACACGACGCCACGAGCAATAGGATCGTCAAGAGAGCCAGATATCGCACCCAATGATGACCGAGCTAAGTGAGGAGGAGTCTCAACGGGGGGAATTTATATAGAAGCTCGGTGACGGCAAGAAAGGAAGGTTGAGATATCTTGCAACATTAAGGAATGTAATCTGATGTATAATATGTATATGGGAAGAGAGTGATGGTCATGTTTCTACACATATTTATCTGAGTATTAAAACGGTAGCTTAGATTAGAGTTAGATTTTGAATAAGTCAATGCAAAGACAGCGAGAATGGAAGGTTGAGATATTTTGCAGCATTAAGGAATGTCATCTGATGTATAATATGTATATGGGCAAGAGAGTGATGGTCCTGCTTCTAAACAAATTTGCCAGAGTACTAAAACCGTAGATTAGATTGGAGTTAAATTTCAAGTAAGTCAATGCGATGACCAACAATTACTTTGAAATTAAATTCTACCTTTGAATACATGCATCATAGTCTCACCGGCCCATCTTGATATTTGTCGTTCTAATATGTCGGAGACATATCTCTCGAGATTATGCATATATCTCTCTTGGCTGTATATGTCGCCAATTAATTATAATCGATATCACAATATCTAATTGCTCTAGATAGTCATTTTATCAAGTTGATAAGCGTACTCTTCGTTGATATATAAACAAATTACATGATTCACTCTTTCACATGTTCTTATCTAAAGCTTTTTATGTGTATGTGTCCTTAAGTCGATTTTGCGAGCATTTGATACAACCACCGTCTCCATGTTTATGAAAAGAAATACCTTAAGATTGTTGATATGATTGCTGATGGAGATAGAGTAGTAGCTTAAAGTTGCTTGATGCATAATGACGATCATTACCTTAAGGTATTATTTGCCCACATTATTGTTGTTGCCGAGTTTTAAATAAATATAACTCCAGGATATACACTAAAGTTACAGAGGAAAGAGTTCCGCAATTACTCAATTTTTCTATTAGAATTTCACTTTGAATGTGAAAAAAGAAGAGAGAGTTATGAAAAAGAAGTTGTTATTTTAAACGGTTGTCATGAACAATTTATGATTTGGTGTTGTTTACGAATAATTAATCAACACATCTTTTGAGAATTGTACCTTATCCCCACTGTCACCACTTTTCATATCAACAATTCTTTATCAAGACAAGAGAAAATGCTTCCTGACCACTTTTCATATCTAACAACCACCTCTTTTCATGATAACAAATATTTCAACGTCAAGAAGCTGAGTGGGGCCGCAGGGGAAGCTCGGGCAAGGATTTAGATGTGTTTGAGGAGAGCCTAATGGAGCTTCAATGGGGAAGAAGAAAAACGGTGGTTGATGGAGAGAGTTGATAGCTTGACCAATTTGATGGTTTAAACTATAACTTTATTTTATTTTACTTTCTAATACTTATATTTCTTTTCTTTTCCTCGGAAAATGAATATTTAACCCTTATCCTAGTGGCCAAGGAGGCAAAGGAGAAAAACTTTTCTTCTTCTTCTTCTTTTTTGTGTTAATAGTGGGAGTACTGCTCATTTAAGACAGTAATTGAAGGTGCATGTCAATTTTCCATGCAAAGTTTATTTGTCTACTTTCTTTATTATTAAACGAATTAAGTAAATTAAAGTTTTAAGATCAGATTACCATCACTTCATAAAAAAGTTGTTGCTCAATTAAGAAGCAACGACGAATTTTTCACGATGATGGACTTGGTTAAGCCAATCAATTGTCGTCTTCGTCTTTAGGTGTTCATGAAATGGGGCGTAGAGGGGCCTAAATGAAGAGAAATAAAAATATGATATGGGATCCAATGTTGAACTAAAGTGCAACCAAATTTTTTTTTTATCGATCATTTTTGAACTCTCAACTCAATCTTAGACTTTTACCCTACTACTTGTAAGGTGTAAGAATCAAAACCCATATCTAAAACTATATATCGCCACCCTTAGGTCCCCCTGAAAAGATAGGTATTCGAACTCTTCACCTCCCTCTTCCCAAGTTAGAAAAATGGCCACTGGGGTAAACTCCAGTGATTAAGTGCAACCAATTTGACGTGGCATGTGTCGACAACTTGCCTCAAAGTCTCATTCCACAACCCACGAAAAAACGGCCAAATATCTTATCCACCATCAGTACGAGCGATTTAAACCCTCGTTTTCTCATCAATCATGAAATCAAGGGCAAACCAGGCAATTTGTCAAAAATGCGCTTTCCCCTTTTCAGACTTCGACCATTCCGAACTGACCGTACGTCGAAAAACCGATGTCATCGCCATGGATTCTCGAAATGCCACTCTTAGGAGCAATGAATCATATCGAATACGAAATCGCCTTATGAATAACTTCGCTTTCCAGCTCCATAATGGTAAATAAATCAATTGTCGCATACATCTTCATCATGATCATAAGAGGAACCCCACTGCATCTGTAATACTCTATCAAGTGCATCGACACGCGCACATCCCGTGAACACAACCTTTGGTAACGCACCCAAATCGCAGGCAGTGCACCGTGCAGTCTTTGAACTCGGCGCAAACGGTATGGCTCAATAGAGTTTCCTCAGGAGGCATGCTTCCAATTTCATCTGCGCTTGATGTCCCTGCAGGACCCAAAAAACAAAAATTGTATCATTATGCATCGCAAATGGGTAGTATGTAACTCGAGGGGCACCGGGAGAGAGACTGACACGACACTACGAGCAATAGAATCGTCAAGAGAGCCCAATTGCGCACGGTTCTCCTCATGATGGCAGAGCTACATGAGTAGTCTTGATGGGGCGGCGGTTTATATAGAGGTTCGGCGACGGCGAGAAAGGATGGTTGAGATGTTTTGCCCCATTAGGAATGTGATGTTATCTATAAGATGTATATGAGCGATAGAGCAGATGACCCTGTTCTACACATATTTATCCAAATTTTAGAACAGTAGCTTAGATTGGAGTTACTCTCGAGTGAGTCAATGCCACGACCTACAATTACTTTGAAATTAAATTCAACTATTGTCTCCGTTTGTTTCATAGAAAATGAATGATTTGGAAAATATTTTCCTTAAAAAATGATCGTTTGTATCGCTTACAAAGACGAGCGAACGAAAAATAATTTCATCATTCACGAAAATATTTAGACATTTATAGTTGTTGATAATGAACATGTTTTGTTAAATGATTATTTTAAGCGATACAAAAAGATAATTTTTAGGAAAATATTTTTCAAATTATCCATTTTTTGCAAAACAAATGCACACTGCATATTTCTTAATATTTATTGTTCTAAATGGGTAGAGATATAATTAAGAGATTTTTCGTATCTATAGTATTTTTGAAACTAAAGAAAAAGTGTGATGAGGAAATCATAAAAATCTAATCACATATTACATACGAAGGATGATTTTGGCTTCAAACTTGTAAGAGTATGATATTCAATCCTTACATAGCAATACATTTATATCTAAGAAAATAATTTGAGAAATCTCGGAATAATTACCATACAAACGTATTAATCTGTCCCACGCCGAATTTTTTAAGTTTGAGTTCGAATTTTTCTCATTCTGTGATCATTTTTCTAAATTCTTCAGGAATTGGTTAGTTTCATAATATTTTGCTTTCTCATTTATCGTTTTTGAATATTTCATTTTCGATTTTGTGACTCAGATATTTTTGCCTCAGTATTTGCTTAACAATTATGACGCAATTTTCCATCAGTGCTAGGTGTTGTAAGATTAATTTTCAAAGCGTGGAGTAAGTAAGGCGCGAACCGGTACACAGACGCGAAGCTTCTGGTGGACCAACTGGGCATCGCGATCAGGGTGTGTGAGGCCCGGGACAACGCGGTGCCCGACCCCACCGAGCTGGCCCGGACATTGGCCGAGTCGCTTGACAGGACAAGGCCAGGGATCGAGAGGCCAAGGAGGCAAAGGAAAGGAACTTTTTTATATATATTAGCGAGACAACTGCTTATTTGATAGGGTCATCTATCGATTGCCATTATAACAGTGGCAGAGCCCATGAACACAAGCAAAGGGAGGCGTCACAAAACGATAACAGAACGCTAAGCAGTCTCGGACATCCTTGCAATGAGGGTCCAACCACTGGTCCCGGTGTGCTTCCACTTCTATCTGCATTTGATGTCCCTGCAAAACCCAAAAAAAAAAAAAATTTGTATTGTTACTCATCGCGAACGTGTATATAAATATGTGATTCGCGATGGTGCCGAGGGAGAGACTGACATGACGCCATGAGCAATAGGATCGTCAAGAGAGCCAAATATCGTGCAATTCTCCTCATGATGGCAGAGCTAACTGAGGAGGAGTCTCGATGGGGGATACATATATATATATATATATATATATACATATATATATATATATAGAAGTTTGGCCACGGCGAGAAAGGAAGGTTGAGATATTTTGGAGCATTAAAAAATGTGATCTGATGTATAATATGTATATGGGCAAGATAGTGATGGTCCTGTTTCTGCACATATTTATCCGAGTATTAAAACAGTAGCTTAGATTAGAGTTAGATTTTAAGTAAGTCAATGCTTAGACGGAGAGAAAGAAAGGGAGGTTGAGATATTTTGCAGCATTAAGGAATGTGATCTGATGTATAATATCAATATGTATACGAGCAAGAGACAGATGGTCCCGCTTCTACACATAATTATCTGAGTATTAAAACGGTAGCTTAGATTGGAGTTAGATTTCTAGTAAGTCAATGCGATGATCTAAAATTACTTTGAAGTTAAATCCAACCATTGAACACATGCATCATAGTCTCAACGGCCTGATTTCATGTTATTTATCATTCTAATATGTTAGAGACGTATCTTTCAAGATTATGCATATTTAAGAGAGACTTTGCTTTTCTTTTTTTTTTGTTTTGTTTTAATAGTGGGAGTACTGCTTATTTAAGAGAGTAATTGAAGGTGCATATCAACTTTCCATGCAAAGTTTGTCTGTCTACTTTCTTTATTATTAAAAGAGTTAGGTAAATTAGAACGTTAGCTTAGATTGGTGTTACCCTCGAGTGAGTCAATGCGACAACCTATAATTACTTTGAAATTAAGTTCTACTATTATCTTCATTTATTTTGTGAAAAATGAATGATTTGGAAAACATTTCCTTAAAAAAATAATCGCTTGTATCGCAAACAAAGACGAGCGAACGAAAAATATTTTTATCATTTACGAAAATGTTTATACATTTATAGTTGTTGATAATGAACATTTTTCGTTAAATGATTATTTTAAGCGATACAAAAAGATCATTTTTAATAAAATATTTTTCAAATCATCCATTTTCCGCAAAATAAATGCACACTACATATTTCTTAATATTTATTATTCTAAATGGTTAGAGATTTAATTAAGAGATTTTTCGTATCCATAGTATTTTGTGAAACTAAAGAAAAAGTGCGACGAGGAAATCACAGAAATCTAATCATGTATTACATGCGAAGGATGATTTCGACTTCAAACTTTGTAAGAGTATGATATTCAATTCTAACATAGCAATACATTTCGATCTAAGAAAATAATTTGAAATTCTCGGAATAATATGTGGCATTTTTCCTGCTCTTTATTTGGCTCAAACGCTCCCTTTAACAGTATACTAACCATATTACCCCCTCGCTCTTTCCAACTTAGAATGATGCATCTCCCATAGTCAAATGTGGGGCCCATTTGAGATCTTTTTTTCTATTTGTTTCTTTTTTATTTTTCTTCTTCCACTTTCTCTTGTCTTGTTCTCGCTTGTGTCGATGCGTATCGCCGATGCGTCTTCATCTTCCTCCTCCGAGACCTCCATGCACACCAACAACTGCGCGGTCTTGCAGAATCTCACGAGCTTCCTCTCTACCTCGCCATCACTCCTCACAAACCCTTGGCACGTCTGGTAGAACCACCTCGATGCCAACACAAGGGACAGCTCTATCTCCTTTCTCGGCTTCTTGTCCGGCACGTTCCATGACCTCTGTTTCCGGTGGTACTCCTCCTCAAACGCTATGTCAAACTCTGGAGGCACGCCCTTGCCACCTCTAGCTGTCATCCCTCGGACACCGCCTCCGGCAGCGACGAAAGGACCTTGCTCTATGCCACGACCGCATAGCTCGCTGCGTATTGCCTCACCTTTTTCGCGTTGCCTTGCATACTTGAGGTTCGTCAATCTCGCCTTTTCCACCATGTAGTTTAGATTATTAGTGAGGAATAGGTGGGAGAGTGAGACTTCCTTATAGAGCTTGGCCTTGGCGTTGAACCTCCATAGCAGGACAAGGATTAACCACACTAATCATGATCACTCAAAGCTTATTCATTACAGGAAGGGCTTGTAATTCTCTCCGGCAATCCTTTGATTCTCACGATGATTTCCGAGCATCGAAACAGAATGATTGAGGTGCTTGAGCCCATGGACAACACGAGCTAGACCTGAACGTGAGATAATCCGGATGCATCTACAACTAGCCATTCAGGAGGATAAAGAGCACGACACTCTCGTCAAAAAACCATTGCAGGAGACCGCGTCATCTTCATGTACGTGGATCTCTAATCAACAAAACCACTGAGAAGAAAAAGGAAAGTGGAAGAAAAAAAAGAAAAAATTAAAAAAATTCCCAAATGAGCCCCACTTTTAACTTTTAGCAACGGTAATATGGTTAATACACTATAAAAAGGAGTATGAGAGTTGAGAGAGGAGTGGAAAAAGCGCGATCCCAAAATAATTACGATATAAACATATTAATCTGTCCCATACCTAATTTCTTAAGTTTGAGTTTGAATTTTTCTCATTCTATGATCATTTATCTAAATTCTTCAGGAGTTGCTTAGTTTCATAATATGCTATCTTTCTCTTTACAGTAGAGAGAAAAACCATTTTGAAAGGACAATGAACGTGGGGTAATTAACTAAATTTGTCATTTTTTATGCTTAGAAATGCCGTGGGGAGTTCTAAAGTTTCCTCAAATCTCGAGTCACACAATGCGACAGTCGTTCCACGAGAGTGAAATAGAACTTCTGGTTTGACAATTAAACTAAGCTGCATATCATCGTTTTGAATATTTCGTTTTCAATTTTGTGACTCGGAATTGTTTGCCGCAGTATTTGCTTAGCAATTCTTACGCAATTTTCCATCAGCGTGCTAGGTATTGTAAGATTAATTTTCAAAACGCAGAGAGAGTGAGGCACAGACCAGTACATGGACGCGAAGCTGCCGGTGGACCAACTGGGCGCCGTGATCAGGGCGTGTGAGACCCGGGACAACGCGGTGCCCGATCCTGCCAAGCTGGCCCAGGCATTGGCCAAATCGCTCGACGGGACGAGGCCAGGGATCGAGAGGCCAAGGAGGCAAAGGAAAGAAAATTTTTTAACTTATTAGTGAGACAACTGCTTATTTGATAGAGTCATCTATCAATTGCCAATACCACAGTGGCAGAGCCCACGAACACAAGCTACGGGAAGCGTCCCTATACGAAAGCAGAACGCTGCGCAATCTCGGACAACTTTGCAATGGGGGTCCAACTCCACTGGTCCCGGTGTGCTTCCACTTCCATCTGCACTTGATGTCCCTGCAAAAACCCAAAGGAAAAAGAAGTTGTATTGTTACTCGTCGCGAACGTGTATATAAATATGGGTTTTGTGAGGGTGCCGAGAGAGAGACTGACACGACGCCGTGAGCAACAGGATCGTCAAGAGAGCCAGATATCGCGCAATTCTCCCCATGCTGGTAGAGCTAAATGAGGAGGAGTCTCGACGGGGGGAATTTATATACAAGTTCGGCGACGGTGAGAAAGGAAGGTTGAGATATTTTGCAGCATTAAGAAATGTGATCTGATGTATAATATGTATATGGGCAAGAGACTGATGGTCCTGTTTCTGCACATATTTATCCGAGTATCAAAACGGTAGCTTAGATTGGAGTTGGATTTTGAGTAAGTCAATGCGAAGACGGAGAGAAAGGAAGGTTGAGATATTTTTCAGCATTAAGGAATGTGATAAGATGTATAATATGTATACGAGCAAGAGAGTGATGATCCTACCTCTACACATAATTATCCGAGTATTAAAACGGTAGCATAGATTGGAGTTAGGTTTTGAACAAGTGAATATGACAACGGCGACAACAAGAAAGAAAGGTTAAGATATTTTGCAGCATTAAGGAATGTGATCAGATGCATAATATGTATATGGCAAGAGAGTGATATTCCTATTTCTTCATATAGTTATCCAAGTACTAAAACGGTAGCTTAGATTGGAGTTAAATTTTGAGTAAGTCAATGCGACGACATACAATTACTATGAAACTTTTGATGGCCCGAATTTCTTGATATTTATCATTCTACTATGTTAGAGACGTATCTCCAGGATTATACATAAACCTCTCTTCACCGTGCAAGTCCCCGTACAATCATAATCGATACCATAACATCTAGTTGCTCTAGATGGTCATTTTGTAAAGTCGATAAATAGGCTCATGCAAAACAATTCTCTCTTCCACGTATTCTTATATGGAGCTTTTATGTGTATGTGTCCTTAAATTAATTTTGCCACTGAAAGGAGGTCAAAAGTGATTCAGCAAGTGTAGAAACCAGAGGCCGATGCTAATGTGCAATTGATGGATAATTTTTTTATATGCTTATATGCTATAATGAAGTGATTTCAGGCCATCAAAAGTGTTTGAATGTCAAAGTTCAGTCACCAGTGGCTTAATTGGATTATTTGTACTTCCCGATTCACCCGGTACTAGAGGTGGCAAATGAGTGAATTGAGTCTGGTGATAAAATAAATCTACCCTTTTATATATCATTAAAATTTTAATTAACTCACATTGAATAGAATCCATCAAGACTCATACTCATCCATTTGCCTAATTTGACCCGCTATGCTAAAATATCGTAAGTTCATGTTTAGGTTATGTTCACTAGAAGTCCTAAAACTTGTCACAAAAATGCAATTCAGTCCTAAAACTTGCAAAAAGTGTAATCAAGTTTAAAACCTTGTCAAATTGGTTCAAATGAATCCTAAAGTTAACACCGTTAAACTTACTAACGGAAAATATTGACGTGGCGCCAACATGGCTTATTTTAATATTTTCTCTCTCCTATGCGGCAATGACGTGGCCAAAACAACGTCGTTTTGGCTCAAATTTGATTTTTATACTTTTATTTAAATTAAATTTAAAAAATAAGCTAAAAAAAAAGGAGGAGGAGGACAAACGGCGAGAGTGGGAGGACGGCAGGTGAGGGTCACGGTCCTCCCCCAGATCGAGCGAGGGTCACCAGTGGTGGCCAACCCTTGCCAGTGGCAAACCTCCCCCAGATCAGGTGAGGCTCGGCCTCCACTAGCGACCCTCGCCCGATTTGGGGGAGGACTGTGACCCCCACTTATTGTCCCTCCACCCTCGCCAGCCCCTCCTAGCGATTGTGGGGCGGCGGCGGCGGGGAGGGCAAGCCCTCCCTACCCGCCTATCCTCCTCCTCACCTTTTTTTTAAAATTTTTTTAAATTTAGCTTTTTTAGAATTTAATTTAAATAAAATTAATATTAAAATAATAATTAAAAAAAAGTCACTACATCGCCATGTAAGATAGGAAAAATAATAAAAAAAACCACGTTAGCATTTTCCGTTAGTCAAATTGAACGATGTTAATTTTATGACTCAATTAATCCAATTTAACAAGTTTTAGCACTCAATTACACATTTTACAGGTTTTAGGACTGAATTACACTTTTGTGACAAGTTTTAAACTTTTAGTGAACATATCCCTTTATGTTTTAAGTCGCCCTTTTTCCAAAAGCACCCAAAATTAGAATTTTAACTAGAGAAACCACGCCGGTTTGGATAGAAAATAATGATATCCAATGTGCAATAATATATCTCGATAACATTATATTCAATAATGAACCTTTTTATCATACATAGCATTATGGAGTAATCATTAATTAGGCTAGATATAGTATGAGCAATGTTATGAAAAACAAAATGTAAAATTTTACGTACAGGATATTTATCTATATGACTGATCGTACCAACTAATCATCCTATTAATATACTAACCATGCAATTATTTTAACATAAAGGTTTGATTTTATATCATAATATTATTATCATTATAATTATGTCCGTTCCTTTCTGAAAGATATTTACATCTTTTTATAATATAGACCTTTTTAGATGTTTATATAGCAATCCATTTTTAAGAAAAAAATAATCAACAATTCGGTTAATTAAGAAATTTTATTTAATTATGTTCAACCTATGGCAGAAATTTTAACATTCGACTTTGTTTGAGGAAAAAAAAAATTTTGCCATAAAAGAGGCAAGTTTCTAGCTCTTTTCTTTTTAACTGTTGAAGTGTAAAAATTTATAAAATTATTTACAGCCATCTAAATGCTTACTCACACGACATGAAGGAACCCATAACGAGCAAATAAGATGGCAAATGGCTTCTTGTAAGGAAATAAATTTCTCAAGTGCAAGGAGTTGGGAAGAAACTCGATTTTAAAGCCGTATGAGTGCAGAATAGCTGCAACGTAAGCTTATAACATAGTGCCGATGTCGAGTGGGGTTCGCCCATGCATAATATAATAATCAAAAGGATAAATAATTAGCAAACCGATAGATGTAAGGGAAACGAACTAGTAAATTTATGTAGCGATTGTGATCTAATTGAAAAGAAAAAAGCACGGCGAGGGAATCGCATAAATCTATTCCCGTTAGCAATTAAATACGAGGGATGGTGTTGAACACGCCAACTTGTTGAACGATGGCAACACGATTTGATCCGAGGAGCATGTCATAATTAAATTATGAATTTCACTGTTGCATTTACGGCTAAGTACTCTTTATTCCCATCCGACACCACCGAGGTGGGTCCTACCCGCTTGTCTTGTCGTGTTGCGTTGTTTCCACGTCGTCGCTGGAAGTTCGTCAGCGGTGACGCAACCAATCACTCCCAGTCAACAAACGCCATCCCTCTCTCTCTCTGCAACGCTCCTCGAGAAAGCTTCTTTTTGTTCCGACGAATTCGTCTGCGTCTTGTATACTCCGCCATCGTCGCCTCCTCCGCCGTCTCTTCCGCCCCGTCGTCCGCCGTTGAAGCCCGCCCCCTCGAAGCGCGCAGTGCAGAGCGAGGCGCGACGGAGAGCTGCGAACTGGTTTGCAAAGCTCGAGCCATCAGCCATGTCCGTCCACATCCTCATGTACCCTTACCCGACCCCGGGCCACATCATCCCCCTCCTCGACCTCGCCCACAAGCTCCTCCACCTCCGCCGCTCCGACCTCACCGTCACCGTCCTCGTCACCCCCGATAACCTCCACTTGCTCGACCCCTTCCTCTCTTCTTCTTCCTCCTCCTCGCTGCTGCTCCAGCCTCTGGTCTTGCCTTCCCCGGAGCCGCCCGCGACGCCCCATCCGCCGCGGAGGCGCCTCGCCGCCAACGTCCGCGCCCTCCGCGACCTCCACCTCCCCCTCCTATCCCGGTGGTTCGAGTCCCACCCCTCCCCGCCCTGCGCCCTCGTCTCCGACTTCTTCCTCGGGTGGACCCACCGCTTCGCCCGCGAGCGCGGCGTCCCGCGCGTCGTCTTCTCGCCGTCCGGCGCCTTCGGGCTCTCCGTCAACTTCGCCTTGTGGCGGGACCTCCGCAGGCCCGACGAGGAGTCGATGGTCTCGTTCGAGAAGTTGCCGAACTGCCCCCGCTTTCCCTGGTCGCACATCCCCCTGTTGTACAGGAATTACGAGGTGGGTGATCCGGAAATGGAGCTCCTTCGGGAGGGCGCGATCGGCAACATCGAGAGCTGGGGGATCGTGTTCAACTCGTTCGACGGATTGGAGCGGGCTTACCTGGATCACATCAGGAAAGAGGTCGGGCACGACCGGGTTTGGGCCGTGGGCCCGCTTTTGCCCGCCGAGGCCGACGGCTCGGCCGGGCCCATTGGTAGGGGCGGGCCCAGCTCGGTATCGGCTGGCGAGGTGCTGACGTGGCTGGACGCCTGCCCGGACGGGTCGGTCGTCTACGTGTGCTTCGGGAGCCGTGCCGTGCTGACCCAGCGGCAGATGGATGAGTTGGCGTCCGGGCTGGAGCGAAGCGGGGTCAGGTTCATACTATGCGTGAGGGAGGCAGGCCGGGGAGGACACGCGGCGGCGGCGGGGGATTGCGGGGCGGTCCCCGAGGATTTCGAGGAACGAGCGGCCGGGAGGGGCCTCGTGATCAGGGGTTGGGCCCCGCAGGTGCCAATACTGAGGCATCGAGCCGTGGGCACGTTCCTGACTCACTGCGGGTGGAACTCGACGCTGGAGGGGCTCAGCGCCGGGACGGTCATGCTGACGTGGCCGATGGGCGCCGAGCAATTCGTGAACGCCAAGCTGCTGGTGGACGAGCTGGGCGTGGGAATGAGGGTCGGCGAGGGGTCGGAGAAGATACCGGAGGCGGCGGAGTTGGCCCGGGTTTTGGCCGAGTCGTTGAGGGGCGATCTGCCCCAGAGGGTGCGAGCCAAGGAGATGAGCAGCGCGGCTTGGAACGCAATAGAAGGAGGGAGCTCGGAGAAAGATTTGAGTGACTTCGTGAGGTGCGTGGACGAGCAAAGGAGGACCAAAATCCATGCTTAGCATCTTCACGTTCTATGTACCGAAGCCACAAATTGTGATGAGAGAACGAAACGATGATTATTTTATGCATGGATTCTTGGGGACCGCGATGTGACTTGGACTCCTCAAGCGTTTTATATGAATTGTTGGAGACTAATCTGAGTTCTTACGGATTATATTTGATCGGGAGAAGTGCACTGAAAATCCTAAAATTTATCGCGAAAACGCAATTGAGTTGTAAAGTGCAATTGAGTTATAAAACTTATCAGATTTGTGTAATCAAGTCGTTCTGTTAACTCTGTCTAATCTTGCTAACGAATTGAGCTGAAACATGAAGCATAAGGCTAAAACGACGTCATTTTGGTCCAGATCTAATTTTTTTTAATCAAAATTTCATATAAACTAAATTAAAATGTAGTTAAATTTTCGAAAAAAAAAAAAGAAAAGGTGAAACCAGGCGAGGGAAGGATTGTCGATGGTGGGGAATGGCCGGTAACCCTTGCCAATTGGCAGCCCTCAGCCATATTTGGGCAGGTGATGGTCAACGACGATTTCCGGCCACTGGCCGCGGCTTGGGGACTTCAACTAGCCATCCCCACCATTGTCGAATTTCTCGATAGGGCGGTAGCTGCAAGGGCTACCCTCATCTAGTTTTTTCCTTATTTTTCCTTTGCTTGTTTTAAAGTTAGCTTATTTTTTATATAATTTAAATAAAATTTATATTAAAAGATCAAATATTTTAATCATATCATCGCCACGCGGGAGAGAGAAAATAATAACTAAAAACAAGTCACGTCAATATTTTTTATTAGCAAAGTTGGACAGAGTTAACGAAAGTAGTTGATTGCATCAATTTGACAAGTTTTATGATTTGATTACATTTTTAATTATATTTTCATCACAAGTTTTAGGATTTCCAATATACTTGGACGTGATTTGTTTGCTTGTTTTTTTATTTTTAATTTTTTCGAGAACAACTTTAGAATAAAAATTCGTTTGGTAAAATAATTTCATTTTTCAATTTACGGAATAAATTTTTAATTCAAAAATAGGTGTAGAAGGTTTTAGAATTTTCAATTTTTCTGTTTCTGGAATAGAAAAAATAACAACCCTCTTAGGTTGCTTGCCCTCCCCGCCCGCCCGCCCGCCCGCCGCCGCTGCCTGCCATCTGCCCGTCCATCGCCTCCCATCGTCCGCCACCGCTGGTCGTCGCCCGCCCGCCCGCCCGCCCGCCATCCGCCCGCCCCAAAGGCAAAGGTAAAAGGATTATTATGTTGGTTCAGTTTGAAACCGCTAAGCGAGATTTGATTATGATCTCGTGACCTTTTTGGGTCTCTTGGGCATCTTCTTGTTCGACTGCTCTCTAAGTTTCTCAGAATCCTCCTCCTTCCCCGGCGACTCCGCCGTCCCTCGCAACTCGCTAGTCGCTAACCATGGCGAGTCGCGCCGCACCCACCTCGCTGACGAGCAAGCGGTCCAAGAAAGCCCCGCCGGACGGCAAGGAGCGGTGCCCGACGACGGAGGAGGACGACGGCGGCGTGTGCTGCGGGATCTGCCTAACGGAGGAGGGAAGAGCCGTCCGGGGCCGGATCGACAGCTGCGACCACTACTTCTGCTTCGTGTGCATCATGGAGTGGGCCAAGGTGGAGTCCAAGTGCCCCATGTGCAAGCGCAGGTTCTCCGCCATCCCCGGGCCTCGGAAAGACGGCGTCTTTGCCGGCGAGAGGGTCGTCAGCGTCCCGCCCAGTGACCAGGTTCGTCCTGAATGTTTCGAACTCGGGTAGATTGCGTCTCGTGTTTGGACAACTGGGTCCTTTTCCTTTCTCGGACTTGATCAGCAAAATTCATTGATTTCGATGCTTTTACTTGGGGATAGAGCAGCTCGTTTGAGGGGCTTCTTGTGGTCAGTAATTGCTTTTGCTTGGTTCCTTTGATCAAATTTGGTTAATATTGAATTAGTATTAGAGCTACAGTCTGTCTTACCGCTGAAGGATTTGAGATGAATGTGTTTGATTTAAGCTGGTGATTTTTGCCTTCCATTCTTGCTTGAGCATACGACCGTGGACTTTATTTCCACCGAGTAATCTAGTGATAGAACCTCCTGGTGGCAATTGATTGGTGTATGCCTTGGACTTTGCCTCGTCGCTTTGGGTATGTGTTCCTCGGCTCTCACAATGGAATGGTCTTCGTTTAGCATGCTAGATTCTGAGACGGGATGGTACTTTGGGTGTCTCAATGCTGTTTTCCTTACTGAAAAAGGGAGTTGGTAGTTGTCTAAGGCGAAGGAAATAACCCAGGGGGAAGTATGCCTAGTAAGTGATTGATAAAATTACTGAATGAGAGAAACATCTTCTAGATGACCTTCACCTATTCTGCGATGCACGTTTTTTTAACTATTAAATGGGGAGTTGTCTGCTACAAACACGCCTAGTAGTGTTGATTGGGTCTGCGAGTTTTGCTTGATAACATATTTCTGAACCTCCCTCTTCACTCAACGTTGTGGTGTGCTTCGGTGTAGGAGCTTTGTGTTGCCCTCAGCCCGTGGGGCTCAAAGCTGTCCCCTACTTGGAACTCCAGTGGAGGAGGATGAAGTTTCAGAGTCTCGCTCGGCTACACTATGTAGTAAAGTGGGTACTTTATGGTCAAAAAGCGACTTATCAGTAATCAATGGAGCGGTTCCAACTACAAGAATGCCAGTCAACTCTGCTCGAGCAACTATTATCAAATCCGACCATTAACTTCCAAGCCTTCCAAAGCACTATGAAGAGAGCGTGGAGAGCTGACTCAGTGAATATTTCTCAGGAAGACTAGAGAACTTTTGCCTTTGCTTTCAAAACGGAGCATGAGTTGAAAAGGGTCTTAGAGGCTAGACCCTGGTCTTTCTCTAGCAACCTAGTGGTGGTCAAACCATATATACCGGATGTCCCACTTCCAAACTATGAATTCACACTCTGTGATTTTTGGGTCCAAGTGCACGGTTTTCCTTTGAATTGGATCTCGGAGGACTCCATCAAGAGAATCACAGCAGCTGCTGGATGTGTTTCTAATGTCAGAACCGACCCAAAGGCTTTTCCAACTTTCTCAAGGGGTAAGGCCAAAGTAAAAATCGACTTAGCGGCCCCCTTGAAGCCTGGAATGATAGCTAGCTAAGGAGGGAGAAAATTGTGGGTTGACTTTCGATACAAGAGGTTACCATATTTCTACTATGCTTGTGGTCGTATAGGGCACTATGCTAAGTTCTGCAAAGTCAAGCATTACGACGAGAACAAGCTTGAAACTAACGAACCAGGATGCTTTGGACTTTGGCTTCGTGCTGAATCGAGAGAGTGGAGCCCCCTTTGGAAATCGTTCCATGCAAGGCCTAGGAATGTAGATATGGATGATGAGATTGTCCCTGAAACTCCATCCCCTTCACTTCAGCTGGTGGCTTTTGAATCTAGAGGCAAAAGATCACTAATTCCAAGTGGTGAGAAGATGATAGAGAAGCCAGGGATGCCCTTTGTTTTTAATCCAAAAGCAAGAGAAGTAGGTGTCAGCAACTCCAAAGGACTCCAGCAATAGTTACTGCTGATCAAAGCTCCAGTCTCGACCCTAGGGACAGAAGGGAGCTCTCTTGGTCATCAAAAGACAAGGAATCGGGGAAAAAAAATCAATAAGCAGCAAGACTCCGAGCAGGTATAGCCCTTGCTCTCCCCATAAGGGAATCGCTCCCGTCTTGGACGAAACCCAATTTTTAGATACCCCAATCCAAGTTCTAGTTGATCATCAAGTACGGGCTTTGGTGGCTAGCCCTAATAAGCCACCGGGTGTCCCATGAATATCTTAAGTTGGAATTGTCAAGGGTTGGGCAATCCCCTGACAAAGCGGGAACTGCGTGTCTTAATGTCACGTGAGAGACCTAGCATCATTTTTTTTGTGGAAACAAAAAACAAAGAAGAAATTATCTTAAGGCTGAAGGAGATACCTTTGTTTCCAATTCAATGCAATGGTAAACCCAATAGGTATCGCAAGGGGTTGGCGATATTATGGACTGATTTGATATCGTTAAAGTTGGTAAGTGCCTCTTCAAAGCTGATTGACCTAATTTGCTTAGTGATAGGAAGCCAAAACCATATGAGAGTCACTTTTGTTCATGCTACAATAGTATACCAAGAAAGGCTCCAACTTTGAGGGAAATTGCAGCTAGTCAGTCAAGCCAACCATTTACCGTGGATATGTATAGGAGATTTCAATAAGATCTTGCATCCGGGGGAAAAGGTTGGAGGATGTAGGACGGATCATTACAGGTTAGCTGTGTTTCGGGACTTTCTTAGTGAATGTTCCTTTATGGATATAGAGAGCAAGGATTGCGCATTTAAATGGGCAAACACTAGGGATGGGGAGGCACACATCAAAGAGCGACTTGATAGAGTTATATGCAATATAGAGTGGAGAGTAATGTACCCAAATGCACAAGTTCTTGTCCTTCCTGCGATCAACTCGGATCATTGTCCCCTATTGCGTTCACTATCAGTAGCAATGACAAAAAGGAAGAGGGAATTCAAGTTTGAAGCATACTGGCTGGAAGATGAAGAATGTAGAAGAGTTGCTCAATCAATGTGGAGTATACCTGGATTGGAAAATGAGAAACTCTTGAGGAAATTACAAAGAGTATCGGAAGCATTAACGAAGTGGAGCAAAGAGAAGTTCTCAAATGCGAAACGCCAAATAACTCTCTGAAAAGGGAGCTTTAAGAGATCACGAATGCTCTAACTGTGCATCACAATAGAGAGAGTGTGAAGTTCTTGAGCCAGCAAATGGATGAACTAGGGAAACAAGAGGAAATGTTTTGGGGAATGAGATCACGGATCAACTAGTTGCAGTGGGGAGTCAAAAACACTAAGTTTTTCCATGCAACCACGGTACAAAGAAGACTAAGAAACAAGATCTCTATGCTAAAATTAACGGATGAGGAATGGTGTCAGGATCCAAAGCAACTACAGGATATGACGGAGCAATTCTTTAAGTCTCTATACACCACCGAGGGCCCAAGAAACTTTCAACCAGTACTAGAACAATGTCCCAACTTAGTGGAGAATCAAATGAATTGCAGTCTACTGAGAAGTGTATCAATAGAGGAGGTAAAGGAAGCAACTTTCCAGTTGGGAGCAAAGAAAGAATCGGGACCAGATGGTTTAAATGGGCTATTCTATCAACAACATTGGGACATCATCTAGCACAATGTATTCACTATGGTGAGAGCAGTCTTTGACTCTGGCCATCTTGACCCAAACCTGAACAGAACACATTATTCAGATTCCCAAGAAGCCTAACCCAGAAACGCTAGACCAATTCAGGCCCATTAGCTTGTGCAACTTCGGCTACAAAATTATCTCTAAGGTCTTGGCAAATCGCCTAAAACCTTGGCTTCCTAATATGATAGCAAAGAAGCAAAGCGCTTTTATTAGCGGCAGATAAATACAAGATAATATCTTGATTGTTCAAGAGGTCTTACATCAGCTAAGAATCAGGAAGAGGAAAAGGAAATTTCAAGCCATCCTCAAGCTGGACATAAAAAAAGTCTATGATCGGGTTGAGTGGGACTTCCTTGAAGCATGCATGATTAAGATGAGTTTCAATATGAGATGGGTTTCATGGATTATGCAATGTGTCACCACAGTCTCCTTTAGTGTCAAGTTTTACAGAGAACCCCTACCCTTCTTTGCGCCATCAAGAGGACTTCGATAAGGAGACACTTTATCTCCTTATTCATAATTGTTGCAAACGTGCTCTCTTCACTCACAAAGAAAGCCGTGGATGATGAGAGAGTTAGAGGAATCAGACTCGATAGGTTTTGCCTGACACTTTCCCATCTACTTTTTGGAGACGATTCTATTTTCTTTGTGGATGGAAAGGTTAGTGAATGCCATAACCTAGCCTCTATTCTACATCAATACTGCTTCGCAATAAGTCAAGAAATCAACCTCAACAAATCATGAGTTTTTTTCAGTTCAGGGTGCCCACATCAGTTGAGAGGGAATATGGCCCAAGAATTACGAGTTCTAGATATTGACAAAATAGGGAAGTACCTAGGAATCCCCTCCGATTGGGGCCAAACAAAAAAACAAATGTTCACATGGATTTTGGCAAGAGTAAATATGAAGCTAGAAAGGTGGAAAGACAGTTTTATCTCCAAAGTGGGTAAAAAGATCTTAATAAAAGCAGTGGTACAGGCTTTACCACAGTATGCAACGTCTATATTCAAAATCCCAGTGTCCATTTGCAAGGCCATAAAGAGGAAGATTGCTTTATTTTGGTGGAAAACACATGCATCAAAAGCCGGCCTTCATTGGAGAAGATGGGAGATACTAAAGCAAAGAAAAGACAAAAGAGGTTTGGGCTTCAAAGACCTCAGCACGTTTAACAAAGCGAAGCTAGGAAAACAAGTTTGGAGAGTCTCTCAAACTTCAAATGCATTATGGTGCAAAGTTCTAAAAAGATGTTACTTTCCAAACATCGATTTCTAACATGCAGCTAAAGGTTCTCGTCCATCGTGGGGCTGGCAGAGCTTTCTTATGGGAAGAGATGCCGTTTTGAAGGAGGTGAGGTTGAAAGTGGGTAATGAGCAGCATATTAGAATCAGGGAAGATAGATGGCTAGAAAGGGACGAATTAGGAGGACCAAAAAACCAACATGAACCCAACATGGTTGCAAAATTGATCGCCCCAGCGGAACCTCTCTAGAATGAGCAACTTTTACATAACTTGTTCGATGAAGAAGTTATGAATGAAATCCTAGCTACTCCACTGCCATCTACCCCGAAGAAAGACTCGCTAGTGTGGTCACCAAATCGGTCAAGTTGTTATTCCGTCAAAAGCGGATACAATGAGCTACGAAGAATGAGACCATACATGGCTCTAGACAGCCCTCTTCTTCCTACTAAAACCCCTAATGCTCTTTGGAGCAAAATTTGGAGACTAAAAGCACTTCCAAAGTCAGACTTTTCCTATGGAGCGTCTGTCAAAATGCATTACTTACAAGGCTAAACTTGTTTAAGAGAAGGGTATTATTTGAGCCATTTTGCCCCTTGTGTGGAAAAAAGCTCGAGACAATCAAGCATCTATTCCTCTTATGTGACAAGACAAAGCAGGTTTGGTCAAATCCCGAATTCAACATCCGCTTTCTCACCAACAAGTCACTAGATTTGAGGAGTGGTTGCTAAACTATAATGATATGACCCAGAAGAATAAAACGTCCGAGATCATCGTAGTCGCTCTCTGGAAATTCTTGTTAGCGCGTAACTCCCTTGTCTTCTATCACGATCAGCCGAACCCAATAAGCATAATCGACTCGGCTCTAGACATGCATTGTAATTACGCGAAGTGGAATAGAAGCAACTTAAAGTGCGAAGCAGTATTGCTAAACTTACGGCCGAGATGGAGACCACCAAACCCTAGTTTGTTGAAGATAAACATCGATGGATCTCACCTCTCAGGGACCATGAAAAGGACAATTGCATGAGTATGCCGCTATTCAAAAGGAAGATTGATGGAAGGCCTCACGTGACTAGTTCGAGCATCTTCCGCCCTTCAAGCCGAAGCCCTTGCCTATCTCTACGCGTTCTAACACTTTGCTAATCGACCTCATATAAAACTAACTTTGGAGTCTAACTATTCAACTTTGATAAGCAATCCGAAACATTTTTCCCTCTATCCTTAGGATGTTGAGCCACTTATCACTGATTGTTTGGCCTCTTGGTTTTTTTTTAGAGTCTAGAATTGGTCCTGTGCACCCGTGAGTTAAATAGAGTAGTAGACTAGGTTGTAAATGCGTCAAGATATAAGACCCTCCCCCTAAACTGGGTTTCTAACCCCCCCCATCTCCTCTTTGGGAAATCCTGTGTTTTGATGCCCCTTACTCTTATTGGTGGGCTCGGGTTTAATGAAATGATATCTTTATTTCGAATAAAAAAAAATCTAGTGATAGAAAACCTGAACCAAAAAAATTGAAAAATTTTTATGAAAGAAGCAATTTGCTATCTGTGTTCTTTAGCAGGTTTATGACCTCCATAGAATTAGATCTTTTGATCCTTATACGGAAACGCGGTGCGGTGTCTATAGAGGCAAACTAGATGAATGGTGTTTGCTGCTTTGCGATCTCTACGATTTGGCGGGAAAAGTGATAAATAAGTCCTAAACCTTTTGAGAAAGTGTTAATTTAGTCCTAAACCTATTTTTGGTGCTAATTTAGTCCTAAACCTTTTGATATAGTGCCAATTCAGTCCTTTTGGCTGGATTTTACTGATGTGGACGTCGACCGGTCGGCGACCGGTCATTGGAGCTGATGTGGACAAAATTTAATAATATTTTAATAATTTTTTGAATTTTTTTGAATTTTTTCTTCTTTTTTTTTTCTTCTCCAGCCAGTCGCCGGAGCGGCGACCGGCCGGAGGCCAGAGGCCGACGAGATTCTCACCGACCTTGGGCGAGCCACGCTGGCCACTGGCGAGGCTCGCCCTCGTCGGCGACGGCAAAGGCAAGCCTCGCCATGGCTGGGCGAGGCCCGACCTCGCCGGATCTGGCAAGGTTGACCTTCGCCCGGCCATGGCGAGGGCCGGGCGAGGCTTGACCTCGCCAAATCTGGCCAGGTCGAGCCTCGCCGGCAGCTGGGCGAGGCCCTACCACAATAGTGGCCAGCGTGGCTCGTCGGCCTCTGGTCTCCGACCAGTCGCCGCTCCGGTGACCGGCTGGAGAAGGAAAAAAAAAGAAGAAAAAAAACTCAAAAAAAATATTAAAATATTATTAAATTTTGTCCTTGTCAGTTTCGGTGACCGGTTACCAGCCGGCCAACGTCCACATCAGCAAAATCTGGGCAAAAGGACTGAATTGGCATTATGTCAAAAGGTTTAAGACTAAATTGGCACCAAAAATAGGTTTAAGACTAAATTGGCACTTTCCCAAAAAGTTTAGGACTTATTTAGTACTTTTCCCACGATTCGGTTGTTAACACTAATTGTGTGGGCCTGGGTGTCATTGTACCCAAAGGGGATTAGTTTTGCCATGACTGTGCTGTTATGAGGGACAAACATGTTGGAACCAAAAGGAATGATGATTACTTTGGAAATTTGGAAATTTAGAACAAGTGCAAGTGCACAAGTTGGAGGGAGAAATTGTTCTTAGAATACTTTATGATGGGTTCAATTAGTATACAACACTCACCTCAAGTCCTTATATAAAGCACAATACCTATACTACATTTAATGATGAAGAAAAACATTCTGCACACTTATATTCTGAAGGACAAAATGTCAACAACAAAACAAACACAAACATTAAATGAGCCAAAGATCATGAAGTCTTTCTTCCTTCTGACAATTTTAAAAGTTTACGCTCTTTGACAAAAAATCAAACGATAGCTCCTCTTTTCCTTGTAAAAGCATTTAATAGTGGAGGGTCCAAGCAAAGATAGGCAAAGATAGCCCACCATAAATCATGCCGATTTCCTTTTGTCTTCGATCTTCTTCTGACACCCACCATAAATCAAGACTTCCAAATCTAGAAACCAGCTATGAACGCACTTAAATCCAATTATCAATTTCATATTATTCAAACAGCATCCCTTAAAATTGATTTGGGAATTCAACAACATCAAGCATCTTCTTTAATTTTTCGAACGAATCCGCCTTTAATGGTTACATGAAAATATCTATAATTTGATCTTCTGATCTGAAAAAATCAAGCTCAATCTCACCATCTTGGACTCCTTCACGAATACAGTGATACTTGATGTCAATATATTTGCTCCTACCGTGAAAAACTGGATTCTTGGCTAATGCAATAGCCGACTTATTGTCACACATCATTTTGGCAGGACCTTTTTGTTCATGCTTCAATTCACGTAGCATCCTACGAATCCATATGCTTAACATGCCGCCGAAGCTAACGCTACGTATTCTGCTTCAGCTGTCGAGGGTGCAACAACTTGTTTTTTCAAGGACCAAGAAATTACTCCTAATCCAAGAAAGAAAGCATATGCAGAAGTACGCTTTTAAGTCTCGGTATCACTTACCCAATCACTATCTGTGTACCCTACTAGATTGAAATTGTCAATATAATATAAAATTCCATGATCACGAGTTCCACTAACATACCATAAAATTCTTTTTACTGCATGCAAATGTCATTAATACGGTTTTTCCATGAACCTGTTAATAATTCCCACTCCATAGGTAGTATTTCGCCTAGTAGGGGCCAAATATCTCAAACCTACCAACAATGCTTTTGAAATAAGTGGGATTTACCGATTCACTGATTCCTTCTTTTTTCAGCTCCAACCGTTCTACTATAGGAGTCCGAATTAGCTTAAGCGATTCCATTTTCAGTCGCTTCAAAATATCATTAGCATATTCCTGCTGTGAAATAAATATGTCACCATTTGCCTGTTTCACTTCAAGGCCAAGAAAATAGGACATCAATCCTAAATTTGTCATCTCGAACTGGCTATCATAGCCTCCCTGAATTGAGCAAACATCTTTTCATAGCTCCCTATAGATATCAAATCATCAACATAAAGGCACACAATTATTATGTCACCGTTAGTATTTGACTTGATGTACAATGTATGCTCATATAGGCACTTTTGAAATTCATGCTTTAACGGGTAAGTGTGTACCAAGCACGAGGTGCTTGTTTTAACCCATACAATGCCTTTTTCAGCTTGTAAACTTGATTTTCATGACCTTTCTTCTCATAACCCTGTGGTTACTCCACATAAACTTCCTCTTCAAGGACACTACTAAGAAACGCTGATTTCACATCCATTTGATGAATCCTCTAGCAGTTTTGAGCTGCAAGTGCTAAGATCATCTGAATGGTATCCATTCGAGTCACTTGTGCAAATATATCAAAATAATCAATACTTTGTGTAACATTCCGAAGTTTGGCCCATTTTTGGAATTTATAAAACGTGTAATTCGTCAGTGCGCTTATAATAGAATATCGCCCGGGAACTGATCACTCTTGAGTTCTTGTTTTTAAAATAGAGATTTTGCTAAAATCGCACTCGATCAAATTTAGCCGTTATTTAGAGCCCAAATTTTTGTGTCGAATTTCTCGGAGTTTCGGGACGAATTTAATTGGACGGTATCGATATTATTGTGGCCAGCATCGGTATTGCCAGGAATATGTGAAAAGTGAATTTTTGATCGGGTGCGAATTTGGACTAGTAGACCTCCTTCGTAGTGTGTTTTGAGTTATTTTATTTTGGCCATTTTTCTTATAATATTATTTAGGATTATTGTGAACCGTTAAATCGATTTTTAATTTGAACCGTATCCGTTGGATCGCATTCGAGTGCGTGGACTCTCTCTCTCTCTCTCTCTCTCTCTCTCTCTCTCTCTCTCTCTCTCTCTCTCTCTCTCTCTCTCTCTCTCTCCCTTTTCCCTTTTCTTCTTCTCCTTCTTTCTTCCTCCCAGCTTGACTGGTTCTGCTTCTGTTCTGCCCGCCTGACCAGTCGCCGCCGATCGTCCCGCAATCCGCCTCGTGCCACCATAGCCCGACCAAGCTGCACCATTGCTCGCCAGCCGCCTATAGTCCCGTCGGCCGCCCCCATCGCCTGGTCACTCCCCTCCCTCCCCCAACTCCTGTCTACCTCCACAGCTCCTCCCCGCCTCCGTAGCCGCCGCTCAACCACCCTCCGCTCGACGCCGCCGTCCTCCTCGCATTGTCGTCGTGCCGCCGCGTTGCCTGGCAGCTCCGCCTGACGTTGCCTTCCTCCCCTCCCAAGCTCGCAAGCTTGGCTCGCCGCCGCTTGGCACCACGTTCGGCAAGTCCTAGTCGCCGTCCAATCATCCAGCTGACTCCCCAGCACCGCCCCAACGCCTGAGCATCGCTGTCGTCACCGCCGAGAGCCCCCCAGCCGCACCACCCGCCTCAGCCACCTTCCTCTTCTTTCCCTTGGCTTTTCGCCGTTCGCCACCGCTCGCCGTCGCTCTAGCCAGCCAGCCCGACGCCACCCGACCCCGCCAGCAGCCGCGCCGTGCTGCTCCATCGCTGCCGGTTCTCTCTTCTCCTTCAGCCCCGATCTCTCTCTCCCTCACCCTCACCCCACGGCTCACCCTTTTTCCCCCTTTCAGCTTGCTACCGCCGCGTCGCCGTCGCCGCCGGTCGTCGCCCCGGCCAGCTAGCCCAGGCCGTGGCCGGTTCGTCACCCACGTGACCAAGCTACGCGCCCGCTCGCCCGCCATGCCCCTCGCCTCGCTTGTCCAGCCGGTGCCTGCGCCCATGCTCGCGCTCGTGCCCGTGCCCTCGCCCTCGCCCTTACCCGCGCCCTCCGCCGTGCCCGCGTGTGTGCCGAGTCTGTATTGTTCACCCAGGCCATTTTAGGCCCAAGCCGACTTTTCCTGAGCCAAAACTTAGTAAGTGACTTCCTAAACCCTACCTAATATTTTGGGTATTTTATAGACTTGTCTCGGGTTTAAAACGGCTAGGGCGTGTTTTAATTTAATTATATTATGATATAACTGTGCTATTTGAACTGGATAATATAATATGCTTAATTTGGGTGATCGTGCGTGGCCAACTTGAACGTCGGGTTTATGGATTGAGGTGGCGAATTGTGAATTGGACTAAGTTGTGAATATGGGTTGTTTGATGCAATTGGCATGAAATTGATCGAATTGAGTAGCGTGTGCTTGCCTGTCGATTTTAAGCCCGGATTGATCGGAGGGCTACGGACTTGGGACGTGTTGACGGCAGTCCGTGTACAGGCATGAATGGCCGATGTGCCAATTGGATGCGGGCTTGAGACGTGTTGACGGTGGCCCGTTAAAGGTGTGTTGGACCGGTATGTGTTTACGTCGGTCATTGGAATTGCTTGAATAGTGTGGCTAGGGACATGTTGATGGCGGCCACTAGAATTGATTGAATGGTATGGCTTGGGACATGTTGACAGTGGCCATTAGAATTGATCGAATTGTGTGGCTTGTGTGCCTGTGAGACCGGACTTGAGGCGTGTTGACGGTGGTCCATGAGAGAAAAGTTGGTTGGACATGTGTGTGCGATGTAACTGATTGGATTGGTTAAATGTACGTGTAGTTACTTGGTTGGATTGGTTGAATGCGAGTGGGAGTGTGTGTGCTGGGTGATTGTGATATAGTGGTGAACTATTCTTGCATTATCATGTTTGGATTAATATGCAGGGTTGGCTCGTGATTCGAGGCGAGGTAAGCTTGCCGTGTGAAATTGGTTGTGTTGTCTGGTGATTCGCATGTTAGACTTATTTGGATACGCATTAGTCTAGATGAGGTATAGGGTGTTACTTATTGAGACTCATTCTCACGGTTATTATATAACTATTTGTTGACACCTATTTTTAATTTGCCCAAAATAAATCGCACAAAATTTAGGGGTTAATTTCTATTAATTCCTAAAACAAAAAATATATATACTTCCATGCATTGCATATAGAAATTAGGCATGTTTTGCATTAATAGGGCCTATTAGAGTTTTGTAATAAAAAATAAAAAATAAAATAATAATAGTAATATAAATGTAAATGTAAAATAAAAATATTACATTAAAAAAGAAAAAAAATCGGATCGGGCCGGGCCAAGGCCGGCCCAGCCCGACCCTTTTCTTCTTTATTTCCCCCCCCCGCGCACGGGCCCAAGGCCCTTTTCTTTTTTTCCCTTTTCTTTTCTTTTTTCCCCGCGGGCCCAGCCCACTCCGCCTTTTTTCTCTTTTCTTTTTTTTGGTCCGGCCCAGCCCAGCCCTTCTCTTCCTCTTCCTCCCACGCGCGACGGTCGCTGTTCCTCGCCCCTGTTCTCCCCTGTGCGCGACCGAACCGTGACGCACGGCTGCGCCGCTTCCCCCTCGTCGTCATCCGGTCAGAAGAGGGCATGCCGTGCACGCCAACGGACTGGCAATCAATGCCAGTCCCCCCTCTTCACGTTTCAGTTTTCCCTTATCTTTTCCTCCCTCTCCTCCCCCTGTGCTCTCTGGCCATTCTTCAGCCGAGCAGTGACGCCCCCTGCACCGGCCTATGGCCGCGGTTCGCGAGCCTAGGCCAGTGCAGGCCGTCGTCAGTCGACGTGGAGCAGCAGCGGACGCGTCGTCGTCACCTATAAAAGTCGAGGAGAGAGAGAGGAGGCCGGTCGGTGAGTTAGAGAAAAAACAGAGAGGAGAGAGAAAACAGAGAGGAGGAGAAATAGAGAGAGGGAGAGAAAGAGAGAATCGAACCGAGGCCACGCCGGAGAAGGAAAGGGAAGCCAACAGCCTCGCCGTCGCCGCCGATCAATCGGAGATCCTCCAGCCGCGCCGGTGAGCTCTCCCGGCCGATTCAACGTCTCTGTTTTCCCCTGTTTCGGCGTCCGGTGTGGCAGGGACCCGCGCTGGCCTTTTCGCGCGATTCCCGGCCCATACCGTCGTCCCCCACTGTGCATACGTCTTCACCAAAGGTAAGTGGAGCGGCCGGAGTCCACCGAGTCGCCGGAACAGGTCAGATTTGGCCATTTTTGGCCACGCCCGCCAGCTGCTCGATATATTTCCCCAGAGAAGCCGTCTCTGATTTGTCTCGCCGGCCGGCGAACCGTAGGCCGGACGGCGAGCCAGGCGGTTGTCGACACTAGTGGCGGCCCCAGGGGGCGTTCCTGGAGGCGGCGCCGGCCTGGGTCAGCCGGCGGACAGCCAATTGGCTCCGCCGGCGTTTTTTTTCCCCGCGGGAGCCGGTCTGAACCGGCCTGCAGACCGGGTCAGACCGGTCTGCAGACCGAATAGGGCCGGTTCGACCGGGTCGAACCGGCCCTATTTTGTCTGTTTCCACCGGACCGGGTCCCAACCGGGCCCGATCCGGTTCAAACCCGGGTCAACCACCCCGGTTGACCCGTTGATCCGGGTCGGACTTGGAAATCCGACCCGGTCAACATGTTGGGTCGGGTCCGTTGACCCGGGTCGGTTTGACCGACCCGGATCCGACCCGACCCGGCCGGTTTTTATTTTGATTTGCTTTTATTTTATTTTAAAAATTTTTTAAAAAATTTTAAAAAAAAAAAATCAAAAAATCAAAAAAAAATTTTAAAAAAAGGTTTTTCTTTTCCTTTTTCCTTTTTTTTAAAAAAAAAACTATAAAAAATTAAAAAATTTTAAATTTCAAAAAATATATAATAAAATAAAATGGAAAATATTTTCAGAAAATACTAATATTTTCGTTTTATTTATTTATTTATTTTTCCCGAAAAAAAATTTTAAAAAAAAATTTTCAAAAAAAAATTTTCAAAAAAAAAAATTTCAAATTTTTTTTTCTTTCTTTATTTTCTTATTTCGTTTTTTATTTCGAATTTTTTTTTCCGAAAAAAAAAATTTTAAAAAAAAAACTTTTTTTATGACTTATTTGAATGTTTTCGTCCTTTTTAATTATGCATGTTGTGGTTTTATTTAAATTAAATAGGCCCGAAATCGCACGATAGACATTGCATGTTTTTAATTACCGTAGTGTAGTTAGTATGCATGTTTCAATACAATTGCATGAATTGCCGTATTTTGAACGTCATATGGCTTAGTTAGGATTAGAACCCTAGGCTGCATGACTTGTGTTCCTGACTGCTGATCATTTCTGATTATGCACTCGCTTGATCACCTCACATGTTAGGAGAAAAGTCCTAAAATCAATCCAAATTGCCTGATAAATGTTTTAAAAAAATGAACAGGGTAAAATGGTACCGAAAGGGCATTAGTTATCCAACTAGTGTAACCAAGTCCCCGAATTCAGTTAATCTCTGGTTCGTAGGAATAGGGTGATTCTCCCATCACCCTATTTGGGTTTCTAATCGACCTACCCCAAACTGATTAGTGGCGACTCTTGCATGTAAATCACCTACATGTTAAAAAATTAAACCCTAAGTCGCGATATGGTATGGGCTTGGGAGAGCCCGAGTTAAGTCCCAAACCTAGACTTAGCACATACCAGACGAGCCCCCCTCCTTTTTACATGTTATTCAAAAAGGCTCGGGAGTTCGGTCGCGACAGACTGGCGACTCCACTGGGGACTTGTTTTTTTTAAAAAAAAAGTGGACTTAAGCCAAATTTTTACCCTGTTCAAAATAATTTTTGTTTGGCAACAAGGACTCCAGGTATGAGCCTGACATTAAGGTGTTATTTGTTCTTGCAGGTTCGAATTGATTGTTTATAATTTTTTGTGCATGCTTTAACGATTTAGCACTACACTGTTGCACACACAACCACGCTGCCGGACCCGGGCCGCGATAGGACATTCTAGGATGGTGTTAAGAAAGATACGACCTCGAACGCGAGTCCGCGATGTAGAGGTTGCCTTTCTTTTCCCCGAAATTTATTTCTAAAATTGTAAAGAAATATCTTTAGCCGCTATTCGCGTGACTATAAGATATTCATTTCAATTTGGCCGAAATTAAAAGGACTTGACACCAACGCGAGACTGCGACGGTCAGGCACCCTTTTAATTTCATTTTGCTAGGCCGGTCTAAAATAGAAATCGAGCCTCACTCCTCATGTGCATGTCGTTGTGATTGCCATGGTTCAAAGAAAGATATATATTCTATCCCTTCTCATTTCATTATGCAGCCTATTAATTCAATTGATTTGTTCTTATTAGGCTACCCATTGATTATATTTTATACAAGATGGGAAGAAATGATGCCCAATTTGTCCCAGCTCCTAAAAATTTTTTACTGACACGGTGGGACCGACGAGACGAGGAATACGTTTATTGCGGAGCTTGTTCGTAAAAATAAGCAGCTCCGAGAAACTGTAGTTTTCCCATCGTTTACAAAATGAGCATCCGGGAAGGGCGTCCTTTTTGTAAAAAGCCCCATTTTTATATATTTTCCCTAGTAATTATGTTCAAGGGTTTTGATTTTCTTCCTTAAAAGTGTTTTTGGGTTATACTAATGTTAATATAACTCGGGCCGCTTTTTAAGCTTTAAATTAATTTTCTCGCCCCTTCATGACACCACCGCGGCCTTTGGCCCAGTGGTATCCGGGATGAAGCGAAACGGTCCGAGGCGACCGGGGTTCGAACCCTGGGGACGCCGCTTGTAATGTTAATATTAATAAAAACCCTTTTTGCTTTTTTTTCTTTGCAAATAAAGAAATTAAGTAATAATAATATGCCTAGATCATAAATTGATTCATTATTAGGCATTATACTCATTTATTTTAACGTTTTCTCAAGTAGTTAAAAAATAGCCGAAGAAAACGTCCGCCTCAGTAACATGGAAGAAGAGATGAAGATGGTCCTCAACGCGATCCAAAATCTCACAAAGCAGGTAGAATCCATTCAGGACAAGCTCACGCTCACGCCTGCAGCAATTGAGGTGATGTTATCACCCCCGTCCACTGGAAAAGACAAAGTCTCCGCTAGCGACAGCAAAATGCCTCTGATAGAAGACGATCCGCTTCCCCTTGCTGTCAGGGAGCCTGAACTTGAAGCTGCACCAATGACGGAACATGACAAACGCCTTGCAAAAGTCGAGGAAATGCTGAAACAACTACAAGGCCCACAGCATGCTGTCCCACTTGACCTGTCAATATACAAACGGGTCAAAGTACCAGAAAAATTCAAAATGCCGGAATTTGAGAAGTATAATGGTACCTCATGCCCCAGGCATCATCTGCACATGTATCATGTGCGGATGACCCAATATGTTGATAATGAACCTCTCATGATTCAGACTTTCCAGGCAAGTCTGACGGGGCCGGCTTTGACATGGTATATGTCCAAAGATGTAGACGCTTTTAAATCGTGGGATGATGCCGCTGATGCATTTCTCAAGCAGTACCAATTCAATCTCGACGTCACTTTCACCCGTGACGATCTGGAACGTGCTGAGAAGAAAAAAAGTGAGTCCTTTAAGGAGTACACTACCAGATGGAGAAACCTGGCCGCCCAGGTTACCCCACAACTCACTGATCAAGAACAAGTGAAGTTGTTCATAAAGTCGCTTCCGTACGAATACAGACACCGATTGGTTGGTGCCACTGCTGAATCCCTTAATCGTCTTGTTCCTGTGGGTGAACGAATTGAAATGGGATTACGTGAGGGGTGGTTCACAGACCCCACTTCCACAAGCAAGGAACTCAGCATGAAGAAGGAGAAAGAACCCCTGACAGACGCGGATGTTGCGTACACCCAAACCGTTCGTCCTTTCCCAATGGTTCAGAAGAGCAGTGGACAGCAACTGGCCTCAGGCCGCAAGCTGCCCCAAAGGCGAAATGACATAAAGCAGTTCACGCCACTCCCTTTGCCTATGTCTCAGATCCTGCCTGTTCTTTTGGAAAAGGGATTGCTTGCCAAAGAGCCAAAGCGTGAAAATCCCAAGCGTTTCCCCAACTACGATCCTTCCAAGGCATGTGATTATCATTTGGGTGAAACGGGACATTCCGTCAATGACTGTGTGGTCTTGAAGCATAAGGTCCAGAAATTGCTAGATGCGAAGATGTTTTCATTCCGCAACACACCACCCAATCAAGCAGGAGGCGCATATGTCGTCATTGAGTAAACTGAAGACTCAATTTTCCTCCCTTAGAATAGAGCCATATTTAATAGTTTGAATACTCCCATGTGGGAGCTTTTCCTGCTTTCTAAAAGTCTCAGTTGTTTTCTAAGATTTCAGTTTTCTGAATTTGTAATTATGCTTGAAATTTCAGTACTGTAATTTCCATTCCGACAAATGTAATTCGCCTGTATTATTCAAAAGAATTACAAATGTTTTGTTTTGAGGGCCTGAGGAAGTATCCCAAACCGGCCCGTTGATGATATCCAGCCATGCAAAGGAAAGTGTTCTGAGGCCCGGGCTTCCTCATGCTTTCTTGTTTCTAAACAGAGTGTTTTATTATTTTTCAAAAGGACAAACAAAAAGGATTGTGATGGAAAAGCATGCATGCTCACAGCTTTGTTTGTTTTTCTAACCCGCTCACTTCTTGTTTCAGAGCATACTCCTTTTTGGTTTGTTATTACGAAAGGGACATTTGGAAATGACACAAACTGAAGAGTACATCAGACCCTGATGATGCTATCGGACCAACTCATCTGATAGGAGCAGTCCAAGCAAAGATCAGCCAACCTTCAAAATGAAGTGTGGGGGCAAATCTCAGTATGAGATATCAATTCCAGAAAGTCAGAGGGAGTGCTGAGCATTCCTTGACACCATGATGAGCGAAACATCACTTCGTACAAAAGTCAGGGACAGATCAAGAAAAGATTACCCCTTTTGAAAGAAAAAGGTAGGTCTTATTCCTTAACAAATTTTGGAAATGACATTCCATCCCTTTTGCAGATAATGAAATGGGGAACATGCTAGACCCTGACGTGCTAGCAAGCCGGAGGGAACACTAATGTTGGGATCTCTCAAATGAAGCATGATGAAGAAGTGCTCAATTGGAAGAGTAGACTAGGGGGCATGCAATCCCCCAGTCCATCAAAAAGGGTGTATTTCGTTCCTAAAGTTCATCCACTTTAGAATAGAAATAACACATTCTTTCCTCCTATGTAGGACAAGTTTGAGTAAAGATTTTGTGCAAGCAACTGGAAAGGACTTTGCATATGACAAGATAGAGTCAATCCTAGTCCCACCAATCATGGAAGTCTCGACGTCAGTCATGCCCACAACGGTCAAAGACCTTTAAAGTAGAGATTAGCTTTGCTGTGAAGATCCCCATGCAAGCAATTACTCATGCCCTATGCATGTCGGGAACGAGAGGATTTTCGAGAAATGCCTCGGCATGCCAGAACCGCGTTGGCACAGCACGCGCCGACAATAGGACTTTCCAGTTGGAGGCACCCCTAATTATAAAGGATCTTATTCGAGCTTCGAGACCAAGAGTATGGAGGAGCAGACTGAGATAGGGAAGACTGAACAAAGTAAAGAGGAGAAAAGACTCTACTAGCTTTGAAGGCAAAATGGAAGAAGGGTAATCTGTATCGTTCTCAATTTGCTCTCAATCATCTCACTTCTAACATAAGCTCATGTTTTTGTCAGAATGGAATCACTGACATCCGAGAAAACTCAAGGAGTTGTCAGTCAAATCTCCAATGAAGGGAATCACGAAGGGTAACGTTGTATCGTTTCCAATTTCTTCCCTTTAAAAAGCCCATTCATTAACACGATCTTTCTTATTACCTTGCAGGTATACCCTCATTGTCCCAGCATAGGTAAGTATCTCTTTCCTTAAAAGAAACTTTTCTCATAAGAGTAAAGAGAAACAAGAAGGAAGAAATAATTTAAGAAAATGTATATTATTTTCTTCCTCAAGTGCATTACATGAAAGGGACTCTTGCATGGTAATTTTACCTGTTTAATTCATCAATTCCCTGTAAAAATCCTGACAATTCGACAAATGGTGTCGAACTGCTCTGATGAATTGAACGAGGTGTGTCAGAATGAGGAGAGGCAACCCTTGGTCTATACACATTCTCATGTACCAAACTCTTGCAAGATGAGTGAAAGAGTCTCATTTCTACAAGGTAAAGGGATTTCTCGTATAAGGTACGGTAGCCAAAGTGACGAGAGGCAGTTCATTTCTCTGCCCCATACACTACCATTGATCCTTTGCTTGACCACTTTTTGAGCCCACACACTCAGCGATTCCTTTCAAATTACCCCTGTCAAAAAACCACCCCACATTGGGGCAACTTGAGGTAAACCAGCCTCACAGGATGGATTCAAATTCAGAGGAAACAAGAAAAAACATCCCTCCCCTTTCAGTCACTGCCCACGTGGCTTCGACCTCGCTGTTTTCATGGAACCCGTGGTCCTCGACGGAGTCCTCCAAGACAGGCACAACCATCGACGACCGGACAGTCGAGACTAAGAGGGCTTTGTCAAAAGAGAAGCAGCAAACTAATGCTTGTCCAGAATGTCAATGATTTTATTGATAACAGTGATGTTTTCACTGTGCAAGACAAGAAGGATGAGGAGTTTGTAATATCTAAAATTTTCTATGATCATCCGCTGCAACAGCTCGCACAAGGCGAAAAGATGCATAGAAATTTTCTTGCTCTCACTTGCATTAATCTTTGAGTGTTTTTATTGCAGATGAAGTCTCGCGTTAATCTAAATGCCCTAGGATGATGAAGAGCAGTTTTTCTTCTATCCCATACACTCATATCCCTTGCTAGCCCAATTGAGCCGGCAACCTCATTTCCTACAAACCCAATTGGTGATCATCCCCCATACCGGGGCAAGGCAAAAGTCACCACAGTTTGAGCATCATAATCTTAAGTACCAAATGAAGATGAGGACTCCAAGAGCCTAAAAACATTGTTCTGTTCAACTTTGTTTAGGCTGGTCCTAACAACATCAAGAGAACAGCAAAAAAATACTGAGGAATTGGGGCATGAAAAAGCAGTGTGCCTGATAAAAGCAAGGCCAATGCCCATGGATAAAAAACAAAAAGAAAAAGAGAAGGAGAAGAAGAAAAACGATAAAAAAATATATATACTTGAGCTCTCCTTTGATACAGATTCCTACTTTAGGAACTCTGTCTTAGCAAAGATCTGCTACATGACAGATAAAATGGTGTCTAGAAAAATGCTTGACACAGAAACTACTCAGGGAAAAGTTTGTTAAAGATGCTAAAACACAAGATTACCCGGGGAATCTTTCAGAAGGGTCCTGATGGTGGAGAAGAAGACTGGTGACAATGCCAAGATGATCACCAATTCTCACCCTTACACACATTTTTGAACCCAACGATCATTTCGTTCCTTCACCGATAAACCAAGCCCACGTTACATCCCTAGTGAAGTCTCTTCTGACTGGGGCACTTGAATTAACGTGAAATTTCAAATGTTTATAAACAACGCTCGAAGAAGTGCGAGCAAGACTATTTCTATCTCTTTTGCAGGGTTCTTGACTTGTAAACCCGGAGATAATTGCAGAATATTTTCTTTCATGGCCTTGACTTGAACAGTCACCTTTGTTAAGCCATTGACCAAGCCTACATTACGACCCTGAAGAAGACCTCTCAGATTGGCAGTGTCGTACCGCTTGCAAGAAAACTCAGACCCTTGTTGACGTGATAGCGGTCAGATTGAGTGTTTTCGATGTTCCTGCATTAATGGACAGGACAAATAGCCCTTTTCAATGAGAGTGAGTGGAAAGTCCTCTCTGACTGAAAGTCCCTTGTTCATCATCTCGAGAAAGTCCACCTTGTGGAAAATTGTCTTGATTGACCCACGGTGGATGTTTGGTGATGCAAACATGGCAAAATTATCATGCATGAACCTCTAAATGCACACTCTGGAATAGCCCAGCTTGTCTATCTTTGATGAATGCATGCATGTTTATGCTAATCATCTTTGACAGCTCAGAATTTTAATCCCCAGTGATGAAATACAAAATTCGGGCACTGGAGAAGCCCTCATTATCATCCCAAGGGAGATGCCCCGAAAAAGGTTGGTTATTCAGCAGATGATACATCAAACCTTCGGGAACGTGCCTAGGAGACATGCTCTTAAGAGGCAGGAACGTACCCAGGTGCTCATCATTTGAGCTTTCCAAGACCTGCTGGCGAGGACCCACCAGGCAAACCATCAAACCCTCGGGCGAGGACCCCCAGGTGCTCATCATTTGAGCTTTCCAAGACCTGCTGGCGAGGACCCACCAGGCAAACCATCAAATCCTCGGGCGAGGACCCCCAGGTGCTCATCATTTGAGCTTTTCAAGACCTGCTAGCGAGGACCCACCAGGCAAACCATCAAACCCTCGGGCGAGGACCCCCAGGTGCTCATCATTTGAGCTTTCCAAGACCTGCTGGCGAGGACCCATCAGGCAAACCATCAAATCCTCGGGCAAGGACCCCCAGGTGCTCATCATTTGAGCTTTTCAAGACCTGCTGGTGAGGACCCACCAGGCAAACCATCAAACCCTCGGGCGAGGACCCCCAGGTGCTCATCATTTGAGCTTTCCAAGACCTGCTGGCGAGGACCCACCAGGCAAACCATCAAATCCTCGGGCGAGGACCCCCAGGTGCTCATCATTTGAGCTTTTCAAGACCTGCTGGCGAGGACCCACCAGGCAAACCATCAAACCCTCGGGCGAGGACCCCCAGGTGCTCATCATTTGAGCTTTTCAAGACCTGCTGGCGAGGACCCACCAGGCAAACCATCAAATCCTCGGGCGAGTTTCCCCAGGTGCTCATCGTTTGAGCTTTTCAAGACCTGCTGGCGAGGACCCACCAGGCAAACCAAATCCAGACAGTCAAGGCGACCGAAGAAAGGTTCGGGTCCTAGACAAAATCCAGGCGACCGAAGAAAGGTTCGGGTCATAGACAAACGAAATCCAGCTGGCAACCGAAGAAAGGTTCGGGTCATGTGTAAGTGATTTCTCTCCAGTCACGGCAACCGAAAGTAGATTCGAGTCCGCGACAAACGAAATCCAGCTGGCGACCGAAGAAAGGTTCGGGTCATTTGCAAGCGATTTCTCCCAGTCAAGGCGACCGAAGAAAGGTTCGGGTCCTAGACAAACATTCCCCCCATCAAGGCGACCGAAGAAAGGTTCGGGTCCTCGACACACAATATCAACTATCTGGAATTACTCTACCCTTCGGCAAGGTAAGTAGCCCCAGGTTTGTTTTTATTTGCTTTAGCATGCATCATCTTATATTGCATCATAAAATGGGACTCACAGTTCCGCCAAAAATAATGTTCATCGAACATGCATGGGCCAAATTTAGGTGTCATTTTATCTTTGAATGTAACCTCTATGAGCTCAATCTCTGCGAGTTCAATCTCTACGAGCTCACCTTCAAAGAGGGGCAACTGTTGACACCTATTTTTAATTTGCCCAAAATAAATCGCACAAAATTTAGGGGTTAATTTCTATTAATTCCTAAAACAAAAAATATATATACTTCCATGCATTGCATATAGAAATTAGGCATGTTTTGCATTAATAGGGCCTATTAGAGTTTTGTAATAAAAAATAAAAAATAAAATAATAATAGTAATATAAATGTAAATGTAAAATAAAAATATTACATTAAAAAAGAAAAAAAATCGGATCGGGCCGGGCCAAGGCCGGCCCAGCCCGACCCTTTTCTTCTTTATTTCCCCCCCCCCCCGCGCACGGGCCCAAGGCCCTTTTCTTTTTTTCCCTTTTCTTTTCTTTTTTCCCCGCGGGCCCAGCCCACTCCGCCTTTTTTCTCTTTTCTTTTTTTTGGTCCGGCCCAGCCCAGCCCTTCTCTTCCTCTTCCTCCCACGCGCGACGGTCGCTGTTCCTCGCCCCTGTTCTCCCCTGTGCGCGACCGAACCGTGACGCACGGCTGCACCGCTTCCCCCTCGTCGTCATCCGGTCAGAAGAGGGCATGCCGTGCACGCCAACGGACTGGCAATCAATGCCAGTCCCCCCTCTTCACGTTTCAGTTTTCCCTTATCTTTTCCTCCCTCTCCTCCCCCTGTGCTCTCTGGCCATTCTTCAGCCGAGCAGTGACGCCCCCTGCACCGGCCTATGGCCGCGGTTCGCGAGCCTAGGCCAGTGCAGGCCGTCGTCAGTCGACGTGGAGCAGCAGCGGACGCGTCGTCGTCGCCTATAAAAGTCGAGGAGAGAGAGAGGAGGCCGGTCGGCGAGTTAGAGAAAAAACAGAGAGGAGAGAGAAAACAGAGAGGAGGAGAAATAGAGAGAGGGAGAGAAAGAGAGAATCGAACCGAGGCCACGCCGGAGAAGGAAAGGGAAGCCAACAGCCTCGCCGTCGCCGCCGATCAACCGGAGATCCTCCAGCCACGCCGGTGAGCTCTCCCGGCCGATTCAACGTCTCTGTTTTCCCCTGTTTCGGCGTCCGGTGTGGCAGGGACCCGCGCTGGCCTTTTCGCGCGATTCCCGGCCCATACCGTCGTCCCCCACTGTGCATACGTCTTCACCAAAGGTAAGTGGAGCGGCCGGAGTCCACCGAGTCGCCGGAACAGGTCAGATTTGGCCATTTTTGGCCACGCCCGCCAGCTGCTCGATATATTTCCCCAGAGAAGCCGTCTCTGATTTGTCTCGCCGGCCGGCGAACCGTAGGCCGAATGGCGAGCCAGGCGGTTGTCGACACTAGTGGCGGCCCCAGGGGGCGTTCCTGGAGGCAGTGCCGGCTTGGGTCAGCCGGCGTTTTTTTTCCCCGCGGGAGCCGGTCTGAACCGGCCTGCAGACCGGGTCAGACCGGTCTGCAGACCGAATAGGGCCGATTCGACCGGGTCGAACCGGCCCTATTTTGTCTGTTTCCACCGGACCGGGTCCCAACCGGGCCCGATCCGGTTCAAACCCGGGTCAACCACCCCGGTTGACCCGTTGATCCGGGTCGGACTTGGAAATCCGACCCGGTCAACATGTTGGGTCGGGTCCGTTGACCCGGGTCGGTTTGACCGACCCGGATCCGACCCGACCCGGCCGGTTTTTATTTTGATTTGCTTTTATTTTATTTTAAAAATTATTTAAAAATTTTTTTAAAAAAAAATCAAAAAATCAAAAAAAAAATTTAAAAAAAGGTTTTTCTTTTCCTTTTTCCTTTTTTTTTTAAAAAAAAACTATAAAAAATTAAAAAATTTTAAATTTCAAAAAATATATAATAAAATAAAATGGAAAATATTTTCAGAAAATACTAATATTTTCGTTTTATTTATTTATTTATTTTTCCCGAAAAAAAATTTTAAAAAAAAATTTTCAAAAAAAAATTTTCAAAAAAAAAAATTTCAAATTTTTTTTTCTTTCTTTATTTTCTTATTTCGTTTTTTATTTCGAATTTTTTTTTCCGAAAAAAAAAATTTTAAAAAAAAAACTTTTTTTATGACTTATTTGAATGTTTTCGTCCTTTTTAATTATGCATGTTGTGGTTTTATTTAAATTAAATAGGCCCGAAATCGCACGATAGACATTGCATGTTTTTAATTACCGTAGTGTAGTTAGTATGCATGTTTCAATACAATTGCATGAATTGCCGTATTTTGAACGTCATATGGCTTAGTTAGGATTAGAACCCTAGGCTGCATGACTTGTGTTCCTGACTGCTGATCATTTCTGATTATGCACTCGCTTGATCACCTCACATGTTAGGAGAAAAGTCCTAAAATCAATCCAAATTGCCTGATAAATGTTTTAAAAAAATGAACAGGGTAAAATGGTACCGAAAGGGCATTAGTTATCCAACTAGTGTAACCAAGTCCCCGAATTCAGTTAATCTCTGGTTCGTAGGAATAGGGTGATTCTCCCATCACCCTATTTGGGTTTCTAATCGACCTACCCCAAACTGATTAGTGGCGACTCTTGCATGTAAATCACCTACATGTTAAAAAATTAAACCCTAAGTCGCGATATGGTATGGGCTTGGGAGAGCCCGAGTTAAGTCCCAAACCTAGACTTAGCACATACCAGACGAGCCCCCCTCCTTTTTACATGTTATTCAAAAAGGCTCGGGAGTTCGGTCGCGACACTATTTTCAGATCCCCGCCCTTGAGCATGGCACCACCTAGACGTTTTGGGGTCCCCATGCATATGGTGCATAAGGATAACGAGTACCCGGGTCTGAACCCGAGCGAGGCATATATTAGGCATCGCACTTATGTTTGGGTAGATGTAGGACAAGATGAGCTAGAGCGCCATGACTACTTGGTGTGGACCTATAGGGTCGGGTTGGTGAACTCTAGGCTAATCCAAGGTTTTGAAGGGTTGCAACACGCCAATGAGAATGCGGTCAATTTGGAGCCTTGGAACAAGTTCGCTCCCGATGGCGAGGTGTCAAATCCCGACAGTCCACCGATGAAGCCCGGTCCAGTACCGGCACCTGTCCCTGAGCCTGAACCCGAGCTAGCACCGAAACCCGAGCCCGAGCCCGAGCCCGAAGAGGAGCCCATAGCGGTCGAGCAAGGAGAGAAGGAGGAGAACCCGATCGAGATTGACTCGGACTCAGAGTCAGAATCCTCAGGGTCCGATTCGGATTGGGCACCGTAGGGATGTTTACGAGTAGGGCCAGGAAGCCTTTTTAGTAGAGTTCCGTTTTGTGCTGTCAGTAGTCTACCCAGCCACATGTTCCTTTTTGATGACGAAGGTGGATTTAACCCTAGCGGCCTAATGTATGAATGTTGTGAATTCAAGTTAATGTTATGTGTTTATTAAATTACGTTTGTTCTATCCCTTTGTCATATTTTATTGTCTGGGTTGTTTTATTTCGCTTCCGCTTGCGTAGTTCGTTTGGGTCGGCGACGCGTCCTGGGATGTCGCGTTCATTACGATCGTTGAAAGGGGTGTCGCGAGCCCGTTGGGGTTCGGGGCGTGACACTTTGTTTTTGCTTGTAGCCCTTTAAAACCAGTCTGGCTTTGTAAAAGTCCACTTGACCATCGGGTTTGTATTTCGTCTTGTACACCCACTTAACACCAATGGGCTTCTTACCGGGGGATAAAGAAGTTAGCATCCATATGTCATTCTTCTCAATTAAGTATATTTCTTCATCCATTGCTTGGATCCACTTCTTATCTATAGCTACTTCATCATAGGATATAGGGTCACATTCAGCAAATAAGCAAAAGTTTACCATAGTTTTATCAGTTATTCCGTCACTATCACTGTCATCGTCTCTTATGATCACATAATCCTTGAATTTTGCTAGAGTCTCTCTCAATCGCTGTGAACAACGTAATGGTGGTACTAAAGCTTCTGTTGGTGAAGAAGATGCACCACCAGTTGAAGATGATGGAGGTTTTCCTGCATCTCCCTCCAATAGTTCATCTTCGATGGTTATGTTTTTCTAGTCACCCTTTTGGTTCTAGTCCTAAGCTTCATCTTCTAAAACCTGGACATCCCTATTGATGATTACCTTTACAGTGATTGGGTTATACAACTTATAACCTTTGGTTGTGCCACTGTAGCCAATGAAGATGCACTTCTCGCTTTTGTCATCCGACTTCTTCCTCCGTTCATATGGTATATAGGGATATGTCACGCGCCCAAATACTTGTAGGAACGAAACATCTAGTTTGTTGCCACTCCAAGCCTCTTCTAGGGTTCTTCCAAGAACACTCTTTGTTAGACACCTCTTCAGCGCAAATACAGCACACGCAACTGCTTCTGCCCAAAACTTCTTGGGTAAATTTTTAACTTTTAGCATACTTCTAGCCATTTTAAAAATTGTTCTATTTTTTCTTTATGCTATACTATTTTGCTGAGGAGTATAGCTGGCAGTCAACTAACATTTTACTCCATGAATTTTACAATATTTATCAAATTCATTTTAGGTGAATTCTCCACCTCTATCTGATCTCAACGTCTTCAAATTAAAGCCACTATGTTTTTCAACATAGACCTCAAATTATTTAAACTTGCCAAAAGCTTTAGATTTTTTTCTCAAGAAATATACCCAAATTTTTTTGGCAAAATCATTCATAAAAATTAGCATGTACCTTTTTTGTCTGAATGATTCAACCTCAACAAGGCCACATATGTTAGTATGTACCAACTCCAATAGTTGTTTTGCTCTTCTAGCTTTTCCAACTGGAAAAGTTTCTCGACGTTGTTTTCCAACAAGACATCATTCGCATGGACGATCTAGACAGTCAATCAAAGGCATACCAGTCACCATCTTTTTCTGGACTAGTAATTTTAGTCCACGAAAATTTAGATGCTCGAATCGAAGATGCCACAACCAGTTGTTGTCTATCATCATCACTTGAAAACTTAAGAGATTCTTCGTCTGAAGAGTCATGAGAAACATCCGATTCTTCGCGATCGACACCACTGTAATCAACTTTCCATTTTCAATATGAACCATGTGGCCTTTTTTGAAAAGTTACCCAACACTTAGCAAATTCCATAAAAGTCTAGCACAAAGTAAACATCCGTAATAGTAATATCAGTACCATCTTTTGACTTGATATTGATGTTACCTTTGCCCATAACGGGAATTTTTTATTTATTCCCGAAATTGACTTCCCCACGATTCATCTCATCCAACTGCAAGAATAACTCCTTCCAACTGGATATATGATTGCTGCAACCAGTATCCAGGTACCATATGTTGGTGTCTACGGTACTCTAGTCATCCTTCTTGCATACTAGCACCATGTATTCCTCAGCATTGGTGGCATGTGCGTGCTCCACCTGCTCAAACGTCGTATTTGCCCCGGCGACCGGCCAGAGGTTGAAGATAAAGAAAAAAAATAAAATAATAAAAATAAAAATTTGAAAAAAAATAATATTAAAATTTTAGTTCATGGTAATATTGTTATATGTGTACCAGTTTGAGGTTTTTTGTGATATGTTCAGGGTAAAATTGTCACAAATGTACCAGTTTGAAGTTTTTTGCTATATGTTCAGGATAAAATTGTTACAAGTGTACCAGTTTAGAATTTTTAATGGTAAAAAAAAAGTTCTAAGGTAAAATTGTCACACGCGTACCAGTTTAGGATTTTTTTATGGTATTAACCCTATAAATTAAACCAAACATCTTGAATCAAAGAACAAGAATTCTGTCAACACTTTTGTCTTCTTTTCAAAATACTTGAAAAACTCTCAAAATAATAAAATTTACGATCTAAACGAACACTAATTGTCCCCCCAAGCTCTCAAACAACTAAGACTCTTATCACAAGGTAATTGCTTCTTTTTTGCATAAAACTAGGGAATAAATTGTAGAATTCCTGATCTAATATCCATCTTCTAACTCTTCTCTAGAGAGCATATTCTTTTCCTTCTTTTTGCCATATTTTCCTTATTTTCTCCATGTCTCATTATTCTGCAAAAACAAAGAAAATTTGAGTAAATAAAATGAAATTCAAATATTTTCTAACAATTATTGCATTATTCATTGCCTAAAGTAGATAGAATAACCCTATTTTTATAGAGTTATCAAACCCCTGAACTTAACATTTTTCTAGTGCTTGAGCAAAAGCAAGATATAAAACATACTCAAGCTAACAACCCCCTCCGTAATGTCCTTCCATAATTTCTCGAAATCATAATTCAAAGAAAAACACAAATTTCATCCAAACATTGAAATTGATTCATAAGTGAATACCAATTCTAACTATGTGATCCGAGTATGTGTGTGAGTCCTCATCTTTTCAAATTATATGCAATCCAAATAAGTTCACATTGGTATGCAACCTCTCAAAAACTCTTTATAATTATGACCAAATCTCATACATTTGCTTTTCATTCCTCTCTCCATCAATATAAGCTAATCATCCAACCAAAAATCAATAGGACTTTCCCTGGGTTGTAATGTAAAGCTGGGCTAACAGTGAGATAATGATAAATTTAAGCTCAAATCACCTATGAACACATTAATTTCTAAGATCTCATTAGAGCACATGCCACTATCCCTAATTTCACACCTTCAAAATAATATTTTTGCCACCATTGATCATCATTCTTTTTGTTTTTTTTGTTTTCTTTTTTTTCTCTTTCTCTTTTTTTTTTTTCATTGCTTTATGGTGGAGTTCCTCCCTAAGTCCCTCCTAATATAATGTGAACATTCCAAACCCATTGAGTATCCAAAAGGCTCACTTAATTGAAAGTTGGATATGAAACCATAAGCAATGTCTTTCTTTTCTTTTTCTTTTTTTTGAAACGATACACCCCCAACAACCATAGCAATCAAATTATTTCCATGCTCCACCCTTCCTCCCAAATTGCTATTATGCTCAAATAAACTTTTATCCTAAGAAATCAACATGTTCATGGGATATGGGACAATGATATAATTTGCAAAAAGTAAGCTAAAAAGATGTAGGTGTCAATGAAAGATTGGATAAGAATTAAGGCTCAATGGGGTAACTAGGGATAAATAAACAAGGTTGGCTTGAAAGGCTCAATCAATCCAAAAATTGCCTAAATTATTTTCTCAATTAGATGTAGCCTAAGATTTCACGTCAAGAGAAAATCAAACAAATTCTGAGATTTGGGTGAGATTTAAGGAAAGCACATACTTCACGTAAATGTTCTCTAGATGTACACACTACTAAAAAATTAAGGACTTTTACTACTTAGTAAGTGGATCAACATAATCGGAATAAAAATTAACTCACATCTTTCGCAAGTTTGAACAAAACTTAAATTTTCCTAAGAATTGCAAAAATTCAGAACAAGGAATGCAATCATGACAAAAAAAAAATCAGATTTAGCAACAACTTTGTTTCCCCCCAAACTTGAATGAAGCATTGTCCTCAATACAAAAAAAAAATAAACAAAAGAAAAACAGGAACAAGAAAACTCCCCTTATTGTAGGATGTGTCCATGGATTGTCTTGATGACTAAACTCCAAAAAGGTGATCCCTCAAGAAAGAAAATTAACCTGGAGAAAAAAAAATAACCATGTTCTTTTTTTTATTTTTTTGAAAAAAAAATCAATTAAGCAACATAATGAAAATGCTTGGATTGCCTCCCAAGAAGTACTTGCTTTATGGTTTTCAGCCAAACTACCTCAAATGTCGCTTCTTTGGAGGATGAAGTTTAATGGTGGTCTTCTACTTGCTGTAACTACCTTCGAAATAGGGCTTCAAACGTTGATCATTCACCTTAAATGTGCCTTCAGTGTCATGTGCAACTTCAATTGTTCCGTATGGGAATATCTGTGTGACTGTATAAGGACCAGACAATCGGGAACGTAACTTTCCTGGAAAAAGTTTAAGACAAGAGTTATAAAATAAAACTTTTTGGCCAATTTTGAACTATCTTCTAAATATCTATATGTCATGTCATCTTTTTATACGATCCTTGTACATCTTAGCATTTTCATAGGCCTCATTGTAAAATTTCTCTAATTCATTCAGTTGCAACAATCTTCCTTCACCTGTAGATTGCATGTCAAAATTTAGAAATTTCAATGCCCAAAATGCTTTATGCTCTAATTTCACCCGTAAATGACAAGCCTTCCCAAACACTAGCCTAAAAGGAGACATCCCAATTGGGGTTTTGAATACTGCCCTATAGGCCCAAAGTGCATCATCAAGTTTTATTGACCAATTTTTCCTAGAGACATTCACTGTCTTTTCTGAAATTCTCTTTATTTCCCTATTTGAAACCTCTACTTGACCACTAGTTTGAGGATAATAAGCGATTGCAACTTTATGTGTGACTCCATACTTACTCAAAAGTGCTTCAAACTCTTTTTTACAAAAGTGCATCTTCCTATCACTTATGATTGCCCTAGGAGTGCTGAATCAGGTAAAAATATTTTTCTTCAAGAATTTGACCACAACCTTAGCATCATTTTTTGGCAATACTACAACTTCTACCCACTTAGACACATACTCCACAACCACTAAAATGTATAAATTCCCATAAGAAAGTGTAAAGGGCCTCATGTAATCAATATCTCAAACATCAAATAATTCACACACAATAATGTTGTTTAAAGGCAACTTATTTTTTCTAGAAATATTTTCAGTTCTCTGACACCAATCACATGAAGCTACATAGAAGTATGCATCTTTAAATAGTGTGGGCCAATAAAATACAAATTGTCAAACCTTAGCAGCAATTTTGGTGACACCAAAATAACCACCTGCCTCTCTATCACGACAATGACGTAAAATATTTGCCCTTTCTTCGTTTGGGACATATCTCTTTATGACCTAGTCTGCACATACTTTAAAAAAGGAAAGGCTCTTCCCAAAAATAATTTTTAACATCAGAAAAGAAGTTTTTCTTATATTGATATGACAATTCAGGAGGAAGAATATTACTTACCAAATAATTCACAAAATCAATGTACCAAGGAATATATGGGGATTTGATGGAAAAAAAATTTTCATCAGGTAACTCTTCCGTAATTGAACTTACCTTCTTCCTTTGAATTTAGAATTCTTGACAAGTGATTTGCAACTAGATTTTCACTCCCTTTCTTATCTTTGATTTCCGGATCAAATTCTTGCAGTAGTAGAATCCACCTGATTAATTATGCTATTGATTCTTTCTTTTCAAGTATATACTTAAAAGCAGAGTGGTCAGGATAAACTATAACTTTTTGAGCCTATTGAGTAAGAACGAAATTTATCAAAAGCAAAAATTACCGCTAAAAGTTCCTTTTCTGTTGTTGAATAATTCAATTGTGCCCCTGACAAGGTTCGATTGGCACAGTAGATGATTTGACCAATTCCATTCTTCCTTTGTCCGAAAATACCTCCCACTGCAGAATCACTAGCGTCGTGCATCAGCTCAAAAGGCAAGTCCCATTGTGGTGTTGCCATGATTGGTGTTGATACTAACTTTTCCTTTAAAGTGTTAAAAGCCTCCACCCATTCATCAATAAAATTAAACAGTGCATCTTTTACCAAAAGATTAGATAGGGATTTACCAATCTTTGAAAAATCTTTTATAAATCGCATGTAAAATCATGCATGCCCCAAAAATTCTCTAACAAGTTTCACAGATGTTGGTGGAGGCAATTTTGCAATGACCTCCACTTTGGCTTGATCGACTTCTATTCCATTTTTAGAGATCTTATGTCCGAGCATTGTTCCTTCCTGTACCATAAAATGACACTTCTCCCAACTCAAAACAAGGTTAGTTTCCTCACAGCTTTGTAAAACCAAAGCCAAATTATTTAAACAAGAAGAGCCAAAAATGGAAAAAATCATCCATAAAAATCTCAATATATTTTTCAACCATTTAAAAAAAAATAGCGATCATGCATCTCTGAAAAGTAGCTGGTACATTACAAAGACCAAAAGACATTCTTCTAAAAGCAAAAGAACCATAGGGACAAGTGGCAATAGTTTTTTCTTGATCTTCTGGTACAATAGGGATTTGATTATACCCTAAATATCCATCAAGAAAGCAATAAAACTCATGTCTTGCAAGTCATTTTAACATTTGATCAATAAATGCTAAAGGAAAATGATCTTTTATAGTGGCATTATTTAATTTTCTGTAATCCATACACACACGCCACCCGGTAACTGTTCTAGTTGGAATCAATTCATTACTATGATTTTTTTGAACAGTCATACCTCCTTTCTTTGACATAACTTGTACAAGACTTACCCAAGAACTATCAAAGATAGAATAGATGATCCTTACATCAAGTAACTTAATTACTTCAGCTTTTACCACTTCTTGCATTTTTGGGTTCAAATGCCTCTGAGGTTGGATAATAGGTTTATGTTGTTCCTCCATTAAAATTTTGTGCGTACAAAGTGAAAGGCTAATTCCCTTGATGTCAGCTATTTTCCATCCAATTGCACCCGTATGCTCTCTCAACACTCTAAGCAATTTCTCCTCCATCAAATCTATCAAAGAAGAAGATACAATTACTGGCAAAGAAGAAACTCCATCTAAATAAGAATATTTCAAATGAGAGGGTCAGGGTTTGAATTCAAGAATAGGAGGCTCTTCAATTGATGGTATAGGCTTTGTTGTGTGTTGTCCCAACTCCTCAAATTTTGTTGCCTTTTTCCTTGAATATGTTGGATTTGCCTCTGTCGCAACCTAAAATTTCTCAGGCTAATGGATTATTATGACTAAGCTTAACTCGGGCCTTCCCAAGTCCTACCAATTCTTAACTTAGGGTTTAAGTTTTTAACATGCAAAAGTTTTCATGCTTGGAGTTGCCATTAATCTATTTGTGGTAGGTTGATTACAAACCTTAATAAAACATAGGGAGATATATTATATTCCTATGAACCAGAGATTCTAAGCTCGGGGACTTGATTACGCTAGATCTAGTCTAACGCCCTTTCGGTACCTTTTCTTTTCAAAAAATGTTTATGCAAGCTGTATGGATCCATTTTATTACCTAATTACTAACATGTAAGGTGTTCATGCGGGTCTACAAATCACCAATTTAACACCCAAGAAAACAATAAATAAATTGCAAGATTAGGAGAACGATGTACCTTAGAGCAACGCAAACATCTGCATTGTTAGTAGAAAATCACACAAACAATCCTAATATGATTTCTAATTAACAAAGCAAGGCACTCAATATGTTTTTTAGGGTTTGCGCTTTATTAAAATGCAAATTAACCTATAAATGATATGCAATTAATGCAACCTAGCATGCGAACTATATGTCATGCGATGACGTGACTTAATTCTAATGATGGACAAATGATTTATTTTTGGTATTTTTGAATGAAATTCGAAATAACAAAATGTCTAAATTAATATGTAATCTATCTTAAAGAAAATGTTTTGATCTATCCTAAACTGATTCTTTTTTTGGGATTTTTATTAAAATTCGAAATTATTGAATATCCTAAATAATCCATCAAGATTAAAATAATCTCTAATTTAAACTAGGAAATATGCTACCCTAGATCCCAATTTAAATCAAATAATTATCTTATTCTTTTAGATATATTAAGGATTCCTTAAGCATGCAAAATTTCTAATTGAAATCTAACTAACAAATTTTTGGATTTTCTTTATTTAAAAGGAAAACAATCAAATGAAGATAACAATCACATTCGAACAATCCACGCAATCCGCAAGATTCTTCAAATTCAGATTAGGCAAAAAAATCAAACTAACGGTCATATCTATAAGGTTATAGATATCAACAGAAAATTAATTGTTTAAATTTGAAAAGCAAATAAAATCTATTGTCATATCCAAGTGATTATGGATAAGATAACAATTTTTTGTATTGCCACGTATCGTACCTTATGGATAAGGTCGGATAATCGTCCAGATACGTTGCCAAATTAGGAATAATTCCTAATTTTGAGTGTTTTAGAATATTGTGGATAGAACAAACAATATCCCTAAGATCTAACAATCCATCAAATATTCACTGAATATTTAAAACACCTAAACTAGGAATTTAAAATATTCTAAAACAACATTAGATATCAATCGTACCTAATTTGGCGGATATTTCCAAATTTGAATCGCCGGGATTGCAGATCGGGACCGGGTGGAGCAGACGGCCGGCGGGTGGCTGACGGCGGGTGAAGCCACAGGACTCACGACTGATGAGAGAGCTCGCAGAGTGACCTCAAACGAGCTCTAGGATACTGGACTGGTACTCTCGGTGTGCAGCTGCTCGTCGTGAGGGGACTCGTAGCGAGGCTCACAGCTCTCGAAGATAAGTCTCGATCTTCAAAGCTCAGACGATGTGCTCCGTCTTTCTATCTATAGTGTCTCTTCTTCCCCTTTTGGTGCTTTGTGCACGTGGAATTCGGTGGGGGTGCAAGAAGAAAGAGGAAAAGAATAATAATGGGATGCAAATATTGGATATTGATGAAGAATCAGCCTCCCCTTTTTTTGTCTTCTTCTCAACAACTTATATTGGCCCCGTGAAGAAGCTAAGTGAAGTGTGGATGACCAGTGCACTCCGTCACGAACGTCTTCTTCCTCGTGTACCGTGGGTGTTGCCGAGGAAGCAACACTAGCCTCCCTCTCAATTTTTTTCGGTGATCGTCGCAATGGTGGCTCGCAGGGTTGGCGACGATGAGAAGTGGTGAAGACGGTGCGGTCGCGAGGCAGCGCGATGGTGGGGCGAGCATGTGCACGAGCGACTCTCTCTCTTACTCTTGTTCTTGCTCACGTGTGTCGCTCTTGCTCTCGGGAATTGTCTTCTGGAAATTATCAGAGCCCCCTGATTACGACGCATAACGACATATTATATTGCAACCCTAGATTAATTAACAGGGCTTCCTAGTCCTAATGGGCCTAATGGGTTTAGACTTAGGCTTTATCATTTAATTTTATTTTAATTCCAAATGGGCTAAATTAATTCGGGTAGATTTAAGCTTAAATTAGAACAACCAAAGCCTTTTAGACTTGTGAATTTTGGCCCCTAATCCCTTGAGTGAGCCGAGTGCTCGAACTCGGTTTACGCGATGAATTTTCAGCTTTCTCGCTACAGCCGGTCCGATGCGGAATGCAACTAACCTATATGAACTTAAACTATATGCTATGCAATTTTAATATTTTTGTTTAGAGGTTAAAATTTAATCTCTAATTTTCTATGTAAATTATTATTAAACGGTCAATTGAAATTTAGGTGTCAACAGCCTCCATGAAATTTACGTACTCCCTTATATCCTCATTCTCAATTTCTTTGTTCCTTGGTTGAACTAGGCGTGCTTCAAGTGGGTTTGTAAAAATATTTTCTTGAAAAACCTTGTTCACCAACTTGTCGATTGTCTCAACTCTAAAACAAGAATTATCATCAGAGGGATATTTCATTGCTTTAAAAACATTAAATTTTGTTGCCTTTTTCCTTGAATATGTTGGATTTGTCTCCATGAAATTTACGTACTCCCTTATATCCTCATTCTCAATTTCTTTGTTCCTTGGTTGAACTAGACATGCTTCAAGTGGGTTTGTAAAAATATTTTCTTGAAAGACCTTGTTCACCAACTTGTCAATTGTCTTAACTCTAAAACAAGAATTATCATCAAAGGGATATTTCATTGCTTTAACAACATTAAGAGAAACAAGATCATTTTGAACTCTAAGAATCAACTTCTCCTGCTGTACATCAATAAGAGCTCTTCATGTTGCTAGAAAAGGTCGACCTAAGATAAGCGGTACCTCAAAGTCTTCCTCCAGGTCAAGAACTATGAAATCTGAAGGAAAAATAAACTTTTCAACATTTACCAATACATCTTTCACATTACATCTCGGATATTTAATTGATCGATCAGCTAGTTGAAATGATACTGTGTTGCTTTTACTTCACCTAATCCTAATTTCCTGAAAATAATGCTTGCAGCTAAATCATATAATGTCTTTTCAAAGTAAAAATCCACAATAGTGCAAGAAATTATAAAACTCTCACGATCTTTTAACTTCGAAGGTAATTTATTTTGTAAGATGGCTGAACATTCCTCGTTCAATTTCATAATTTCATAATCCTCAAGCTTCCTTTTGTTTGCCAAAATCTCCTTCAAAAATTTTGCATAGCTAGGCATTTGTGCTAAAGCATCTGCAAAAAGAACATTAATGTGCAATTTTTCAAATACATCAAGAAATTTAGAAAATTGCTTATCTATTTTGTGCTGCTAGAGTCGTTGAGGGAATGGAACTAGTGGCACGTATGGCTTTGGATTATCCAGAAAAAGTTTACTCTTGTTTACCTCCTTTGGTTGTTTCTTGACCTCCTCTTCTTTGTCTTTGGAAATCTTTTGTTCGGCATCTTCTTCTCCCATTTGTTTACCATTTCTCAGGGTTATAGGTTTTACATTTTCAAATGGATTTTTCTCTATGTTGCTATTCAAAGAACCCTGTTGTTTCCCTGACATCATGTTTGCTAACTACCCCACTTGCATCTCCAGATTTCTGATTGAAGCTTCTTGATTCTGAAATCTCACATATATGCTCTTGATGATATCCTAAGTGGTGTTGGCAAGTTTGACGATTATATCTTCCATATTGGACTTTGTCTCTTCTAGTTGTTTTAATCCTGGTGGTGGTCTAGTCACACTCTAATTATTCCATGAAAAATTTGGATGATTGCGCCATCCCAGATTGTACGTGTTGGAGTAGGGATTATTCTATGATCCGTTAAAATTCCCAACAAAATTAGTATTTTCATTAGATTGAGTAAAAGTGTTAACATGTCCACCACAAAATCGCATGTCATATTTTGAATTTTCATGCCTGAAACACTTATGTTATCTATTTTTTTGTTGAGTGCTTCAATTTGTGCAGCGATTGCAGTGAAAGCATCCATCTCATGAACTCTGATAGCTTTTCGCACCGGTATCCTCTCAATAGGCCACTGAAAACTATTGGATGTCATTTCCTCCAATAGGTTATAGGCTTCTTCTGGTATTTTATTATTCAGAGTTTCCCCTGCAACTGCATCAATCATAGAATGGAAATTTGTACTACACCCATTATAAAAAGTTTGTACCTGCATCCATACGGGTAGTTCATGATGTGGGCATCTCCTAATAAACTCCTTGAATCTTTCTCATGCTTCATATAATGATTCATTAACCATCTACATAAAATTAGTAATATCGTTGCGCATTTTTGCAGACTTTGCATGTGAAAAGAACTTACCAAGAAATTTTTGGGCCATATCATTCCATGTAGTGATTGATCTTGCAGGAAGAGAAAAGAGCCAATGCTTAGCTTTGTCTCTAAGGGAAAATGGAAATAATCTTAATCTAATAGCATCATCTGTAACTCCATTATATTTAATTGTGTCACAAATTTCAAGAAAAGCATTGATGTGAGTGTTTGGCTCATCGCTTGGTAGCCCACCAAATTTTTGGATCATATCATTCCATGTAGTGATTGATCCTGCAGAAAGAGAAAAGAGCCAATGCTTAGCTTTGTCTCTAAGGGAAAATGGAAATAACCTTAATCTAATAGCATCATCTGTAACGCCATTATATTTAATTTTTTTTTTATAACCTAGGGAACCCCTGCACGGCCGACAGCCGGGGAGTAAACCGTGGGGGCGACACGTGCTAGCCACCACACACGTGCCACCGGTTAAGTCACCCTGCGGCGCCCGGGATTCGAACACTCAACCTTTTGCGAGAGGAAGAGTGCGCGCTCCAACAGCGCCACCCAAGTAGGTGGTCGCCATTATATTTAATTGTGTCACAGATTTCAAGAAAAGCATCGATGTGAGCGTTTGGCTCATCGCTTGGTAGCCCACTAAATTGCATTGATTATTGAAGCATCTAAATCAGTGATGACTTGATCTCAAAGTTGTTTGCTTGAATTGTAGGTCTCCTGATGCTTGATATGGTGCCCACAATTGTTGACGCAGCATAACCTCTCAAGAGTCTACGTGAATTTCCACTATCAACAACTCTCTCCATCTTTTTAGTGTGATTTCTCTGCTCTCTCAGTCGCTTTTTAAATGTACGTTCAATTTCTAGATTAAACTTAACAAGTTGCCCTTGTTGACTATGTGTCATACAACAATGTAAACTTTGAAAAAAAATAAGATTAAAGCTAGATTAAACTTAGAATTATCCGGTATCAATATTAATTGGTATTAAACAAATAATCCCCGGCAACGGCGCCAAAAAATTGTTAGTAAAATTCTGAACATGTCACTGAACAAGTAATATAATGATAAGAAAAGTATTGTCCCATAAAGATTGATGATTAATAAACCGATTAAATATTAAAAATAGATTAATTCTAAAATTTATCTAACAAATCAAATTAGAATGGAGAATAAATAAAAATTAACAATTTCAAAAATGAAATTTTAGAACTAAAGGCGGATAATCAATCAGATAAAATATGTTAGAGCATCCGATTTCACCATTATCACTAGATACAAATTTCAAATCATTATACATACAAAAACAGTATCAAACATGTAATAGTGGAATTTCCTAGTCTATTTATTATCCTATTGCTAAGAATAGCAAACCTACTCAGTTTATCATTCCATTAAATCTCTATGTGAATTTAAATAAACAAAAGTGCATTAAAATCTGCAAATATTCCCAATTTACAGTGAATCTTTTGGACTACCCTATCATCGAAAGCTACACAAATAACATGATATATCTCTATCTACATTTAATTCGTGATTGTATATTATAAGGAACAATTACATATTATCACTTCTCAGTCTCAAACATACACATCGGATCATTCAAGTGGTGGCCAGTCACTTAAAAGGCATTAAGCACAATAATATATAACTCACATGAATGAAATCACTTGCAAAACATAAAAAGTATGAAATCACAATAATATATAGCTAACAAAGAAAATGAGAACATAATAGAAGAAGAAACGAACATATAAATTAAACCAAACATCTTGTATCAAAGAATAAGGATTCTATCGCCACTTTTATCTTCTTTTCCAAAATACTTGAAAAACTTCCAAAACAATAAAATTTACGATCTAAAAGAAAACTAGCTGTCCCCCTAAAAGAAAACTCCTATCACAAGGCAATTACTTCTTTTTCGCATAAAACTAGGGAATAAATTGCAGAATTCTCAACCGGATATCCATCTTCTAACTCTTCTCTAGATAGCATATTCTTTTCCTTCCCTTTGCCATATTTTCCGTATTTTGTCCATGTGTCTCATTATTTTGCATAAACAAAGAAAATTTGAATAAATAAAATGAAATCTAAATATTTTCTAACAAATATTGCATTATTTATTGCCTAAAGTAGGTAGATTAACTCTATTTTTATAGAATTATCATTAGGTTTTGCTTCCTGCGACGAATATACGTACAATATCACCAAAGCAAATGATGGATAGAGCCAAGTCTAGACGGCAAGCTCGTGATTTAACAGGTAGTTTTCGCCATGTAGCAAACAAATTGGTTAGGAAAGGAAATGCTCCAAAAGTAGCCAGTTTTAATATTAGTCGCTTAGAATTGAGGAATCAAGTAAATAATTTGCAATACTGAAAGTGCAATAGCTTTGCAGCATAAGGTCAGTTATGTTGGTGATAAATTGTCTAAGCCTGGATCTGCAGTAATTGATAGGTAGAAACAGAAAAGATGTCCAGGATTGCCCCCTTGCACAATGGACCAAGCTAGTTTGCAAAGGCATGAGTATCATACAAATAAGTCTGTCAGAACATCATGCAGCATTACTTACCAAGAAAACAATTGTCCTTCTTTGACATCTTCCGCTGGTTCTGTGTCAGGATCCTCTAAGCCTAGATCTCCCATAATTGATAGACGGAGACAGAAAAGATGTCCAGGATTGCCTCCTTCGACATTGGACCAAGCTAGTTTGGAAAGGCATCAGTATCACACAAATAAATCTGTTGGAACATCATGCGGCATCACTTACCAAGAAGACAATTGTCCATCTATGACATCTTCTGCTGGTTCTTTGTCGGGATCCTTTCATGCTTTTTGCGCCACGCTTGAGGCAAGTGTTGCTTCATCACATAATTCCCAGGGGAAAGCAATGCAGGAAGAGGCTCGTGTAGCTGGGCACTCTAGAAGAGATGACAGTGCAAACAGTGAAATCCAATCTCTTGTCAAGTTCAATTTGAAGCTGGTTAGCCACAACAAACAGCTGGGTATGTTTGATAAACAACCTTCTACTTTTTTATGGATTTCTGCTAGTGATAGATATGATAAAACAAACATCTCTAGGGCGTAATCTTGATTTTCTTTGGGGATCGTATGGATGTATTATGCTACCCAGTGACAGATTCATGTTTTGCTTCTGTAAGGTTCTCTTGAATGCTTTTCCGGCTTTTGTGTGACCGATCACATGTTCTGTTTCAGATGGTATATCTTGCTTTGCCTGAACGTGCTAGGAAATATCACCGACAAAACAGCATGTCTAAGACAATAGGACTAGAACCTGTTTCAGTTAATGTGACCACCATGGATATCATTCTGCTGTTGTCTAATCACATTCACATCTAATTGTGAAGAACCCTATGTTGAATTTCCACACATGAGTGCAGATAGCACATCATGCTATTAGTTCCTTCTTGAAGCCAATCGGTTGAATGTAATTTGTTGACACTCGTTGTTGGGTGCATTGATTACTTATGATTCAGACACAAAGGAACTAACCGTAAGTGCGAGTCTTGCTTAATCTGACTTTTAGGGTTGATTTGCTAATCTCAATATCTTCTCTTGCTTAGTAACTAGAGTCCTGGTACAAGATACGATCAATTCAACTTTGCCTGTCATTGCTGGATTTTAGAATAATATCAAATCCTTCTGCGATGTTCTTGTGAACTTTTTGGTGGTCAGGGGCTAGAAGTGAGCTCTTTTCAGAGACTACTACTCTTTGTTGAATAACATCTCACGCAATTCCTCCGGATCTCACCATCTTAACTTACTCCAACCATCTCGTTTTTTTCTATTTTTGAAGACTCATTATTGTACTCTCTTCATTCCTGTCATTTAATAGCAAGTTTCTCATTCATCGTAGCTCCTGCAAGAGTTGATGCATTCAAAGAAATCGCCAGAGCGGCGACCCACACCATACTGGCCGCGTGTGGCTTGAAGACCAAGTCCATCATCCCCGGCTCCGTGTGTCGTCACATCCGGAGGCTCCACGAGTCCACTCTCGTGCCTAATTCCTGCAGAGCGTGCTTCCATGCCTATGTAAAGACCATCGTCGACACCCTTCTGCTCGAGAAGTTGAGTAAAGCTTTAACTAATTACATTCTCTCTTCCCATTGCCTCCGCCGCTTCTGCATTTATCAGAGTCACCATGGTTTTTGAAGGGAGAATTCGTGGGCTCCTCGCTTTCTGCAGAAAAGGGTTAATGGAGTCACCATGTTTAGTAAAATTAGTATATACAGATCTCTGGTGTTGCATCTCTCTCGGCGTGAAAACAGCTATGATTGTTAAAGAGAGTAACCATCCATCCAAAGTAGTGACCAAGTTCACTGCAGAGCAGGTGGGATGTGACAGCAGCGACCGGGAGTGGCATAAAACGTGGGGAATGCATCTGATCTTATCATCATCAAATCAAAGGGGACCATTTGCGGTCCATGGCAACGAAAGGAAAAAACACGAGTCTGTCCGAGAACGAAAGTGAAATCAAAATGGAGGAGGTGGGGGTAGGGGGGAATAATGGTGTACTTCGTTGAGAGTCCCATCGACGTCTGCTGCCGGTGATTCCCTGGTTGCTGCCACCGTTGGGTGGAGGGCCACGTGTCGGGATGTTGGGGGGCCGTATTTTGGTCCGGGCGAATTAGTCCGGCAAGTGCGGCGCATTGTTTTAAGAGAAAGATCATATGCTTATCGTGGCGCATCAATGACCATATGAAGATTTGCTCTTGATGTGCATCAAGATCGATTCGGTCGCTAAATTTCGAGAGCAACTTCTGATTTGAGATCGACTTGTTTCTCTGTATGGTGTTATTGGCGTGGGAGCTAACGCGACAGATAAAACGACCCAAGACCCAATCCGACCCGAACCGGATTGTGCGCAAGTCGGGTTACATCAAACGCACACTGTCTTAAGTTTTCAATTGATCAGGTATCATGGAAATCCCACCCTAGCCTGATCCTAACTTTTGATGGGTGAGATGAGGGAGAGGGGGGGGCAGGGGAAGCACGTGGCGCCCACAAAAGGTGTTCTGCGTTTGGCTTCTCTTCTCGCGGGTCCCCTCTTACCCTCCCACGTGACTCCTTCGCAAGACGGAGACGCATCGCCTACGTTCGCCGTAGGGAAAGGGTCGTTCGTTGTCTTCCTACCGGCACGTGCTCAGCCGGCTCTTTGCCCAAACGAGGGCCCCACCCGCCTCCTTGCTAATTACGGCATCTCGAGATCGATTCGCGAACGAGGCGGCCGAAAGGTCGCGCTCCCTGACACTCGAACTCGACCCCCTTTCTTCTTCTGGCAAAGAAGCCGACCCTCCCCCCCCCCCCCGGGCCAGTTTTCCCGACACGGCATCTCGAGATCGGTTCGCGAACGAGGCGGTCGAAGGGTCGCGCTCCCTGACACTCGAACTCGACCCCTTTTCTTCTTCTGGCAAAGAAGTCGGAAAAATCGTACCGACACCTTCGGAGCAGTACCGGGGGCGATCCCGAAACGACACCTTCGGCCTCAAGCAAGAGGGGATTGTACGCGATGCACATTAATCAAATGGCGTGACAGACAGATAGATAGATGATCAATGATAGATTATCCGGCCCCGAGCAGCGAATGGAGATGGCTATAAGCTATTCGCTTTAACATAAACAATTGAGGCACCTCTGGTTGTCTCTAGAAGTAGACAATCACTTTTTGGCCATGAACAATCATAAAAAAAAGAATCTTTCCTCTTGTTTTCCAGCTCTAACCTCGAGACAAATGGATTGTATCTATAATTTATATATTCTAGGGGAAAATAATAAGAATGCTCCCTGACAACGTAGCGTCTGAATTTTTATTTTATTTAATATAGTCTCTAAAATTTAAGTCAATACTCAATATAGGCCCCTAAATTTTCAATCTGTTTGATGCGGTCCCTAAACTTTTGGTACGTGTTAAAATTAGTCCCAGAACTGCATAAAAATATTTGATGCTGTCCCTGAACTTGAATTGATGAAATGACAATAATGAACATTTCTATGTAGTTCAAAGACTAGAGGTGATCGGTTCCCGGACCAATCAGGTTCCAACGTAGAACCGAGAATTGGATTGGCAATCTGGTCTAATGAAACCGGTCACTTAGGATTTAGTTCATATTTTTCTAATTTATTTCAATGAAGTTCACTTAGAGTTTAGTTCGCATTTTACTAATTTTTGCAAACGAAATTCACTTAAGGTTTAGTTCACATTTTACTAATTTTTTCAGGAAATAAAAAAATAAAAAAAGTATGTGGAGTCCTTACCAAAAAAAAAAAAGTATGTGGAGTTGGTCCAGTTCCCGATTCCCTTGGAACCGGGAATCGGGGAATCGGGAACCGGACTACTCGAATACTGGTTCCACTTTTAAGAACTGGGAACCGAATCGACACTCCCAAGAATCGGACCAAATCGGGTGGTTCCCGATTTAGGCGGTCCTTTTTGCACACCCCTATCAGGAATTAAGTTGAACGTATACCAACAGTGCAAATACCACATTAAATAAATTGGAAGTTCATGGATCATATTGCGCATTGAGTTGCAGTTCACGGATCACATTGAACAAATTAAAAGTTCGGAGACTACGTTACCCATTGATCCAAAGTTTAAAAACCATTTGTGTCGTTAACCCCGTATTTTACTAAAGTAAATATGAGTCCATATGAAATATCCAAACTTGGGTAATCTCTCGAACTTTGGTCTAAATGCTTAGCGATGGATCAATGTAATTTTTCGGTTTTTAGTTGCTCTGCACTTTATTTTTTGTTCGATTTTGAACACCTCGAGTATTTAAAAAAACCTCGTGCCGTCGCATTACTTAGATTTTTTTTTCCTATTTGACAAGGAAGCCGCGAGTATTATATATATAATAGCGATGAAATTAACACCTTGGATTGTGATTTGATTAAATTTGTGCTTGGAGCCATAAGGATTGGAATAAAACAAGACCATCGTAATCGCAGCTATAAGTTGTAAGCACGATCTAGAACGGTTGAGAAATTAATGAGAATGACGTGCTATCTAATGTTGACGTGAATACTTCATGGAGGACAATTACAAAAAGAAAAAGAAGAAATGCTTCGCTGCAAAAGCACTCGATGAATTGAAAATGGCACAGATGATTTATAAATTTTGACCCTATATGTAATGTTATTTATGAATTTTTAATTTGTTCGATGTGGTCCATAAATTATCATCAAATGGTCAATCTAATTCCTGAACTATATGAAAATACTTAATATTGTCATTCCATTGATTAAAGTAAACGAAACATACTAATGATGTTTTCAATCTATTAAGTTTGAACGGTGAAAAAAAAAAAAAGCCGCATGTGGATTATCACTGTGAGGTATTTATCTAATCCTCGTCATCAAATAAAGATGAACATATTAACACTGTAATTTTCGTTTTTCCTTTTTTAAAGTAGATGGATAAAAAGGTTGACATGTTGACTCATCATTTTGAAATATCAAGCTTGGCATGCAATAATCCATGTCATCAAATAACGTCCGATTTGTCATTTGAGCAAACGAAATGACTATATTGAACATTCATCAATAGTTCAAGGATCACATTGAACAAATCAAAAGTTAAAGAACAATAATGCACATTATACCAAAATCCAAAGACTGTTCATGTCATTTACCCGATATAAACCTTCCCGGGATAGTCCCGTCATCATAATTCATTCAGCACTCAACAAATGGTGATTTCAACTCATCGCCATACCCGATCCACAAGACTTTAGCAAGGTGGTCCTTGGATCAAGACTTCAATTCATCCGAACTCGACTTTCTCGTCGTGCAAAGAGACATCGATGGACGACCAAAAAGAAGATCAACGAGCCAACGAACCCGATGGTACGGACAGATACATCCATCTGACCTGCGGTCTGGTGCGAAGGACCCAAGACCTAATTACCAATACAGATAGATGAATCCAGCCCGAATTTTCAATTAGACCGTACCGATGACGAGCAGGAGAAGATATCCCAATAGGTTATATAATCCAACAACAAGCTCCGCGCGATAAGATAGAGCCGGTCACCGGTTTTACCCCGCGCTTTCAACCGCCCTAATTTAACCGAATTAACAACCTACGACCCGACTGACTGCAGCCGGAGGCGGTAACTAAGCCAGGCTCGACAACGCGCGCGGTCCGGACGCTGTCGAAGAATCGCGCTCGTCGTCCGACGGACACGATCCGTACGAAAAAAAAAAAAAACCGGAGACGCCTGACGGGGCCGCTAATGCCCGGGGGACTAACGCCGTCAGCGAGGGAACGTAACGGAACGGGTGGGGGACCGGAATTTCCACTGAACCCTCCAAACAGAAATTTAAAAAAAAAAAAAAAGAAAGAAAGGAAAGCGCGGGGGGGGGTTTAAAGAGGGGGTCCCCACCGCACGCGAGCCGGCGAGCAGAGTGACAGGAGATGGGTGCACGTGACCCTCCATCTCTTTCTCTCTCTATCTCTTTCTCTATCTCTTTCTATCTCTATCTCTATCCTTCGATTCCACCTCCCATTCGAGTTTTGTCGTCTTTTTATTAGAGCCCCCTTCCCCCCCACCCACCCTTCTCCTCTCTCCCATCCTCTTCTATTCCCCACGAAAGCATACACGAATTAACTTTCCGTCTCCACCCAAAAGGAAGGGAAGGCCAAAAAAAAAAAAAATCTCCCCGGAACGGTAGCCGGCGAACACGTTTGCTCCGGACTAATTTCCGGCGCCCCACCCCCGGTCCCAACCCGCCCTCCGAGGAACTAACCGCGCGGCCGGGAACGCCGGGACTCCCAATTCTCTTTAAAAAAAAAAAGAAATCCTCGCGTCGCCAGTAATCGCATATTTATATCGATTTTCGCGACGGGAAATTCAAGATCTTCGGATCGTACGGTTACGAGTCCGGAGGGTCTTTGAACGCTTAAGGTACGGGCGTCGCCGGGAGCAAAATCCGCAAAATTTACGGCCACACGAAAAGGGGGGAGGAGTTTATAACGTGGACGCCACACTGGACATAAAGTAATAATTTCTCCGCGGTATCGATTCGAAAGGGGAAAAAATACCCAAATCGAAGGCGAGGGCGGGCGAGGGCGACCGCACGGCCCTCACATCCATCTCGATCTCGCTTGCAGACGGCCTTCCCCGTGGTGCGGGGGAGGGGCGGCGGCGGCGGTGGTGGTGGTGGGGGACCCGTCACGTCGATGGCGTCAAGCGACGCAAACCAAAGTCACATGGCCCCCCCCCAACCCTCCTCCCCGCCACTTCGGCGCCGCCTGAATTCCCCGTTTTGCCCTTCCCATTCGCTCGTCGCCCGTCGCTCCCCCCTTTTTTTACTCGGTTTATTTTTTTTTACGCCCGGCCTGATTTTTTTTTTTTTCCCGCATGTTGATGTCGTCCCGACAGGCGCCGCGCGTGCGTGGATGATTCTGTCTTTTGCTACCGCCGTCGTTCTTTCTTCGCTTCCTTTCATCTATAGCCGTTTTTGGCGAGACCCGCGACGAGCCATTATTGCTCCTTTTATTTTCAACCCTCGTTTTTTCCTTCTTTTTTTTTTTTGGCCTCTCAATTTAACTTCCTTCGGCTTTTTTTTTTGGGGGCGAAACGCACCAGCAGCTCTTTCTGTCTTGGAATTCCGGGAATATGCGGGGGGGGGGGGGGGGGGGGGGGGGGAAGATGAAAAGGGATGCCGAAAGAAAAGAGCGGAGGAATTCACGGAGCTGAGCGCGACAAAACGCGCGCGATATAAAAATTTCGGCCTAATTCGCTTAGAAAGGCATGAAATTTAAGCCGGATTTTCAGTTCCGACCCGGACTCTCTCTTTTTTTTTTTGTCGTCGTCATCTAGTGATAAAAGCACGGACCTTTTTAACTCGTGTCTCGATTCTAGCCTGAACATTTTTTTCTTTTTTCCGTCTCGTGAGAAAGCAATGGCTTAAGATTTGGGTCCAATTCTTGCCCCCGGCCTTTCGTTGTTCAACAAGAAAGTACCAGCTTCGAGCTGGAATCCAAATCCAGCTCTCACCAAGTTTCGGCCGAGCACATACGGAGCCGCGCGTCGATTTAATACGCCCTTTCACGGGACAAGAGGGAAAATCGGGTCCGAATTGGAACCGGAGCCGAAGGCTGCGTGTGTCTTTTTCCGCGAGACGGAGAAAAGGCCCGTGTGCCGAAATCGGAACCCGAGTTAAGGTCGGGCGCTTTTCCGCAGGGCCCGCGAATTTCATCAAAAACTAAAGGCAATCTGAAAACACGAATTAATAATAAAATAACAGGACTTCCCGCGGGCGTATAATGGAGCGGCCGGGACCCACCCGCGGGCGTCGCGCCCTCGTGAGTTGGCCACGTGATCTGCGGTAGGCGGGGACGGCCTTCCCTCCTCCCCGCGCTTTTTTTTTTTCAATCACGTGACGCGGTGGGAGTAGCGCGGGCGCGCCGCGACGCGCGTCCCCCCCCCCCCGCCCCGCCGCCCGTCACGTTACTCGCTCCCGCACGGGATTTTTTTTCAAAAACAGAAAACGTAAATTTAATGTAATTTAATTTAATCGAGACGCGAGGATAAAAAAAAATGATTAATTCGAAGGGGGCCCGCCCGGAGCGGGAGTGTATCATATCACGCGGCCCTAAATGACGCGCAAAACCTTGGGGGATCGAGAATGATTGGGGGGAGGGGAAAAGCAAATTTGTTAAGCGGATCCCTAAACGGGATTCCTCGAGGAGGGAATGTCCAGGTTCCGCCGTTTCCCCCGATGATTTAAATCGTGTTTAAAAATTAAATCGAGCCGCGGGATTAATTTAAAGGCTTCGAATCGCGATTCCACAGAAAAAAAATTAATAAATGACACCTCACGATGTCCGGGCTTTGCGCTGCTTTTGGGGAGGGGCCTCCCCCCATTCGTGTAGTGCCAATTTGCAACCTCCCCTGGCATGATTGTAGAGAATAACCTACATTTTTCCGTGTGTTATATATCGAGATAAAATTCAGGGCTTCGGTTTGCTTTTTGGGCCGTTTAAAAAAAAATAAGAAGAAAGGGAAGCCACGAGCAGACCTGTCAATTTGGCGGATCGGATCGGGTTTGGATCGGGTTATAAATGGTCCGACCCAAATCGAGCCATTAACCCGTTTATTACCCGTTTATGCGCAATGCAATTTTCTTGACCCGTACCCGATCAGACCCATATTGCTAAAACGCTTTCATATTTAATTAAATATAAAAAAATTCATACCCAAGCTGAAATGAGAGTGCGAAGTGAATGAGTGCAAGATTGAGTGAGGGCGAAAGAGATGTGCCGAGTTTAAATTAGTTGTAAACTCATTTATGACCCATTTACGACCCATTTAACACCAATATAAGAATTCTACCCACTTATGACCCATTTACTAAATAGAACTAACCCATTTATGACCTATTTAGGACCAATTTACTAATATATGGGTTAAGAAATGAGTTTATGACCCATTTTAACAGGTTTAGCCGTGAGTGACATAATTTCCGTACAGCCATCGCCACTGATGCCATAACTTAATCGGTCGATCACTTGAGTGTAGTAATATTTAGAAACCGTTCCATTGCAAGTGTTGTATATTTTAATGCTGCATTGGAGTCCTTGATACTCATGTGGTCAATTAGAAAGTTATGGCATCGAAATGAAAGTTCTATAGACGTAACGACAGTCAGGCGATCGGTTAAAGAGTTCTGGCATCGAAATGAGCACCTTACGAAAGTTACGGTCCTTCTGATATCATTTTCCCGTTTAAAAACAAACCGTCTCCATCGAAATCAGGAGATTCATAGCTTTGAATTTTGATTTCGTAAGCTAACTTTCCCTCAACGCAAATTTTGCTTAAATGGCTAAATCTTTCAAATCAAGATTTCGACCCTATGTTTTTTTTTGCTTTTTCTACATTAGGGTTGATTTTCCGAACGATTCTCCAGCTCTCCTAACGTCGAAAGAGAGCAAAAAAATTTAATAACGAAATAAAAAAAAACCAAGAGAGAGAGAAGATCGAAAAGGCAATGGTACCAAAGTTCATGCATTGGAATCTATAGATTAATCTACTAATTTTTTCAAATACTTGTTTATTATTTGGTGGGGTATAGTTAGGAAGGTTTAATCCTTGAGCAAAGTATATTGTTGTAAAGCTAAAGATTTTATTTAATCGGACGACGTACCGTTTCAATTATTTTTGTGTAGGGATCAAGCTCACCATCATTATTGCGTCCTCAAAGCTTTTTGGTAAGGGGGGGGGGATGTAAATGGGTAAGTGCATGCATGTTTCGAATACAATAGTGACATCGACAGCTCATTTCGTACTCGTGCTTTGTGTAATTAAGAAGCGATTCGAGCAGCAAGGGCTTTCGCCTCTTGATATGTTGAATATAGTCTCAGATCGAATGATGCGCCGATTTCAAACACTTATCAGGGTATTGTATGCCGGTCGTCTGCAGTCCGCCACATTACCGAGAATCAATTTTGCAAACCAATCGCGACCGTGCTTCTAACCAATTTAGGATTTTACCCGTACCAAAGAAAAGAGGGGCATTAGCACAAATAAACGGTCTCCGAGCTCTGGTCGAATGTGTAACATCGTTCTTGAACTTTTAATTGCGCGCAACACGGTCTCCCGAATTTCAACCCAACGTGCGATGTTATCGCCAGGCTATCAATTAGTTCGACGAAATCCCCCGGACTATCGGTAAATGTTTCGTGCAATCCATAAATTATATGCAGATGTTTAAAAGATCGGGAGTCACATCGAATGTTGGATTAAAAATTCAAAACCACTTTGACAATGCGAGAGAAAGATAATTGTATTCATCGCCTCAAAACGACACATGAAAAAGAAAGTACGCGGATCTCATGATAGAGCAAATCGAAACAGAATTAAAAGCCTAGGATACTGTAAAGCAAAGTCAAATTCAGAGGATAAGCAAGACCAACGGAATAACCGACGGAGTTAAATAGACGGTCGTTCCGCAAGAGTGGATACGCCAGGCGAACGGGAAACGGGGTTTTTTGACAGCGCGCGAGAGAGAGAGAGAGAGAGAGGGGTAATTGACGTTGAAAACGAAAACGGGGTTTTCGATGTAACCGTGGGGCCCCCCACCCCGTACCTCAATTGCGGGGGTGAGGGTTGGGTGGGTGGGGTTGGCCCATCAAGGCGAAGTCCACCCCCACCCGGCTTTCGTTCCTTTTCGCACGTGACCTTCCCGCGTCGCGTCCCACCCGACCCTCCGTGACAAGACCCGACAGCGACCGTTCATCGCCTTTCTGACGTTTCATCACCAACCGTCGGATCCCCCCGCGGGCCCCCCCACCCCGCCCCACAAATCACTGGTCACGTGCCTCTCGAGCTTCGTTCGCCCGTTGTTTCATTATTCCCCCCCACTTCCCTTGCTTTCCCTACCGCCTTCCGCAGCGGATATTATATTGTAATGATTGGACTCCCGAGGCATCTCTCCCTCTCTGTCTCTAGCTCGATGGTAATCGAACCTTTGCTGTGAAGGGAATGATCACGTGTGGGAGTGACCGGTTTCGGGTTTCGTGCAGGTTTCGCCTGGAAACTGAAACCTAAAACTTACCTATTGAAATAGGTTTCTTATTTTTTTGGAACTTGAAATCTGCCTTGCATACCTTGAAACCCGGAATCTATCCCGTTATAAGAAGTTCCGGGATCTATCCAGATTCTACCTGCATTATTAATTGAACAATCATAGTGAATCGTCACCTTTAATGGCTTCCACTTGCTGCTGCAGTCTGCTTATCACGACTTATATTCAAACGTACGAAGTATATGAAATATTAACAAAGTAAAAGTTTCAGTCATAAAATAGAAGCTCAGACCAGCGGTTCCATATTATACGCTCATTATCGGATACCGTGAAATAACACGGGATCGTGCGAAGACATAGACCAAGAAAAATACAAAATCTTATTTTAGATTCCAAGTTCCACCTACCTAAAACCTGTAATTTGCTTGTGGATACAGGTTTCCCATTTTTTTGAACCTACAACCTACTCTACATACCTTGAAATCTGGAACCGAACAAGTTCCCGTCGGTCTAGTTATCAGGTTCTAGGTTCTACCATGAAACCATACTCACCCCTAATCATAAGATGAAACTCGTTTAGTAATCGCACCCTTCTCATGTCTTGCTAGGGGAAGTTACTATAATTGTTGTGTAGCTTTAATTTCCAACTCAATTGACATTAAATCGTAAGTCAAATTTCGATGAAACTCTAACCCATATTTTACTCGATTCATTCAATCGACCATCTACTTCGTGGGTCTGGAATTTGATCTCCGTTGTACCAAAATAAAATATTTGAAAGATTTTATGGGATTGACGCCAACTATTCTAAAGTTTAACTCGTTAGATGAAAGCGGGGTTTAATATATATAAATCCTAACATTCTCCCTTGTGTATCAGCTACACTGCAGTTTGACAATGAGCGTGGACAAATATAATAAGGAGGGCAATAAGGGATATGGAAGGCTCCGAACTCAGGACCTTATGCTTTGACATCATAAAAGATATTACAAGGCCGCTACCAATCGAGATTTCGTGGGACCATTGCCAACTGTTTCAAAAGATTAAGCTGTTAGATGAAAACGCAATTTAATTATCAAGTATTCTAATAATATTGTTCACTGTGTGTCTTGAGATTTAATATAATTAACCACATAAAAGAAAAATGAATTTAACGAGAGAGTGAATCCATTAATACAAGTCAAAAATAAAAGGAATATTCACGGCTTAAGACAGACCATGTATGCGCCAAAATAAGAGAAAATGACACAAATGGTTTTTGAAATTTGATTTAATGTTCAATGTCGTCCCTGAACTTTTACTTTATTCAATGGGATCCCTAAATTTTGGCCCAATGTGTAATATCACCCATAAACTTATAATTTGTCTAGCGTGATGCTTGAACTATTAGTAAATGTTCAATGTAGTCTTTAAACTATGTGAAACCAACGTAAGCAGAAGAACTGCATTGAACATTCATCAATAGTTCGGGGACTAAATTGAACATTTGCCAACAATGCAGGAACCACATTGAACATATTAAAAGATTAAGCTCATGTTCAAGGACCACATCACAAAAACTAAAAATCTAGGGATGATATTGCACATCGAATTAAAATTCGGAGACTATTCGCATTATTATCTCAATAAACAAAGACAAAATAAAAAACCCATGAAACAACATGAAAGTGTAGTCGGATCCTACCGAGCTGTTCCGTTCTGTCCACGCACCGCAAAGGGTGAATGCTCGCCATGATTGCCGGTGCCCCACCCCCACAAAAAAGAAATAATATCAACACGTTAAAGCATGGTGCAAAGGGATTTATTAATTAATCGAGAAATTCATTTTATTAATTTGGCAATAATAATTAAATTTTGAAAAGGGGTTCATAAAAATAATAAAGAAAAAAAAAAGAGGAGCAAAAGAAGGTGGAAGCACAAGGTGGACGGGAACGTGGAATGGTGACTTGATTAGTATTAGATTTGGGGGGCGGCGTGAGAGTTCGCAACGCCATGGCTCGCATGTGCGATGCATTCTATCTTACCCAACACAATAACAATAACAATAACAATAATAATAAATAAATAAATAAATAAATAAGTAAATAAATAAATAGATAGATAGAAAATTGGAAAACGACAGATGATCGCGAAAACGAAAAATGGGTATTTTATGTTTTTGGTCCTCTCTAGTGTGACACAATTATTCAATTTAGCAATATTTATTTTCTTGTTCTTTCTTTCTTCATTTAATTTAAGTACCGCCTAATATATATATTATATTTATCTCTTCAATATATGTTCTTATTCGCTTTGATCAATAATAGAGCACGCCAGCCAAATGGCTTACCTTCTTCATGTGGATGCTCGCGAGGATTAAATTTTAAAATGGGACACAAAGGCATGATTACAAACGACATGAGTGAGCATTGATCGAAGCTTCAAAAATATAATTTGTTCAACAAATAGGTGAAAGGTGGATCGAACGTTAATGATCAGAATTTTCTTTTGCAATTCTAGAAAGCTCGGTCAACACCGTAAGACAATCGAATGAAGATCGGTGATGGATTCTAAGGTAACCTACAATGGATGAAGATCAACCAAGGATACCGGTCGAGCAATCATAAGATACCCACGACGACATGTTTGCTCATCGTACTGAATTGGTACGGCTACACGAGGAGGTCAGGAGCCGTGGATGACACAGTCCATGTTCCGGACGCATCACGTGTCAACGACGCGCACGGCGTCGCCGGCCGATCGAAAAGGCGAGACGCACGAAACACCGGCACGTCCTCGGGCATAACGAGATCCGCGGCACATAAAGCGGCGGTGAACCCCGTCCGCGCGGGCGGCACGTTCGGCGCGTAAACCGCCTCTTTCGCGACAATGCCGCGACACGAGGGCTGGATAGATCTTTCGGCCTTTCTCAGTCGAGGCGAGCGAGAACGACGAGGAGGCACGTGGGAAGAGGGGAAAAGGCAAAAAAATGGGGAAAATTTGAGAGGAGAGAAGAAGCTCCGCACTTTCCGGTTGCAGCTCAAGACACGGTACAAACACGACACGGCCCAAACCAGGAACAGCAACGAAAGAACAGAGGAACAGGAAAAGGGGAAGAAAGAGCACTTCCTCCCTCCCCCCCCTCGAAACCAACACCCGAGACAGAGAGACGATCACGTGAGGTTTCCTCCGGCGCCACCAACATCCTCTGCCCAGTTTTACTGCTTCGAAAACGTATTAAATGATGACGGGCGGGGACGGGGTTTAGGGCGAGCAAAATCGGGATCTGTGCCCGCTAATCATCAGGTGTGCAAGTCGTCTTGCTTCGGTCCCCGTCTTTGGAACCAGCTCCTCTCTCTCTATTATCTTTAAATCCCCTTCGCCCCTCCCTTTCTCTCTCTATATTCAGGAGCCCCATTATGGTCGGGGAAAACCGCGGCGAGGTCAAACCGGTAAAGCTGTCAGAAATTGTCAAACGCCATCCCGTGACGGCGACGCCCTTTTTCTTTGAAAAAGTTTTCCACGGTGGCGTGGCGTGGCGTGGCAGCAGCCGCCGGTGGCAAAATCGGATGCGGGCGGCGGAGCTCGCTAGTAAAAGAGGTGGCGGCGACGCCTCTTTCCTTGAAAACCCTCGAGGGGTGCCGGAGGGTTTTCCGGCATCGGGAGCTCGACGTCGGGAGTTCGAATCTTGCTGATCGGTGCGCGGTCCGAAAGTGTCGTGTCGACTGGCTTGTGAAGCTCATGAGGCGTTCCGTGGGTTTTCAGGCGGCCAGAGCATCCGTGTTTTAATTGGAGTCTATCTTATTGCGAGCGGAGCTTTGATGGCTTGTAAGTTAGACATCCGTTGGTGACGTGTGTACGTCGATCGAGCTTGAATGACAGGCCTGTCGATTTGAAATCTTATGGGTTTTCAGTGGGCAGAGCGGTTTATAATGCGAGTCGAGCTACCGTCCGAAGACTAGTTGCGTTAATTGATAAAAATAAAAATAAATTAAGCCAACAACATCGTAAACCGCTCAAAATAAAGAAGCAGAACGTGTAAAAGGACCAATTGAGCATTTACATGTCTAATTCCAATATATTGTTTATTGTATAATCCCGATCACGTTTCTGCCTCTCGCAGCGACCTGTCAAGCCGACCATTCCCTTGGGGAGCGACATCATCCAATACGTGCGACACGGGCGTCAACGTCACTCTGTACCGTCAAAAGCTAAGGAGAAATCAAGAAAAATCGATATGGAAATCGAGTCCAATTGATGGCACGTGACATGACGAGGAGTCAATCGACACGTCGGGCCACTCCTAAACTTTAATTTTGCCGTTGGTACTTGAAAGTCCATGATCACAACTGCTCGGTGCTTTTGTCACATTGCAATTTACTGGCGAGCCAGGGGAGCGAAGGACCAGGGACCGTCCTGCGTGCAATAATTTCAACAAGGGCTCTTACAAGATTGTGGAAAATTGGTTCACTCTGCTTGGACCATTTGGGAATTTCACATTCCCGGGCCGACCCGTTTAAGGTTAAGGACACAGAAAAAGGTTGTTTAAATTCGAAAAATTCGACTTCGGAGGGCTTTAAATTGTTCAATCTGCTCCGCTGGATTAGCAAAATACGGTAAATGATTTCGATCATCTTCGACGATAAAATCTTCGATTAGCTTCTTTCTTTCCCTCTTTCGAATAGCATCACTCCCTTCATCTCTTTCTCCCCGAGAGGAGCAACGCCAGCGGGCCCGGCCGCTGTTGCGACGCTCCGCCGCCGGCCCAAATCCGGTCATGGCGAGGAGGGGGCTTGAAGCAGAGGCACAACCTTTCGAGCCATGGAGCGCAGCGACGGCTCGATTTGAAAATAGAGATGGATTAACCACCGGATAACGCCTAGAAAGTGCAAAAATTCGAACCGCCAGAAAAATTGAAGTTTCAACACACGATTATTGCAATTTTTACGCATTGACTTATCTTAAACCCAAGTGGACACTTGGCAAAGTCACTACAAGTGCATTTAAAGAACAAAAATTAAAAATTAATTAATTAATTGATGGTGAACGATATGTTCCGAGGTAAAGAGAATAGCATCAGTCCTTGGGGGAAGTAAACTACGATTAGCATCGGGATCGCCACCCAACACTAATTTAATCACCCCCACCCCACAAAAAAATTTAAACGATTAAATGATATAATATAAAAAAAATTAACAACGACCCTAATTAAATCATTCAGTTCCGTGACTCGCATGCCGTACCGAGCTTCCCGCTAGCGGCGCCGGTTTTTTTTAATCCGAGCCCCCTCCGTTAACCACCGCCGTCCGACACTAGTTAAACAATATTAATTTGGAATAATTCAATTTTCACGGCACCGGTCGTGCATAATTCGAAGGCAATCAATTTAATTAAAAGGGATAACAGTGTAAATAGTTCGTGAATTCCGGCCTGATACGTGACGTGGTCCTCAAACTTTTATTCTGTTCGATGTAATCTCCGAACTTTAACCCAAGTCGTCCTCGAACTTTTAATCGGTTCAATGCGTTCCCCAGGCTTTTTGTACATGTTCAGGTTAGTCCCTGGAATATACGAAGATATTCAACGATTCAATTCCGTTAATTCAAGTCCAAAGATAATATTGGACATTTTCATATAATTTCAGGGGTCACATTAAATCAATCGAAAGTTCCGGGGCGACATTCCATATTAGGCTAAAGTTCAGGGACACATTGACCAGATTAAAAATTTCGAGTAGGTTTGAAGTTCATGGACCGTGCGTATCGCCGCTTTCCCCTTTTTCTTTGGAAAGGGTAAAATTTCCCAAAGTGCTAATTGGCGGGGCCAAATCGGAAACGAAGTTATCTTTAATTCGATCGATTCCTAAAATCTGAATTTTTATCGGGTACATAATAAAATGCTCGGGACCCCACCTCCCCCTCCCCCCACTCCGGTCGGTCAAGGCCCCCCCCTAAACGCCGTTAGGCCCCGCCGCGACGCAAACGGCGTCGACGGGGGGCCGGAACGCCGTCCTCGCCCGCCCGCACGGAAAACCACCCACCAGTGAAATCGTTCGTAATCATCATCATTTACGGGGAGGGGGGGGGGAGAAAAAAAATTAAAAAAGAAAATGGATAAAAATGGAGCAAAAAGCGACGCACCGGAAAGCGATGCAAGAAAACGCTACAAATTGACTGTATAAAAGATCTCCAGCTATGGCTTCCCTCACGGAAGAGAAGAGAGAAGAGAGAAGAGAGAGGAGCGAAGAGAGGGGAGTGAAAGTGTGAGCACTTCGCTGTCGCGTTGAATCTCCGAGCTCTGCTACTGAGCTGAATTGGGATTGAATTCGGTTCGGTTCGGTTCGGTTCGGCTCTCCTCCGGCGACGGCAGCTCGGATCGCCTGAGGTTCTTCCTGTTCTTGTTCTTGTTCGTTTCCTGCGCTTCTTGTTGTTGAATTGTGCTTCGGTCTCGAGCCGTGGAAGAGGAAGAGATCGTGGCCTTGTTTTGGGGCCGTGACCCGTTTCCGAATTATGCTTTCCTGGTGTTTCTTTCTCTGTGCGCAGCTTCGGATTTTTGCTGAGCGTCGCGGCTGGTTTCGTTTCGTTTGGTTTCGCTCCCGGTTGCCAGATTCGCGGGGAATTCTCCGGGCTGAAGTTATCCGGCGGCGGCGAGATTTTTCCGGGGGGAGCGGTTTTGTCGAGAGGCGGGCGCCGATCAGGAGGGAGGTCGCTTGGAACCGAAGCGACCCGGCCGATCGGATTCGGGTTGAGATCGGAGGCGGGAAGCCATCTCCGGACGAATCTGCATTGCTCTCGGGGCGCAGATCTGCGGAGGGCGGCGGCGGGTGATTTCGAGTCCAGCTTTCGGAATTTCGCTTCGAGCTCGGGAACACTCGCGGGGGTTTTTCGTTCGAGAGCTCGCCGGTTCGGCGAAGAATTCAGCTCTTCGTTCCCGTAATCCAGTCGAGTTCCGCTCACGCGCGGTCGATTGGTCGTCTGAGGTTTTTGCATGATGGAGCTCCCTCAACCCCGTCCATTCGGAACAGAAGGTATGACAATCCATACGCATCATCTGCTCTCGCGGCCGCGGCTGCAGATTGATGCTGTCGTGTCCCCGTTCCTTGGTTTTCTTTTTCTTTTGTTCCTTTTGTCCGGGTTCGAGAAGGAGTCCGAGAAAAAAACGCGCGAGCGACGATGAAATCGAAGCCGGTTCTTGCAGGGAGGAAAGCAACGCACGACTTTCTGTCGCTGTGCAGCCATTCAACCCTCCACCACCAAGATCCAAGGCCGCCTCCTTCTTCTCAAGGTAACACGCACTCCATCCTCTCGCTCTCAAAAAATCTATCCTTTTTTATCCCAAAAAATAACGTCGATTGGGCCAATTAATGAAAAAGGGTATCTCGCTCCTCCCCCTGTTCATTCATTGCAAAAGATCTAGTTTTTAGATCCCGAGGAAAAAGCAAGCGAAATAGGGAAAAAAGAAAGAGCAAAGCGATGATGGGTCGTCCCTGCGGATTTGGTAACGATCGTGCCTCTTTAATGGGGTAGAGAGAGAAAGAGAGAGAGAGAGAGAGAGATATCTGTAAATTAATGGGGGCGGGGGAACGATCGAGGTTAGTGGGTGCACGTGACGAGGTGAGCGGCGTCGCGGATCTGGGCCACGAAGTCGGGCGGGGCCGGGTCTCCTGGGGATGCTTTTACCGAAGCCGAAAAGCAAAAATCCAGAAAAGCAAGAAACAAGGAGAGGCGAATCCGGACATCAGATGATGTGGGGAGGAAGGAAGGGAGGAGGGGTGGTGGTGGGTCCCGAGTTGAATCCGACGGGTCGATTTGACATCACACGAGGGCCGGGGGGGTGGTGGGGGCACGGGGCACGCGGCACGGGGCCCGGGGCGCAGTTGCTGTGCCGTGCCCTGCATAAACCTGCGTCACGTTGGTTCTGGTCGGATCAGCGAGAGAAGACCTCGGGACTCTCGAGCCCACCGCGTGTCCCCCCCTCTTCCGCCTCCTGTTTCTTACTTTCCATCCTCACCGTCCCGCGAGGGAAGCGGCAGCAAAGTTAGAATTTTTGCGAGCAGTCAAGCGATGCGTGGATCTGTTACGGTTAGGCGCGCGCGCGCGCGCGTTCTGTGTGTGTGTGTGTGTGTGTGGGGTGCCTTTTGAGTTACGTAAGAGGAAGGCACGATCTCGGGTCGAGATCCCATGACTGACTTTTTCGAGCAACGCACATGTTTCACATGAGCCGGCGTGCGTTCTTGGGGGTATCGACCCTTTCTCCCTCTTCCGTGTGTTTTGTCCTGGGCGAGTTTCGGGAACGAGCGACAGCATCATCCGGACGTTAATGTCACGACCCAACGCATGAACGGTGGCTGAGGGAATATTGGACAATAATATGTCCGGAATTGCGTCGCTTGTCGACTGAAACCAAAGGCCCCGTTAAAGCTGTTGCTGAACAGCAAGAATTCCTCGTCCTCTCTGTTCTCCAGGAAGAACCCGTCTTGGATCTAGACCCCGAGCACTGTCGCGTGAGAGCCATCAAGATGGCGATCCGGCACGGTTCACTTCAAATTGCGATGACCCTTCTTCAATCTTGTCCTGTGCAGATTGCTCGAATCATCAATCTGACAGCTGAGCCAAATCTTGGATCACGTGATCTAGAGCCTGATCTGGTTTATTCTCTCTGTGTGCAGACAACTTCCTGAAAACCCACGACTTCTTGGGGAAGACGAGCGCCAAGGAAGAGGCCACGAGCGAGATATCTTCGTTCCTCGAGAGACCACCACCTCCGGCTCCCCCGGTGCCGGCGCTGCCGCCGCAACATTCGGTGGAACACGTCCTTCCTGGAGGGATCGGGACTTACAGCATCAGCCACATTTCGTTTTTCAATAATCAAAACCTGCCGAAACCTGAGGCGGCCATCTTCACGGTGGCTCAGGCAAGTAGCACTGACCGGACGGATGAGAACTCCAACTGCAGTTCTTATACTAACAGCGGGTTCACGCTTTGGGATGAATCTGCAGCCAAGAAGGGAAAGACAGGGAAGGAGAATGTGCCTTCTGCCTCTGTACGAGGTAGGTAAATCAGTTTGTTCTGTGCGTGTGAAGTACCCCTGTCTATGAGAAAACGTGAAAAACCGAATGGTTTTTTTTTTTATTTCTTTTGGTTGGCTCTGAATTTGACAGAGGCGGAGGTGAAACTGGGGCCGTGGGCCGCATCGGAGCGGCCGTCGCACTCATCTTCCAATAACAATCACCGGAATTCGTTCAGTTCACTCTCTTCTTCTCAGTCAGTGGCTATTCTCTCTCTTTCTATCTCGTCACTTCACTATTATATATCAGATTAGGTCGATACTGAGGATGGCCTTTTCATTTTATAGGCCATCAGGGGCCAAACATAAAAGCTTTATGGATATGATAAGATCAGCCAAGAGTGGGAGCAATCAGGAAGAAGAATTGGACGACGTTGGTGCAGAGTTTGTGCTCAAGAAAGAGACTTCCCCTATTCCTAGAGGTAAGTTTAAGGTCACATTTGTCTTTATGGAATTGTTATCTAAAAACTAGTCGATCTAATGTTATATCCCGTTGTTAATTTTTCTTAATTATGTGCATCTTTAGCTGTTTCTATATATCGCAGAAAAGGATGACCTCATCTAAATTCCAACGTTTTCTGATGAGGAAAGTTTTGAGTTGGTGCAGGAGAGTTGAGGGTGAAAGTTGACCGAAAGATTAGTGATCAGAAGGCCAGCACACCTCGTTCCAAACATTCTGCAACTGAGCAGCGGAGGCGGAGCAAAATAAATGACAGGTGAGTTGAGGGTCGCTCAATCTCTGTCTTCCCCTCTAAGATAAAACAATTTCATCCTAACGAATCTGATTGTATGGGGAACCACATTTTCACGCAGCGTTATCCCTCAGATAAGCAATTTACGGGCTAGTCGAAACTGTCTATTCACATTTCATCCTGTGGAATTCCATGGATCACACCACTTTTGTACTGCATATAAAATCCTATCATGTATTTGATATGGAGACCTCCTGCTGCAGGTTTCAGATGTTGAGATCTCTCATCCCAAACAGCGACCAAAAGAGAGATAAGGCATCATTTTTATTGGAGGTACTTGGGCATTCATTTCCCTTATTTTCCTTCTTTCTTGCCAGTTAGAATAAACCTTATAATCTTGAATTGATGAAGGAACTGCTTTTTCACAGGTTATCGAGTACATACAGTATCTACAGGAAAAGGTAACTAATTATGAAGGTTCATTTCAAGGATGGAGCCAAGAACCAGCAAAAATTATTCCACTGGTTATTCCCTTCTCTCATTCATCTGTCTTCTCTCTGCATGGGGAATTGCTTGTTATGGATGAATAATTGTTCCATAAATTTTGTCCGCCATTTCCTTATAGTGGCAAAAGAGTGAAAATTTCTGGTTGGATAAGCATTGGGGGCTTCTGTTTGGATATCAAAGGCATCCCCCAACACTGGTCATACCAGTTGGGCGGTCACCTCACTAATGACCTCACCGATGATTACTTTTCTGAGATCATGACATTGATATATTCATTTAGCATCTGTGACTACTATCTGTCTCACTCAATTTCCTTGAACAGAGAAATGGCCAGAGGCCAACAGATGATTATGTTGATCAATCTGGAAACATCAATAGCGGGTCCGGTCCTGCTTTGGTCTTTTCGGCAAAAGTTGATGAGAACAATATTGCCATGGCCCCAGCCATTTTCAGGAGTGCGAATAACCCTCTTGAATCTGAGATGGGATCTGCTACTGCTTTCAAATCTGTGGAGCCTCACCCTGGAATGACAAATAGAGTAGTTCCATTTCCAATGTCTCTTCAGCCGAACATCTCGAATTGTGTCATGGGTAGTGGTGCAGGGGCACGAGGGGATCCTAATTTGGACAACAACGCACCCCAACCGCTAACACAGATTAGTAGAATCAAATCATTGACTAACGAGTGCTCTGCTTCAACCAATAAACTGAACGAAGAGAAGCTGACCATCGAAGGCGGTACAATAAGTATATCGAATGTTTACTCTCAAGGGTAAGCATAAATTTTTCAAGTTCTTTTGTTCAGATTTATACAGCAAAAAGTTGTATTACTGGTTTTTTTGTCGCAATTATTTATTTTTGGCAATAGACTGTTCTTGAGCATTTTTTCATATTTTTCAAAACTATTCTCAAATATTTAGGACCAGATGTGCAGCATTTTTCGTGCTCTGTTGCATTGTAATTTGTAGCAAATCATTGCGGTACATTGCATTTGTTGGCAGAAAACTGTGTTACGCTTGCTACAAACAGGAACTTTTTACAGAGTTTCTGCTCTGAGAGCAAAGGCAAGACCACATTTGCCACACCAAGGACTTTTACAGGGCGAGTACTTTCAACCAATATTGTGTCCGCATCTTGTTTTTCTTAGTGTCGGTCTGATCTGGCTTATCCCAACTGGCAGATGAATCTGAAACTAGGTGTCGAAACTATTTTTCTATATGAAGAACTATCATGTTTTATACTGTTCCATTTTCTTTTATCTGCATTATTCATAGGTGTCTTGTTAATGAGTGCCCCCATGACATTTTTTTAAGCATACTTAATATTCCAAAGCATTGATCTGGCAAAGCACGAAAAAAGCAATGTATTGACAATTGCAAACTTTCCTTCTTTGATTGCTTAGCCTGTGCCGGCGAGGCACTCCTTAACAAATGTTTAGGGGAAGCAAACCACACATTAATCTGTTCATCCAATGTACTAGAATGATTCCCGGTTGATGGTTGCTTCATTTACAGTGTGAGGTGACGAGTCTTGCACTCTGTCCACTACTTGTGATCGAGTTATCAGGCCTGTCTCTGCTATCTTTTAGAATTGTATGGCGAATTGTTGGATAATATGAGATTTATCTGTAACAGGTTGCTGAATACATTAACTCAAGCATTGCAAAATTCTGGGGTAGATTTGTCACAGGCCAGCATCTCGGTGCAAATTGAGCTAGGGAAGCCAGCAAATGGTAGAAACGCCTCCTCTTCATCTATTCCTAAGGTACTTCCCTAGTTTCCTCGGTCGTCATGTTTCTTCTTTATTTTGGGTCGACCTAAGTAAATATGTGTCTACATAACTTGCAGCATCGAAGAATGACCTGAAATCTGTGTATAATGCAGGATACTGACGCTAGAAATCAAGGAGTCACACGGCCTCGAGCTACAGGCGAGAATGCAGATCTGGCCCTGAAGAAGCTAAAGACAGGGAAACGCTAGGTAGCATAACAATCATCCTGATATTCTTTTTGTAATACGATTTATTCAAATTTTTTTTTGGGTTAAATTTTCTTACATATAGGGTTCATCCAATCTTCTCCTGGCTAAATAAGCTATCCAGTTGAGACCATTGTACATTGTCTTTAGTTTGTTTGAATGCATATAACTTTCAGGCATGTATTACTTGTGATATTTCTCTTATTTTTTTTTCTGGGGGGTCGGACTTACTTGTAATATTTAATCATAAATCAATTCTCACTGATTTGGAGATTCTACCCGCGTCCTCGATTTGTCATCATCAGGCATTCGTAATGTGTACTCATGTTGCATGCAGTAGCTTGTCTTGCTTTGCTTTGCTTTTCTTATAGCGTAAGATGCCACTCGAATAATTTAGGGCCACGCCACAATCTTCTTGCATACAAAAGTTAGCAGGTGACCTCGAGCCTTGTTGTACTGGTGTTTTAAGCATTGTGTTTGGTTGTTGTCCGTGAGATGATTATGCTCCAAGGATTTTTGCTAATCCTCCACAATGCCCGTTGGCTTGAGAATGATTTCTGGCCCTTGCTTGCGTAATTTACTTGGTTCGACTTTGATGATTATTCAAAAAGATGGCCGTGATTCACATTCTAATCATGGTTTCCGATTTAGCAAAAGATGTGATGATCAACGATCACAATCATAGCGGCACATCATCACACCTCAGTTTATTAGCTTGATAATCAACAAACGTTACTTGCAGTTAAAGCATGCTTTAACCACCTCCAGAGAGCGAGGTCGATGGGTAAGTTTTATACGGAAGCAGTAAACCGCCGAGAATGATTTTTCGTCATTAGCCCCGCGATAATAATGACGATCCTTCCATTAAGAAACAGAGTCAGCTGTTAGAAGGCATTCTGCTTCTTACCTCATGTGCTCATGGCCTTCGCATAGTGAAGTTGGCTACCATAACTTCCTTGAAGAAACAGAGAAACCGGTTGTCACCATGTATGTTCTCTAGCAGCATTCATGACTTTGGTTCGAAGATAAGACCTCATTCGGTATCTCATCTTATATTTTGTGTGCAACGGCCGATTATTGAGATTCACAAGACTCACGCATTTTCTTTTTACACTGTGATAGAAAGAGAACACCCAATAAAGATATAGACATCAACAGGCCAACGGTCTGATGCAGCTCGTATTCCAAAGAGAGCAAAGGAACCATCCGCCAGCCAGCTTCAATGATACAAGCCATTGGGCAACAAATATGAACAAAAATTAATCTGGAAAGTGCCAATGCTCGTAGAGATGAGCTGGTTCAATCGGCTTTTTGTCGCTTCAGTCAGGTTGTCATAACCGGCGTGCTAAAGATCAACTGGGAACATATTTTTCAAGAAAGTAACCAAATGTCTCAACTGCCAATTGCATGAAGCTCTAACCAACAAGTCATGGTTGTCAACATGACAACAGAAACACTTGCTTTAAATCTGCGGACTATTCGCAAAGATGACCAGCAAAGCTGCAGTTACTTATGCACCAAAATAAGAAAAGAAAAAGACCTAGGACAAATAACATGACATTCCTGTCAAACGAGCGTTCCTAATCATGTTGCATTTTGCTTCAGTGGAATAGAACAAAAGAAACAGCAATCATGTGTTAAGAAATTGAAGAGAATGTGTATTGAGAAGAAACGGAAGCAGCTAATGAGAAGGAGAAAGGAGGATTGCAGCCAGTGAGGGGATGTGGATTGCCTTCCTTGAATTCACAGTTGTGGCAAACCACATCTATATTTGCATCTGCTGTGGAAGTGCACAAGCAATTTGATCGAACACGACCCCATAATGGCATTATAGCTTCTATACATAAATTGAATAATTGGCATGGACAGAGATGATTGGATTGTGCCCCTGCAGCTTCTGCGGGATTTGACCCTTTATTAAAGGGTTAATTCTTCTGGTATCTCACTTGATGGCCCTTTCAGAACAAAACTCTTTTGGTCATAGTGACCCGATGAAGAGGTCAAAGATCTCTGCAAATAGCTAGGGTTGCAGAAGCAAATTGAGAAAATCAGGATCTCCCAACCAACAGCCAATTATGCATCGCAGATGATCTTAAGCATTCTTGTGGGTTTGCATAAAAGTATTCCTCTTCTTTAGGTCTATCTGGAATGACCAACCTCCTTGTAGGATTCCCAACACGGAATGCATGGACTTCCTTAACAGCAGAAGAGAACTCTTCCCAACTTAAATTTCCACTACTGAACTGGTCTATCAACTCCACAAGAAGCCTTCTATCCAATAAGATCGTCTTCTTGAAACCAAGAAACCTAATTGTATTATCAGAATATAGTTAAGAAGTTTTAAACTTTTCGACAAAAAGAAGAAGAAGTTTTAAACTTTGAAAAACCAAGGCATGTGGAGAATGATACAACATCCTGTCATGCAATGTATGAGATTCAATAGATATCAACACCCAGTTGCAATTTAATTGTCCAAACTTGACATAAACTGGATCTGAACAACATTAATACCACTCGCTGGATACAAAGATCTCAAGGGTCAAATTCTTACAACATAAAATATAAGTTCAACTGAAGCCACAGAGAAAAACTAGCAAGATGAAAAATGAAAGATTTTAGTTCCATGCCCAAAGATTATTACCTGCGATGTCCTTCAACAACCTTAGCCATATTCCCGTCATAGGTGGGAACAAAAACATCACTTTCCAAGGATACAAGATAATCTAATGCTGCCATCTGTGATGAGTGATTCTGAAAAGCTTTTAGGTCTGAGGACTCAAGTAATGTCTCCTTTTTAAACTGTTACAAGCAGAACAAGTCAACTAGTTGACTAGAGACACAAACATGAAGAAAGCAATAAAAACCAGATATTAGCCCTTTGGGTCTGTGATACTGACCAGTTTTGGATAAGACCTAGCGAGAGTTGCCATTCTTCTTTCTCCACCATATATTTCACCAGCAGCAACATAAATTTGCATATTCCGATCAATGTCCAGAGCCTTCAATGTAAGAGCAGTCTCTTCAGGAGTCAAAGGACAAAGACCCTCTATCCTCTGTTCATCAGAATCGATTTTCTTAACTTTCCACTGCTCGTAATCGTATCTGCCAAGAAGTGAATTTAGAGGGGGGATTGCTCAGAGAACCCCTAAACAAGTTATCAACTCGAATCAAAATGTAGCTCACAGCTCACCTCATTCTTGTCAACTCTTCCACCTCGTCATCATTGAAACCGTGAGTACAGCCTGAAAAGGCCAACATGTCCATCTCATATCTAAGGTGAAGCACTAGAAAAGGACCAGTTCTCCTTAGAAGCTTTACAACCTTTCTTCCCAGCTCCTCGATCTGAGGAGTGAACTTCAAAGCACTAAAATTCACCCGGCAACGCAGCCTCTGAAGCTGCAGCGGTTGGTCATTGTTGGCAAGTCGGGCATCAGTTCTATTGAAATGTACAACTTTGTGCTTCCGTATGAGGGGAAGAATCTATATACACCAAAAGAAAAATAACTGAAAGTAAGCCAGGATTAGGAACCTGCACCCTAGATAGGGAACAACAGAACCAATGAAACTCAATGACACAATTTCACTTCAATAATACACGATTAGAGAACACAACTTTTGATATTGAAATCGGGTTTATAACAGTCGAACATGGGTGCAAGTTCATATAGTACAGGGATGACAGACCTGGTGACGATAGTAAGAAATGTCTGACCAACTGGTTGGCGCCATGGAATAAATTCTTCCCCGTTCCACTCTACTCTTGAGCCTGGGCGGCAACTCCTTTAAGATTCGAACCTCATCTCTCAAAGAAATGATGAAATGATCGACATCAAATATATCATGAAACTCACTGCCAAGTACAAATTAACGGCTTTAAGCCATGTTCTTGCTCGGAATGCAGTATTTAGTAATTGAGTAAAAGAAACAAAAATCATCACAACCTGGGGTCAGCCCAAAAGGAAGTTTTATCCAGCTCAGGGATGATGAGTGTGACATTCATGAATCTAGCAATGGCAACCATGTCGCAAATCTGCAATTTATAAAAAAAGTTATGGAATGTTCATCTGTGGACATGGGAGAAACCGGATAATGCTATCGAGAGTTCAAGCATGAAGAACATGGGAAGACCTAGCTATTCACTCACCGCTGCTCTCATTTGATTAAGTCCTCCATTGCAAGAGAGCATCAAGTATCCATTGTTCTTGTAAACCCCTATCCAATCCAATGAGAAGTCGTGAATGGAACACAAAGATCGAAAGGTACTCGGAAAGTCTCATCGGACGCGTGCTAAACACGATGACCCGAAACAATCCTACTTCCAAATGCGAATCACTCGACAGAGAATACCAAGAATAACCAAATTTCAGCATAGGCTTGCACTCGGGAAAACTTCATAATCACAGTGAAATTCAAAGAGGCAACATTTATGACAACGATAGACGATTAAAGCATTTCCTCATACCCAGAGAAAAGCCTTGAATTACGAACATCACTACAGAAATTCAAAGGCATTCCGCGAATTCAACACGACAAGCACACTATCCTAAGATTTGGGACAAAAAGGAACGAAATTTGCACGAACTGTATAAGAAGCAAGCAACAGGACTTACTCTTGGGAGGGAACACACGCCGAGGATGGTCTCCGGAAGAGACCTTGACCCTGACCGCCTCCTTAGCTCCGGTTGCCAGGGGCGACCGATCCCGATGATTGCAGGAAGGCCACCCTTTCAACACCCTCGGACCCCACGTCTCTCCCAGCGCCGTCAGCTGCACTATACACGTCCACAGCAGCACCGACGTGGTGGCGCGCAGCATCCACATCCGCATCCTCCTCGACCCAGACGGTGCCGCCGCCGCCGCCGCCGCCGCCATGATGTCCCGTTTCGCCATCTCCCCGTCTCTCCGAGCGCGGCTTCAATACCATCCTCACATCTCTCTCGCCCCCACAAACAGAATCGAACCGTACCAAGACCAAGTGGAATCCGCGGAGCAACACGACAAGCGCGCGAAGCCCCCCTCCACAATCTTTCTTCCTCCGCACTGCCGAGTGTGACCACCGCCCGCCGGATTAACAAACCCTAAAGCTGCATTCGCCGGAGAATCGAGTGACGATCACTGAAATTTGCATTCGCCGGAGAATCCAAGAACGACAAATTAACGATGTCGGGAAAGAGAGAGACAATCATTGGGAAAAGAGCAATTAAGGATGTTGGGATCGTATCTTACGTTTGCTGCTACGTATATTACTGTTATAATTTGCCTCCTTTTTGGATTCAAACTTTTGCAGATAGATTAATGATTTGTAGATAATAATAAAAGAAGAAAATCGAATAAAATCAAATGAAATCGGATAAAACTGAAGTTCTGTCCGTCTGTTTTGGATAATTTTCTTTTTATTGGTGGAACTGTTTGGATAACTTCCAACTTTAATTTTTTTTAGAGTTTTGAAATTATTTGAACATCAACAGCAATTCAAATTCGCGACATCCACGACCGCGCGGGGAATTTCTTTTTGTCGATTTTCTTTTGGGTTTTAAAATTAAAATTCTTTTCCTCTCTATTTTCGCAATCCCCAATTTTTTTTTTCGTACATCATAGTGGCATTACTTTCAAAGACCGTTGTTTTCTACGATTTTGGCAATTTTGATGACGGAAAAAGACATTAAGGCTTCTTTCTAAGGCGCCTCGTCGGAATAACTATATTTTATAGACGAAGCAGAGACTACTACATGATTACATATAAGTATTCACTTTGGATAGTGGGATATTTCATATTGACATCTTTATGGTCCGCTTGTTTTGCGAAGATTGAATAATTTTGAAAATATTTTCTTAAAAATGATTGTTAATATCGCTTTATAAAAATGAACAAACGAACAATACTTTCACCGTTCATGAAAATGTGTAAACATAAATTGTTGTTGACATTGAAACATTTTTCATCAACTAATTATTTCAAGCAATATAAACGATCATTTTTTAGAATGTATTTTTTTTAAATCATTAAGTTTCCGCAAAACAAACAGAACAAAGTTGTGATTTGGAGTTTTGCTTCATTGACTTGATTGTTTAAGATGTCGGAAAAATTAGAAGAAGATGAAAGTGATAATTGTTGGAAATCAGTTGGAAAAGATGAGACAATAAGATCAATTGTCTAAGGCATGCAAATATTGTCCTTAATGATAATTCTGCCCCTCGTAATATGAAACTTGATACGATATTCTCTAGCGGCTATCCTCTAGTGATACAACGAACATTCTTATTTACACAGCACAAAATAGAAGGAACATGAACAACTAAATTGTAGGCATAATCTAACAAATAAAGGAAAAAAAATTGAACAAGTGTAAAGATTTTCATGTTTTTATATAGCACCTTTTCAATTATGTTTGAAGTAGCAATTTGTAGGTAAAAGAAGAGAGCCATTTTCCATCATCAATTCTCGCATTAAATTAAAAACCGTTACAAATTCGTTACTAATTGATTTTGATCAAGACTGTTATAAAAACATTAGGAAAACCCTTACAGAATAATAGCTTTCCATAATTTTTATCAAAGTCGTTAGTTTCAAATATTTCAAAACTGTTAACAATCCCTCACATATTTCAAAGGTTTTAAAAAGAAAGGAAAAAAATGCTGGGTTAAACTCAGTTGAATGTAAACTGGTTGCTTTACCACGTTTCAATCGAACGTGTCTCTTTCAATCATTGAAAGTTTTTTTTTATTCTTTGCAATGGCTATTGCCTATTGACAATTATAATGCCTAGAGATAGAAGGTATTTGTTTCATTTCCAAAGGAAAGTTTCTCAACTACTTGGTCTTATTTTCAATTGTGAGCTTGAGAAGAATTTTCCCTGTCCCGAAAACTTGAGTAGTTTTCGAATCACCAAGTTAAATAATTTCTTCTCATTCCTCTATTGGAGTGTGGGAAGATAAGATATTTTGTTTGTAAATAAATGCTACCATCCATTCTTTCACATTGGCCATAATATTGGCTTGAGAAATGATTGCAACAATTAGGCCATCATAATCATTTGTTTCAACCAGGTCGACTTTTGATTTGGTGGGATTGTCATTTCTACCACAATATTTTTGGCTAATTTCCAAGTTACGAGAGGTGAACACATATCCATTAGTAGATTTTGTCTCGTTTGAATCTAACATCTAGTTATCGTTTTTGTATCCTCCTAATACAGTGGGAAATCCATAAAATGCCATAATTTATGGTTCCACTATATAAAATATGCTTAAGAAAATCTTGCTGCTCGTAATTCTAACAACATTTACCAGACCACATTCAACTAGTAAATGACACAACAAATGCATCATTAGGAAGAAAGAATATCCGGAGCTTATGTCTTTACCATCATGCATACCTTTAACGATTAAGTGACACCAGAATAATGCATCAATACATAAGCAATGATAGCATATCAGTAACGATCACACAAAGCATATGCAATTCAGCACCTCAAATACATGCTTGTAATGAACGCGCAACAGTGTTCACAAGATGCACTTGCAACTCAGCATATTTACTAATTTGCACATATACACACGCGATGGACACATCAGCAATGTTCACACGATACACTTGCAAGTCACTAATCAAATAAAACCAATTACAATATCTCTCATCTGAACCAAAGCAACCAGCAACAGCAAGTCCAAGCTCCGTTCCAGCGAATTCAAGCATGTCCAAAATAGAATTCCCCAATCACTTAGCAAAACATGATTTCGGTATCCTATTATTATCACAGAGGCATGTAAACATGTATGACCGAAATGATATCGAATTCAAACCAAATCATGACCAAATTAGAGAAGTGAAATTACGACCAGTATGTCTCGGTCTAAAACGGACAGAGGGATTATATCTTCTTCGCCGTCCCATTAGCCATCGGGAAAACGGAAGGCAATGGGTCCGTGGGCTGTCATGTTGGTGGCGGATGGTGGCTCCGCTTCATTTCCTCGACCAAAATGTAAAGATCAATCGTCGAGTAACGATGTGTCCCATTCCCGCATCATCGTGCAAAATTTTCGCTTTTGATTGCTGATCTGCCCTCTCCCTTCTTGACCTTTTTCCCTAGTGTATTCTTGATGCGACCGTGGCATGATAATTTGATTGATGAAGAGAAAAGAGAAGATCTGAAAGACAAATTCTTTGCGGTTGTGTCAATTGTACAGTGTAAAGCGCATGAAGTCGCTTAGTCCTTCCCGCACCAGCACAATGTCTCCCAATAAGGAAGTCAATCTTCTGCTCAGTCTCAAAAGCTGTCCCGTTCTTCACGTCTCCGATCAAATCCCACCACTCTCCGCTTCCAAAAGTTGAAGGTGCTACTCTGATCACATTCTATAGATTTTCATGAGCTAGGTTCCCCAGCGCGTCTCTCGCCATTGCTGAATTCTCTAGGATCTGAGACCTCGAACTCTGGTAATGGCTTTGGCTTGCCCTCACATGGATGAAGTCCACTCCATCGAGCGTCACTATCAAACTCCGTGCAGACACGATGCTCTCACTTCGGACGTTCAAATAGCACACCCCTTGAGCCCTGCACCGCGGACAATTAAAGTGGAGCCGAAACCAAGTGTCGATGCAAGCAACATGGAACAAGTGAGCGAAGTTTGGCAAATGCTTCAATTAGTCCCCTTCCTCGAACTCTCCCAAGCAAACTGCGCACTGGGTGCCGATGCTCAGCTTCGTCATCTCCACTTCCTTCCTGCAGAATCGAGTGGTTGGCAGGTTGTGCATGGTGAAGGAGTCCAAGCAGTGGCTGTGGAACTGGAGGGACGGGTCGTCCGGGCCAGCGTTGTTCAGGAGCCCGGTTTCTTGAGAAGGTGGTGAGACGAAAGGCACAGAGAAACCGTTTCAAGATCGAGTAGTAGCTGAAGAGTAGGAAGACAGTGCATACGAACACGACCAAGGAGATCGCCAGCGGATTCCAACGAGGAGTGTTGCTGCCATCAAGTGCCGCAGGTGAGATTGGATCAGGAATTGAAGGCATCTATCTTGTGGTGAAGTTTGTATCAATTGTATCAATTGCTGCAATATTATGCTCAGATGGCTTCCGAATGGTCATCATCCTAGCTCGCCTTCATTGTGTCGGAATTATCTATCCCATGTCCTGTATGTGGTGGAACATTCTTTGAAGCAATTAAGGTTTTCATTTGGGTTTGATTACACCGAGGTAACACCAACACAGTTCAAGTTGTGATTCCGAAAATCGGTGCATGCATCTATGTGTGCATTTGTTTGTCTTCGTGTAGATGATATCAAGGTTCTTTTTATAATGATCCAAAATAATGTAAATTATGCCCTTTTATCAGTTCTGAGGTGAACCTTGACATTCATCAGACATATGTATTGGCCACATCCCCTGTCATCGTTTCGACATGAACGGCATGCTCGCCACTTCCCCTCTGATTGCAAGAAGTACAAATTCTTTCCAGCATTGACATTTCACCATGCAAGATCTTCGGAGAGTGACTTGCACTTAACAAACTCATGAAACCAGGAAGTTCTAAGAAGAAATGACAAATTTCAACATCCATTCATCATCGTCTGTTCTATCTTGACAAAGTATTCGTTCAAGCATTGTAAAGCAAAAGACCGAGATATCGATGCAGCTTTCTGGTCTAAATTCAGAAATATGGCAGCCGGAATCAGATGCACGAGAGTTTTATATACAAAGGACACCTCCACATGCACAGACTAACCAGTAGGAAACTCCATGCCATTCACACCGGGACAAAAAAACAAAGCTATGCATTTACAACTAAATGCCCAAAAAAAGAAGGAAAAGCCTCCTGTCATTCGAACCTCTGCCTCTTTCCGGCTGGAATCTGATTCACGACACAGCCGACCGAAGGCATTAGACACCCATGACCCTGATACAGGCGGGCCTCACCAGCGAAGTTCAGCGCTGAGGCCAAGCATGTATATGACGAGACATCAGGATATGGGGATTGGTTTATAGTTTTCACCAGGTAGTTGCTAGGACTTGCACCAGGTTTGAGACAAGCATTTGCCAGGTCACAACTTATTACTGCAACTGGCGGGATTTTGAATGGTTGGAGAGGAGGAGGGTTCCGCCACCGAGGTAGCGGCCCCGTCATGAGCAGCGTCTGGAGTAGAGGACCAGCCTCCATCACGGCCTGCAAGAGCCTGCCCTTCTGAGGCAGGGCTTTTTCGTTGACAAGGTCATCAATAATGACAGATGCTGGGTCGAATTTAGCATTCACCAAGGAGATCGAACCACTAGTCATAGCACCGCTATATTCCTGAACATAAGGCTGATTGATGAAGCCCGTGTTACCAGAATCGACCACGTTAATGCTCGACAAGTCTGGTGAAGAAACCGCATCCAGGAACAGATTTACAGTTGATGAGCCATGTGAGTGGTGATTGTTGTAGGTATCAGAGAGGCTGCTTGATCCAGTTATGCCCGAATTCGCTCTCACCGGCACTAGGAAGCCATCAGGGTATTTTTGTTGAGAGAACAAGGATGATATGTCATTGATGCTTTGAGAGGCGAGCTTGTTGATCAGCTTCTGAAACTGGTCTCTGGCTTCATCTCTTTCTTGGTAAGCAGTCTTCAGGAGGTTGAGCAGGTACTTCACATTCTCCCTGTACTTTTTCATTTCTTCGCTCGTTTCCATTTTCACTGCCTCGAGCTTCAGGCTGGTGCACAGGATCTTCTGCTTCAACTCCTCCGTGTTCTGTCGTTTCAGACTTGTAACATGAAATCGAAAGTACAGAAAAAAGAAGCAGAAAAACCAGCTGATCCGGGGAACATAAGAAGAGAAGAAAGATACGTCTAGAGGACTTAATGAAAGACTCTGAAGCTATATATCAACAGTGAATCAATAGTTACGCCGACCTGATGAAATTTTTTTGGATTTTCACTAGAAATGCTGCTGACAAAGTATTCGTTTGGTAGATACATTAATATCTTGAAATGGGCCGGCCAAATTATATTTAGATTCAATCTATCGAGGCTTCATTCATTTGCAGGAAAGCAACAAAAATAGAGAAAAGAAAAAAAAAGCATTTATATTTTGAAGGGGAAAAAATGCGGGGTTGGCTCTGAAAATATCTGTAGTTTAGATCAAAACCAATATGGCTCTTGTTAATAATTTTTCGACACCTATTCAATTCACAACTATCTTCAGAAACCGAATCGCTTCCAAATCAAAGTTTGCTACACACAGAAACGTCTGCAAGTTCAAGCATTTTGCATTCGTGGAAAACCCAAGAAAAAAGAATGCAAATGATCCCCATGAACTGTCTCGAAGTGACCTTTGAAAGCAATTGAAGACAAAAAAAATTGTCATTCTGAATTAAGAGTCAAGAATTCAGACTATCTCAGTTTTAAATCAACTGCTTTTACTCATCCAGGGACAAAAAACAGCAGTTTCATAGGCAACGAAGTGCACATGTGAATCGAAGACGACTTCGAATGAGCAGAAAAGCAAGGACTGTAGAGGAAACACAAACCTCTTGACAACTCCACAAGGAACCCAACTCATCCATCCCTTCCATCTCCTATGATAGACACAGACTCAGACAGCAGAAAGAAGCATGAAGAAAACTCTCGAGTGACCGGGGGAGTTAAACTGCTAAACAAAGGTGACCAGTGACTCATTTATAAGAAGACGAGGCACATGAGACAAGCGAGAGAGATGGCTTTACCGTAAAGGTGCAGAGAACCAAGTCCACATCCAAAGATGAAATTATAATTAAATAAGGAATGCCAAGACCTTCCTATTAGAAAAGAGAGGGAAAAGAAAACTCCCAGATTCCGTTTTCCCCTCTGTGTGAAACTTGGAATTTTATTGGAAACCATCCAATCTTCTTGCCAAAAAAAAGACAATTCATGCCCGTAAATATAATGTATTCGTGTAAATGTAGCTTATATATAATGGTCAATGACCAAATCTAGTTAGGTTTTCCTTGTATATATTTTCTCTTTAGTTCTTTCTTTCTAGCTTTTCTTTTTTTTTTTTGGGTGGAAATGACATACGAAAATGTAAACGATACACCCATTTTTCAAATTTAATTTCGATTCGGCGCCTTTTTAGCATGAACTTTCATGATTGGTTTTGTTGGTGGATTGACTTGAATTGTACCTCTATATATATAGTTGAATGTAGATGACCCAAATTTTGTCTTAATGGCTCGTAATTATTCGTCAAGTTAAATTGGGTGTACTATGATCAACTATGAGGATATGATTCGTCATACTGTGCTTGGGAACGATCTACCAAAGGTAGAGCGGTTTGTGTTTTGACTCAACTAGCTTGTGTTTTGACTCACCATGCGTCTCACGGGGAGAGCCACACTTAAGTTCCCTTGACTCACTTGATGCACACTAAATTGAAAAGATAAACTTTAGAGAGAGTAGTGTTTTTAAAGAGAATGCTCTATTGTTCTTTTTGTGATAAATTTGTGGGATGATACAAATGAGGAGTGACCTTATATATATACTTGAGCAACTCTAATTATAACCATAAATCTTTCTTTAATCTCGGTCCAATCTCTTATCTACCAACTACACATATTAATTACAAGAATTTTCAATAAGTGTACGATTGAAATTTGCAAGCACGACTACATATCCGCTTTAAAATTACCCATAATATTCTCGAGAACATTTTAGAGTACTCATGAGAACTATATATCCTTAGAAGTGTTAAGGCATACTCGGTCATCACCCTCGCTAGAATCTAGCAGGGGCAACTTTCATAGCTTCGAGCGAGGCTCGCCCTTGCCAAAGGCCAGCGAGGGTCGACCTTGCCAGCTTTGGGCGAGGCTCAACCTTGCCTTGGCTAGAGGCCCCCAAGGGCCGGCCTCACTAGCTTTAGGCAAGGCTTGACCTCGTTGTGATCTGACGAGGGGTGACCTCGCTGGCCTTGGGGGAGGATCGCTTGGTCAGATTTGGCAAGGTCGAGCCTTGCTTGAAGCTAGCAAGGCCATCGAGGTCGCCCCTCGCCAGATTCCAACATGGGTGACCTTGCCTGAGGCTGGCGAGAGTTGCCCTCGTAGGTTATCGCGTGTGGCCGGTCGCTAGCCATTGCCAAGACCCAGCGACCAACGGAGGAAGAAAAGAAAAAGAAAGATAATAAAATAAAAACATTAAAAAAATTATAAAAAATTTGTCCACATCAGCACTGACCATGCCACATACATCAAACTGCCAGTTCCATATCAACGAATTCCAACCAAAATTGGCCGGATGGACTACATAAATTTTCAAAAGGTTTAGGATTCAATTAGTCAAACTAAAAGATTTATGATAAAATTGGCACATATGCAATAAATTTAGGACTTTTTTTGTAATTTTCCCATTATTGTAGGATCCATGCTCTTTTCTTCAACCCCAAATAAAGCCTTTAATCGCTGGATGATCAATGTTTTCAAAACGGAACCGTTATTCTATGCAACTAAACGAATTTATTTTTGGTAGAAAGCTAAATCAAATCAATCCGAATGAAATTGCTATTCATCTCAGCCATTAGAAGTTTAGGGTGCGAATAATAATCATTCTCTTCCTCGACTCTATTTGTCACGCCCCGAACCCTACGGCACATGACAACTCTACCATGATCGATTCAGTGTGACGTCTCAAGAAGCGTCGCCGACCCAAAATCCAAAACAGAGAATAATGCACATGCGGAAGCAACATAACACCCATACATAATAAAACAACATAATCAAGGATAGCAAACATCATAAATACATACTTGCATTACAATATCCTTTACAACACAATATACATATAAACTAAAACGAATTAGCAGCCACTAACGTCAAAAAAAGAGGGTGTGTGGCTCGGGTGGTTAGGGTACTAAACCTAGGAAGGGTACCTATCAAAAAGTGTCGGCCCTACCTAACTATGGTAAGGGGTAAACTCTAGGATAACCAATCCGGGTTGGATCCTGAGGACTTGAACGAAACATCAGATGACTCGGACTCGGAATCCATCGAATCCGACTCGGACTCGGCCTCCACTAACTTTACCCGGAATCATCCTCCGACTCTGGCTTTTACTCTATAGGCTCCGGCTCCTGCTCGGGATCGGACTTCCATTCCATCGACTTCTCTCCCTCGGATTCGATATCCATCCCGATGATGACTGGCTAGGGATTGGAATCCTCGGACACGGTTTTAGGGCTTGCCACCTCCCCATCTGCTGTCTACGGATCCCATGGGCCTAACGCGTTGAACAAGACATCGAAGGCCCTAAGAGATCCGTAAGTATCGAACTGGTCCCGGAAACACCAACTGAGATAAGGATGAGCTTGGAGCTATGGCCCGCCCTCATCAACCCAAACAATATTGTAATACCTAACATAGGTCTCCCCATTCCCTATGGGGTACTCGATTACCGATCGCTCTATGCGATACGGGATCTCAAAACGAAGCGGTGCTTTTGCCATCTCAAGGTTGAGGGCATGAAAAGTGGGGTTTTAACAATAATGAGAATAAATCTCAGCGAGTAGGCCTCCTAAATCTAAATTAGGTTAACATGCACCTCCAGACAGGCTACTAATCACACAATCAAGCCGGCATTCAAACGACTTAGGCCCTTGAGCCCAAATCAAACATAGATTAACCCTGCAGGTTAGGCACAAAATAATAATAATAGTACTAAGCCCAGCAATGGTACATATGCACGTATCAATTGGCCACAATCACACTTGTCATGCACATACTCATGATCATTGATGTACACTTTTGCACTCGAGCCAATGTCATGCACATGCTTGCACTCGTTAATGTACTCTTGCATACATGCCATCACTATGCATATGCTCATGTTCATTTCTGCACACTTGCACACATGCCAGCTTTCCATTTATTCACCGATCTGCGTTAAACGTATCAGATTCGACTCGCGTAAAATGAATCAGGTCTATCACTTTTCGATCAATCTCTGGCCAGCGTAAAACGCATCAGACTCATGACACAACCTGCGTAAAATGCATTAGGTTGGCCATCTTCCGGTAGTCTGAGTATCATCTCACGTAAAACGCAACAGGATGGGTTCAATACTCCGCGTAAAACGCATTAGGGTTTTATATGATCACACGTATTCATACAACTGATTATTATCTGAACCCCGTGTAAAACGCATCAGGGCAATTTAGGTGATCATATACTCAATGCCATTTGTGCACACTCGCATTATGCACATGTTATGCCAATGCTCGATATGCATACTCATGGCCATAACATCCCGAACTCAGGGCATTCATAAAATTCACATGTTCAATTCTTACCACAACATGTTCAATTCACATCTTAATATGCCCATTTAATCATATCAATCAAATCAGCCATGGTACCTAATTGGCACACAAATTCACGTGATTAAGCCAATGTAATTACGCATGCTTAAGGCCCACCAAGCATCTCATCATTCAGCCACACCAAGCACACAACATGGCATTATAATATTAATTACCAATCATACCCAATTCAGCCACATCATGATTAAATTAAGGCTCACATGGCAATACACATCCAAACTCTAAATTAGCCATAATTAATCCAACTAGGCCCACAATACTCAGCTACCAATCAGCCCATTCTAGGCCACCAAATCACCATCAAATTATCACATTAGGCTCCGAAAATTCACCATATAATCAGCCACTATACGGTCCACACATTACATCCATATTAATTCACATAGTAGCTCAAATCAAGTCCACAATGATCAGCCACTAATCAGCCCATTCTAAGCCACCAAATTACATTTAAATTATCACATTAAGCCGCCAAAATAGTCACGAGGTCAACCCTAATTATCCGCAACTAATTAACCCTCAAAACACCCTAATTAATCCCTAAACTTATCTAGAAATGCATAATAGCCTAATTAAGGGTTAGAGTTTCCACTCACTTAATTTCCTAAGCTCCAAAGGTGGCTGGATAGGAAGGAAATGAGCTGGGCGATCATCGACTTGTAGCGGAACCAGGGGCGGCGCCGGGGCTCTCACGACGGCGTTTGGCGGCGGCAGCGAGGCTGGTGGCGTTCTGGCTGATCACGGCGGGGACGGGGGTGACGGTGATGGTGGTGGTGCCACAAAAATGAGAGAGGAAAAAGGTGCTGAGGTGGCAGTGGCTCAAGGCAAGATGGTCACAGACCAACGGTAGCGGTGCTCGCATGGCGGTGCACGGACAAGGGGGGCTGGTCCGTGGTGGTGGTGGTGGTGGTGACGACGAGAGAGGGAGAGAGAGAGAGACGGTCAGGTGGTGATGGTGAGGCTAGGCGGTGGTGTGGACGGGCGGCGTGAGTGGCCTCGGCGAGTGGCGGAGCGTGGCCTGTGGCGGTGGGCTGCTCCAGCGAAGCTTCACGTGGCTAGGGGAGAGAATGAGAGAAAATTGAGAGGGCGAGGGGGAGAGCTTCGATTGATGAGGGAGAGAATGAGAGGAGAGAGAGATTGAAAGAGTTCTACCAAAAATTGGTAAGTGGGGATTGGTGATCTAACCAACTAAGATTGTCTAATCTACCCACTCCACTCAAGACTAGATCCAATAGCCAATATTTGAATGCCAATCACATCTATCCACTATCAATGGCCAAGATTGCATTTAAACAAAAATATCTAAGGGTAATTAGGGAATAAGCAAGAGTGATGGGGGCATTCTTGTCCATCAATTTTCGGCACAATGGGGGCTGATTAAGACCAATTAAAACCTCTAAAATTCGGAATTAATACTTAAGGCTTAGAAGCAAATCGGTAATTTTCCGTTCCCGGGCCGAAATTCTATTTTTCGATCAACCTGATCCCAAATATGATTGGCCATACTAATATGACGTTGTTCTTGCAAAATAGTCGCGTACATCCGTGAAATTTGACACTCAAGTCCAGATTCAATTCCACGATTAATTTCGTTCAAATGCGATTTTAGCGTTTCTCACTAACGAGCGGCTGTTTAAGGGTTACGCGTATTGACTTAGGATTACTCAAGTCATGACGGTCTCAATTTTCAAGAGAACGCGAGGATTTATCGCTAGTTTCGAGGGTCACAATCGTTCGGAATGAGTTCAGAATTGTTCGCCACGCGTACTCTCGATCGTGCGGAATCACCCGCGATCCAATTGTATGTCGTTGGCCAAACCAAATCCGTCACCCTCCTTGGATCTGCCCACATTGACCCAAAATATTCCCTTGTCGTTCTTTGGAATCTGAGCTCAATTCACGGTTGAGTTCATGGGTCCACATATTATTTTCGTAGTTAGCCATTCCCTATTAGTCAGTATCCCAAGAATGATCAGTTTCGAACGAGACTTACTAAAATGAAATGAGAATTAAACATCTATTTCATTGATCCCGAAAGTGGGTCGAATTCAGGATGTTACACTATTTCTGGCTAGTACATGGACAAGTTTCTGAGCAAAAAGTATTTGATAACGATATAAAATTTCTATTTTCGAAATAGAAATTCGTTTAATAGAATATTCTTAAATTATTGTTCCTAGTGGCTAACTGATGAGAAGGAAGGCAGCGACGTGAGGCGGTTGACGCGATGGGGGGCAATAGTGAGAGGCAGCCTACGTGGTGGGGGGCAGCAGCGGGAGGTGGCTGACGCGGTGGGAAATGGCAGCGGGTGACGAGGGTGAGCAATAAAAGAGTTGTTATTTTTGTTTTTGTTCCAGCTCATTTCTATTTCAAACTTATTTCTAGGCTAAAAATTTGTTCCGCAAATAAAAAAATAAAATTGCATTATCAAATAGATTTCTGTTCCAAACCTGATTTTGTGAATAAAAATATAAAAAAATTAAGAAATATAATGATTATCATTTGCGCTTTTAAATGTTAACGAAGGTTAACTATAATCGAGGGGAACGTGACCGCCTTTGTTTACCTTCCGCTAACCTTCTGATTTCGTGTACGTGGACAGCTCAAAAGTCATAGATCGTTTGCCATGCGTAACTCCACTTTAGATTATGAGGGCTTGCCCTCTATTCTTAACAAACATTCATCACTTGCCAATGGCTCTCCCAAAAAACCGTTACTAACCGTTACAAAAACATTATAAAACGGTTACAGAATTGGCTCCATCAGGATTTGTTAGCAAGGGCAGCCCTTGCTAGTTGTTGCCTTTGGCAGCAACCAGTGGAAAAAGAATGAAAAAAATAAAGAAAAGAAAAGAAAAATATAATAAAAAATTACAAAAAAAAATTGTTTATGTTAGGGCCAGCCATGCCATGTAGGATAGTCAGTGTCCACGTCAGCAATTTTTGATCAATTACATTGGCAAATTTTCAAAAGTTTTATGATTAAAATGACGAAATTAAAAGGTTGGGGATTGAATTGGCACCAAGTGTAATAGATTTAGGATTTTTTTGGTAATTCTCACCAACGATTACGCAACATGACAATATAATTTGAGCTGAGTTTTCATCTCTATTGCGGTGTATATCGAAAAATTTGAGAAGAGCCTATGCACGCAATTTCATCTTTTTGAAAAATTAACAGAACAACTCTGGATGACTCTCACCACCCGCCTGGGTGGCGCTGTTGGAGCGCGCACTCTTCCTCTCGCAAAAGGTTGAGCGTTTGAATCCCGGGCGCCGCAGGGTGACTTAACCGGTGACACGTGTGTGGTGGCTAGCACGTGTCGCCTAGCACGTGTCGCCCCCAGGGTTTACTCCCCGGCTGTCGGCCGTGCGGGGGTTCCCTGGGTTAAAACTCTGGATGACTCTCGTTGTTAATAGCACTATGTAACGAGACATTTGAGTATTGGACATAAAATTTTTTTTAGAAGCATCACTTTATTGCTATAAGAGGTTTATGTAAGGTGACTAAGGTATGTTTGTCTTTATTTAAAAAGAGTATATTTACTTTTCTGATAATAGGTTATTTTAAACATTGTAAAATCCAAAAACTATAAAAGATTTCTCAGTGTCTTACAAATGTCGCGAAATGGAGGTGTTCAAGGCACTTACTTAAGAATGTGGCCAAGATGACCGAATATGCCTCAACACTTCTTAGGAGTATATAGTTGTCATATGTACTTTAAAATGCTCTCAAGAATATTATGAGTAATTTAAAAGTGAATATTTAGTGGTTCCTGGAGATTTCAACCGTACACTTGTTGAAAATTCTTGTAATTAATAAGTGTAGATAGTAGATAGGAGATTGGACCATCACCGTTAGATTAAAAAAGGATCTACGGTTATAATTAGAGTTGTTCAAGTATATATAGGGTCTTTCCTCCCTATTTGTATCATCCCGCAAATGTATCACAAGAAGAGGATGGAGCATTCTCTTCAAAAACACTTCTCTCTTTAAAGTTTATCTTTGCAATGGGTCAAGTGAGTTAAAGGGTGTAAGTATCGCACTCCCTATCAGACACTTGGTCAGTGGAACACAAGCCCCCTCATAGTTGACCCTAGTAAATCTAATGTTACTCAACTATTCAATCTCAAGACATACGTATAAGTTCAGCACAATTTTCCTCACATCTCTCTTCCCTCGAACACTAAAAATGGAATCACACTGGACCAACATTAAGTGAAACCGTGAATGAACATAAGCAGTGAAGCCTCCAGTATTTTCTCCTTCGTTCCACTGACAAATTGGCAAATTAACAAACTCAAAAATGTGTTAACAATGTAACCGAAGAATGAAATCGAGAAATGATCACTGAAATTTGTATATGCTGGAGTGCGCTAGATCGGGAAAGAAAATGGAAGTGAAAAAGAGCAATTAATGATGTTGGGATATTCTAGTAATACATGCTAATATTACGTACACTAATGTTATTACCTCTCTTTGGATTTAAATTTTTGCGTATTAGCATATAATGAAAATAGAAGGAAAATACATTTGTAAACAAAAGTAACATCCGAAAATACTGCAACTTATTAGATTGCATTTGGTTTGGTTTTGGAGATGCATTGCATGTCTAAAATCCTCCAATGGTCCTTAACCCAATTCAAGTCCTGCCCAAATTGGGCTTTAAGCATTTCTAAAAGGGTTAATATCACGAAAAATTCCAAACTGGTATTTATCCCAAATTAATTTTTTGATCACCAAAAACCCCAAACTAGTACACCTATGATTAATTTACCCTTCCTTAGTTCCGTTAAATTTTGCTATTAAATTTTTGAGTTGAATGACACGTGACAATTGACGAATGTAACCACCGTCCGCAGCGGCTGCGTTGACTTGCGTTCTTGTCCCCCCACAAAGGGATCAGAGTTCGAACCTCAGTCTAGTCGTTAGGGATTCTTAAGTGTGGCGCCGTGGTGGTGGGTCTTACTCTAGCATCACCTCAGGTTTATCCCTCCGACTATCGGCCATGCGAGGGATTCCTGGATTATAAAAAAAAAAAAAGACAATTGACGAATGTATATGTTTGGGATTTTACCCCTCTATTTATCATAAGTTTACCAATTTGTGATTTTTCATGATATTAATCAAATTTAACAAAAGGTAAATTTGTTACATATATACCAGTTTGGAATTTTTGTTTGTGGTAAATTTATTACAAGTATACAAATTTGGGGTTTTTCGTGATATTAACCATTTCCGAAATGCTAATTCATTTTTTTCTTCCAAATTTGCCATCGCTAAACTTTTGAAATTCCACTTTTACCCTCACCATTTTCACGTCACTGCCTAGCGAACCTCGCCTGAGGTCGTGCGAGGCAATCCTCACTGAGGTCGCACGACCTCACTTTGGGGTCACTAGGGTTGCGACCCTAGGGAGGCCTCCAATGCATGATTTGGCTCGCCGACATCCTGAGCTCGTCGCCATCCTTTACAAGTATAGTTTTTTTCCAAACAACATTTAATCAGAATTGTTTCCCAATACATGTTTAAATTACATTTTACCAAACACTATTAAAAACCTTTTAAACTCAAAGTCTTCATAGTCCCGGAAAATTTCCTCAAAAACCGAACCAAAACCCCTTGGTAAATGCTAAGGTGTTTGGCAGCCTTTTTTAGAGAGCTTTTTGAAGATGATTGCATTCCATAGTGCTCCAATGGCCTTTAGCCCAATGCAAAGTCCTACCTAACGGTTGGGCTTTGAGCATTTTCAAAATGTTAATGCATTTTATTCTTTCAACTTTACTCTCGCTAAACGTTTCAAATTCCAATTTTACCCTTATCACATTATGTAGCCTCGCACGACATCACTGACGAGCATTGCTTGGGGTTGCGTGACCCTAGGTGGCCCTTGCCAGTGGTTGTCGATGCCAAATCTAGCTTGCTAGCGATGATCGGTGGTTACAAGTGGATTTCCTTATTTATTTATTTATTTGAAATAAATAAATAAATACCTGGCATTCGAACCTATGTATGAGGAGTTCAAGCCAAGGGAAATCATGAAAAAAACTGGCATTGAAAGCTAATTTGGTATTCGACGATCGGTGATTACAAGTTTGCATCGAAAGCAACCTTGGCTTCAATGTTGTTTGAAAAAAACTACATGGAAGTTGACTATATTTTTAATAAATAAAAAAAAAACTAAAGCTCAGCGACCGGCAGCCCTCAAGTGAAGAACTGGGGTGCCGACTGGATCAGGGGACCCAACTAAGGTGTCAGGTTGTCGCTAACATCGTGCGTTGCCAGTCTCGGTAAGGATAAAATTGGAATTTTGAAATTTTAGCAAGGGCAAAGTTGGAAGAAAAAAAATCATTAGCTTTCCGAAAATGGTCAAAAAGAAGGCTGGATAGGACCTCATTTGGCTACGGGATGATGGAAATGCTAACTTTGGTTCAAAATCCTTTGAAACTCTCTTGCCGAACACCTCAACTCGGGCACAGAGGCCTTGCCGAACGTGCACAAAGGCCATGCCGAACGTCTATTCTCAAAGCTGTCAAATACAGCCTAAGAGGTTCATGTAAGACAATCAAGGCCTATTTACTTTTCCAAAAACGAGGAAATATCGTAAAATCTACAAACTATAAAAGATTTCTCAATTACATGCAAATGTCTGTATGATTTAACAAATCATAGGTGGTCGACTTGGAAAAAAAAATCATTTTGAAATCATTCTGAGAACGAAGAAAAGTCAAGTAGCAAGGTTAACGCTCTGTTACGGAAGCACCAATTACAAAAACTACGAGACAGGTTAGTGAGCCATAGTCAAGTAGCATTATTTTTCTAAGAGTTGATCCTACAAAGAATGGTAGTCACAAGTATAATTCACTTGACCACAAACGTCTATACTTTATACAACTGACCAACTTCCCTCATCTTAGCTCCCACCGAAAATAAGAAAATAATAGAGAGACCAAAGCAAGTAGATAGATAAAGGAAAAGGTCGGAGGACATATCTGTGGATACTCCACAAAGGTTTCGGATTTCAGTTGCCACGATAAGATCTCCCCGATGCGGAGTACCAATGAGCAAGCTGTGTTGCAGCCAATCCCAGAATCTTCTACTCTTTCTCTTTCTCGTCATCCTACACATCAATAATCCAATCAAGTTGGCATTGTCATAAGTGTTGGGTCAACTCATAACAATGAGCCAATTGAGATAATGCAGCTGTTCCTGATGGATTACTTAGCAAATGAAACCTAGCCCAGATTGGGCAGCGCCTGCACCTAGCTCACCAGCTATAGTTGAGTAAATATCTAAACCAGGTAGACAGCTCATGGAAAATCTTATTGATGCAAGAAAAACCGCACTAAACTAAATATGAGAACTATATGCTACGTCACTTCATCTGAATGCTTCCGGTCATGTAAAAACGTGCGTGTGAGTGAACCCAATTTGGAGTAAAAAAAGAGCTAAAGGAGCTATCCTCACCGAACTGTCCACCATTTTGTCAAAATCATCATCAAAGCCTGCATCTCCATCATCTGAAAGAACAGAGAGACTATTAGTATGATTAACAGTCCCGAATGTCGAATTGCACAACCATAAAACACTGCAGAAAACTGGATGGGGCTCATAGAATCATAAACATCAATCAAGTAGACAAATTCAAAGACTGTCAGACCAACACTAAGGGCAAATGACATGACAAGTTGTCAGCTATCAACTAACGACTGGCAATTATTACAGTTAAGAACAATAGCATATGACCACATAAGCTCTCATATTTTTAGCATTCCACCAAATTTTTCTACAATAGGGCCTGCCATCATCAAATTTTGCAGATGAATTAACAGATTGAAATAGCACCAATAAACCGGAATGTACACCAATAACTGCAGAAAATTTATTTACTCATAGTACCTGGTCCCTCGTCATCATCTCCAAGATCTCCCAAAAGGAAGACATCCAAGTCTTGCTCTGTTGAGGTGGAAGTCTTGCTTAGCTTAATCGGATTATTTGGTTCCTCTGTCTCCGCTTTAGATACTACTCCAGCATTTCCAGGTTCTTTAACTTCAGTAGCATTTCCAGGTTCTTTAACTTCAGTAGCATTTGCAGGTTCTTTAACTTCTTCTGAAGCTTTTTGTCTAACATCCTCCATGTATCGCTTCTCGTAGCTGACAACAACCGAGAGTGAGGAAGCTCATAAAGCACATAAAAGAAAGAGCAGTCAACAGGTATGATCAGTGGCAACCAAAATTGCGGGAAATTTAGCAATCAAATGTGTGATATATACATTTCCTTTTATTCTGTTCACCATGCTGACATGATGTCTCTATCTTTGGATGAAGTATTTATCATGCTAACATATTATAGTAGCTGAGTACAATGCAAACGCAAAAATCCTTCACAAGTACCATTGCACTAGATGCAGTTTATTTAGGAAGTCGGGCAATTTCTCAATATTTACTAAATAAGGCTCCAGGCATGATGAAGAAAATCTCGAGAGAGTCGAAGTAAACTTGGCTCCACAATCTTTCGGTTAGCATTCATGAAAAATTGATCAATACTGCAATGCAGAAAGATTTTTCTACAGTATGTATTTTTTTAAGTGATAACAGGCTGGGTCTAAAATATCAAAGTGAAAACCTCGGGCTCATATCAAATCAAGGTGACCATAAAAAAGATTGAAAGGATTCCTCGCTTATTCTACATGACATCCCATAGTGGGTAATTATAAGTAATTAAAAACGATACGACATTTCCACTATCATGAACGACACTAAAGATCACAAAATGATAATATTAAGCTTCCGAGGTACTTAAGTCAAGACTGTCAAATGTTACTAAACTAGACATCAGAACTCATCTCAAAAGAAGGAGGAGGAAATCTTAGATAGAGGTTCCATCACAGTAAGGATACGTACGGCGCAACATGGCTATTAACTAGTATGAAATATATTGTCCAAAACTTCCATTCTTTCATAATCCGTGGGCACAACTCATATCTCAACTTTGAGATTTCCTGCAATAGATCAATGGCAACCAAATATTAGAAGTTGATAGCATTCCTGCAATTTATTTATTTCAGAAAGATCATGCTTAAAGACTTCTGCTAAAATAAGATCTATAAAGATCTCTTCCTGACAATAGAATTAGATAATTAGACTTATACTACTCGACTGGGAATTTCATCCCTTAGACTGAGATAAATCTCATTATGAACCTCAGAAATGTTGAGGATGGGGCCAAGCTCAAGTCAACAATAAACTTTACAAGACCTTGAAGTGTATAGGAAAGTCGTCCAAGCACCATTGTGCCATAAGTCTTAGGTAACTGACTTTTAGCCTTCATAACACATGTAGGCGCAGGTAAAACTTTGATATGTAACTCTTTATGTTTAACATGATTAATTGATTATAAGCGTAAGTACAGCCAACCTTCCTTAACGATGACCCCCTATACAACTGCATTTCTATAGCCTTGAAGGCAAAAGTGATGTTTACCCAAAAGCAAATGCATCGATTTACACCCCTTCCCTCTCTATCACTATCTCTATCTACCCGTAAGGCATATTGAGGATTTGCTAATTGAGCCACGGTTGAGTACCGTTACAGATGAAAGTACAAGCTTGGCATGCTTTTCTTGAAACTCTGTAAGGTCCTGCCTTACATTTGAGACCGTAGGAACGTCCGACATTTCAGAATCATCTGCAAAAAGTTAGGAAACATCAGCTAGCGGAAAATCCAAACATTGGACAATGAGCACAAGATTGCATTGGTTCCATTGTTATGCCAAGCCAACGCATATCCCAGCTCACATGCCCGACATCAACCATAAAAAATTCCACTGAATCTAAGCAACCAGCAAAAAGACTTCCCTAGGGACCACAGAAGTTGTAACAACATAACCTCAGCGGTACCATGCAACCAATGTTTTTCCCTTGGAAGTTCAGAAGTTCCCACAGCGGAACTTCAGCAGACACTTCATAGAGAACAAACTAAGAAAAGCAAAACCATAGTCATACATGAGCTTGGACTATGGAGTCGATTAGCATTACACACGCATCGCCCGCGCCCAAGAACTCGAAACCCGGCAAATGCGAGTAACATAGATCAAAGTGAATTCACTAGAGGATTGGAGCAAGCACATCTTCAGGTTTCTGCACATTCAATCATCAATCCAGTTCTTGCAACCGAACGTGATCACGCAAAGATTCAGCCTAAACTAACTTGGGTTTCCGACTTGACCGACAGAAGCACGCCGTTCCTAACGAAATAAACGGTCATCAACTGCCGGACAGTTCCTCACCAACCAAATGACGACAAGAACGCCAACCAATCCGAAAAACAAGAAAAGAAACAAAAAACACACTAACGAAGCACCTGGCAGGGGGAAATCCCGGAAGGTGGTGACGTTGATTTCCGCGACGAACTCCCTCAGCTCGTCGGTGATCCCGAGCTTCTCCAGATCCGCCCCCCTCTCCTCCCCCTCCTCCTTCGGCGCCGCCGCCGCCGCGGCGGAGCCCTCGGGCAGCGACCTGAGGCGATCGGCCCGCCTGACGGCCTCGAGCTTGATCTGGTCGGCCCGCCTCGACGCCTCGGCGGCGATCTCCCGGGACGACCTCCTCGCCGCCTCGGAGACGGCGCCGGCGAGCCGGGAGGAGCCGGCGGCGAGCTCCTGGGAACGCCTCGCCGCCTCCACGGTCAGCTCCTGGGACCGCCTTGCGGCCTCCTCCGCGAAGCTCCGAGCCCGGCCCCAGAAATCCATCGCCTCTCGCTACCTCCGCTCTTCCTCTTCCTCTTCCTCTTCGTCGTCGTCGTCGTGACGTCGTCTGCTTCGGTGCTTCGTGATTTTGGGGACCAATCTTCTGATCGATTGACGGGTGATTATGGCGAGGATGGAATTTGATTGGCGATTCGGGCCCCCGGCCCGATTATTCGGGTCGGGTCGGGCTCGATCCGTGTTTGATGAGCCAAGCCCGAATTTGGGCCGTTCGGGACATTGGGTTGATAGTCCAACATCGAATTCATCCAAGCTTTTGCCGCTGGTGACCCGTTAGGCTTTTACACGGTAACGGAGCGCGTTGCTCGGAAATCGCTCCCCTCGAATCGTCGACTCGGCGACGGGAAAAATTTTATTGCGCCTCGACGGATCTACGATCCCGTTCCGAACATCGGCGGGCCCCCGTGGTTCCAAATCGACCGGCGATTTGATGGTCGGGTTCCAATAGATACTTGGGAAGCGAAATTTATTGACGGCCGCACGAATGTTTTCCCGAGAACAAGAGCAACCATTTGATTGACAAAAGTGGATGAACAACTAGAACAGCTTTAAATTAGGGTTAATACTGCGAAAAACTCCGAACCGATACATTTGTGATAAATTTACTTCAAATTAATTTTTTGATCACCAAAAGCCTTAAACTGGTACAGGTGTAATAAGTTTACCTTCGGTTAGTTTCTGTTAAATTTTAACGTCAAATTACTGAGTTGGATGATACATGTTAGTTTAGTTGATGAGTACCGGTTTGGAATTTTACCCTCCGTTTATCATAAATATATTAATTTGTGATTTTTCATAGTATTAATCCAATTTAACGTTCATGGATGATTGGCCTTTCCTTGTGCCCGTTCCCAAACATGAAATCAAATCATTGATCCATGTTTGATGGGTCGATTGTTCGCCCCCGCCTCCGGAGCTTGTGTACAATAACTTGATCTGTCAGTCAACATCTTTGGTATTCCCGCCAAAGAGTTTAGCTGCAACGGTTGTTCCCCCGCTTTATCCTTGAAGTTGATCTGATTTTGGCCAAACCTTGTGAACCAATATCAATGCTTCTCGATTCGATTGACATCGACTCATACTAGTCGATTGCCAAAACTATTCCCGCTTTTGTCATCTTAATTTTATCGGCTTCTCACAATCGATGCTAATATTTGACTGCCGATATTCCCCATCAAATCTCAGACTACATGTGTTGGTCAACTTATCGTTTGCTCCTCTGATCATACTCAACATGTTCTATTAGTCAGCCGATACTCATAATCGACCTTGACAAAAATTCAATGTCTCTGCTTTATCATAACGAGTTCTCTTTTTACATACCAAACGACACAGCTGCGGCCCTAATCAGACAACGTAAAAGCAAATCAACTGCGATCATCAATCTTATAGAGAGATTCAATGATCTGGAAGTGGGTGAAGTGCTCATCGATGGCATAAATTTGAAGGAGATTCAGCTTGAGTAGATATGGAGTAAGATTGGCCCTGTGAGCTAGGAACCCGTCTTGTTTGCATCGCTCTAGCCCAAACTTACGTGATTTCTCTTTGTCCCAATGGTTTTAGAACTTTTTCATCGACATCGATTTGAGGGAAAACTACCAGAAAAGTTATAAAACTATTGCATTGGTAATAATTTAATCTTAGACCTTTTAATGGTGTCGATTTAATCATAAACATTCTGATCTCAAGTCAATTTAGTTCTTTCGGCTAATTTTGGCCATATATTACCGACGAGCTCAAAGGCCATGAGGGTGGCCTCGTGTTAGGTTGGAAAGGCTTGCCCTCACTGAATCAGTTGAGGGTTATGCCTCGCCCAGCTATTGGCGAGGCTTGAGCCCTCTCTAGAGGCTGCAAGCAGCAAAGTTTGGCATTTTACTAGATGGTCCATCGTGCATTGTCGCCTCCTACAGCTCTTTGCAAAAAAACTGCAAACACAGCAAAAGACAAAGCTTTATGATCATCCACACTCGACCCTCCCAAGCAAATCTCCACTCCAATCCTCTAAATCCACCCAAGATGATCCGGAAGCAAGCATTGTTACCTCAAAAAAAATTGTAGCGAACACGAAAGATGCTTTGAACGGAGAAACACATGGAGGGGGGAAAATGCAACTTGACCAAAATAAAGAAAAAGGGAGAGTGCTTTAATTGATGAGGGCATTGCTTGCGACCTTTGGTGAGGGCTCAAGCCTCGCTCATGGCCGGCGAGGTCAACTTCGCCGAACCTCATCTCTGGCCGGTTGCCAAGGTCTAGCCACTGGCTAGAGGAAGAAGGAAGGGAAGGAAAAAAAAAGAGAGAGAAAGAAAAGAAGAAAGAGAATAAATAAAGAAATAAAAATTTGAAAATATATTAAAATATCATTAAAAATTATTCACGTCAGCACCGGCCGTGCCACATAGAATAGCTAGCATTCACGTCAGTAATATCCAGCTCAAATTAGCCGGAATGACTGAATTAGCTCCATGTCAAAAGTTTTAAAGCTAAATCGACGCTATTAAATGGTTAAGGACTAAATTAGCACAAATGCAATAGATTTAAGACTTTTCCGACACTTTTCCCTTGATCTGAGTTAAGGTTTTTATTTTGCGGAAAAGTTGACACTTATGGAAATTACTTTTCGAGAAGCCATTTCCCAAGAAAATGGCAATATATTGTTCCCTTATTTGGTTGGAATACGAAAAATGAGCTAGGAATTATTTTTGGTCGCTTGAAAAGAAAGACTCGTTTTTATTTTCCTAAAGAGATGTGCATTATTCATGCGATATAAAAGCTATATGTGCTATATTATCAAATTTCAAATGAAGGTTTATCGAATTAAATATTCGTGCTTAGGTCTCGGGCTCAACCTTGGGGTACTTGGGCCTTAACAATTTGAGTCCCGTGGACGCACCGACGCAGGAGCGACGACCAACATCTTCTTGGCCGTGATGTTTGTGCTCGCCCCGATCTTCATGTGCTGTACCTATTTTCAAGTGTGTTTGTTTCGCGTAGGTTCAGGGAAAATGAGTTCCGTGGAAATCATTTTCAAAGGGAAATGATTAGTTTTGATTTGTTTGATGATACGCTAAAAGGTGCGACCGAAAACATTTTCGGGTGTCTAAATCTCGTTTGATGAGAGACGGAGAGAGAGCTAAGAAGATAGGAAATTAGAAAATGAATTCTTTCTAGTGAGAAGCGGAAGTCGTTTTCCCTAATCTAGATTTTTTCGTTTTGAGTCAATGAAAAACGCTTTCTGTTGAGCGAGTAGTTTTCCGACATCAGAACCGTCGAAAAGTCCAAAAACAAATTTTCGGACATGATTTTTCCATCAAGTAAGGCAACCCTAATATTATATTCAAAACCATGGTCGTTGTATAGTCAATGACATCAATTCTTATTAACGTAAACTCTTTCACATCAAAGTCGATCTTTGTTTTTTGCGCAATGTCAACACATATATAAGATTTAATATTAACTAGCACACCTTATTGGCTCGACTCCGACTCTACTCGATTGCAATTTGCAACCACTTGCCACTTCTGATTAACGTTTCTATCCGATTCGAACTACTAGCTAACTAACCAGCCGACCAAATTCATCAATTAATAGTGTCATTTTCGCAAAGCTGGGATTGGACCAAGCTGTTCATTGATGGGTCGGGCCGAATGGCCAAACCGGTGGGTCTGGGTCCGGGTCACCATAAGGCCCCCACCCGCACACAACCGGATTAATGCGATGCATGTGCGCGCATTTGATGATCTTGAATAAATGAGCCATTTCGTGCCCCACGCACGTATGATGACATTGATGATCATCGTTAACCCGTCCTTCAATTGTACCAACGGATGATCCGATGAAAACGACGTTTATCTAGACAAAGAAGCTGCTCGATCGAGATTTTCTTTCCCCGTCCATTAAATCATCATTCCTTGGTTTCATTGCCAATTGTCTTCGATTCCGAATCAGGAGGGAGGAGTTAAACCCACCGGGACGGCCATTTTTCACGTCAAAGTTCACGACGGATGGATTGACCCCGTGCTCGCGAAGCCTCGGATGTGGCCTAAGGCATAATTCGGATGGACGGTTCTAACGCGACCCGAGTTAGTCCGAGCACAAAAGGGCGCTCGAATCATGGGATCGATTCGACTTTCATCCACCAGCAATCGTGCGTGCGATTTGTGCCACTCCAACTTCCACTTCGGGTCGCCCTAGCAAAATGGCGAACATCCGTTCATGCACAAGGACCAGAAACCCACTTTAGCAGCAATTGCTTCGTTCGTGCTTATCTGACCTTGATCCTGGCCCTTTTGGTTTCTGCTCTTGGTGTCCACTGTGCGGTCGTCCACTCTCGCACCATCTTTCGAAAGACCCACTGTTGTCGATCTCAGCAAATAATTCATCTTCTCTGTTGACCATCATCTGTTTCTGTACACCAGTCACTGTTGTTGCACAGTTCAAGAAATTCGGTTGTCTTTTCACTGCACTGTTCAAGAATCCAACGTATGGAGCAACACGACAGGGCGCAATAGATGGGAGCTGCTGTTGTGGCGCACGGTCACGTCTGCGTGGAAAGATGTCGGCTAAAATCCAGGATCGGTGCAGAATGAATTTTTCTATTTCGTGTGTATCCGGCGAGACCACCGTTTTTTCGGATGAAGTCTCTATTTAATAAGTGAAATCCCGAGTCCATAAATCCATGCTCCGATATCCTAAGTCAAAACTCGAGCGGATGACCCGAAATATGAAGCTGTTTTGCAAATAGGGATGTGGGGAATCGGATCGAGAACGTGTCTGAATCACGCTGATATCCATTTCTCGATCACTCGACTAATCCCATTTGGTCACACTGTTGATTACGAAATCGAGTGTTGCTTGACCGGATTGCTAGCATGAAGGCCTCGAACTCAAGTTGTATCCTATCATAGGCCCCCCCTCCCCCTATTCCACCATGTTGGCAGCCCCAGAAGACAAACATTGACGAAACACAATCATGTACTCCGAATCGACCTATTATCACCATGTTTGCCCAACATCTAAGATCGTACAATAACATCCGCAATGCACAAGCACATCATCTTAGAGACAGATCTATTTGACTCTGAGTAGGTCAATTCATCTCGGTTAACTATCGAGGCACATGCGAATCTGATCAACAGTTGCTTCTGTTTGCTGCACATAAAGGTATGGTTTGGTACGAAAGCATCCATGAGAAGAACCCCAAAAATGTTCCTAGTGGGGGGCCTCATGAAAAGTCAAGACAACCCCCGGATCATCGCCCGAATCACAGCTCGACCGCGAACCAATAAACCCGTCGAAATGTTATCTTACATCCCCTGACAACAAATCTTACGTATTCCTTATATTCACATGATCTTTCTTTACCTATCAGCTCAATCTTTCGGGTCGAAAGGTGCTGTACCTTTCATGGGTGACGACGTGCTCTATATGCTTTTTATATTTACACGATTAAACTGGCGGCGTGCGTGCGCTAAGGGAGATTGTTATAAAAAAGAGAAAAGAGAAGAATCACGGAGATGTGACCACGAGATCTTAGCTAGGGTTTCGTCCCGCCACTAACGTCAAGTGAAGGACTTAAAAGCATGGTTCAGAGGGGGAATAGCAATGATAACAAGATGGAAGGGAACAACGAAGGAAATGCGTCGATTGCATGTGTTGTTGTCGTGGGACTTGGACGGATCAACGCCGGAGACAAGGACATGGGCTAACTGACTCGACTCCCGCTAGCTCGGGTCATTTCGTTGTCACTGTCCCTTGTCCCCAATCTCTCTCTCTCTCTCTCTCCCTCTCCCTCTCCCTACCAATTCTGACCTTTCCCGTTGCCGTCAAATCTTTTTCGACTGGTGAGAAGGACTAATGCCACCGAAAATCTCAAACTGGTGCGTTAGGATACTCTCACAACAAACTAATTTTTGCTCACAGAAAAATTTTAAACTGATATCCCTTAAAAGAATTCATCTCGGGTTAATTTTCATCTCGCAAAAAACCGCACCCCGACACCCCCGACTCAAATCTACCCTACGTTAAAAATGCATGTGTCAACACATGCGGATCTCCCGTGTCAGATCTGTTGTTCTCCATGACAGACTCGCCTGCTACGTGTGTCGACGTACGTGCACTTTAATGGGATATTAGACGGAATGCCGACAGAGGGTAGATTTGAGTCAAGGACCATTACGGGCTTTACTTACAAAATAAAAATTAGTTCAGGGTACACGCGTCAAAAGGGTATCGGTTTCGTATAAATACGCCATAAGAATATCGGTTCGGGATTTTTAATCCTAATAAAAATAAATCCGGACAATGTTGATAATATTAAAAAAAAGAAACGAGTTGTTTGAACTTGGTTTTTGCAGTTCGTTTGTGAAGAGGACAGGAGATGAACTGGGGAGTAGGGGGACCAGAAAGCCCCAACAGTATTCAATCCCAAAAGCTCACAACTCGTCCTGTCGAAGCCGCCTCCTACGACGAAAATTTAACGGCATTTCGCTGGACTATTGGACCGTCGCATTAATTAAATTCTACCCTAAAGTATTTTTTAATGATTTGTTTATCGGATCGACAGTCATGTCACATTATAATACCGTTAAGTATATTTTTTTTTATGTTCTACCTAATTTGAGAGGACCACGGCCAAAAGATATTCTCGCGCCCCGAGATTCTATGCTCCGAATATAATATGGGGGTTGAACTTTGCAATACTTGTTTTTATTGGGTCAAATATAAGTATAATAATTTCAAGTTGGCATGCAAAATGTTGTGTTGCATGATACTATCGTTATCTTGGCATCGCAAACTGAAATTCAAATGTGGGTCGCTTCCCATTTCTTCTGATGAGTTAGATCGCAAATTCCCAATTTTGTTGGCTGCGGGAACCTCACGAAATCTGCTCGACGTGTTTTGACGAGTGAAATGTATGAATGTCGAAATCATTTTTTTAAAGTTACGAGACAGAAATTATGCTTAGATAATTAATAAAGAGATCAAATTTACGGGCACTGTCATACTCAGTACTTCTGATATAGCCGTTGGAGAAAAGGTGGGTTCATCCAACTTTCCCACGACCTTGTTTTCGACTCAACGAAAATTCTTTTCATTTGCACAGCCCAGATGTCATGTCATATCATGTCGATCACAACGTATCTAAACCATTCAAGAAAAAAAAATTGTTATAACGTCATGTCATCCCCATGAGCACCGGCCCAATCGAGATATGCTATGCGCCTAGAGGAGGAGAAAGGAGCATCGGGATGCGTGCAAATTTCAAGGTATTCCTTCCATGGAAACGTAGAGGATCAAATGTCGCAAATTATTACCCGAAAGATAAGTCATAGCACGATTTAGGGACGGTGGGTAGCATGGTACTGGAGGGTGGCAAAGGTTCAACCAGGGCAATAACGGCTCTTAAAACCAACTCCTAGAGTCTCGCCCCTCCGTCTACGGATCGGCGCATGGCCGTATAGGGCGGATCGTGCATCCCTCGCATGCGGGTACTCCAATTATTTCGCCTTCCTTTAGAGGGCTGGAAGATTCAATTTGAGTCAGGGAGGGAGGGGGGTGGGGGCAGATTTGGTGGGGCCCACACTGGAGGGAGTCCCTCCGAGCCAACCGACTGGGCCCATCTGGCGCGAGCCCATTGGCTGGTGCCCAACGACAACGACCCCCACGAAGAAGAGAGAAATAGAGAGAGGACGAGTTGGTATCTTTTGCGATCTCTAAAGATGGCGAGAGGTGCCTGGTTTGGAAGGGCAAGGGGAAAGGAGAGCGAGAGAGAGAGGGAGCCTCATTGGAGAAGGGATACCTGATGCGAGGGATACCTGATGCAAAACTCCATCCACGTTTGGAAAGATAGCGAGGGAAATCGATCCAATCAAAGGCATATGAATGAGCGCAGAGATACGCAGAGAGAGAGAGAGATGTGGACGGAGTTAAACAGGAGAGACCTCTTTCCCATGTGATCGGGTCCTTTCTCCAAGGATTGCACCGTCCCATGTGAGCATTCTCTCGCAGCGCGTGTTGGGATGGGAGTGAGAGTGACCCGCCTTCAAGAACAAAACGGGTACAGACGGATCTGCCTGTACTTTACCGACGCTGTTCTCGAACAGCAACGTCGGATGGTCTAGAGATGGGGACTGAAACTTTGGCTTCCACTAGCTACAGAGACCATTGCTAATCCATGATATCACGGAGAACATCAATTGTGATCGTTCCTTTTGTTACTTTGGAACCCGGTTACGACCCTGCGATATAGATGAAGCGTGGCGCGTTCCTAAAACGGGCAACGAGCACGATACAAAGCCTACTGTTCACCGCATTCTGGGTGTCTAGGCACGCGCGGTTCCGTTTGCATTGATCTTCGAGAGCATGAGAGCATGATGTTAGAATGTGTCGAATCAAGCAGATGAAGCATGAGGTGCGTTCCTAAAACGGGCAATGAGAATGATACGAAGGCTATTGTTCACTGCATTCTGGGTGTCTAGGCAAGCGTGGTTCCATTTGCATTGATCGTCGAGAGCATGATGTTAGAATTTGCCGAATTGACCTAATACAACTGAGCGAAGGGAATCAAGTCGGACATATGTGACACTATATGCAAAATAGTACTATGGGTGAGTTTGGTTCCACATTTGTGAGGAGCTTTGGGGGCACAAAGTCCGTTGGGCAAATGCAAAGCGCGATTGACAAATATTTTGGGGAATTCTGGAGAGATGCAATTGCAATTCGAAAGGCCTTGACTTAAAGTAGGTTCGGACGTGCTTTGGAATGCTATATTTTCATGATGCAAATCGAATCTTTTTTTCTTCCAACTTTGCCCTCGCTTAACTTTTATAATTTTGGAAATGTCCTCGAACAACCTAACTTGCTAGCAAAGGCCTTAGCTACTGGACAGCCACCGCCATCCTCACCTAAGGTCTAGCTACCGGAGAGCCACCGCCACCCTCACCTAAGGTCGTGCGACCCTGGCAGCTGCCTCACCGGCAGAACTCAATCGTAGGTGAACAAATAGTTTGAGATATTTTTTAATGAAAAAATTAGCAAAAGTCTATTACAAAGTGTAGGATTTACCAAGCGGCATTCGGATCAAAGTTACTTTTCAATGTGTTTTTAAAATAAACTTTACCAAACACAATTTGTATTTCGAAAAACTTCTTTAACCCAAAGGCCTGTGCAGTTTCCCAAAACATTTCCCCAAAACCGAATCAAATGCACCCTATATATTACTGCGTCGGTGCAATAATTCCTCTATTGCGGTCGAAACTTTCGAAATCAAATACCAACTGAATCATGGCAAGTGACTGTAGGCGCGGCCGCACGGCTTAATGATGCAATGGCCGGTTTGTCCGGATCTTTGGGGGATGATGGTGCCGAGATCTATTCGGAGTGATGGACAGCGGATTAAACGGGTGGAATCGACACCGGAATGGCCTCAAGCACACGCTGTTTCGTGATGTACAATGATGCCCCAAGAGAACGGAGTGGAGTGTCCTCGTGAGCATCTCTTCTCGTCCGAGTGTGTTTGGATGAGATATTTGGACACGGATTGGCTCTTGAGTGGGGTATTGGATTTTGGGACAACATTTATCGACACGCACCCACCCATTTGCACATACCCGGTGTACCGATGCGCCGAGCGCATGTCAATCTCGGGTATGTGCGCGCGGGCGTGCGCCCGTGTCTTCAGGTCGAGTGCATTCTACATCAGATTCACGATATCGAGCCTTGGGATTCATCTAGAAATATATGCTAGAAATACAATGTTGACGTATTTTCGAATAACTCGAGCTTGTAAGAAGAACAGCCTGTCGAACATGGTATCGGAGCACGGATCACAAGCGCCCGAACTTGGCACTCTCTCTCTCTCTCTCTCTCGATTTTGTCTTAGTGAGGTTTTTTAGAGGAAACGAAAAACGTTTGTCTAATGGATGGACGCTCGATTGCATATTCACGCTTGGTGTTTTCTTCCGTAGGCGGTGGACCAGGGTGTCGAGTATTCTATATCGGAGAATGGTGTTTGGCATTTTCTTTCGGCATCTATGCCGTTGGTCTTTTTCATTTGATGAACAAGAATGTTAGGTTTGAGCGATTGACCGCATTAACTGATAGGTGCGCATAACGTCTGAGGCCGCAACATTGATCGAGCACAACTTAACGTGGACGAAAACTGGCTACATGATGTAGAGAGCCACCCTAAGATCCACTTGTGACCAGGGTAAACCACCAAAGTTTCGAATGTCAAACAGAATATTGGTCTCGTTAAATGCATATTTTCAAATTTATTTTTAGGATAAGTGTATTGAAAGTCCTGAAACTTGTCACGAAAGTGCAATCGGGCCCTAAAACTTTTAAAAAGCGCAATTAAGTTGTAAAAACTTTTCAAGTTAAACTCGATTGCACCAACTTGATAAGTATTAGAACTTGATTACACATTTTGAAAGTTGTAAGACTTAATTATACTTTCGTGATAAATTTTCGGACTCCATTATATTTTTTAAAGTTTTAGAACTCAATTGCACATTTCGTGACATGTTTTAGGACTACAAGTGTATTTATCCCTTTATTTTTTGGCGTCAGCCTATTGAAGTTGAAAGCAAGATACGAAACATAATTTCAAACCTTCAGCGACTGATTGAAGTTCGTCCTTAATGGTGGGTGTACCATCGCCTAGAATGTTAGTACTTCGAGCATGTCGTTGTATTAACGTTAATCGTTACTACAATGGACAGATCAATTGTTGTTCTATCGGATCTAGCAATTTTGTCTAATGAATGGGGCACACCATAGCGATTAGGTCTTATTGGTTTATGAATATTATTGATTCGAGCAATCTACGTAAAATAGATTTTCGTTTATTGGGTACTTAGGGTGCATTTGTTTCGCCGAAAATGAATAATTTAGAAAAATTTCCCTAAAATCGATCACCTGGATCTCTTATAGCGATGAACGAACGAAAATTATTTCTACCGTCTGTGCAAATATTTAGATATAAATAATCGTTTGTAATGAAAATATTTTTAATTAATTATTTATTTTAAGTTATGCAAATGATTATTTTTAGGACATTATTTTTTAAATCATTTATTTTACGCGAAAAACGGAGTTATTAGAATCTGCCAACCAAGTGCCGGAGACGAACACATGCTGGGCCAAATCCCGCAAGAGAAATGCTCGAGTGTTGACCATTTAGGGAAAACTATGTGTTAATCTAAAGCACTTCGCCAACATTTTTATTCGTATTTTGCACCGGAAAATACGAAATTCACCAGCAAAATCAAGAGTAAAATTAGTTCAATGATCCAATCTATTTGAATAGAACTCTAGGATCGGTGCTGAAATCGTGATTGGAGATTAGTTTAGGGACCGAATTTGTCGCAGAATAAAATACGGTGACCAAAATCGAATAAGAAGCAATGGTGCATAGACCGAATTTTGTGATTTTCCCTGAAAAAATTCAAAAGATATACAACATAAGCATTATAACGAGAAATCACATGTTCTCGAGTTAATCTGTCCCATTGTATAACTTGCACATTGATAATAGGAGTACAACGCTAAATTCATTGAGATGGATTTATCACATCGACATATTATGTAATAGGATATATTTGATTGACAATTTGTTGAATATAACCTACCTATTTATATACGTTTCAGCCATATATGTATATATGAATGTTGTTTTGCATGAATTGGACTCGATAACGAAAGTCGTTTTTTGGTTTTTATTTTAGGAGATGGGCTCTGTAGCAGAATCGATAACTTATTTCGTAAAGAGCTGTATGTATACAAATCGTGCTGAAATTTAATCGATGACGAAACTTGAAAATACATTAACTTCAACGAAATTGAATGCATACAGATTATGCCGGAATTTAATCGTCAATAAAACTTTTTTATGCAAAAATGCAACGCCAGAATTCAATCGGCGATGCGAATTTGGAAACTAAAGCAAATGTGCACGAAAGTAAAGATCTTTCATGTTCGTTTATTTGTGCAAGGGTCTCCGGTGGACGAATGATGGTATTTTACAGTGATCATGCCATAATCGTCTCTGAGCGATTCTCCTGCAATTATAGCCATGTTCCCTCATCTACGAAAATCTTGTGCCCATACTCACTCGATGCCATGATTTTGTCTTAAAGCAGCTACTGCATCCCGACGCCCTCTAGGTACTCAACCTTCTCTTGGCGCTTCAACCGGCGATCCACCGCTCCTTTTAAATCGATGTTCTCGTCAACTATCGCTAACCATACTCGTCAATGGCCACCGACGGATTTTAATATCGATAACAATGCTTACGGTCGACGACAATGGCTTACGTGTTTAATGATGGCCCGCACTTTAATCACGTGCCTATTTATAGCGACGGCCTTGCCAAATTTTGGTGCATACATATACGGTCGAAATGTACATATGGTTTATAGAATTAAATCACGTTCCTCATTGAACAATCTTGATCTGTCTAAACCAAAGATTTCCCCAGTGAAGTGAACACTGGTCTGTCCAGTATTTGGTTGGATGTAAACTGACGAAGGCACAGTTGTACCCGCAATCACTCACCGCTGAAACCTCCACCCCCCCAAAAAAAAATGAAAAACGGAAAAAGAAAAAAAAAAGGGGGAATCGGTTTCGGCCGTTGGCCAATGGTCGGTCGATACGTGGCGGCCCCCTCCGCCAGTCGCAGCTGACAACTTCCCCGGAGATATCAGATGGACACACACGAAAAAAAAAGAAGAAAGAAAGAAAGAAAAACAAAACAAGCACGCTGTGGCCGACAAGGCGACAGGAGGACACTCGTGGGACGGCACCCTCGGGGGGCCCTCGTGCCCGTCCACGTGTCCGGAACGGACGGTCGGATCCCTCGCGGACCTATCGGTGCCCCTCGTCGTCGGCGCGGATGTCAAGGTCCCTATTTTCGCAACCCCACACCCCCCCCTAATGTTGTGCCTGGGCAGTAGCCCCAGGCCCAGGCCCTAGCGCATGGAAACCGCCATTTATAGCGATGACGCACGTCACCATCCCCGCCTCTCCAAAAAAAGGAAATATCTCCGATTGGACAAATTTCTCGTGATTTTGGGAAGTCGCGCTGAAATTGCTGCGGTCCTAATTAATCTTGAAAAAAAAGAGAAGGGGAAATTTATGAAGAAAAGGGGAAAAAAAAAAGTCACGAAAACTCCAACTTATATAAACTGTACACGTTTATTTTAAACTTTTCTTTTTAGACGTATTTTGTGTGATTTTGTGTGACATATTTACCAACTGTTAATATTATTTTTCAATGAAAATAAGGTCATTACTTCCGGTGTCCACATAAGCAGATTTTTACGGAGTTCATTGATGGAATGTTGATGAAGGGAAACTTTTACACAAATAAAAGTTTAAGATTTTCGGTACTCGAAAAAAGAATTATGGTAAATATATTACGGTAGATATAGTTTAGGGTTTTTTGTAATCTCCCCTCGAAAAATGAGGCAAACCCAACATGGGATACACTAAGATGGTGAATCAGTTTTTTTTTAATAGAAATCCAAAATTAGATTGGTATGCAATACGATATCTCATAAATAGTCTACAAATCACTAGAAAATGTATAACGAGGGACATGATAAGAGAATTTTCGACGGTAACAACATCAATTTGACTTGTGGTATCTACATGTAAACTATCGATGAGGGAGCATTTGACTTGCGTGGCTCGACGTTAGAGCCACAAAATTCCATCCACTCAGCAAAATATCTTCTCTTTTTATTGGTGAAGAGCATGCTGGATCGCCACTACAAGTACATACAATATTTTGTTAGGTACAATATTGCGTTGCTTAAGCACGCAATTGTAATGTGCGCTCGATTGTGACATGCCTTATATGCATGTCGTGTCTATCTACTCAAATATCTTAAGCTCTGGAGTAATAACTTCTTTCAATATGGTATTTGAGTATATGTCAAGATTTCAAATCCCGGTACTCCAATTTTTACTCATTATTCATGGCGGGTTCAAAAATTGTTTGCACCGTAGAAACCGTGCTTATTTCATAATACACAATCAAGTCGAGCGTGCATAAGTGAGAAGAGTGTTGGGTGTAGTCCCGCATCATTGAATACAAGGTTATAATATGCTCTTACAAGCATCCAATCTTACTCCACTTAACAATTTAAGTTCTTCAATTGGTTGTTCTTAACCTATTTCACCATATTTCCTTTTCGATTGAAATCAATTACTTATGCCGTTACGTTGGATGTAATAACCAGGTAAAATACATCCGCCTTCTTCGGACAATCCTTCTGGACATCGTTCATCGAGGCCGGTCTCTAGATGGATTTGAGAAGTAACTACTACTAATAATTTTTTTTTGGTCAAACTACTGCTACTATCATCACCTAAATTTTGCCCTTGGGCCCAAATCAGCCCCATGCTAAACCGGGAGACGTCGCGATCATTAATTATTCGATCGATATTCCTTAATTTGCTCAGGGTCAACTAAGTAATTGCGGGAGGAGCCGGGGCGATCTTGGTCATTTCACATGTCCATCCCACGGGAAAAATTAAAATGAATATAGAAAATCGAAGGCCAATGCAGACGGATATTTCTCGCAGGCTGAAGCTGCAGCTGTTCTCACCTTCTTGATCGTCATCCTCGCACCGCGAGAAACAGAGAAGCGTGCGCACGCGCAGACCAGGCAACCGCTCGCCGTCGCACCCACCAAATGTGATCCATTGCCGACACCTCAGGCATCGCCGCGACGCTACGACAGATCCTGGGTCGTAAGGAGAGGAGGAAGAGGTCGGAGGAAGAAGGAGGAGGAGGAAGAAGGAGAAGGAGGGAGGGAGGAGGAGGAGGAGAAGATGCAAGATATTCACTCGATCGCCGGGGGGCGGATGTTCGGAGCAGCAGCAGCCGCCGCGGCCGCCTCCGTCGGGGACCGGAGGCTGCGGCCGCACGGGCACCACCACCACCACCACCACCCGAGCCACCAGGCGCTGAAGTGCCCGCGCTGCGACTCGCTCAACACCAAGTTCTGCTACTACAACAACTACAACCTCTCCCAGCCCCGCCACTTCTGCAAGAGCTGCCGGAGGTACTGGACCAAGGGCGGCGTCCTCCGCAACGTACCAGTCGGCGGCGGCTGCCGGAAGTCCAAGCGCTCCTCCAAGCCCAAGCCCTCCTCGTCCGCGTCCGCCGCCCCCCCGGCGGAGCCTGCGGCGGAGGCGGAGGAGGATGACCCGCCGAGGGAGCGGAAGTCGAGCTCTCACTCCAGCAGCGAGAGCTCCAGCCTCACCGCGACGACCACCGCCGTCGCCACCGAAGCAGTTTCCGCGCCGTCTTGGGCGTCCCACCAGTCGAGCTTGCTGAACATCAACGATTACAAGTCGATGATCTCTCAGAGCATGAACATAAACGCTAGCGACTCCGGCGGTTACGAGCATCCGGCGGCGGAGGGCGGGCTGTTCTCCGACATCGGAAGCTTCACGAGCCTGATCACTTCCTCGAGTGACGGTCCGTTACCCTACGGGTTCAGCGCCGTGATGACCCAGCACGGTCAGGACCAGGCCCAGCCGAACCAGTGGCACAACATGGCCGCCGGCGCCGGCGCCGGCCCCGCCGACGAGATGAAGATGCAGGAGATGGGCGGCGGCGGGTTCATCGACCAGAGCGTGCTCGTGGATCTGCCCACGTCGATGTCGCAGGGGAACAGGCCGAGCGGCTGCGGCGGCGGCGGCGGCGGCGGCGGCGGAGATTTCGGGCCGTTGGATTGGCAACCGAGCGCCGATCAGGGCCTGTTCGATCTCCCCAGCACCGTCGATCACGCATACTGGAGTCAGGGTCAATGGAGTACGGACGGGGACCAAGACCCACCAGGCCTGTATCTCCCGTAAAATCTCTCCTCCTTCTCTCACTTTTTGCCTTAACTCCCAAAAAATCCGGACGCAAAAAAAAGGAACTTAAAAAAAGTGACAAATAAACGAAAACAAAAAAGGTAAAGAGGAGGAGAACGTTATATCGAAATTTATATTTTCAGTAATTAACTTTTTGTAAATTTTTTGTTTGCGATCTTCTTGGTTTTATTTTTAATTTTTTAAGGGTTTGTTCCGGAAAGTCGCATGGGTTTGTTCTTGATGTTCATGTGCAGCTACGAGCTAACCTTCCCTTGCCCATTATTCCTCTGGTTTGGTTTTTCCCCTTTTTTTCATTTTAATTTCTCCCGTTTTTTATTTTTTATTTTTTTTTTGGGGGTATTTCATGTAAGCAAAAACTAAATTATTGGCGGAGGATAATAGATGGGATTATAGAGTGGTTTTTGGACGTAGCCAATTTGCATGCCGACTCGAGAGCGCGCCACGTAACCGCCGCTTCGATCTCGGCCGATGATTTTAACGACGCCGATCGCTTGGGGATTGGGGGTGGCGGTGGGGGGGATCGTACGGCCCAGATTCGGAGAGAGGGCAGTGGGTGTGGGGCCCGGAGGGAGGGAGGGATGGAGGGGGGCGGTGGCGCAGTGACGAGTCGCATGCGCGATTATGACTCCACGTGGCGATGGGGACGGGACTTCACGGAGTGGAGGACACGTGGGGCCCCGTGATTGGGCTGGTGGCGCGGCGTTCGGTTCGTCCCCGACCCGACCCGACCCGACCCGACCCGACCTTACCTCCTTCCCCTTCCTTCTCTCCCGGCCGCTTTCTCCGGCAGTTCGCTGTCTGCCCACTGAACCAAACCCCCCCCCCCCTCTCAACGTTTTCAGTGCCGGAACGGCAAACTGTTTGCGGGCGCGACCGTCGCGATTGTTGGGTACTCAAATGCGGTGCTTATGATGATATTTTCAGTTGCGGTTTCTGGGTGTGTGTTGTTGTCGATCGCTATTGTTTACGTCGGCTCAGGTCGGCATGCGAAATATCTTCTCGGGCGCGTCAGCCCCCCGGGGCTGGCCCGGAGTCGGCGTCGCGGGATGGGGGGACGGGTCGGATGACGTGGAGGGGCCTGGGTGGTGGGGGCCGCACGTTAGGTGGGTGGTTGCCGAGTGGTGGGGCCGGCCACGTGCGGCGGGAGGAGGGGGGGTGGTGGCGGTGGTGCGTGCCAAGAGGGATGAGCTCTTGGGCTGTGGGGTGGCGGTGGGGCGAGGATGCGTGGGTTCCAGGTCCTCCCCACCGGGCCGCCGCCACCACAGCGTTGGTTTTCTTGGGGCCGGTTTCGAATTGAATTTGTTCGCTGTCTTTCCAATCTTGATTAGCTAGATACGTCGTCGGTACGTCAATTCGAGGACGGCGACATCTACGAGATTTCACGTACGTATCGGATTCTGACAGCCGTGCACCTCGTCAGCAAGTTATGTAGTTTTGCGTGGGCGCGATCTCTCGTGACGGATCTCTCGATCAAGGACGGCCGACCACATCGTTAATGCACGCAAAAACTCTTCTTGGTAACGCGGGCAGGGGGTGACCATCGCCCATTAACGTGCGTTCCTATCAAAGGGTCGCTTCGTAGCCCGTCCTACAGCAGAACGTGTCTCGAGTTGAACTTTGGAGAAAAAGCTTAATGGAAAACCTAACCCACGTTCCTCGAAGGGGGGCCTAAACGTAACGTGTTAATCTCAAAATGCTTCCCCACCACCACTACCGCCACAAGGAGTGGTCCACGGAATAGGTTGTCAGGAAAGATGATGCGGCATCGGCCACCCCCTCTCAGGAATTCCTGCAAAAAATTTCTTGTTCTTGTGGCGGGGGATGGGGGTGTTGTGATTGTGACCCGCCATTACTAGGGTTTGCCTAATTTTGGAGGGCTAATCATCACCTAACGTGTTTGACAATGGAGGGGTCAGGGGGGTCCTTGATGATGGAATTGATGGTGAACGGTTGGAGTCCAGATGGGGTTTCCTTATTCCAGTGTTCTTGTCGATCTTTCTTGCGGAGTATTGATCGTTTGAATTGCAAGAGAAGTGGTTGAGGTGGAAATCCCGCCGATTCTTGTTTAGTGTACTGCCTGCGCTTATTGATATCGACTAAGCCGCGTGCTGCGAGGTGTGCGTTGAGGCGGAACCCGTGACCGATCTATCGGGAAGTAGCTGTGCTCTTTTTTCCCCTGGAATCGCGGTTCGGTTTACTTCCGGAACAGGACCACGGTAATTTTGGGTATGATTGTGATCGATGAGTTGCTTCACTTCGCCTGTCGATGATCCTGCTCCAGCCTACACTAGAGAAATCGTAGGAGACCCCGTGCTGACTCACATTGCTGAGCTGGATGAACGAGTTCATCGTCACTCTAATCAAATGGCGCACCCTCTGCGATGATCATGGAGGTCCGTCATATAGACCTAAACCTAAGTCCCTCATTCGACAAGAACATTCAGTTTGGGTCCGACTGTTGGTACGAGCATTAGCTTCATTTTTCTTTACCGAAGTCACCAGATAGATGCATAGAAATTTTTGTATCACAGGATTTTGGCGAAAGCAGGACCAACAACATCGATACCCTCAGAAGTATATGATACGATTGTAGTTGAGTCTCTCCCTGTATACATGAAAAATAACAATGCAATTTGTGACAACTATTTCACGATTTTATGAGCAATGTCATCATCCAAATCACATTGGCTAATGTACTTCTGTTTGCAGCAGACGAAACGTGTCCACCATGGCCTGTTCTGCTGCCCCTGCAATTTCGTCCGGTTGGCTTTTGCCATCTTTATCGGGCTGCCATTCCATTCAAAGGGCAATCTGTTCATGCGCGAAAGACTCAACAGTGAAAACATCTGTGATAATTCTCTTGGTATTGTATAGGATGTGTTGGAGAGGAATTGAAGCTTACAATGGAAATGAAAAGGACTTGGAGCTGGTTGTACTGCTATTCGATTTCGAGCGAAGAGAGATGGTATGGAAATACGGTACTGTATCTGGCTCCGTGGGACGAGTTGCGATTGGACTAGCTGCAGAGAAACAGGCGTCACCGCGAACCTGTTTCTTTATGAGTATCTGACCTGATTTTGTTCTGGTTTCCGACATCACGCTTCCGAGCATCAGCTTACTTTCGACTTCAAAAGCATTTTCAAATTCCAAACTCCCAGGACAATCTTGTCTTTGGTTAATGTTGGGAGGAACATCATGCTCGATTGCTGCTGCTATATATGATACTGCAGAAATTGGCATCGCTGATGTCTCACCTGGAATCTGTAACATCGGTCTGTACCATTTAAATTACCACGAATGAGATGGCATGCAACATGTATGCGTGTTCGCTATTCACGGAATCCTTCCTAGTTTATGTTTTTTAAGTGTCGACATGTCAAGTGGAAGATGTATATTACGAAACACAATAAGGAGCCAGCATGTTCTTACATGTCCATGTATCGGCGGCATTTGAGGCGAAACATGCTTAACTCGAATCTCGTCTTTTGCATGAACATCTACTTTCTTCTCAATCGCAACCTGTTCAGGACTGCGTACCTCTTCTTGATCCTTGTGGAGCACTTGCTTTGCCTTGAATTTTACGACGTATGATGTCTCTGTCCATAGAGCATGTCTAGTCGCTTCGCTCCCGCTGTCCACATCTGAGTCAAGTGTGCAGGAAATGGCATTATGGTCGACTTCACAACCTTGCACCCCACACTTTCGGTGAGAAGGATGTCGCTCACCAGAAGCACTTGTATCTTGCAAGAATGCGACCAGCTCTGGGAGTCCCGGATCTACAGTGGACTGGTTATGTACTTCCTTGCACCATTTTGTTTCAGCGCAAACTTCAGCATGCTTCAGTAAATTGTCTGTCTCATCAAATTTTCTACTGAAACCGAGTCTATTGCCAGCAGAACGATGTGAGATCACCCCGTAATCTTGGCTTTCTAAGTCAAGAATAGAGGGAAGCATGTCCTGGTAGCCCTGTTCCTTCAACTTCCTCATCCTGTAAGAACTTTGCGGTTGACAAGCTAGTGATTGGGTTTTTAATCCAGAGTTTGGTCGGTGGAAATGAAGTTATCTGTTCTGGGATTTTTGGCTAAACCTGTTAGGAAACACAAAGTGGACAGAGTGAATGTCGAAAGGCCTGAAAGGGCTTTTCCTTGTAACCATGTTCATGTTGCTGGCACACAACATTTACTCTTTCAAACAGGCTAGTTCTGTAGTGCAGTATAATGTAGACTTCTATTAGTATTGCATAGATATACACGTGGATCAATCTAACTATCGATTTGAGCCGACCTTCATAAATTTCTTTGAGGAAATGAACATATTTGTGCAATACAAGCAAACGCGCAGGAGAAAATGCAGAGGCAGAACCTTATTCCACAATTGTGTTCATAGGCCTAAGTACCAACCTATTGCATGCTGAGGATGCGAAATGGAACTCAGGCCAAGCCTACCCGCTGCAACCTTTCAAAGACTGAATGTCGAATGAACAAGAATAAAAAGCGCTGCATCCTTAGTGTCAATGTCAAAGAAAAGATGATAGAGAGAAACTGCACCGGGCATAAAATCAGAAGCAAAAATTCCTTTGGCAGCTATTGTTGATCTGGTTAGCACTAGTTAAATCATCACGAGAGCACAAGATCCTTCCAATGCCATAATTTCAAGACCTTTTCTTTCCCTTGCTATAACCAAGTTTCGTACTTTTCTCATCTTTCGGCGTGTGAACTCACAAAGGTAAGACCATTGTCATGAACCAGAAGGTTCTCTTTACACTTTAGAATAGATGTCACCCATATGGGAATGAGTACTCATAACAATAAATAGCGCATGACCCTTCAAGCAGTTAGGCTCTTGCTAGATACATGATCATCGCCAGAAAGGAAATTGATTTGCATGACAACCTAACAAAGAGCAAAGAGAGATCTACAAAGTACGATGGACTGCTGATTAAAACCAATCGGTTAATCTGAAGATGTTTATTCTGTCTTAGATGGAAGTGGAAACAGAAAAGAGCTATAATGAAGAACCTGAAATAGACTTAACAAGCAAAACAAAAAAAGAAAAAGAAAAATGCCGCAGTAGTTTGTCATCTCTGTCTTACCATAGAAAAATCAAGAAGAGGATGTAAGTATGAGCACACGAGACACCGACATGATCAGCTCAGAAACTTACCCTTGTCCACAGAGATAAACAAATGAATTTGGTATCATGAAAAAGATTCCTCCAATACGAGATTGTCCACAGGCCACCGGCCTCAATCTAAAAAAAAGGTTGGGGAAGGGCGAGAAGTTGATTGACACAAAGAAAGACAACGAGGAACAAGCTGTGGAGAATATAGTAAAATAGTTTTAGTGATTTGAAATGTGACCGAAAAATTTGTGGGCGAAGATTTGGATCGCATGACCAGCTGAAACATCTTCTAATATGCTTGTGGACATGTTCTTTCTTTGCCTTTTTTACTGCAGTTGGGTTCTCATAAAAGCTCAAGAAACTTAATTAGCTCTTATTGGTCCATTGTTATTGAGCACAGTCGTTACAGATTTGATTGTACGAGGTCCTCCAAGAAACCCTCCTGCATTCACCACAGAGCTGGACACTTTTCGAGCATGACAGATCGACAATCTAAATGCATTCCCTTTGTTGAGCAAGGCTCTTCAATGAAAAGTGCAGATTGAGCTATCCAATACTAGGTCATTAACCTTCCAATATAGCATTATCGATTAGGACATGGGTTCTGAAGAAACGAAACGGAGAAACCGAAAAGGAGGACCAGCTTCATTGATGCTGAAAGCAGTGGCCCTGCTTTCTCAAATGGTCATGTGTAAGCCAGGATTAATTTTCTTGGATCAATATTTGATTTATATCAGTAAAGTTTTGTGACTGTGGAGACCAAAGATGTCAATCTTTCCCTTCTCTTTTAGTCTCTCTCTTCATTCCATCGCTCTCTCTTTCGGCTTCCTTCTCGTTAGTACTTTCGTCTTGCAAATTCAGGAATTCACAGTCCATTCACATTTGGGCTTCAGCTTGCCTTAATGGCATTCGACTGTGGCTTAAAGCGATGAAATGAAGCCCATGAAGCCCCCATTCACTAGGGGTGTGCACTGGGTCCAATTCACCCTAGAAACCAGACCGAACTGGCTTGGACCAATCAATTCGAGGCCGATTCTAGGGAGCACAAGTTCGGTTCCCAATTTAATGGTCGGAACTGCCGGTTCAAATCGGGAACTGGCTTAATTTGGTTCCAAATTGGTTCGACTAGTCCCGTTCCAGTGTTAAACCGGTTCCAAACCAATTTTAAAACTTCTTTTAGTAAAAAAAAAACTTTTGCATCCATACAAAGTAGGTGTGAGTATGGTCCGGGTGGACGGTTTCCACCCTAAAATCGGAAACCGCCCATTGAGGATCGGTTTCAAAAAATTGAAATCGAAAATCGTCAATTGATTCATCGGATGGGTCCATAGAACCGATTCCCAATCCCTATGAAATTGCACGAAGCCCGAAAATATACCTTTAGGTGACGAGGAAGCAAGGAAATGGAAAGTGCAGAAGACATTCTTGTGAGGAAAGGGCCCCCTACATTTACTTGCGTTATTGAGATGATATCTAAAACAGTGTCGTGTTCATCACCGACTGGATGCGAGCGATAATGCCACACCGGCAGGTACTTATGCCTCCTCAATTCAAACATTGAAGTGGGAGATTGTCATTATATTTACCTTTCAACGTGTGAGGACTATGTCTCTCAATATGATTTTCCAAACAACAATTTTTTTTTAATATATAGTCCGATCTGGGTGGACGGATGGGCGGGTCCGCATATGGAATTGGGAACCGGACTAGTACTTACCGGTTCTAGTAAATGGAACTAGGAACCAGACCGGTCCCCATGGGAACCGTCGGTTCTAGAGCGGTTTGATCTGATTTTAGGCGGTTCGAGCGATTCTGAGTTTCTTTGCACACTCCTAATAGAAAGTCGAACATGTCTTCAATGGGAGCTAATTTAAAAAAAAAATACAAATTTTACCTTGAGTGATTATTTTAGCCCGAATTTTTTTTTTGTTTGGATAAAAAACACCAACTTTTACTTGAGTCCCAAATCTGCCCCCATGATGTGAATTTTTCAAAATGTTCTGGTCAGATTTGGGATTAGGTGCTTCAAATGAAGAAACAACAATATATTTACTTGATCGACATATGTTTTTGTAGTAAAATATTGCAACTTTTGTATTCTATAAAAAAAATCATTTCTCATGAAGCAAAAAGCGGACCAATTCGTGTCTCCAAAATTTTAGAATCGGGAGTTATAGATTTGGTTTCCCGTTCCAGGTCACGAACCAATTCATTTGGGAACCGATTACCCCTACACATTACCTTACCATTTTTTTACTTGAAAGGACAATAATTTCTCTCAACACATGTTAGTAACTTATTGATAATAAGTTATATTATCGAGTTAGTAACTTTGGAGTAGACCTGTCAAATGGGTGGGTCGGGTTGGGTTTGGGTCGGGTCATAAATGGTTCGACCCAAATTGACTTATTAACCTGTTTATGATCTATTTATGCGCAATGCAATTTTATTGACCCATACCCGACCGGCCCATACTCGATTAGACCCATATTGCTAAAATACTTCCATATTTAATTAAATATAGGAAAATTCATACCCAAACTGAAATAAGAGTGCGGAATGAGTGAGTGCAAGATTGAGTGATGGTGAGAGAAATGCATGCGTTGAGTTTAAATCAGTTGTAAACTCATTTATGACCCATTTGCGACCCATTTATGACCCATTTAACACTAATATAAAACTTCTACCCATTTATGACCCATTTACTAAATATAACTAATCCATTTATGACCTATTTACTAATATATGGGTTAAAAAATGGGTTTATGACCCATTTTGACAGGTCTACTTTGGAGTAATGATCACAAGGTTCATAGAGAAAGAATCATTATTGAAAATATACCGTTTGATTTCCAAATACTATAGAGACGGAGAGAGACATTAAGATAGAGCTTGCTCCAGATTTCAATGTAACCCTTGCTTGAATAAGTTCGTACACCAACAAGTATTTCTAATAATTCTCCTAAATTCCGAATGAAAAACAAAAACAAAACAAACAAAAAGGAAAATTGAAAAAAAATAATAATTGAAACGAAAGGCCGACTTCTCAAAATCTACAGCACTGAAAGCGGACTCGTGGAACTCTTTGCTTCTTCAAGTATGGCAGTCCCTTCCCCTCTGGCTTTGGCATTTGCACTGGACTTCCCATCCATTCCCACCTTAATCTGCATCATTTCATGATAAACACTCCATTACACAAATGTTCACAAGTTACTTGATCCATGAGCTAGGTCAGATGGACCGGGGGCTATCACAACCATCGAGTTACATGGAGAAGTATGACATTTCAAGAACGACGATCGAGGCTTACACGGGGAAGGAGAAAGAGCCGCGGCCGCTACCGTCTGATTTAATGGAGTCTGTTCGTTCCGTCATCTCCTTTCGGATGTTGCTTCCTTCTTTCTTGTCCTGTAAGATCATTTAAAAGAGGAAGGCAAATGAGTGAGCTCATGTAGTATGATAGCACGTACGGTTCCAATGCGAGAGAACACGCAAAATGCATGGGAATACGTCGCTTATAAGATCAAGAGTTGATCAACTTCCAGGGTTTATGAACTCGACCTTCTTATTCGAGCTTACGCATTCCTCGTCACCTCTCGATCCATTCCCTTCATCTTTAGAGCCAGTATTCTTGACGACTTCGTTCCTTACTGTTTCGCTCTCACTGTGATCAAGCTGCGGTCGAGAAGATCAAGAAAAAATAAGATAGATATGGACTTCCCGAATGGAAAAAATTTGAAAGACTTAGATCTCTCATGATGTACGTACTCTATCTAAATCACACGGGCGACAATGGAATGTACGTTTGATGCAATCATGTTATGGGGACGACCATTCTCATAACATCGGCCTATGCCAAGTATAGAAGAACTTGCGTCATTTATTGTAACTTAAACTTTTGGAATAAACTTGGAGGGGCGCTGTACTGACCTCTCGGATGACGGGCCTTGGAGCAGTCAAGTTTGCACCATCAAGCTGAGCCGACACCGACATTGATGCCGACGACTTGTTGTGGTTATCCTTGATGACATCGAATGCGCCGTCCTCTCTGAAACAGAACACTATGTAGTCTTCATCCTCGGGAAGAATTTTCCTACTAGTCTTCTTGGCCATCACCGTTGCACCATCGCTTCTGATCTTGGCCATAGCATCACACGATCTCTTCTTCACGGTCGTGCTGCTTCCGCTCTCGTCTCTCTGATCAACACCCATGTCAGTCGTATTCTTCTTCTCTTTCTTCCTCGAAAACGAGAGACAACTTCTGTAAGTCAAAACCATGAAAGCTTCATGATCACATATACGTATATATACATAGCAAAAGAGACATGAGGCCCAGTGTGTCTGTCTGTCTTGCATGCAATCTCGCAACTCTCGTGACTCTCATCATCCATGGATTGGACTGAACGGTACGTTGGCTTTGCGTTTCTGCGCGAAATCTCCTTGAATGATGATGGCGATGTGAGAGAGAGAATAATGGTGGGATGGGATTAATGACGGCGAGAGAGAGGGAAATGCGCAGATTTTTTGAATTTTGAAATAGTGGAAATGAATAGAAAAATTTGCAATGAATTCAGGCTGTATTTACTATATCAAACCTTGTGGTGAAAGCAAAGAAAAAGGAAAGAAAGGCAGTGAAAGATGAACTGTCTCTAGTGACCGTTGCATAATCAATGTCTCAGGAACAACGTTTCTATGCATTGTGTACATACATGCATCGAAACCGATTGACTGCATATCGTTGCCCGTACGAGATGATTCGCGGGAAGTACTTTTTGGTCTACCAATCTCGAGATATTTCACCAAAGTGAAAATCGACGTTTCACGTTTCTCAATATGCAAAATTTCGATTGCCCTATCACTTGTTTTCAATTCTCAAGGGTTTTTCTAACTAGATATCGGATATTGAACCATCAATTTTTCGCGTTACGCGTGCATGCATAAAAAGAAATGGGAACATTTAGTTCTTTCTTAAGGGTTTTCAAGTCGCCATTAAACGGAGAAATAAAGTTCACTAGAGAGATGCACAAATTCAAAATTCAGTTATCATTTGAAATTTAATCTTTATGGGTTAGAGTGTGGAGAGAGGCACACGGTCTGATGAGGGAGAGAACGGACGGCCCAAAAACGGATTCAATATAGTGAACTTGGATCGGCCCATAAAACCACATCTTGTCACCGGTTCGACCGGGTCCCGTGGCTCCTATGTTGATCATTAGGAGGTCGAACCGGTAAAAGACAGGTATCAACCCGGTTCAACCATTCGAATACGTGCCACATTCGATCAAATCATGGTGTTAAATTAAATGAACGGTGTTCCAAGGAGGAGGTTCAATCCCTCAGTCGGATCGTTGGACTGCTACAAAGGTGAACTTTGAACACAAGAACTTAACAGCGTCTCAAGACATCTTAGATTGATGAAAGAACATACCAACCAACCGGTCAAATTTGCATCATATATTAACCATTTTCGTGCTCTTGGTGATACGAATAGGGCCGGTTCAATTGGTCGAACAAGTTGAAATCGAGAATGGGCCCACTCGTTCGGTGTGGTCATCGATACGATTGCCAAAACATTATCTCTCCCGTCATATCATGAGCTTGGTGGTTAACAAATCATTAAGAAAGAAAAAAGGACCCTCTTCTCAACTAACTTATTGAATGGAATTTGTTCCCAATTGTAACAGAACAAGAGAAAAAGGACATGAAAAAAGTTTAGTAGATAAGCTCTTCTACCAATACCGAATCAAACAAAGAGTCCTCAAGTTGCACATGGGTGCGTGGCAAAGTCTTTGTTTATGCCATCCTGGAAGGACATGAAAAAGGTTAATAATAAAGTCTATCTTTTAATCAATTAGGGTACGGACATTGAGATTGGACGATCTCAAATCTCATCAAACACCCCACAAATCCAATCGGTCGGTTAAGTTAAGACCTTTTGCTTATGCATGTGCCCCGGATTTAGAGCATTTGCACACTATTGGTGGGATTTGAATAGACTGAAAACATTCAACCAGTTGTGCAATCGTTGAAAAAAGTCCACGTTTTTTATTTTTCCTTTTTTGGTGGTCTTGCTTTCTTGAAAAATGAATTTTGGCTGGCAATCATGATAAGTTTAAATAATATGTTGTTCTCACATGGTAATCTCTGTTTTTCTCTTTTAAAGAATTCAATCATGGGATAAGTCCAAAAGGAGCAGTTGGCATAGACCAGTTTGTTTTAATCCATACGTTCTTAAATTAAATTTTTTGGTTAATTTTTTTTAACTTTTCAATATTTGGATGACGGAAAACTAATTGATGTTTAGAAATGTTGATACGTTTGTTTCACAAAAAATTTCAAAATAAAAGAATATATTTTTCATGAAAATCATTTTCAAGGAAAAAAAGGTTAGTTTCCATTTGTTTAATAGCTTAGGGAAAGTGTTTTCCTTCTTGCCAGAAAGGGAGGTTGTTTTCTCCTAATTTAAGTTTGCTATTTTAGTTAGGATAATTGTCAAAAAAGTCCTAAACCTATTGTACTTGTACAAATTCAGTTCTAAATCTTTCAATTTGATCAATCTAACCTTAAACCTTTTGACAATTTATCAATGAAGTCTATTTGACCAATTTTGGCTAGAAATCGTTGACATGGATGTTGACCATCCTACGTAGCATGACAAATGCTGACGTGAACAATTTTTGCAATTTTTTTTTTATTTTTCCCCTTTTCTTTTCTTCTTTTTTATTTTAGGATATGTTCACTAGAAGTCCTAAAAATTGTCACTAAAGTTTAATTGAGTCTTAAAACTTGCAAAAAGTGCAATCAAGTCTTAAAACTTGTCAAATTGATTTAAATGAGTCCTAAAGTTAACACTGTCAAACTTACTAATGGAAAATACTGACGTGGCACTGACGTGGCTTATTTTAATATTTTATTTCGCATGTGTGGCAATGACGTAGCTAAAACGACGTCGTTTTGGCCAAAATTTGATTTTTAATACTATTTTTATTTAATTAAAATTTAAAAAAGAAAAAAATAAAAAAAAGGAAGAGGATAGGTGGGGTGGGCGAGCTTACCCTCCCCACCACACCCACCATCTTTGTGACGGGCCAGCAAGGGTGGGAAGATAGCTGGCGAGGTCGCTGGGCCCCAGCTAGGGCCAGCGACCCTCGCCCAGATTTAGGTGTGGGTCGCCAGCTCTCACCTAGACCTGGTTAAGGGTCGCCAGTGGCGGCCCTATCCCAAATCTGGTGAGGGTCAGCCGTCACTGGCAACCCTTGGCTAGGCCTAGGCGAGGGCCGACGACCCTTGCCCGATCTAGGGGAGGGCTTGGAGGCCCTCGCTTGCTGTCGGTGAGGGCCGTTGGTCCTTGGTCGGGGATCGGCGACCCTTGCCTGCCCTTCCATCACCCTTGTCGACCCCTCCAATCGATGGTGGGGCGGCGGGGGGGAGGGCAAGCCCTCCCTCCTTGACTGTCCTCCTCCTCCTCTTCTTTTTTCTTAATTATAAATTTAATTAAAATAAAATTAATATTAAAATAAAGATAAAAAAGTCACGTCATTGCCATGTATGATATAAAATAATAATAAAAAAGTCATGTAAGCATTTTCCATTAGTCAAATTGGACGATGTTAACTTTAGGACTCGATTAAATCAATTTGATAAGTTTTAGGACTCAATTGCACTTTTTGCAAATTTTAGGACTCAATTACACTTTAGTGACAAGTTTTAGGATTTCTAGTGAACATATCCATTTTTTTTTTCAAATGAGGTTGGTGTCTGCCACTGTCATTGGATGAGGGTTTCGCAGACCTCATCAGATATGGGTGAGGAGTCACGAGCCCTCAAATGTGGCCGATGATGGTGTCACGGTCCTCAACTGTGGCTGGTGACCTCCGCCAGCAAACATCAAGGCCGTGGACCGGCGCAGGGAAGTAAGAGAGAAAGAAGAAAAAAAAGGAAAAAGAAAAGAAAAGGGGAAATAGGACAAAAAATATTATTAAAAAATTATCTACGCTAATGTCGGTAATGGCACGTATGACGACCAATATCTACTGCAGCGATTTTAAACAAAAATCAGCCAAATGAATTGTCAAAAGATTTATGATTAAATTGATCAAATTAAAATCTTTATGACAGGATTGGCACAAATACAATATGTTCGAAATTTTTTTTGGTAATTTCCTTATTTTCGTACATCAATTAGTTTTCCGTCATTCAAATAATCGAATGTCAAAAAATAATTTTCTGAAAACTGTTTCCTACCAAACAAACGGGTTCGTGTCTTAGATAGTAAGACTTTTTGTCAAGATAAAGTAATCCCATCTTGTATTCAACTCTCTATCAACATTTTTTTTGGATCAAATACGAATTCTTATTTATATCATAAACTGAACTTAGCCAACAGGGCCCAAGCAAGGGGCGTTGTTACATAGCAGTGACAAAAGGGCCTGAGGAGAGGAGTAGAGCCAGTCAGATGGATTGACGGCATGTATAATGCAATCGCACATCGTTCATACTCAATTACAATAAAAGGGTCATAATGTCATAGATTGATTCACGATATTTTTGTTCTTAATTACGGACTCCATGCATAAAATGGCACTGCACAAAAGAGATCATTCGAACAGGAGCTGCAGACCAATCATGGCGATGGCGAGGACAAATAGGGCTCTAATTTTTCTTTTATGCGAATAAGGTTGTCGTTTTCCTCTTCCTTTTCCTTTGGCAGTGTCTGTCAGTAGTGAGCATTTAAGGTGGGTGCTGATCGTGACTCATTGGATACTCGCTCCTGACAGACGCACGCGGGCGTTGCAGAGAGAGAGAGAGAGAGAGAGAAGGAGGGAGGTGGGGCGGTGGCGGCGGCGAATGGGGTGGGCGATAGCACTGCACGGAGGAGCAGGGGACATCCCGCTGTCCCTGCAGCCCGAGCGCCGCCTCCCGCGGGAGGCCTGCCTCCGCCGCTGCCTCCAGCTCGGCGTCGACGCTCTCAAGTCCAAGAAATCGCCGCTGGACGTCGTCGAGCTCGTGGTAATTTGATTTGCGCTAGGTTTCTCTGTAAGCATCGCTCTTACGTGTTTCGCGATGGGTTAACAACTGAGTTCTTTTAGTTCGTGGGTAAAAGAAAAAACCCGGAAAAAAAGTTATCTTTTTGAGCTGATTGGAGAGTTGTGCTTGTAGATTTCAAATGACCCATCTGGTTTCTTTGTTCTTGTCTTTTGGGTTTATGATGGTGTTCATAGCAACGTAGTCCCGGGCAAATGAATGATCCGCAGTTTTAACATCGTACTGAACTTTGAACTTATGCATGTGTCCCTGTGCTCTCTCTCTCTCTCTCTCTCTCTCTCTCTCTCCAGGTGACACTAGATCTTCCCGTGACGAGAAGATCTAGTACATCAAATTGGGTAGTGATGATTTAAGTCGTATCAAGAAGAAGGGGAATGAGGCATTAGCTTAGCAGTTTGAGTTGTCTAGCTTTAGTATTGAGATCAGGATGTTTGGTTTGTACTTTGTACTCTGTTTTATATAATGAACACAAGCATGGCTTGCTTCATCTTGGGCTCTAGTGTCTCTTCTGGGACATTCTATAAACCTGGAACCGTGTCGAGAACATCCTAGCCTAAAGTATTTCGCACTTGTTGAGGGGAAATTTTCTGTAGAAGAATTTCAGGTCTTGCTAGAGAATAGTGCTCAAAAACATCAATACACAATTGCAGGAGGTTAAACAGATTTCGGAATAAGAAACAAAGAGGGAGAACCAAAAGTTGCTGGGTTTATACCAGCCGGTGTTTTGAAAGTCTAAGACATTTTCCTGCAGGTTACATCAATAATGACTTGCTTGAAATGTGAACTATGCTCTTTGAATTTTACCTATGATGCGTGGCTACTGTTTTTCTATGTGAGCCTATTCCGTCTCTAAGAATTTGGTTGTACCCTTGCCGTGTTCGGGGATAACCAGGTCCGTGAGTTGGAAAACAACCCTCACTTCAATGCAGGCAGAGGGTCTGTCTTAACCAGCGATGGCACTGTTGAAATGGAGGCCTGCATCATGGATGGGAACACAATGAAGTGTGGAGCTGTTTCAGGGCTCACCACTGTTGTCAACGCCATATCTTTGGCACGACTAGTCATGGAACGAACTCCTCATATATACCTGGCATTTGATGGGGCAGAAGCATTTGCAAGGGAACATGTGAGTTAAAAGTCTTACCCGGTCACTCTTCTTAAGTGAAGGAGGTTTGGTATACTCTAGCATTTCTGTAGTCTCCGGAACTTAATTGGTGATCAGAAGACAGACAGACCTTTTCTTTCTTGGCTGTGTTTTCGTATTTCGCTAGATATTGCTCATCAATTCCTCTCTAGTTCAATCATGCCATTTTAGCTTGCTAAATCACTTCTTCAAAGATATAAGGCTTACGCGTCTCTTTAGCTTCCTTCCCAAATCTGAACTTATGTAAACACACACACATGTTGCATCACACAATGCATTCGAACCTCTGACAGAATTGCCCTTCCAGTTTTCTTGTTTTACAACTGTTTTAGCTTCTAATGTTGTGTTTGGTGGAATTTTTAATCTTTGTTGACTTCTCAAATATGCCAGGGTGTAGAAACTCTTGATGCATCTCATTTTATCACTCCAGAGAACATGGAAAGGCTAAAACAGGCCAAAGAAGCAAACAGAGTGCAGGTATTTCCCTCATTTGAATTTCTGTGACTGAAAATTGGATTTCACATCTTCAATCCTTTATAAATGCCCTATTTTCTATTGTTTCCCAATAATCAGCCAATTTTTAGGTTAGTGCTAATTCTCAAGAACCCAATTATTGATCACACGAAGTTCAGAGAGATAGGCAAAAGAGTTTACTTCCTGTATGGAGAGGACAACAGTCATGGGAAATGACTTCCTCCACTTAAAACATTTTGTGGAGGCTAAAGTATCAGATCCTTTAACGCCAGAGCTAAATGTATGCTGAATGGCTTAAGGCATGTGAAACCGAAAATATTCTCTGCTGGGCCATGAATAACTTGTTTTTCTTGCTTGTTTGGTTCAAGAATCACTAGATAACCCAAGTTGGAATTTGATTCTGTGCTCACATTTCTGCCGTATAACTGCAGATTGATTATACCCAACCCATGCAAAAGAATGAGAAGGGCGCAGCCACTAGTGATGGCGACAGCCAACTTGGTACCGTGGGATGCGTTGCTGTAGATAATAATGGGAATTTAGCTGCGGCAACTTCTACTGGAGGTTTAGTTAACAAGATGGTTGGAAGGATAGGAGACACGCCCATCATAGGGGCAGGGACGTATGCCAACAGTCTATGTGCGGTATCTGCTACGGGCAAAGGAGAAGCTATAATACGTGGGACCGTTGCGAGGGATGTGGCCGCACTCATGGAGTTCAAAGGACTCTCACTGGAAGAAGCAGCCGCCTGCGTTGTGAAAGAGAGGGTTCTGAAGGGGAATGTTGGCCTCGTCGCAGTTTCAGCAATGGGAGAAGTCACTATGCCCTTTAATACGACTGGGATGTTCCGAGCATGTGCTACCGAGGATGGGTACTCAGAAATTGCAATATGGCCTTCAACAAAAGAGTAAAATGGTTTAGTTGTTTCGGGCAACATCTTGTCTTCACCATCGGTCAAACGCTCCTACTATTTATGATAGTTGTAAAAGAAACGCGCTGTAAAGATTGTTCTACTTCCCATAAGTTGTTGATGTTCAAGTGTAGTATCTAGGACTAGGATATTTACTGCCATTGTGGTGGCTGTCAGGACGAAAGAACGGCTTTCAACTCTTTTCCTTGTCCTTAATATCCTCATTTCCTTTTGCAGCAACATAGTCGAAGTACCTTTGCAGATCTATCAGCAACTTGATCTTTTGCATCGTCTTGCTAAGGTTTCTATCACTGTATTACTTTTACTAGCACAAGTTTGATCCTTGTCTGGTGGAAAAAAGACAAAAAAGCTTTGATCCTGAAGTTTGAAATGTCTCAGAACCAATGTATTCCGGATTATCAGATTTTACTGCAAAATGAGCCTTCTGTCATTTTTGTCTAAAGTTGGTCTATTTGTCAAGAGAACCACCGAATCGTGACACCGAGCAAGCAGCAGCCTATGGTCATCCGCAAGTGCGTTTCCCTATGTTGTCCAGAAGAGATGAAAGACTGTCATGATTCAAAAAAGTTGATCCTTAAACAACTTATGAAAGCAGTCATACTGCGCACACGTGATCATCCAACAGCTTCATGTAGTTTCCACCAATAATCTGTAGTTACCAAATCTTCTCAATGTATCATGCATCTCAGATCACAGAAATCTTTGACAGCAAATATGAAAATAAGTTGAGCTTCAATACGCAGCAAAAGCGAGCACAATGCCAGCATAACTATCGGAAAACCATCATCAGTCAATTGTTTATTCAATATAAATCGTCACAACAAAGGCCTCCGCAGACCAGACGAGCATCGCAAGACAACCAGTAACTTTTCCATTCCCTCTTAAAATGAGATGAGATAATTACAAAATCTGCTATTGAAAGGGGGAAAAAGAATAACTCTATACTTTTAGAAGGGTAACAAAAGATTCCACCAGAAAAATTTGAAGCCTCATATAATAATGAATTTCACTTTATCCTCTGTAAGATTAATCCTAATAATTTGAGATATAATTGGGGAAAAAGAGAAGAAAACCTCCTAACAACATTCAAAATTTTCTGCTTGTAACCTTATGCTAGAGCTGTAGCAGCTAGACGAAAGTGTCGGTCATTGCGTGAGCTACCAACAATCAAGAGGTAGAACATTTCATGCTGAGACACAGTCTTGGAGATACGGATGACTTGTATTCGCATACCTTTCCCACAGAGTCTTATACCTGCCGATGCCCAACTTGAGCCATGGCTTCATATAGCCATTGAAGTGAATGACAGCTGCGCTCTCTATTAGACGACTATCGATGTTCATGTCATAGCCCAAACCCAGCACATGCCATCGTCGATCGAGTGGCTCTGTGAGTCCATAAAAGGCTAAAAGGCCAGGTGGAAGCGTGCCAAGCTTCCACAGCGTCCCATCTTTGTTCTGCTGTTGCCAATATTGATACCAAGACGTAACATTTGCTTTCCTCCACACAATCAGATCAAAAACATTCATTCCGAATGCCCACCCACATGCTTGAGGATCAAACTTGGAGCTTATGAGCGGACTCGAAAAATTAAGATACCTGTAGTAGCGATGAAATGCCTCCAGGCACGTCTCCACTGCTCCATTAACATTTCCATGCAATTCCAACGAAAACAGCGGGGTCAATTCCTTCTGGACGACTACATCATCTTCCAGAAAAACCACCTTCTCCAACTGCGGGTAGATATCAGGGATGTAAAAGCGGAGGTGATCTAGTAAAGATAAATACTTTTGGTTCCACATCTTCGGCTCAGCATCTGGATCCGACAGCTGTTTCATGATAGGAGCAAAAGAAGCATTCAGCCAAGTAAACTCCTCAATATTCTGCACTTCTATGGTTGCTCCTTTGAAGTCATTTCGATGAAACCATGCCTGCATGGCTCCATAACTTATTCCGTTCGTTACAACATGAAAGATAAGTTGTTGAGGATGATCCGCATTAGAGACAGTAGAATTAACAACTACAGATGTCGCCAGCAAATTATCAGAGAATATGCAGAAGTGATACAGATTGTTGTCGACAAGCCGAGGAGAATATCTAGTCTCTTCCGTGAGTTGTTGCAGCGATGGGTTCCTGATCCAATCAACGGTGAGTTTCACATTTAGGCAATGGAGGGTTTTTGGTAATGCTTCTGCTGCCAGTTGTCCAAATACTGTGCTCTGAACTATAGCTACATTTGCACGCTCTTCAAGGGCTTGGATATGGGATTTCATTGTTGTTACAGTGGTTGCTATGTCGTAGTGCGCATCTTGTGCCTTAAAAATTAAAGAAGATAGGCTTTTAATGATTGGCTCCGCCTCATCTAACGTGACGGGCTCTCCTCTCATTGCAGCTTTTGAGAGTAAGAGCTGGCAACTTCGTATCCTTGAGCTCAGCTCCCATGCAAGGTGAAGGTTGTTGTGTTCCTTTGCTATGACGACATACGCCTTGGCAAGTGTCATTTGCTCTGCCAACTGCCTAGAAAGTGATGTCGCGCTCACTAATTCTTCAGTAAAATTTAAAACCTGATGAACTTCCCATTGAGGACTTTCTCTTCTTTCCTGAGATACATTGTCAAAATTTATACCTACACCAACTAGAATGGTAACAGTCCAGGAACCAAAGAGCAATGGGAAACATTTTATTCAGTTCTAACAGTGCATATATAGGGAGGAGAAAAAGTGAGTATTTTGATCCTAAGTACATCAAAATGATGATCAGTTATACTACAAATGCCAATATAGACATTCTGGCATTGAAAGCTACGGAAAACCTAGCAGAAGAGACAACATATCTAACTCTGCCAAAGTCGACTAACCATCTTAGCAAACCACGGCAAGCATACATTTTCTTTACGCTCACTCATAAATCCTGTAAGTGCAACAATGTCAAGAAGCATGATCTAGCTTCTTTCTCGATCACATGCCAGACAGATTACCTTCCTCATATTATTCCCCTGACCTTTGCTTCTCCATCTAATCCCTCTCAATGATTTTCTAGGTAGGAAGCATAGTTCAGAAGAAAAATTCTCAGGACTAAAGCCTTTGTTGTGATCACTCGCACGAGTAAATAGCTACCAAAGTTACAATAAGCGGTTAACCTAAACGCAGGTGGAACTAATGCCGAAAGACAGAAAGTCCATAAGTTAAATGACAAACAATTCAACCAAGACACAACCAATTCAAGTAACGAGGGACAGGAAATTGCATCCTGAAAATCGAATTGAAATCAGAAAGAGGACCGGTACTAACATCACCAATCGTCTAACATCATATCGGTACCAAGAGGGATTCCCCTTTAATTAGCCTAGTCAACAAATGAAGCAGAATCGTCAACAAAGCACCCTGCAATTATACCTGCACAGGCTTCCCGTCCCGATCCTCATTTTGATTATGCTGAACCACGAACAACAGCAACCCAGCGACTAAGAACAGGCCAAGAAGAGCCCAGATCCAACACCAATACTTCCTCCGCACCGGGCGCCGGTAGTCGGCGGCCCGCCGCCTCATTTTACGGCCACTCCCCCCCAACAACTCTACCACCGAATCAAGAATTCACAAGCACCCATTTCCCAGATTCGATCAAGAAGCCATCAAAAGGGCAAGATTTCCTCGTGCACGCCACACTCGCGTCAAGAAGCCGTTTGCTGCGGCGGGGCGCAATCCAACTCGATCGAGGCCGCGACGCCACAGATTCTTGAATCAAGAAAAGGGTGACGAAATTGGGGAGCTCGACATGGTGCGAAATTACGTAAAAGCGATTGGTGGGTGTGCAGAGAGGATCGGAAAGAGAAGATCTTTGAAGGGAACGGAGGCTTCTCGAGTTGAATCGAATGCGATGCGGGGGGCTTGAAAGGGGGCGTTGATGTCAGGGAATCAGTTCCAGTGGGAGGGAAACGGCAAGAAAGGGGCGACGGCAGAACAAGAACATGTCATGTGAAACCACGTGCCACCCAGTCGCACGTTGTCTCGCTTGCAAAACAAGGTTCACAAAGGCAATCTTAGGATTTGTAGGGGAGAATCCCATGATCATTTCAAGAACGAAGAGGTCCTTCAATTTATGAATTCTTCCATCACAATTTTTTTTTTCCTTTTTCAGAGCTACTAAAATCAGATAAAACTCTACTTCAATGGGGAAGGCTATCAAATCAAGGTGGTCAAAATCACCTCTTGATTATGGAATGATATTAATTAGGGTGAGTAGTTTGAAATTATTTTAGTGCGAGCATTCGGTGTCCCGCTTTCTTCTGTTCGAAAAGACGAGTAAATCTAAAAAGAGAAAGAAGGTTGAGGGCTCTTTCTTATTAAAATAATGAAGCACGAGTAGTCTTGATAATCGAACTCTGTAAGTTGTTACCGAAATTACCTCTTCAATTCTTGATATGTAAATAAGAATGCAAGAGGATATATGATTCTCTATCATATAACTTCACATAAATATTGTTGGAAAGAGGATATGAGCCTTTGATTTTCTTTATTTTTTTCTTCGCTTCTTGAATTGGGGGGTTCCGATCAAAAAAAAAAAATTGGGGGGTCACTTTTTCTAAGTAACGAGGAAGAGAATCCACCACACCACCTTCCATTAATATTATAACACCGATAAGTAGTTATGACTCGAGTCTAAAGATGTAAATATTCAACTAATAAACTTCTCATTTTTTTGACTTTTGACAAAACAAAAACTTCTCATTTTTTACCAAAAAAAATTCTCATGAAGCCCATGGGAAGGGAGTCGTTCTTCCCTCTCTTCTTCAATATTTGTGAGATCTGTTCTACTTGAGATACTATAACTTTTTCTAGTTAATTAGTGAGACAACAACATAGATAGTCCTGAATTTTAACTCAATATGCAATTTAGTCCATAAACTTTTAATTTGTTGAATATACTCCCTAAATTTTAGTTTAATGTTTAATGTGGTTTTTGAACTTTTGATTTGTTCAATGTGGTTTATGGACTTTTTATACATGTTCAATTTAATCCATGAACTATATGAAAATGTTTAATATAGTCCTTCCATTAATTCAAGTTCAGGGATTACATTGAATATTTTCATATAGTTCAAGGACTAAATTGAACATGTATCAAAATTTCAGGGACTATATTGAATAAATCAAAAGTTTAGGGACCGTATTAAACATTAAGTTAAAGTTCAAGGACTTCATTGAATAAATTAAAAGTTCATGAATCAAATTACACATTATGCTAAAGTTCAAGTACTGTTTGTGTCATTTTTCTTTAATTAGTAGATGTATTAATGCTTAATTACCTATTTCATATCAAAAAGTTATCTTGAAAAGCTCTTTTCTCCATGAAAAGTTACTAATCAATTCATTGATGTTTAGGAACTATTCGGTGTGACTAGGAACTCTTTTACATGAAGAAAAATAAGTATCAAATATATTGGGCAATTTTTGTTAGTTTTTTCACGATGAGTTGATTTTTTAAAAAATTCTTAACTTTAGGTCCAATCTCATTTCTGCCTTAAAATATTTTTGTCTAAAAAAAACACAACTTTTATTCTAATCCCACATCTACCCATGCGTCCAAAAGTTGCCGCTAGTTTCTTCAAGATTATCAACATCAAGATGCTATTGTTGTTTCATATGAATGTGAGGGTGTTAATGAAAACATATGCTATGATAATGAACCTTTAATTAACCCCAGTGTTGATGATTTTGCATAAACTAGATGCAATTTTTGGAAGAGTGGGCATATTCGAGACTAGAGTTTAGACCAAAAAAAAAAAGTTCGGGCAGAAGTGGAATTGGACCTAAAGTTGAAGGTTTTTTTAGGGAATTAGAACTTTCATGATGGTATTAGAATTATTTTTTAAAATTTAAGATCATTAAAATAAAATTCCAGCCTACCACTTATTAGTAAATCATCCACATGGTTAATAATATGAAAGGGTAAGCAGATTATACCCATCAACGCAACTAGTGATTTTGAAATATAAAGGTAATTATAGTAGCGTCTCCACATGGTTAGTGACTTCATCATAATAACTCAAAATTAAGTACTAATGCATGAGCTTTGTTAGCATAAGAGTCTTTGGGTCATAGTGACAGTAACAATATGTTGTGAGTCACAATTCTTGAAAGAATGGACCCCATTGTTATTTTTTTTGGGTGATCCACAATAGACCGATATTCTCATAGTAGATTAAATACCATCACCCAATCATTTCTCTGTTAGTAATTCCCACGCATGATAAGTACATTATCATATAGAATAAGAAATATAATATCAGTATAAAACTATGTAGATTTTTACCTAATTTAGTAGCTTTCCATAATAAGTGGTAATTTCGAACTTCTCAGTAGCTTTCCATAGTAAGTGTAATTTCGAACATCTCAGTTGCTGTCCATAATATATGGTACTTAACTATTATATACTTAATTATGTTTTTGTTGATTGATATGAGAATCTAACATTTACAATAAAAGAAAGGTGTTGAGATGAATATGCGCGGATAATATTGCAGAGTCTTATAACCTAATGGCCTGGTACGTTGAGTGATGATGGGGCCAGCTGATTGTTCAATAGATTAGGCTTTTCTATAAAAATTGGAATTTAACTGTTGTCGTCGTTCAAACGAATCAAGTTTGGAGGATCAAATCTGTCAAATTCGATTTATCGTGCGCTTTTTAAAGTAATTAAAGAATGTGTTTGCTTTTACTTATAATCGTCAAAATATTCTGACTTTTTTTCATCGAAATAAAATATTTCTTTATTTTAAAATGCTGTGAAAATACTTTATATATTTAAATGGCTTGTGGGTTTATAATTCTAAAAGAATTAAGGTGTTCGACATTAGATAAAAGTCAAATCTTACTAGACATTTTGCTTGAGAACTCAAATTGAGGCTATACTTGACGAATTAAAAAGTATAGTATCATGTGTAATATGTGTCCTACCTAATATCATGTTGGAGCTATGGTCATGTTAATGTGGTTGCATTTTCTCTACACAAATGATTCCTTGTAAAATAAAAGTCATTGACTAGGGCGTATATGATAATCATTCTGTTTATCTGTTTTTCAATCTTTTTATTATCAGGAATAAGTTTGGAAAAGAAATTCATTTGATAACCCAATTTCATTTTTCCATTTTTTAAATAAATTTTTAATCCAGATATAAGTTTGTAACAGAAATGTGAAGTAAAAATTTTATACTTTTCTATTTCTTGAACAAAAAGAGAAATAAAAACTCTTTTCATTGCTCGCCCTTGTCTCCTACCACACGTGGCCGCCACCTCACCCCCCCTCCCATCCCCGTGGCCGCTCGTTGACCACTGCGGCCACCCCCCACTGGCCTCTCGCCAGCCTCTCGTCAACTGTCGCCTCCTACTGGTTGCCACCCGTCGATAAATGGAAAAGAGCATAAGAAGGAGAAATTTTGTGTCGTTATTAAACGAATTTTTGTTCCGAAAAGAGAAGTTTTATGTCGTTATCAAACATATATTTTTGTTCAAAAACTCATCTAAGAAATAGGCCAAAAATCTATTTCTAAAACAGAATGGTTATCATTCGTGTCCTTATTTTCCTACTTGCCAAGATATATGACTAATCATCTAATTGTCTTTGCTTGGCAAATGATAATACCTACATAAACATTGCAAAACAAGATGGAAGTACAAAGATTGTGTCCTACTTTCTCACTCGGGAAAATCAGAAAGACATTCACATACAATTCAAGGGAGTTATAAATAATATTCGGAGAAAATTTATACATACGTTTACATGAATTCACGAACAATTGCAACAAACCCCATGGCATATTCTAATTCGCATAAATTATAAACAATTTGGGGCGAGTACTTATTTATTTATATAAATCAAGCTAAAAGCCAAAAATTCTTGTGACGCTTTGTGGTGATCAAGTACCCGCCAAGACTCTTACTCTTCCTCCTCACACCAACGGTCATGCAAGTAGCATTCTCTATGCAGTGCTCCACCACTCCTCCATGGCGGAGCCACCTCCCGGACCGCCGCCTCGTCAGCCGCCACATCATCGACCGCTTCCTCTGGCCGATCGCCAATAACGACACCCGCTGCCGCTTGGCCTCTTCCACTATGATGGGACCCTTGTTATTCTTCCCTTCTCTTATGATCACCTCTACTTGCACCTTTAAAAAAAGGAAGAGAAAAAGGATCAATAATGATCTTGAGATTGAAGGCATTCAAGGCCCAAAGCAGACGGATCAAAGAAGGGGGAGCCACCGACCCACTTCATTGACAACAAGCAAGCATATGAAAAGCCCATAGTGACCAAGTGGAGCCTCATCATCCCAATTGGTACCACTATTTCAAAGCCCGTATCGAACTGGCCAGTTCACCCGATTCAACCAAGTATAGGTCCGGTTCTTTCGCCGTTTTTGATCCAATAACCGGGTGCTATTTGGCAGTCCGAACTACTGGTCTTCGGTACAGTTCGAAAACGTCGGTTCATAAGTGTTAAATAATCGAACCGGCCAATATCTGAGCCGACACCCAATTGAACGGGCGGTCCCAGCCGAATTCTAAAACACTAATTGGCACATTCTCCTCCTCGCTTATGGATTCTAACCACGTTGTATTCTACAAACTAGCAGCTAGCTACATTGTTCTTAGCACGTGTTGGAAATGACTTAATCAAATGAGACTCACCCCTGGCCTCCTCTTTTGGCACATGCTCTTCATGGAATGCAAAAGCTCCCGAGCCCTCCCTTCAATCTGCCTCCTGCAGTCTGCAAACGAAAAACCAATTCAACCACCAAATTCCCTAAAAATTTCATATATGACGTCGTAAAAAGAAGAAAGCAAACTCAATTATTTCAATTCACCTCCTTCGTAGGGCTTAGCTACGTGAAGGAGAACAATAGTGTCGTCTTGGCTTTGGACAGTGTGAGAAAGCGCCCATTCCAGTGCGCCCTTTGCTTCAAGGCTCGAGTCCACGACCACCATCACCCTGTTTCCGCCGCCGCCACCACTGGTGGCACCACCTGAGGGGACACCGCCTTCACTGCCACCGGAGAATCCAGGTTTCGGGGCCTCGTCGTCATTGCTGCTGCTCCGAAAAGAGCAAAGGTTGATCTTGAGTCCGGCACCACCGTCGCGGACGGCGCAAGCCGTGCAAAATCTCGGCCATCTGACGCGCACCTTCTTCATGTTTTCTCTCTTGTGGTGTCTTCGATAATTGGTAAACTAGAATATGATTTGATTTATATAGGCTTCTTACACACACGTCTTATTGGGGGCCATTGTGGTTTTGACTTTATAGAGTGTAGTATTTCTAGGAAGGTCATTATTAAATAGAGAAAAGTCTTGTCTTGGTGTCGAGTTTGTTTCTTGTATTTTGCAACGTTGTGTGGGTTTCATCCGTTGATCGTGCTTACCATGTTTTCCAACAGATGTTGACTAATCTCAATCCAGAACGAGATGATGCCAATTCCCATGAATGCACACACATAAATACACATATTTTAAATGGTTCATACGTTTTGGTTTAATCATCTACAAACGTTGCACGAATTGGTACTCACGTTTTGGACTCAATTATTGGTACAACAATGCTTTATCAAATGGGCCTAATTCCCCAAAAACATCTAACTTTAGGTCTAACAATAAGTTTGTCTTGAACTTTTTTTTGTCTAAAAAATTCCTCAACTTTGGGTGCGTTTGGTTAGGCTTTTAATGAAAGTTTTTGGGAAAATACAAAGGCTTAATTCAAAGGGATTTTTCAGAATACAAGTAGTGCTTGGTAAATTGTAATTTAAAAGTACATTGACAGACAACTTTGGTTTAAATGGTATTTGGAAAAATCACATCTTTGTTAATAAAAAAAAAAACTCAAAACCGACGAAGAACTCAGTAATTGGATGGGGTTTGGTGAGGCCACCTTGCTTGAAGTTGCACAACCTTAGGCGAGGGTGGCAAGCAACTAGATCTGGCCTCCTTGGCGACTTGAATCCTTGTCAGTGACGTCGTGTGAGGTAGAGACATTTCCGAAATTATGAAAGTTTAGCGAGGGCAAAGTTAGAAAAAAAAATGTATTTGCATTTTAGAATGCTCAAAGCTCGAAGCACTTTCGTACTTGCCTTGGGCCAAAGGGTTTTGGAAGCCTTTGGAAATGCAATTGCATCTTTCCAAAGCTATCCAAAATATTTGCCAAACGGTATTTATGTTAAAGCCCCCTTGGAATGCAATTCCCAAACGAAGCCCTTCACTCCAATCTCAAATTTGCTCACGCGTCCAAGAATTACCACTAATGCCTTCAAAATTATCAATGTCAAGACTAATTAGAGGTACATTATTAAAACCCACTTCTTCATCAAAACCCTCACCTTCGTGTGCAATAGCAATCTCTCGATATTAATAATCTTGAAGAAACCAGTGGCAATGTTTGACGCGTGAGTAGGTTTGGGGCTATAATGAAAGTTAAGGAATTTGATTGGACCTAATGTGAGGGGCATATTTTAAGGAATTAGCCCTTATTAAAATATGACAATTGATACGTTGATTTGCTAAATTCTCGATCAAACTAAAAATGGATTTAGATACTTCTTCGAATTTGAATCGAGCTTACGTTCAAATAATGACTTCTTCTGTATATCACGAATTTCAATTCGTGTTTATCCTTTTTCACCGCATCATATCTATTCCCCGTGATTTCAATGTGTAGGAAAAATCCAAGATCAGGGAAAGGGAGCTCGAATTTGTGCCCATCAACATATCTCGTTGGAGACACTTTCACTAAAAATACTTAGATTAATGAGTTATGTATTAGCTATGATTACTTATTGCTTCACATCACATTGATTTTTCGATATGAGATTTTTTCAACGCAACTCATAAGTCCGTCTTGGCATTATTTCTGCGTTTGTACGAGCTCGACACCAATCAAGCCTTGGATCACACAATTCACACCCAGAGTCTAGCGCCTTTCTTTTGTAATTATGAATCAATTAATTACACAAGAGAAGAGGACAAATTAAAAGGACAGCACCAACCTTTTAAGGTCAAACATCGTTCCTGTACACGCAGTAGCGGACACATCACGGGTCGACGGGTCATACTATCACATCAGAAATTTCCTGAATCCGTTAATAATCAAATGGGTGAATTTACGACCATCTAAACGGAAGTAGGTCTAAGTCAACTCATGGTTGGAGCTCCTGTTCATCTGTCATGCCCCAACGTGTCCAATTCTCTAGTAGTTTTTTGTTTGGATTAGGACACGAAGTCAAAGCATCCCCATTGTCGATGAATTTCTCTGAACGATGTCATTTTTTGTTAATTATTGGTGTTCAGATTTTTTATTTTCTGTTCGAGGCTATTTTCGAAACTTTAGATTTCATCTTGCCGTCTAAACTTTTTTATCGTATAAGATAAGATCGGATATGATATAAGTTGAATTAAAAAAAAATATGATATCTAATATCTTATGTAATATTTGGTAAACATATGGATATCCATGCGGTATTGAATGTCAATTGTTATGAACTTTGAGCTCTCGAGAACGTTCTAGCTGCCCGAGGCATTGCCATCGTGCAAAATCAACCACCAGTCCAATCGCCACCCCAACCCTCTTGGTCGACGTCAAGACCGAGGCCCATCGGACGAAGATATGGCTCCTCCTGCAAGAAGGTGAGTGAGACACAGAGACACAACAATTGTTTCTCCAAATTTGGCCATGGGACTCCATGGCTGAGATCCGGTTGAGTTGAACTTAGCCACGAAGGAGCTCTAACTCAATGGTCAAGATTATGGCTAAGATCGAGTTTAGCTTGTCACCATGACAAGCCTCGTTAGTGGCGACGAGTCGAAGCTGGTTGGGAGGCTGTGGGTGGTGGCCATGGATGGGTAGAGCGGGCAAAGAAATGAGTGAGAGACATATTTAATACACCGTTATCTCACTCCCACGTGGAATTATTTTATCCTACTAATGTTCTTCTATTCAGCCTTATCCTATCTTGAACAACAACCAAGCATAGGACTTTTATCCTAACCGAATAACATAGCCTTAATGTTTCATGAATATGTAATCCTTTTGTCTATTTTGATATATCTTTTCTAGGAATTGAATCCACTATTTTTGTGTCTATATATATGTCTGTTTACCAATGGTGATTTTCTTATTTATTTTCGAACCTACTAGGGTTTCGGGAGTATATAATCGTTACTTTTATTTTAGTATATCTTTTTCAAAATACAATATTCCAATCCATTTTCAGTATAATAATCGACGTTGCATATTAATTATGCTAGTTATAAAATAAATTTTGAATTTGGTGTCCGCCTTTATATTTACAAAAATGTCCTCGATCTTCCTATCCTTAATTATTCTATTAAAACCTGATATTATAATCAAACTCTTATCACTCACCGAAAAAATCAAAGCCATTAGAGAAATGCATGCCACTAACTCATTAATTCAAAATGTGATAATCACCCGCAATTACTTCGCTCCGGTTATGTAGTTTTGGGTAAGGACCCATTACCGCCGACTTTTTGCTCCATGATGTCTTTTTGTAAAATTTAAAATAACGATTTTACTGTGTGAAGATATTTCGTGATTTGCGCATCATTCAATTTGACTATTTACATTCATATACGCATTTTTCCGAACGTCAATATCGATAAAAAAAAAAAGCGAAACCAACCATTCACATGTTAACACGAGCTTGAGAACTAGTATAAAAGTAATATTATTCTCTATCAGATTCCAAGGTGACTTTGCATGCGTTTCCTCCACCGTTGCTTCATTATCTTCTTTTGACTTGGATGCGAGCCATTTTTGTTCGACCACGTAGTCGTTTGCTAACCACTCTCCTCCCCTCCTCTTCTCAACCATGTGTAATCATGGAGCTGAGACTGAGAAAATCACAGGAGACATTCCAGGACACTCGTCGTTTTCCTGTTAGCCGAGGACAAAGGAATCGACCACATAGAAAAAGGTTCTAGATGTCCCGTTGGAATTCAATTCCGTGAATGATGATGGGATTGACAAGAACGGAAAATGTCGGTAGAAATTCTCCTTCGTAGTCATCATCAAGGAGAATAACAAAAACAAAAAATCCTAAACCTATTATGATTACACTAATTCAATCCTTAATTCTTTTTTAAACCTTTTGCATCCGTACAAATTTAGTCATTTTGGTAACTTTTGACAAAAAATCACTGACATAGACACTAGCCTATTCATGTGACTCGATTGATGCTGACGTGAATAATTTTTAATAATATTTTAATTTTTTTCTATTTCTTTTCTTTTCTTTTTCTTTGTTTGTTTCTTCCCTTCTTCCTCTAGCCGATTGCTGGACCTTTGGCGATCAGCTAGAGGCAAAGGCGAACCTCGCCAAATCTAATGAAGTCGACTCTCACTAGCAGCCTCACTAGTGGTTGGCTATGTCGACCTCATCGGCTTTTGCCTCTAGTCGGTCGTAAAGGTCCAGAGATTAAAAATTGTCCACTTTAGCGTCGAATCGACTAAATTAAAAATTATATGAATATTATTAAAAATTAAAAAAATAAATTTGAAAAATTATTAAAATATTATTAAAATTGTTCAAGTTAGTGTCGGCCGACCACAAAAATTAAAAATGAACTACCAGGGTTCATATCAGTGATTTCCGGCCAAAATTGACTAGATAGATTGAATTGATACAAATGCAAAAAGGTTTAGACTCAATTGGCAAAGAAAAAAAAAGATTTATGACTCAATTGACACAATTGCGATAAATTTAGAACTTTTCTTGTATTTTTCCCGTCATCATTCTCTATTGGAATGATTCGACCACTAGGATCAATTTGATCTTGAATAAGGTATTGAATCATGTTAATTCACTACTACTGCTAATGAAGTGCAAGTAGATTGACAATGGTATTACATATACTTCTCCATCTACTTCATAAATAATTTTGCACAAATGTACATCGGTATACACATACGTAATGCGTGCTATACATACACAGAGGACCACACTGAGGAATACTGAATGCTGCAAAAAAGCAGATCAAAGTTTATTTCGCTAGAGCAAGAGTGGGCGAGAGGCCCAGATTATGCCATGCAATCCATACATTCAGACGTCAAAATTGCATATTATAGATAAAGCAGCAGAAGTTCCTCTTTATGTTAAAGCCTTAATTTAGATGGCGGAGCATCCACGGAGGGAGGAGTGTACCGGCCCGTGGATAAGTCAGGTTTTCTCCAAAGTCGTGCCCGTCGTGTCTCGCTTGATAAGAGCCACTGCATAATTTCCACATACATCTTATAGTTTAGAACAGGCACTTGAAGCCAGCTAATCTGTCAAACTACTTGCAGCACATTGTTTTCAAAACTTAGATAATTGAAACTTGAGGCATATCCCAATTGTCAACTGCACTAGATGCATTCATTTGACTAACTGCATAAGCTGCATTCAATCTAAAATGCTACTAGACTCAGGACAAAAACAAATAAGTACTTAGAGAAGTGCTATACTGTTGTGTAGGAAACATAGTACGTTTTAGAGATGATCTCATTGGTTTCAACATCGCATAACAAGTGTCAGTGTGCAGACATGAGTGCATCCTAGCGTATGTGCCTGCGTATGTGTCTGCGTGAGTGAGCGCATATGAGAGAGAGAGAGAGAGAGAGAGAGAGAGAGAGAGAGAGAGAGAGAGAGAGAGAGACTTGATGTCGAGAGAAGGCAAGTTGTGAGGTAGAATAACAGGTGAGTCAAGGGCATGGTCTTGCTGCTCCCGCTGAGCTTGCTGGGCTAGTGCCTTCTCCTTCTCCTTTACCTGTTTTCAACAAAAAAAATTTCAAAAATACATAAGCAGATGCTTCTTTTCTAATCATATATCTCCAAAGAGGATAATTTTACTTAAAACTAACGAAACAACAAGAAGCTCTTCAGGCAAATTCATTTCAGATCAGGAGCTCCAGAAACAGCTCTCTGAATAGGCAACTCTTTGAAGCAATGCTAAGGCTTCACAAGATTTTGAGAAATATTGCTGAATCAATACAATTGCCAAAAAAGAATAGAATCATAGCCCGTGCACAACCATTTGTCGAGTCATAGCTAGCATATATGTCTTTGGTCAAGAAACGGTGAAATTGGTCATCATATTTTGGAAAGCTAGTTTTTGGACAGGTTATAGAGAGCAATCTCAATGACTACTGAATTTTTTAAATTTGTTATATGTCCAGATATATTTGAGGGAAAATGTGAGTCCATTGAAGAAGATTAATTACTCACTTTCTTTGTAAGCAGGTTGTTTTGCTCCTGCAATGCCCTATCCTGTGTGAAGACAAAAACAGTTAGCAAATCTTCAACCACTATAATGATATCTGGAAAAACGGTTACAGGATTTTAATTTGGTGTTGACTTGACAAACATATTCAATCACGGCACAACAATAAGGCAATGGTCAATATCTCTCACCCATCTAAAATTCTATCTACCCCATTTATATGGGGTGTGATATCATAGTTCAACTATTTGTGCTTGAACCACCCTAAATATACTCACTATATGTGTCTATCTACATTAAAAAGACAGCCATTCATGTTCCGAGTATCATGTGAAAATTCTAATACTGTGCCAACAAATTTAATAGGCATACCTTTTTCTGAAGCACCGAGATTGATTCGTGCATGAGCTGATTCTGTCCAGTAAAGTTTAGAGTGAAATCAGCCATATGCAGGACCTGATAATAGTAACATTGGCTTTTGAAATGAATCTTGCTTGTATGTACCTTTCTCGATCTTATGTGTTTGAGAGCAGAATCAAGTTGCTGCTCCAAATTTTGGAGGTCTTTGAGACTCAAAGAATCAAGATCTTCTCCCATGAAATGCCTGAAACAATCAAGCAAATATCAAGATTTGTTAGCATCGATGAATTTTCAGTTCTTGCAGTAAATTCGTTTTAGTATATATATACCTATGATTTCTCTGTAAAACTTCAAGCCTGGCCTTGAGCTTAGCATGCTCCAAAGTCCAGTTACCCTGAAACACATGATCTAGGATTTAGTGCTAACTGATTTGTCATAGCAAAAGAAGCTCATTTTATTTATATACGAAACTATAATATGATGCCATTCTCGCTTCTATGCTTCTTGCATATCTAATTTATCAACTGATTGAAAGACTTGCACGTCCAGTGATTTGCACAGATTCGGGTTCTGCATATTGCAGCTGGATGGGTTAGCACTAAAAGTCAAGCCGCTATGATTTGTGGAGAACATCGTGCATGCAATGCAAACCGGAACTCCATTGGTTGATTAGCTTTAAAATGAACAGAAGAAGAGGCTAATTCTTAGGTCTATCAAAAGATTTTGGTTTGGTGTCTTACAGTCGATTCCGTCTCACTTGCAAGAACTTGGTGCTCTGCGTATGAATATCTTTCATAGCGTTCGAGAATTCTCTCCATGCTGCCAAAGAAAAGAAGCAGAACCGAAACATGTTGTACGAAGTTAGTCCGTTTGACAGAAGATGAAGCTTCTTTAAGACAGAAAACTGAAATAAAACTTCCAATTAAGATCATAACCACATAAGCAGATAAAATTATGGTATTACAGTTCCCTCACTAGTCAATATATATGGAGAGTGCTTATGAAATCCATTTTGGATTAATCTACATTTCTTGCTCTGGCAATAGGAAAAAGAAATCTATAGTTTGCCAGAACATGGTAGAAGTTTTCTAGACACAGAAAGAGGCACAAACCATGTCATCAAATAAACCATGAGAAGTAAGAAGAAGAATGCATAGTCGGCTATAGCTATATGCTTCGCATCACAACAATGAGATTTTTGTCAATCAGACATGTACTTAGCCTTACAAACTAATTAATTATCGTCGACAAGCACTTGGAAGCGGGCTCGAGAATTGATTAAAAGCTGTTAATCGACAGGATTATGAACGAGCATAACGAGCAAGTTTAGTTATAAGCCACAGTCGTAGCTAGAGTTTTTCTTTACTACCAAATGAAGATCATCGAAAGTGGCTACATGAGGGCGTTGAACATGACACAGTACACAATACGGACTATAGTGATCGGCATCAGAGGCCATCGTGGGAAAGGACCAGAAAAAGAAATTTTTCATGCTCCCTTTTCTCTCTTATACATATTATTATTTACATAAAGTCAACATAGAAAAGTCAGCTGCTGTCCACTAGGTCAAATGGTTATTTCACGCTCGTATCGTCATCAACCTTTTGTGTCATCACGTTCGGCAAGTGACATTGTCACAGTTTCGAGTGAATATATGTTCCAAAGAAATTGGAGCTTCCTTACATCATCCTTCCCTAGATTTGAGACTCACAAATTAAGGATTTGAGCTGCTTTTCATGTTTTTTAATCCTTCCTGACCCTATCTTCTTCACTACTAATCTTCGTTTTCATTAGAGAATCAGTCGTTGAAACCTGTCAATGAAGTTTTTTAGCACAATTCCTAACCTGCTGCCCGAAAGCAAGTTAATTGCAGTTATTCTAAGCATAAACTACAAAACCTGTGCTTTCTAGCTAGGACTCAACTGAGTCAGACCCAATTCATGCAATGAGCCTTAACGTTCAAGATTAGACCCAAGTCCAACCAACCCCACAAGAGTTATAGTGTATCTTCGGTGTCTTCTCTGTACAAACCCTAATTAGAGTTCTAACTACAGTTGTTACATAGAGGATTTGCCGACACTTTTTAATCCCTTTCCAGCCTCGATCATGAATGCATTATCAAAAAAATGATTGATTCAGATCAAAGGTGAAGCCACAGTGTGAGAAAAGCATATTGGACTTACTTGGCATCCAAAAAAGAAAGTTGATTCATCACAGTAAATTGCGATGGATGGGAAGCAAAAGCATATGATCAATTTTCGCTTGAAAGGGAGATTCTTTTGTCTTTTCATTACAGGAACCAAATTAATCACAACTATTTGCTAGGATGCTCAATGTTTCTCCAGTTCATCTCCAGGACAACGGTGTGGCCCCATAGCCATAGACACGAATGGTGGAAGAAGACAAATGTACCAAGACATGTCTCCTCAACCAAGAAAACACATCATATCATGATTAGGCTTCTGGGTTATCCAGAAAGGAATTTTAACTGCGTAATTAGCCCTCCCTACGAAAAGATCCAGCTGGTGATTAGGCAAAAGTAGTTCGCATTTTCCCACAATATCTTCTTTCTCCAAATTTTGATGAGGAAAGCTGACCTCCAAAGTCAAAAAGATAAAAAGATAGTAGAGTCCAAGGAGTTAAACAGTAGGTGGAACTTCAAAAATCACATGTTGGATAGGGAACAGATCCACCATCACTTGCAAACTTACCTAGTCTTGTGTGCACACTGCACACATATCACTATGTATATAGTCACCATCCGTCCTTTCGAACGTTTAAATTACAGACACGAATGCAGTTAAGATTGTAGAGTGTCCTAACATTAGTTAACAGTAAGCATGCTTTCTTCGTACCCAGTTCTGATTATATGTAACATCTTCGCTGTCAAAGACAAAGATCGTTGAGATGAATTAATTAGTTTTAAAGTGAGCCCTTTTATAATTCACATCAATAGCTCTTTCACCACATTACTATCCTGCCTTTATATTCGTGTTGCTCCTTTGCACTTCATGAGGTGGGGATCGAGCCACGGAGGTGAGAAAGCTTAAGGCTATATCAATCGCACATTCAAAGTATCGTAGCTTCGATGTAGGATCCATCGTATGCTTCATTTTTATCAGGCGTAAGCATAAACGAAAAATTTTCCGGAGTTGGAAAGATACTACAATCACGATACCGTTAATTGCGCAAACGTGAACTCGCACAAAGCAAGAAACCGCAACCCAGCAAACCCCATCAAGAATCGAAGTAGAACCCACCAATCAACCCACGAAGCGAGGCGACATTCAAAAGAAATCAAGAAGCCTCGAGAACGGCGGGCAGCGGAGACGGCGGAGAAAGAACGAACGAACGAACGGTGATCAAGCGAACGTTACCAGGAATCGGTGGAGTACTCGAAGAGCTTGCCCTTGGTGGAGAAGACGATGAGGGCGACCTCGGCGTCGCAGAGGACAGAGATCTCGTGGGCCTTCTTGAGCAGGCCCGCCCTCCTCTTGGAGAAGGTGACCTGCCGGTTGATCTTGTTCTCTATCCTCTTCAGCTGAAGCCTGCCCCTCCCCATCCTATCTCTCTCCAATTCACAACCCCCAAAACACACCAAGAACTGCCAAGAATCAAAAGAAGGAGAGCGAGAGACAGATCCGTCTGGTCTCTGCTGCGTGTTCTTTAAGAAGAAGCCTGCAGCAATCAATCCCAGGGACCCAAAAAGACAGGCAGACAGAGAGAGGGAGGAAAGGAGAGAAGAAAGAAAGTGTGGTCTCTGGTGAGGTGTGGGTGGTGGGTTCTGAGTGCTATATGTGGAAATGGCAAAGTCTTAGGAAAACCAGGGTGGTTTCGTCAATAACGCTGTCGACACCTGATTGGCTCCGCACCGCTCGTGGAACAGTCTCAGCGGTATTAAACTTACTCTCTCTGCATGCATTCCATTCGTGCTCCTCCTCTCTTCGGGTTTTTCACCTGTACGTCTAGTTTGTCTTTCCCTCTTTCTCCTTCTTTCTGTCTCCTTTCTTGTCCTTGCGAAACCTAATAACAACATTCATAATCATCTTATATTATATTAGGGACTGAGCAAATCCTTAAAATGCTTCATCTTAGTCATTGTCGGATCTCGAGATCATCGGGATATGATATTCTCTTTTTTCGAAAGACAATGATATAGGAAGAATTAGGAGATGTGAGGCTTCGGGCTCCGATATGTTAAAATAAAATGTGCATCCATGAAACCTGCCACCGCTTGAAGACATGTACATCTCATCTTTCTGTTTGCTGTTTTTCTCTCTCTTTCCTTGTCCTTGCGAACCTAATAATAACATTCGTAATCATCTTATATTATAATCATATAAAGCTAACAAGCATATATGTATATATCATATTTGTATTACCCAAATAGTTTATTAGTGATTAGCATACAAATTTGAGTTCGGTTCCCGCATACGTTGCGTACAAATTCGATAGGTCACATCGGCAGACCGCAACCCATAAAACTCTAAAGTGGATGAGGAAATGCATGAGATTTGGAAATTTTGATTCCTGAGATGAGGGTTTAACATGGGTGTGGAAAAGTTTTAGCCTATTTTTGATTGGTGCAGGTAATATTTCAATCACTGGGCCAAAATGATTCCACCATTGTAAGAACTAATAAGGCAATTGTTCTGTGGAGAAGTTACGTATATCTATGTGTGTGTGTTGTGGAAGAAATACTTAGCCAATTTTGATTGAGATTTGCAAACATTGCTACAGTTGTTTAAAATTCAAAGACGATTACATGAGGTACAACCTCATTTTCAGTTCATAAACTTGCAATTTGAGGAAAATGACATTTGCTTAAATTTGTTAGAATGATGATTATAATGATGATTATTATAATTGTGATAAACATTCGAAAATATCATTCGAAATTTCATAGACATTAGAATAACTGTAACGTGCGAGTGAAAGCTTGGATTAGTGGCCATTGACGGATCTATAATTTTTTTCTCGGCGAGGACTAATAAGATCTATAATTGCCAAAAAAAAAAATTAAGTACATTTGTTTTAGATATAGAAGCAGTGTTCTTACGCTTGAAAAAGTCCAATAAGATGTTCGTTTATTTTATAACATCTTTGTTCTGAGAGCATTTATTAACTTTTATTTACCACCCACCTGGGTGGCGCTGCTGGAGCGCGCACTCTTCCTCTCGCAAAAGGTTGAGTGTTCGAATCCCGGGCGCCGCAGGGTGACTTAACCGGTGGCATGTGTGTGGTGGCTAGCACATGTCGCCCCCAGGGTTTACTCCCCGGCTGTCGGCCGTGCGGGGTTCCCTGGGTTACCAAAAAAAAAAAAACTTTTATCCATTCGTCAATCCAATTTCCCCTTAACATGACTTCTCTATATATACTTTTTTCTTTTGTATCAGAGAAATTCAGTGGAGGCAAAACTCAAAAAAGCAAGTGGGGACGGAAAAACATAAATACTCCGTGCTGTCGACCTGAGCGCCGAATTGTTCGTACCTGCCGATGTGACATATCGAATCTGGTTAGGAGATACAAGTCCCACACCTGGTTAGGAGATACAAAACCAAATGGTGGGACATTTTCGAATTAACTGATCGAGTTTCCAAAAAATCGGTCTTAAATTGGTTAAACCTTCGAAACACCCAAACCATACCCAAATCACCAGATGATTACAAAAATGCTGTATTCCTCCAACAAAAATCATTTGCTGCAGTTCAACTAGCAGTCGTACAATCACTCAAACAATATATTGGGATCATGGAAAAAATCATATTAGAAATCAAGTTGAAAATCACCTCCAGCAAATCCCATTACAGTGGCAATACTAATGAAGATTATTGCTATTGAATCAACTTTTTATATATATATATATATATATATATATATATATATATATAAGGATTGTCTTGTTAAGATATTTGATTTTCAAAAGAGTATCATGCAAAATGAATTCTTCACATAGCTTTATATCTTAAGTGAATGTATATGTACTACAACCACGTTGGACCATTTAAAATGTTTGTCTCCATATGATCATATGGGATTCCATTGGATTTGAGGTCCATATCGATGTTAATATATAATGCACGCTCGCTCGATGGGAAAATTGTCCAAAAAGTTTTAAATCTATTACACTTTTATCAATTCAGTCCCCAACCTTTTAACTTTGCCAATTAAATATTAAATCTTTTCACTTCTTGCATATTTAGTCTATTTGACTAATTTTGGTTGGAAATCGCTGATATGGACACTAGCCGATCTTTGTGGACAATTTTTAGTAGTACTTTAACATTTTCTAATTTTTTAAATTATATTTTTCTTTTCTATTCTTTTTTGTTTCCCCCTCCAGCTAGTTGCTAGGCCTCAACAACTGGCCAGAGCGAGGTTCGGTGAGCCCTGGCAAGGTTAGCATCGCCATGGCTGGGTGAGGTGGGTGAGGCTCGACCTCGGCCAACCATGGCAAGGTCGAGCCTCGCCTTGGGTTGGCAAGGCTTGCCCAAGGCCAGCAAGGTTGGCCTCACTGGCCCTCGCTTCTAACTAGTTGCTGAGGCCCGACGACTAGTTGTAGGAGGAAGAAGAGGAGGAAAAAAAGAAAAAAGAAAAAAATAAAAATAAAGATATCAGCTTCATGTGGGCCGGCTGGCGTCAACGTCAGCAATTTTTGACCAAAATTAGTTGGACGGACTTAATTGGTAAGAAGTAAAAAGGTTTATGATTGAAGTGGCAAAATTGAAAGGTTTAGGACTGAATTGGCAAAAATGCAATAAATTTAAGACTTTTGGACAATTTTCCCTTCGCCTAATAAATCTTCGTACATAGCATGGACCCATTGTGGCTGATACTATGGATATACCACCTAACTTATGTTATGAAGTAGTAAATATGGCAAATTCTATGTCAATAAGACGGTACTACGAGATTATGAATATAGATGCTAAGGTCTCAGCTAGGACCACCTAAGTTTACGAATTTGCTGCATTCAAAGTAGAAAAACTTATGAGTGCCACGCCGGCACCAAGCCAAACTGTTTTCTTGTCGCCATTAGCTGGATTTTTTACATTTTTAGGTAAAGGTTAGCTATAGTGCACTTTTGTGAATTTCAGTGATCCAAAATCCAGCTTCACGTTTACCACCCGCCTGGGTGGCGCTGCTGGAACGCGCACTCTTCCTCTCGCAAAAGGTTGAGTGTTCGAATCCCGGGCGCCGCAGGGTGACTTAACCGGTGGCACGTGTGTGGTGGCTAGCACGTGTCGCCCCCAGGGTTTACTCCTCGGCTGTCGGCCGTGCGGGGGTTCCCTGGGTTACCAAAAAAAAAAAAATCCAGCTTCACGTCGTACATGGACGTGATGTAGGAGATCAACATTATTATTTGATTCGGAATTTTCGTCCCCGTCTAGAATTGTAATTGCACATGCTTCGAATATCAAATAAAAGTTGAATTTCACGAGTCTGCCGCTCCGTGGACCCGTTTTTGCGGATCCTAACATCGAAACAGTCGCACCGGCAAGGAAAACGCGGCCTATGCGACTCTCGAAGAAGGCCATGAGACCTCTGAAAGAGAGACACGATAGGGGGGTGGGAGAATCTTCATCACACGAGGTGCGGGCCCCGCGGCCCGGCCCGGCCCGGCCCGGCAACAGTAAGATGTTCGCAAGCATTTTTTGCTTTGCTTTGTTGTCGACAATGACAGTTTGATTGGCCAAATTTGGATAAGAGGTGAGAGGAGAAAGGAAATGCCTTTGGAACAAACTTGGGGGGCAATGGTCCAACACCAAGCTCCACATGACCATCACTATAGCATTCGAGCTGCTCACCACCTTTCCTTTGTTGAGAAAAGAACATGTCGACGTCGTGTCGTGTTCGTTGCTTAAAACCAACCAGATACAGAGAGCTCCGCGAAGTCAATACACGCCAGTTCGACGCATCTGAACGTTTGTCGTTTTTCGGGTGGGTTTCGGTTTCGGGGTGGGTTCGCATGATCTAAAGATTCAGTGGGCATTGCTAGAGACACGAACAACACAGATTGTTCGAGTATCCAATCGATCGGGACAATGGAAAGAAAGATGGTGCGGTGAGCTAACTCATGCACTTCGAACGTATCAAGCTAAGCAATCTTTCGCTTTTCGATCGAGTTTGGAGGAAACTTTGATGAAGAGATAAAGGGAAAACCTAGAATCGCAAAGGTGGTAATTGCGTGTCTTTTCATCTCACTAGCTGTTAGAATTCTTAAAATCATGTTTGGAGTATATAACATTATACAGTGAAGTTACCTTTGACGTGGCGACAAATTAAAACTAACGAGGAAATTGATGATTGTACTTATCAATTGAGCGGCATTCCGGCTTTCGAGTTTGAATAACCTTCGCGTGTTGCTTGCCGCCATCCACCGAGCCATTGAGGTCGACGTCATCGACAACCATTGAAGACCTTAGATATGAGGTCGCCTACGTCGTTGACGACTTCTATGACCTCAAATCTAAGGTGAGAGAGAAAGGGAAACGTGCTATGATTTTGTGAAGAACCCTAAACCCCTATTCGGGTACTTCTCTCAATCTGGATTGAAACCCTAATATTTGGCTTAAAAACGAGGTTGTTTTGGTTTCATGTGGAAGATGACATTGTTTTAGTTTAAAGTGAAGCGATGTATCGAGAACCGAAATAGAACGATCACGCAGAAATCAGAGAAAAATAGACGATGCACGAATTTATCCAGGTTCACCCTCGAATAAGGCTACGTCCTACAAAGAGATTTCACTATATTTAGGTTTATAGCCACTCAACACGTTACAATGATCAGAAAAACAAGCAAAATATATATATGCCCCAAACGGGCCCAAAACCCAAACCTATATGAAATCTCTTAATTTCGCATCATACGGACCAGCCCAAACCCGTTAAGGTTCCGGGGGCGCTGCCCCCGAGCCCCCGCCCACTCACCGGCGAGTGGGACAGCCGTTTGCTAACTGGGCAGCGGGGCCCCCGTCGGGAGGTGCTGCCCTCGAACCCCCGCCTGCTGATCGGGCAGCGGGGCACCCGTGTCGAGGGTGTTGCCCCTGAACCCCACATTCCGCACGCATGGGTTACGTGTTGTCGGACAACACTTCAGTTTCCCTAAGTTCACGTGAGCGTACCTGATGTGAGAAATAAGGGTTCCCGAAGTATTCACCAACTCCAACATAAATGGTTCATTTTTACAAATATGGTACTAGCCTTGTCATGTCAAGTGTCTGTCTACCACCTTAGATATTGCGTATGCACTTTTTACGAAAATCTTAAATGTGGCCAAAATTGTCTCTAAGGTAAAAGTTGATGTCCTTTTACGTAACACTAAAAAGTTTAAGCCAAATTTGTCTCCCAAGTGAAAATTTGGGTATTTGTATGTGACACTTGAAAGTTAAAAGTTGAGGCCAAAATTGTCCTAGACAAAAGTCGGTGCTTTTTTTTTTGGGTTGCTGAGCAAAAGCCCGTGATTTTGCTATCAATGAAAACTCGTCACTCGCTGTTGGAAGGTCGTGTAAAGATGAGCTATAATGAATAGTAAGTATGTGACTGATGATATAATCGTGGCTACACAGATGCTTCCCCATCCATTTACGCAGCGACAAGAGGCCGAGCAATCTCCCGCAAGATCATTGGTGGCAAATTTTTTTCACTTCGATAAAGACATCCGTGTCGACAATCCGATAACCATGGCTAACAGTACTTTCTGGGTGATAACAGCTAATTGATCGACCAAACTTCATGCACTAAAAAGGCAAATCTGAGGGAATCATTCAACACAAGCAACAGATAAAGGGACTAAAGCGAGTGCTTCGTTCGACGATACAGTGTAACAGTAAGCTATGCAGCTCAATATTGCAGGTTTCGAAAAGAATTATAAAGCTTAGCTTGTTTCTATTACAAGCCAATACAAACATTATCAAAGTTCTGATCATGAGAGAGGAAGTGTGGCCTTCCTCTTTTTATGTCATCACAGCTCCAAAATATATGTACTTACTGTCTTGCGAATCACAATTAAAAAGTACACAGGCACAATTTCACCAGATTGATTCACCCTCCAAGTTTATGAAGTGAGTTCAAAGCATCGATCTTGGAATGTATCCGGCGACATTTTGGCTTGAAACTGAAGCATTCATCTCGTCCAGACATGCTGGATCGTATCTGGAAAATAAGAACATAAAGGAAAACAAAAGACAGTCTAATCGGTTATTCATTGCGTCACGATGCACTAAGATGTCTGTTAATTTAGTCTTTAGTGAGTAAGTGGAATGAGGATGTGAGTAGTCACCCGATTTGCAACGACAGGTTGCCATCCATTGGGTGGAAGAACCCTTCTGATTGAGGAGGAAAGAGGCTACATGGAATGCTGCCGGCGCCGCCGCCGTGACTTGCGACTTCCCAGGCAAGTTGAAAGGGAATTTGCGGACCCACTTCTTCCAGCTGATTGAAGTACAGAATTTTCCAAATCCAATCAATAAGTGTATTTGAAGCAGTGGTATCACAATAAGGCAGTCACTTCTTTTTTTTGCCACTAATCCGCGATGCTTACTGCATCCATTAGTCTGCTTGACATCAATGTCTCTAAACTAATGCGAGGTCTATGCCATAAGCTCAGGATACAATGACAATTATACAATCACAACTATAAGTTTTCAGGAAAAGCAACTTCTAAGAGTCTTATGCTATCTACCAATGCTATAAGCTTGGCAACCAAATGAATGGCAATGAAATAGTTCTACTTAAGATTTCATTGTTCGAAGAGAATGTGACCATTACACTGACAGCATGCTATCTTGTTACATCATGAAATAAGTTTGCGTGATTTGGCCCGAAATTGGACTTGAAAACAACGCAACAATCTTCCATTGGTAATTTTCTTCGAAGAACGGTGTGGCAACTTTAGAAAGAGTATGCATGCAGCACATGTGAGATGAAAATGCAGCGCAAGAAACAAGATTTAGGGTGCTAAGATAGCAATAACTTGTGACAGAAGCTATCATTTGCATGTTCAGCCGAGTCCTTCCTAGTTTTTTAATCCATCATTTGATTGCGGGAAACCATTTTTCATTGCAATAATGGGTAACTTTGCATTTGCAGCCACTAAGGACAGTGTGTTCACCCCAGTTCCAAGTACTTATAATAATCCGAGCTCAATGATGACAGTGTATCAAATTAATCTGTTTATGTCCGTGTGTTGATCTTATGAAATTGAAATATTAAACAGTACTCAGTATAAAGCATGGGTTTCTCGTTAATACTTGGTCAAAATGTACAACAGGAAAGATTCAAGAAAAAAAATACGGCAACATGAATAGTAGGAGAGAAGTGTAATTAGGTGCGATACCTTCCTCCTAAGGACTTTGTTGGTCTCTAGTAGCACTTGCTCCTAAGTAGACAGAAACCATCCAACATTGAGCAAGGAGAAGAAGAAAGAAAGGAAGTGAAATGATTTCCAATCTAAAATGGCTGATAATTAATTAATTCATACCCTGTTTTGGAGATTGGCGACTTGATCGAGCATGCACTGGGTCTGCAAGATTAATTAAGAGCAATTTAATCATCCAAGCAATAGAGGGTTACATTACAAAAATATGCTCATGACTAATGAGAGCTTCCTTTCTGATTACCGTCTCTCTTTTCACAAGTTACCTTTGTTGACCGAATGTGCTTCAATGAACTCTCCAGTTGACGCTCCAGATGCTCCAGCCCTTTACTGTCTAGTGAACCCAAATCTTCCCCAAGCAGGTTCCTGTGGCTCACTCATATTTAAACTCCGGTAAGTAAGGCAAGAGAATTTTGAGCACAGTAATTAGGGCATTGTTTTGTCACGAATGGAGTAGGAGTTGGTGGACGTAGAAACTTAGATCAAAAGGGCAAGACAAAAAAAATCTGAGAATCTTATTATGGGTTTCTGATGGCTTGAAATTATGGAAACCAAACACAAAGTGACTCAAACTATTGCTCAACTGCAATAGCAAATTGAAACTTATGGAGTTTTCATTAGCAGATTCACAATAATAAATGCTGTAGTTACTTTGTCTTGGGATTTTCATCCACTTAATCTCGAAAAATTACCAAATCATGCCATGAACATACAAACTCAACCGGCAGATAGAGAGATTCAAACCTTTGAGATTGCTGGAGGACCTCAACTCTTGCTTTTAGCCTCAAGCATTCCTGGTAGCTGCTCTGCTTGACACGATAATTAGGATTAAAGCTTCATATACTAAACAAGTAATCACAAAAACCTGAAAAACACTTGCCCTGGTAAGTAAATAAGCACCATACTTTGGATAAATTTTGCTCTGATCGTTTTATAGTGGCCAGGTGGTATACTCTAAGCCAGTTTTTGCGCACCAAATTATGTTCACTTTCTTATTGTCATCATTTTCATAAACCTAGTATATAGAAATGAAGTTTATGAAACAAGATCTCTCTCTCTCTCTCTCTCTCTCTCTCTCTCTCTCTCTCTCTCTCTCTCTCTCTCATGCACGCACATACACACATACACATGTGGGCGGGAACGTGCACAAAGAACAAATAAAGAAAAGACCAAAGGTACCTGTGTCTCATCGATTGAGCGGTTTGTGTCGAGCTGTGCACCATAGCTGCACTTTTGGTACCTTTCAAGTGTTTTCGTCATGCTAGGGCAAGAAGGTGAATGGGAACAGGAAATTAACATAAGAATAAGCAAAAGATCACTAGATTATTACAAGAGATGAAGAATATCGGGAGATGGTACATAACCATATTATGATTCAAAAGATGCCTGATTGAAATCCAAAAGCACATAGAAAGGCACACGAGTTTATGTAAACCGATATTTAGGATGTTTCACGTCTGCACTTCTCGTCGCTCCCAGAGAGAAAAGAGATTACACATACTCTTAGCAATAATCCTTATTGATGAATATGTTGGACCTAACTTTGTTACCAAAGGCCAATCGAATAGAAAGGAAGTATGATAATTAAAATACAATTAATCATTTTTATTCCCCTTAATCAATTAACGTGAAAATTAAGCTCAACCCCAACTCGAAGTGAAAGACATCATCGTGAGGAATAGCATTGGACAATCCCAAAGAGCTATTACTGGGGATGGGAGGGATAGATAATGTAATCCAATGGCAGAGAACGATCTTTCTAATGAATCTCGCGTGCCCTATGTATATAGTAATAGATCCTTGTTCTATATACAATAATTCTTACAAGCGGCTTTAAGGATTGGCTCGGCTTGTTTTCGTTTTCATTTGGTGGATAAGATATATTCTGTATGTTGCTTTTTAACGGCTTAAATTTTTAGAACAAAAGATTGCATATACGATTCTACAATAGACCGTTGAATAATAAGTTTCCAGTTCCACGATTCTTTCCCCTAGACTTTCAAATTCACATTCTTAATTAAAGAGTCTTCATCCTACTGGCCTTCACATCATTAACGAATTAGAATGAAATTGGTTCTCTGACAGTTTTAGTTTTTAGAATAGATGGTTGCGCATTCAAATTCCAACACTTACATAATAAATAAGCGAGTTGATTATGAATAAACAAGCTCATATTCAATGTCTACAAATGCTCTGATCAGCCTCATTAGTGAATCCCAATTTTCGAGTCGCATTTGGTAACAACCAAAGAAAGGGCAAATATTAACTTCAGGATGGTTGATCAAAAATCAAGGAAAGAGTGCGTGAATCTTGACTGCAACCCACGCACAGGCGCATCCTAAACAATATACGATAGAAAAGGCCTTAAATCAGGATGGGTCCTGGGTAAAAATCTGAACATGTTTCATTAATTCATCGGTAATGTTTTAGTAAAGTAGAAATATAGGGAAACAAAGAAATATCCAGGACGCTGGTAAACACTGTTCCATCTGGGTCAAACAACGTTAATATTGACAGAGCAACCAGAAAACAAGCAAAACCATGCACACTGAAGTTTCAAAAGCAGGACCAGGCCAATGTATTTTATACATAATCACTGCTTGAAGAAAACAGCAATTTGAAATGAATTTGTAGACAGCTTGAGTTGATTTTTTCAGGTTGTTTTAGCTCGTAAATGCACCGAAGAAGCCGCAAATTTTCTCCATGCGTGCTTCTAGGGTTTTTCGTTGGACATCAGACAAAAGAAAGAGCAGTCCTTTCTCTGTCACGGCAAACATGTTTAATCTAACAGCCCAGATGAAGTTGTTTAATGAGAGGAAAAGGTATATGCAATATTTCAGATATATTTACTGGAGAAACATCGATCTTGAAGTAAATCTTGATGGCGAATGCTAGCGGAATTTACAGGGAGAAAATATCGTACACGATGCTACTGAAAGAAACCCTTTGAGAGGCTGATCATTAATCCTGAAAACCCTTTTCATGAGCACAAATGAGATAAACAAAAATTATAGCAAGAAAAAGCCAAAAAAAAAGAAAAAAAAGAAGAGATGAGATCTGAAACTTATCTTTAGTGGACCGAAGAAGAAACTTTTTTTTTTTGGAGATCTTTGCCTTGTTTAAATTTCTTATTATGAGAAGATCAAAGACACCAAAAGCCCAAAAAGCATAACAAAAGTTTGGTAGGTGCTCAGAGTTCAAAAAGACAAGATCTAACACCAAGAGATTTAGCAACCCTCCTGATAAATGGGAAAAACCAGCAGAAAGCTAGAAAAAAACATATTTTCTTGATTATGAGGTGTTCACGCTGAAAAGCGTTAGAAGTGCAAAAAAGAAAGCGACGATCAGATTCAGAGAATCCGAGAAAGAGATCAGAGCTAGAGCAGGGAGACAAGAATACCTAGAGTTGCTACAGAACTCAAAGAGCTTGCCCCGGCTAGAGAAGATGATGAGAGCCACCTCGGCATCACAGAGGACCGAGAGCTCATACGCCTTCTTGAGGAGCCCATTCCTTCTCTTGGCGAAGGTCACTTGCCTGTTGATTTTGTTCTCTATCCTCTTCAGCTCAACCCTCCCTCTTCCCATTTTGAAGACACTCACACGCTAATAAACACACACACACACACACACACAGAGTCTCTCTCTCTCTCTTTCTTACCAGTCTTGGTTAAGAGATGAGAAAACTTTATGAAAGGAGCATGAGAGCAGAGAGTACCCAAATAGAGATAAGAAAGGGAATGTGCAATGTATGGAGGAAATGGAAACCCTGGGAAGCTTTGGTTTTATACCCATGTCTCTGGACGTATGTTTAAGTATGTATGTTTTCATCATTATATACATGTGCCATGTACTACACAACACAACCACTGGCTAGTATCATCAGTATATGTATATCTGTCTCTGCTGGTGGTTTGGAAAGATATATGTTCTTCATTGGAATTGTGATGTTCTCTTTGTTCTTGCTCAGTCCCCCACAAACACTCAAAAACTCTGGAAGCCTAGGTTTTCCACTGGCCACACATTGTTTCTCCATAATTCAATTACGTGCACCAATTCCCTTCTCTCTCTCCTCCCTGACCTGTTTAATCATGTTGGTGCACATGGGTCCGAAAAATTATCTTTCTAAGATCTGCTTTCTCATTGTATTGATCGCATCAGATACCTTCTATTATGAATCACATATCACGACTTTTTGGATTTGAAAGTGAAACTTGATGTACTTCTGCTACATTATATAGAAATAAGGTCCCGAATCAGAGTTATAAGAATCTGGCAATACAAATCAATCAAATGATTGAAAAATCTCAAATGGATCCAAATGTGTGAGATCGGTCAAGAAGTGCCATCGAATTTTGTCGTATTGATGTTCAACTTTCATAACAATTTTGTTACACGCAAGAGAGTATGGACCAGTGATCGAAATTAGCCTCCACAACAATTTGGGTTGTGATTTTGAGTCTCTTTTGGAGCGTAAATTAAGATGAAGGGATAATTGTTCAAAAAGTCTTAAACTTATTGTACGATGGCTAATTCAGTTCTAAACTTTTTAATTTTGTTAATTTAGTCCTAAAACTTTTGGTAATTTGCCAATTTAATATTAAACCTTTCAATTGTATCAATTTAGTCATAAAACCTTTTGAAAATTGAAACCTATTATTTGGATAATTGGTCGGAAGAACTATACTGGCAAATCGTCAAAATATTTAGAACTAAATTGACAAATCATCAAAATGTTCACAACTAAATTGGTACTAATGAAAAATTTAGGACCACATTGGTAAATCGTCAAAAGATATTGGATTAAATTAGCAAATCATTAAAAAATTTTATGACTAAATTGACACAATTGAAAAATTTAAAATCGAATCAGTCGCCGATAAATTGATGAGTTTTTAGTCAATTTTCTCTCCGAACGAAAGCGGTGAGAGGGAAGACTCCGTGTATGATCCGGTCATCCCAGATGCCCATGCCGTCATTCATCATGTCATGTCACGCGTTATTTTTCACTGTGCGATAGTACACAAAGTTGGCACATGGGATTGTCCAAGGTCGCACCATTGCGTCTACTGGATGAAAGCACCATCCTTAAGAAAGCAACTAAATAAATGACTGTACACGTGTCGAAAACCCATTCGAGCTCTGCACTAAGAAATTTTGAATTCCTCGGCTTCAGCTTCTTCTTTTTTCTTTTTTAAATTTTGATTATGTTTCTCGTTATTTGCTAATATAACTTAACTTTGAAAACCAATTAACATGACCCTCAACTTCAAGACATATTATGCATCACTCTTTAATATTTCAAGTTTCTAAAATAAATCGATATACATCCGACTTTAACTTTTCAATTTGCAAAATGCGATATACTGGCTTATCTTTTGATACATCATAAATGATGTAATTTACGACAACCTTAATCATCTACCATAAGAACAACATAGTTTTTAATCACACACGAGAAATGAGAGGATAATTCTCATTAGTACATATAGGCATGTTTGATTAACTCCACATTTCACATCCATCACAGTAAAGTAGAGTGCGCATTCATTTTAAGGGCATAATGTAATTAATGACATAGTAGGTGGGAGATGTATCATCGCTTTTCACAAGTGACTCAGAAAGGCATACCTACTCACACGATATCTATGATCAAAGTCAAAGGAACATCTGTCTTGGGGCATGAAATTAAAAGTTTGTCATTCCATTAAACCAAATTCGTGCCCAAAAGAGACAAAAATTCGAAGACTTGCCAAATCACGACACGAATCTAATATGATGCTTACCTAACCTGGATGTTCATTATTCAACCATTTGTTCTTGATTGAGCCTATACATATGTAGCTTGGTTTTTTTACTTTCTTTCAACACTTGCCCAAAAATAAACCATTTGAGTTTTGTCAACCATTTGAAAATCAAAGGGAAAATGATACAAATAATCTTAGAACTTTGGCTCAATATGCAATGTGGTCTCTAAACTTTTAATTTGTTTAATGCAATCCTTAAACTTTTCATACATGTTTAATTTAGTCTCTGAACTATATGAAAATATTTAATATAATCCTTCCATTTATTCAAGATCAGGGACTAGATTGAACATTCTTATATAATTCATGAACTACATTAAACATTAATTTAAAGTTCAAAGAATATATTGCATAAATTAAAAGTTTAAAAAACACATTAAATAGTATACTAAAGTTCAGGAATTATATTAAATAAATTAAAAATTCGTTGATTAAAATTTATTAACCATTAGTGTCATTATCCCAAAATCAAATCAAAAAGACATCTGATAAGTGCTTCTACTAAGATTCGCAGAAGAGACTGAAGGACAAAAGGGGACTCTTCTCCTGCTTTGTCCGTGCATTGGCCTGCATGGTTATCGAAATCCGTCTCTAAATTAGACTGATTAATGGGAAATTGCTGCGAAACGGTTAGGAGACACAGTCGTCGCATACGTGTCGCCCTTCGACTGGTTGGTGGCATAGTTCTGCCCCCACCTCGGGTGACGCAGACCAATGTGTGTTCAGAAAATACTGAAATTACGGCTCCTCGATTTACCGAGGACACGTGTCAAGATGGGGTTGCCTTGTGATCCAGCGGTAAAAAAGAAGCTAAAGTTAGAACTTATTCTTTTTTTTTTCAATTACAAATGATGGTCAAGTACTCTGGGAAAAAAAAAATGGATTCCTCCATGAAAAGTATCTTGGGATTTTATTTTGGTGATTTCTATTTTTATCTTATAATTTTATTCGTTATAGACTTTACGGCTCTCGCAATTTGATTCTTATCCTGTTTGAAATTTAAGTATCGAGAAATTAAATATTATGATATTCTTATAAGTTTCTGAAGTTTATAATATTCTTTTTATTAAGTTCGAATTTTGAAGAATCCACGATAAGAATAAGTGGTAAGTAGCTTTTTTGTCTATCAAATAGGTAATGTTGTTTGGCAAAAGTTTCTATACAGCTCCGTCAAAGCAAATGTATACGTACTACTTTTACACACATTATGAGAAATAGTGAATGATTTTAAATATCGGATTGAGTATATTTGTAAACATTTGTGGTGCCCAATATTAAGAAAATCTGAACATCAGAAGAGAAAAGGCGTAAAAAAGGTAAGAAGTTAGATGCCTACATTGGCTATATTAGCACGACCACTCTTCACCCGATCACGAACTAGCTGGAATCGGTTAGTTTTTTTAGTTCCTTTTTCGACGTTACAACAGTGATTCGATGTCGATGTAGTAGTTATGTGAATGTTTTAATCAAGCTAAGAAGCCTTTAGTGCATGGATTTATGTCTCACAGGTGTTGTCTTGTCTAGAATAGGATGTGTGTGTCTTTTTATAAATCGCACTTTTCAAAGTACAAAAATTTTGTAGGTAACACTAATTGATTATAGAATTACCAATTTTATAATATATGTGTATATATAATTATATATATGATGATCCCCCAAAAGTAATTTTAGGATAAAAAACCACGTAGCTTGGGACAATGTTCACAAAACCTATCGCTATCCCCGTCATGATCAACTCATCTAATTGTCAAAAGGCAGACGAATTCTGAATTCCCGTTACGTCCTGCAATTTACATTTAATTTATAGTTCTTCTATTCGCCATATAAAGAGGAACTTTGGCTAGAATTCGATTAGATATTCCAAATCCATCATGCATTTCAAATGCAACCCTAGTTAGTAGTTACCATCTTAATTAAATCCTATTAGCTATAATTATTACATAATTAGGGGAATAGGGCCCTCGATTCTGCTACATTAAATTTAAAGATATGGTTTCAGATTCTCCTAATGGAGCTGGCACCGACCAATCGAAGGAATAGACATCCCTAAAACGACATCAGTAGTATCTACTAGTCTTTGTGTGTGTGTGTGTGAGTGGATCAAGGTCATTTTCAGGTCCATGTTCAGCTATTCCAGTTGTATGGACACGAAAAAATTATACAAAACAAAAAGGATGAAATTTCATTTTTCGTGCCCTTTTAACGTCTAGAATTCTGGGTATCTGTTTATATTCCTGAAATGTTTTTTCTTTCCAGGAAAAAATGTTTCAGGGCGTTAGGACATGTTTTGGTTTTGGCATTGAGAGATCTATTATGCAGATATGAACCTTCTTGTTGTCATTATAAATAACCTAGAAGGACATGAACAATATAGACAGAGTTTATCTTTATCACCATCCTGATGATCTGCATTTACTTTCCTTCCTCAGTTGAAGAACTTCCTGATATGCCTCTCTGCACGGACTTGGAATACCGATCCAAACGCAAAACTAGAGCCTTTTTCTAGTCTGACTCTACGTAGAACATATCGAGTTCACTTGATGACACAGAGAGAAAGAGCACTTGCAAACTTTGGTAATGCTAAGTGAGATTTCAAACAAGTCCCTCTCTTTGAATTAAATCTCTTAAACAATTTGCAGAATGATAACAGGTTTGGTTAAACAGGAAGATATGAAGGTTTACAAAAGGCGATTGGCACCGTCGATGACAGAAAAGTTTTAGTTCTTGGTCAAGAAGTTTCAGGAGAGAATAGGCTAGGCTCAAAGCCAGGGATTGCGTTGAACATCCGAGGGAGGTTCATGGCAAGGAGCAGATAAGAACCCGGGGTCACAGGACGTGAGTGTGGTGCTCTTCCCGCAAGTTGATCTTGAGGCCTCCAGGATTCTCTCCGGTCGCTTTCCACATCAGCATTCGCTCCTTCTTATATTCGACCATGTTCAAGGATCCCCCGAAGCCGACCATTTCGAAATGCTTGGTCAGGTGATCGACATGCAGCGGGTATGTCGGAAAGGATCCCCTGGGGGGTGGTGAAACGATGCCTTCACTACTATCATCGATGCGCAAAGTGACATCCCCAAATTCTTCAGGGAAGTGGAGTATGTGAAATTCTTCTTTGCATGCGTCCAAGGACAGGAGGCAGTTGGATTCGACCCTCATCGCTTGCGAGCCTGACTAGTATTTCAAATATGATATCAAGAATGAAGTAGGGAATACTCATGTTGTCGCCATAGCATGCTTTCTTCGGATATGCCGTTGGAGGGAAGAAGACATCAATTTCCCGATTTTAGCTATGTTCTGGCAATGTACTGTAAACGACAAAAAAATGAATTTCGTACCGCGAGCAAAATAAATAGCGGAACAAAGGATATCGTGAAGGAAAACTTACTAGGAATGTAAACTGCAATCAATGTTTTCCGTCTTTGTTGGGTGATCCGGGGTTCAATCTCCTTTTTTCCGGTCGATGTTCCACCGTTAGATCTCAAGAAGCCCCATAATTAATTTCACGACATGTAGTTCCAAAATCGGAAGTAAAAATCAATGCACGAATAGTTTGGTAACAATGAATTGCATTAGAACTGTATTTCCCAGAACTCTTTTCTGGATTCTAATACAATATGATAGTTCGTGAAAGTCTGTTCAGGATATCACCTATGAACTTATGAAGCGTGGGACCGATGCACCACGGCAGCCCGACGTAGTAAGGTAACCACTTTTGGTATCTTGTTCCATTTTAGCTTTTGGACTGTAAATATAAGCCAATCATTTTTGGACATCGACCTAACATGAAAAATTGTATGGACACAACTTCAATTATACCCATGTTTCGAAAGTGATCACTAGAACGAATATGTCAGCCTACATGAACGCTTTTCAATGATATCAACAAACTTGGAAACCGTATCAGTCCTTCAATTAGTGTTGCCTTCCGCATCAAGTAAAGGCACATACATTGTTTGAAGTAGATTCTAAAATGAATCCTACTCTTATATGGTACCTCTACAATGATAATGTCACTACCCACCCTTCTAATTCTTCACACAGAAGCAAAGTTTGGGAAAATTATCAAAAAAGTCCTAAACCTTTTGCAATTATGCCAATTCAGTCCTAAATCTTTTGTAGTTGTGCCAATTCAGTCCATCCGGCCACTTTTGGCCGGCCGGCGCTGACGTGGACGCCCGGCCGACTGATGTGGCAATTTTTAATAATTTTTTTTATTATTTTAGAATTTTTTATTATTTTTTTCTCTTTTTTTTTCGCCTATCTTCTTCTCTGGTCGCCGGTTCGGCGATAGGTGAGAGGCTGAGGCCGGTGAGGCTAGCCCTCTCTGGCACTGGCGAGGGCCAGCCTCGCTAGATCTGGGCGAGACCTCGCTGTTGCCTGGCGAGCTCGACCTCGCTCGGCCATGGCGAGGCTCGACCTCGCCCGACGACGGCGAGGCCGCCCAGATCTGGCGAGGCTGGCCCGGCGACAGCGAGGTCTCGCCAGATATGGGTGGCCTTGCCGTCGCCATGGCCGGGTGAGATCGAGCTCGCCAGGCCATGGCGATGGCGTGGTCTCGCCAGATTTGGGCGACCTCACTGTCGCCGGGCGAGGTCAAGCCTTGCCATGGTCGAGTGAGGTCGAGCTCGCTAGGCTATGGCGAGGTCTCACTAGATCTGGGTGGCCTTGCCATCGCCGGGTGAGGCCTCGCCCATGGCCAGGGCAAGGTGGACCTCATTGGCCTCAGCCTCTCGCTGGTCGCCAGTCATCGGACCGGCGACTGGGGAAGAAGATAGGTGAAAAAAAAAGAAAGAGAAACAAATAAAAAAATTTGAAAAATAATAAAAAAATTATTAAAAATTGCCACGTCAGCCGCCCGGCATCCACGTCAGCGTCGGCCGGCCAAAAGTGGCCGAATGGACTGAATTGGCACAATTGCAAAATGTTTAGGACTGAATTGGCTAAAATAAAGGTTTATAACTGAATTGGCACAATTGCAAAAGGTTTAAGACTTTTTTGGTAATTTTCTCGCAAAGTTTTGGCTCTCATTTATCCACTGTGCTCAATTGCTACAAACGAGATGCAATTTCTAGAATTCATAAGAATGGGAACTTCCAAGAAACAAAGATTCGTGTTTCTGAGCAGGAACTTTAGCCAGCAACGCCTTATCATCAGCCCTCGGGAGCTCGTACATCGGACAAGACAAAAGGAAAATGCCCAAATGAGTTCAGATCAAATCAAATCCAAGGTGCATCGACGCGATCTGCAGGATTTTTAGCTCGGGAAGCCACTATAAAAGGCAAAAGAACAAGAACAAGAGATAAAATGAACAGTCATGTAAAGCATCAATCCTTTCCAATTCACACAGAGAGATTGTCATAGGAGAGGAAGGTATCAACAATTCTACCAGTCAAGACCCCGATTTTGCTTAATTGAGCCGTGCATCAAGTGTGCGATGCGTGAGCGGTTTTGGTTGTATAGTGGACATGACTAGACCTGCCATATGGTCAAAGCGATTCAGATATGTTTCGGACTTAGATTTTCTGCCATCCAGGAACTTAATTTGAATCTTAATCCTTCTTTGGCTATCTCTTGAATTCCTTCTAATTAACTCGGATGGATAATATCTGTCCAAATGAGGTGAATTGCTATTTCAATAAAAGTTTCAGGGTGTTCACTTTAACGTGGAACTCTTCGTACATCCTTCTATGGTAAGCCTACTTAGATCCAGCAATCAATCGATCTTATTCACCTTTTTCCCGAAATTGTAGGCTGTAAGAAGTTTTTTTCGTCATTCGTGACCCTAGATCAGTCCCCAATACAGTCCTTCCACAAAATTTACTTAACAGTAGACTACAATGTCGGCCATGAATCCACATCAATCTAGTACTCGGCACTAATGGCATAGTAATCCCCTGTACATGCACTCCGATTCATGCACAATGCGAACTATTGTATCTTTTTACGACAGAAAGTTCACCTTAAGAGAGTACCTAGGTAAACATGCCGAATAGCAAATCTCAAGCGAGTGTAGAAATAATGAAGGGTTTGCATGTGGTGATGATGCAAAGCAATCAGATCATATTCTTCTGCCTTAATGACTTTCTGTGAAAGTTGTTGAGCATACCAGGCATCTCAATGTTACCCCATCAAGCGTGATTAAGTGGATTCATTTCTATGTAGATTGATTTGATCTCCCTCATCCTACAGCAACTTAATTTCGTTTACTCCCTTTCTAAACTGAAGAACCCATCGTGATCCTCTCTGCATGGAAATCCATTAACTATGAGAAAAACATAAGTGAATTCACAAAATAACACAAACAAGCCTTCAGTACTTGCAATTGGCAATGTTAAAGGAAAAGAGTTATTCCTAGACTAAAAGTGCTTATCCCTTGTTATATTTCTGCAAAATTGCTGCTTGAATAATCACAGAACTGGCTAAATGGGGGAGAAAACACAGTACTTACAAAGGGCCAAACTGAAGACAATAAAAAGTTTAGCCTTAGGAGATAAGAAGAGCAACTCTTAGTCACACAGTTTTGGGTAATATGAGGCTAGGCTCGTAACCGCGAATCGTAGTGAACCTCAGAGGAAGGCCAGGGATGTCTAGCGGCAGGTAATTCGCCTTTTTCAGGAAGAAATATGTGAAGTGCATTTTTCGGTTGGAAATGTTACCATAGCAAGCACTTACCCGTAAGAGAAAACATTCCGAGCTCAACCTACCAATGACTATATAAGTCATGTAGGGATTCCACACCACGTGAGTATCATGAAAATCCCAAAAGCAGATGGAAAGGTCTTCGAATTTGTCCCCCGTTACTTCCCATTCTCTCATCCACTCGTTATCATGTTCTACTATGGTCAAGCATCCTCTGAATCCTAGCAGCTCAAGTTCATTGGGTTCGATCGTTGTCACGAGGGGGACATTTCCATCAGGGACAAAACCTTGGGGGGGTAGGAGCGATTGACCATTATTATCGTGGCGTACTCCAAGGTCGAATTGGCCAACATCTTGGGTAAATGAAATAATCCGAAACTTCTCATGACATACACCAAATGATATGATGACGTCACGTTCATTTCCAGAAGCTTTCCAGTGAATGGCCCCGTTCCAGAATAGAGGTTCGTATACAAAATAAGCCTGCCAACCTTCAGGTACATCCAATCTCCTCCACGAACTCGCTCCCAATTTAGTCACTTCGAAGCACCTTCTTCCTTCCATATTAACATATGTACGCAGAGCTTTGTACTTTCTTGTTGAAGGATCGAATCCGAGTCCAACTTGATGACCGCCCATAATTGTTTCTCCTGATGTTGGCAATCTTTTGTACTCCCTCGTTATGGGATTGCAAACAAAAACAGGATCAAGTGCTGAGTAAGAACCTACACATAGTAATCCTCGGCAAGTGCCCATGGCCGAAAGTCCTTTTAGCGGATCAATGTGAATCTGTCTAACCCTGCGTCCCTCGATATCCACCAAAAGAAAAGGTTGTGTGGAGTCATCATCCGCACAAAACGGTTCAAGGATGAGCCACGGTTCCTTGTAATCATTGCTACTCAAAAGATGCTCGATGAAAGTGGCTGATTTTGTTAGGTGACACCAGCCCTTGCAGACACATCTGCAGCGCACGACTGAATCGATAGGAAGCTTGCATAATATTTCTGATATAATCTCTAGAGACAAGTAGGGAATGCTCTCGTTTCTAGTGCTGCTTCTTTCCTCTGATTTCTCCATTCAAGACGAAATATATCAATCTCTTCTTAGTTATGCTCCTGCAAGTTACCCTCAGATAAATTCAGAAACCCAAGCTTTAAAAAGAAGCAGAACAAAGGGTTTATAAATGACCCTACAAGGAATCTTAAAAGGATCCGTGCTTTCATTTTCGTCAATTGCAAAAAGAACTCTTTGACAAATGGGTTTTTCTTTTTTCCTTTGTCGTGGTGTCACCGTTGGATTTCAAGACGCCTCAAATCTGCACGACAAAATGTTATTCTAATTTTAAGTATGTCGATGCACAAAGCGGTGGGTAATATGCATCACACTTACTAAAGCACTATTTCGTAGAACTTTTTAGCAGTAACTTTCTGTGGGGCACTAGATAACAAAAGTGCACATAAGATGTAATTTATAAATGACCACTCTGCATCGCTGCCGGATATGGTAAAGCTTTAACTTGTCAATAACTTATTATCTCAGGACATCCACATAGTAAAATAAATTATAATGACAACCTTTATTATATCAATGTTTCGCAAACAATAAGCCACTCTAATTAAAATGACAAATTATGTGAATGCCCTTCAGCCATATTAACTCTCCCAAAAAGCATGGATAGTCACATTGACTTGTTACTACGCAATTAACACCTCTCTTTCTCTCTCTCTACGAATATCTCTAGGCCTATCATTATATACATCTCTAGTATTCTCTCGGACACCTAACTCAGATTTGTACCCGATTCATCACCATACTAGGCTTACCAGGTTGTGGCAGCAAATGTCTAGAACTCTCAGGCAGGTTGAGACTACCATAGGCACCAACATTAGGATCCCGATTGCCATTTTGAGCAAGTGTAAAATAACCGACAAAGGGGAAGAGGGAGCGAAGAGAGCGACCAATGCTTGTGAGAGGCATGCACGCAAGAGATTGCTCTATGAAGTGGTGACTGAAACAATAAAGTAAGGTCTTACGAGTAAGAAACGATAAAAAATGTACCATCGACATAGTATGTAATTTATAAATGACCACTCTGCATCGCTCCCAGATATGGTAAAGCTTTTAACTGGTCAATTATCGATTATCTCAAGACACCCACATAGTAAAATAAACTATAATGATGGCCTCAATTATATCAATGTTTTCAAAACGATAAACCACTCGAATGACGATAGCAAATTATATCAATAACCTTCAGCGATATTAACACTCCCCAAAAATGTGGATAGTCACATCGACTTGTTAATACGCAATTAACACCTCTCTTTCTCTCTCCCTAGGAATATCTCTACGACTATCATTACATACATTTGTCTAGTATTCTCTTAGACACCCAACTCAGATTTGTACCTAGTTCATCATAATACCAAGCTTACCAGCTTGTGGCTGCAAATGTCTAGAACTCTTGGGCAGGTGGAAACTACCACAGGCACCAACATTTGAATCTGGGCTGCCATTTTGAGTAGGTGTAAAACAACTAACAAAGGGGAAGAGGGAGGGAAGTGAGTGATCAGTGCGAGCGAGAGGCGCGTGTGCAAGTGAGCGCACTGCGAAGTGGTGACTGAAACAATAAAGTAAGGTCTTACGACTAAGCAATGATAAAGTTTGAAATTGCACTTTTTGAATCGAATGTGGGTATTCAAAAGGTTCCCCTTTTCCATCTACAACGGCCAACACTTCCCTTAACCTCCATTTCTACTTGATTTGAACTACTAGCCAGATATCATGAACTAGTTGTGAGTTTAAAGCGCGCGATTTGACATCACAAAAAAACCTCGATACTATCACATTCGTCACTCTAATGCTACGAAATGAGAAAATTTTGTTCTTGTTTTCTAAACTTTGCCCGATCAATAACAAAAACAAGAAGTGAACTTGCAAGAGCGAAAAGAAATCGGCACTCCCAAGAAACAAAGAAGAATTTCCCCTTGACGGAGATGACTGCAACGAAGCAAGGAAACGAAGCAGCAAAACACGTATTCAGATCATTAATCACACAAGCGGGAGAGACAAGAATAATGCTTTAGCCAGCGAGTACAGATTCAGGGGAGGGAAAAAGAACCACCCAAGAACAGGAGGAAAATGGTCGAGCAAATTCGGATCGTACTTCACTGCAAGAGTTGCATCCGCAAGATCAAACAGATTCTCAACCGATACGAACATCAATGAGCAAGCAACGAAAAGAAAAGAGAAAGAACATCAAGAAACAGAGAACACAATCGTGTCAACCATGAATCTTCCTTATGCCAACACGAAATTCATACGAAAAAAGACAGAGAGAGAGTCGAGAAACCAACTTTGCTCGCATTCTTGAGTTTGATCATCGAAATGGGTCGTTCAGGTGCTTCGAGCTCATGTTCTTCTCTTTCTCATTGACGAAGAAGACTTCATGTCTTTTTTGTGTGTGTTTGTTTTGTCCGCTCTAACCTAGTCTTTGTTTTTAGGTTTTCATTTATATTAATGTGTTGATTGTATTTACCATAATAAGCTTTTGTGATAAAAATTAAAAATTAAGAATTTTAAGCTGATAAAAAAATAAATCTAAGTTTATATATTGAAGCCAAACACATCATTTTTCTCACTTATTTAACCTTCCGTTCATACACCTGCATTAAATAATTTGAATTCGAGAAATAAGGACATAAATACAATTAAGCACATATTTAATGCTGTCCATGACCTGAAAAGATGATTATTCGAGAGTGTAATTTATCTCACTTATTAACCCTTCTCCGGACATTAGAAAGCCAAAAAAATGAGGGCATAAATATAGTTGAGCAAATATAGAAGAAAGACCCGTTTTGTTAAGTTTTAGATTTATAATGATTATAAATGAGGAAAGTTCAAAATTAATCGCCCGCTCGCTAGCGCGCGCTTGAAATCCAGTTCAATTCAAGCGATTTCTTTTCTCCATGGCCCTTCCACTCTTGTGCCTCACTGTTGGGCTTTTAATTCGGGCACAAGATGCTCAAATGGGCGGGCTGGGCATGGCCCATGAGCTGACCCAACTTCACTGTCCAAACCCGCCCAAAGGAAGAAAAAAAAATAAAACTTTGTTGGACGGAAGCCTCGTGAATCCGACATAAGCTGGTTAAAGAACTCGCTGGACCTAAGGCACACGCCTATGAGCAACCCATGCGCGGATATAAGTGGGCGCTCGAAATCGAACCCGCGACTTCCGAATTTAATACCGCCCTAGAGTTGAACGTGCGACAGCTCTTTCCGAAAGTTCAAACCGATACGCAAAAATATTCAAAGGTTAGACATTATTTAGAGGTGAAGCATGATAAATGACAGGCATGCATGTAAATGCACAAAAAACCGTTTGATGTCATGTGCCCTGTGCCCTTTTGACACTTTGTACTTGGTTGAGTTAGAAAGTACCGAAACTTGGGTGTTACTTGTTTGCTTCTTGGGTGTGCGTATCAGAGAAAGACTTTCACAAGTCAATTTTTACTGCTCTGGTGGAAAGTTCTTGCGAACGCAAGCAAAAGATGAGAGCTGTGACGAGGCGAGCTAGGCCGAGGGACTTGATTCTATCTGTTGGTTACGATTGGTTTGAGCAATCGTCGGCGTTCATGCTGCCCAGGACGGAGTCTGAATTGGAAGGCTCGATCGGTTTGGGGAAATCGCCGGAATCGTCCGCTTTGTGGCGAGAGGAGACTTGCCCGAGACTGGAGACTAGGTTTTGAGGCAGTAAATTTATCCTTACAATTGTTTGAAAAATTTTAGATAGCATGAAAAATGAGAATTGTTGGAAATATGTTGAAAAGGATGAAAAAAATAAGATCAATTGTCTGAGGCATGCTTAACACTGTCCTTAAGGTTAATTCCGCTCCTTGGAGTACGAAACTCAGTGCGATAAGCTGTAACGGCTATCCTCTCAAGATATAATAAACCTTCTTCTTTATTTTGCACAAAATAATAGAAGAATCTTGAATAATGTTAAGTATATAACATGCAATGAAAAGAGAAAATTTGCAAAGGAAACGAAAATTCTCTTTTTTAATTCGGTTTATCTTAAAGGATTGTGGTTTGAAGTTTAATTTTATATTCCGAAGAAAGAGAGCACCGTTAAGAAGTCGTCATAAAATAATTGGTGATTACTAACGTGATGACCATTGTAAAGCCGTTATAAATGGAGGGTTTACGAAGAAATTAATCAAACATTATAAAGTTGTTATCAAGACATTATAAAGGTCATTTAGCAGTCCGATCAATCCAAATGATGGCTTTCATAGCGATCAATACTTCTATCAAAGCAATTACTTTCAAATATTTCAAAACTGTTAGAAATATCAACCGTGCTAACCTGAAGCAGATAAGAACCCGGGGTCACAGGACGTGAGTGTGGTGCTCTTCCCGCAAGTGGATCTTGAGGCTTCCGAGATTCTCTGCAGTCGCTTCCCACATCAGCATTCGCTCCTTCTTATACTCGACCAAGTTCAAGGATCCCCAGAAGCCGACCATTTCGAAATGCTTGGTCAGGTGCTCGACATGAAGCGGGTATGTCGGAAAGGATCCCCTGGCGGTGGTGACATGATGCCTTCACTACCATCATCAATGCGCAAAGTGACATCCCAAAATTTTTCGGGGAAGTGGAGGATGTGAAATTTGTCTTTGCATGCGTCCGAGGACAGGAGGCAGTCGGATTCGACCCTGAAGTTCATCTTCCAGTGGATGGCCTTGTTCCAGAGCATCGGATCGCATAAATGGTGGTTCCGGTATTGTCCGTAATCAGCAATGTTCTCCACTTATCTTCTCCAAGCGTAATCACTTTGAACCGCATGTTCTTGCCTTTGACATTGACTTCGGTTCGCAGGGTTTTGTACTGTCCCGTAGAAGGGTGGAAGCCTGTTCGGACATGATGGCAATAGACAAACCTTCTTCTCGACGTTGGCAATTGCTGGTACTCCCTCGTTACAGGGTTACAAACAAAGACAGGATCGAGCGAATGGGCAGAAGATAGACAAAGCAATCCCCGACAAGACCCATGACCAAAAGTCATTCAAGCAGCTCGTTCCGAACCCGGCAAAACTTGCATCCTTCGGGATCCACCCAATGGAGCAAACGCCCGAGTTCGTCATCCGGCACACTGAGCAACTGGATGACGAGCCCCTGGTGTATGTTAACAAGCCACTTGATGAAGGCGGGATCTTCCGTCAAGGGACGCAAGGACCTGCACATGCATCGCCTGCTTGCCTGACTAGTATTTTAAATATGATATCAGGACTGAAAGAGGGGATACTCAAGTTGTCGCCGCAGCTTGCTTTGGATACACCATTGGAGGGAAGAAGATATCAATTTCGTGTTCTTAGTTATGTTCCGGCAATGTACTCGTGAACGGAAAAAAAAAATGAATTTGGTACCACGAGCACAATAAATAGCGGAACAAAGGATATCGTGAAGTAAAACATAGTAGGAATGTAATGTCCAATCAATGTTTTCCATCTTTGTTTGGTGTTCTGTGGTTCAGTTCCTTTTTTCCGGTCAATGTTCCACCGTTAGATCTCAAGAAGCCCGATAATAATTTTCACAACGACATGCTTTAAAATCGGAAGCACAACTCGATCCACAAATAGTTCAGTAACAATGAATTGCATCAGAACTCTATTTCCCAGAACTCTTTTGTGGGATTCTAACTGAGAATGATAGTTCGTGAAAGACCGCTTAGGATATCACCTATGAACTTATGAAGCATGGGATCTACACACCACCGCAATCCGATGTATTATGGTAACCACTTTCTATATCTTATTCCATTATAGCTTTTGGATCGTAAATATAAGCTGATTATTTTGGGACATCGACCTAACATGACAAATTGTATGGACGCAACTTCAGTCATACCCGTTGTCGCGACCTAAAATTTCTCTTAGGCTAATGGATTATTAAGACTAAGCTTAACTCGGGCCCTCCCAAGCCCTATCAATTTGCAACTTAGGGTTTAAGTTTTTTTAACATGCAAAAACTTTCATGCTTGGAGTCGCCACTAATCTATTTATGATAGGTCGATTAGATACCTAAATAATATATAGGGAGATATGTCTTATTTTTATGAACCAGATATTCTAAACTCGGGGACTTGGTTACGCTAGATCTAGTCTAACGCCCTTTCGGTATCTTTTCTTTTCAAAAAAAATATTTTGGCAGACAATTTGGATTCATTTTAACTTAGTCACTAACATGTGATGTGTTCATGCGAGTGCGCAAACCACCAAAATAACACCCAATAATCAAAACATTAAATAAATTGCAAAGTTGAGAGAATTACTTACCTCGAAACAATGTAAGCATCTGCATGGTTAGCTAGAAAATCACATCAACAATCATAATATGATTTCTAACTAGCAAGCAGTTCACTCAATATTTTTTTAGAATCTTCACTTATTTAAATGGAAGCTAACCTATATGTAATGACGTGCAAAAATTAACATGCGATTAATGTAGCCTAACATGCAAACTATATGTCATGCAACAACGTGATCTAATCCTAATGACGGACAAATGATTTATTTTTTGGTATTTTCAAATGAAATTCGGAATTAAAAATTACTCAAATTAAAATGCAATCTATCCTAGAGAAAATGATTTGATCTATCCTAAAGTGATTCTTTTTTTTGGGATTTTTATTAAAATTCGAAATTATTAAATATCCTAAATAATCCTCTAAGATTAAAACAATCTTTAATTTAAACTAGAAAATATGCTACCCTAAATCCCAATTTAAATCAAATAATTATCTTATTCTTTTGGATATATTTAAGATTCCCTAAGGATGCAAAATTTCTAATTTAAATCTAACTAACAAATTTTTGGATTTTCTTTATTTGAAAGAAAAACAATCAAATGAAGATAATTATCACATTCAAACAATCCACGCAATCCGCAAGATTTTTAAAATTCAGATAAGGAAAAGAAATCAATCTAATGGTCATATCTACAGAGTTATAGATATCGACGGAAAGTTGACTGTTCGGATTTGGAAAATAAATAAAATCTATTATCGTATCCAAGTGATTATGGATAAGATAACGATTTTCCGTATCGTCGCGTATCGTACCTTAGGGATAAGGTCGGATAGTCGTCCAGATACGTTGCCAAATTAGGAATGATTGAGTATTTTTGAATATTGCGAATATAGCACACGTCATTCTAAGATATCTAGCAATCCACGCAATATTCACGAAATATTCAGCCATCCAAAAATTAGGAAACCAAATATTCTGAAAATATTGGATAACATCCTTACCTAATTTCGAGATATTTCCAAATTTGGACTCGCGGATCGCGATTGCGAATTGGGACGAGCGGCGATAGGACGAACCGGCACGGTGTCACAGTGGTGTTCGCGGCTCAGGCTGTTTCACGGTAGTGATGATGCTAAGCAATGGCGGGAGTTGCCGAACATTCACCTCCAATATGTGGAGGTTTCTCTTTGGTCACCAATGCTCTCACCCATGATCTGACCTCTTTCTTTAAAAATTGTGAGTGAACTTGTAATTCTTGACCTTTGACCGTGATCCTGAAGACAAACGCAGTGAGATTTTAATCGAGAAAAGAGTCAAGGCAGCTCAGCGTCACATCAAGAGGGCAGCAAAGATTGCAACGACGGGCATCAGCAAGCAGCAAGATTGGGATGGCGGCGTCACGGCGCCGACTCAGGAACAGCAGCTGGTCGTCGGGTGGTGCAGCAACAGGCAGCAGCTGTCACGCCCCGTACCCAACTGGAACGCAACGTCCCGTCACGGTCGATTATGGTGGAACGCTCCCAGGAAGCATCGCCGACCCACACCCAAACAGAGATCAAGCACAAGCGGAAGTAACGTATATAAGTAAATATATACACCCGTACAATGACACACATCAGACCAAGGTAGAATAACCAGCAATTAAACAACTCTGAAAAATATAAATATTTACATTGCCATAGAAAACCTTTTTACATAGTACCATTTACAAGCCAAACAAAACAAACAACCACAGTAGGTCACGCAGTCATCTGCCACTGGTCAAAAAGGGTCGAGTGGCTGGGGTAAGTGGGTCATCTACAGGGAAGACTACAGACAAAAAGGTACGTGCTTCCCTATGGTTAGGACCTAGAACCTAGGCTAAGGTTCCCAGTCTGGATCCGAGGGCTCGGTGGGATCCTCTGATAACTCCTCGGATGCGTCCTCGCTAGACCTCGACTCTTCCGATTCCATAGCTTGAGCTCGCTCGTCCTCGGAGTCCATCTCCAACTCAGGGTCTAGGTACCAACCTAAATCCTCATCCTCGCCAATCTCCACGTCTTCACCTACCTCAGCTACTTCTCCGTGATCTTCTGCGTCCTGCTCCATGGCCTCGAGTTCGCCATTCTGGTCCTCCTCCATCGGCTAGGGTCCTCTGCCATCACATTGGGCTCCTCATGCACTTCTTCCTCCTGCATCATCCCCTCGGGCGCGACCTCAGGATCTATCACCTCACCGGCAGCTATAATTGGTTGCATCAAGCCAGTATCATCGATGGCGATATCAAAAGTCTTAAGGGGCTATCCCTCAATCCCATTGGCATCTCGATGACACCATGCCACATATTCTTGTTTCTGATAATAGTCCGCACCTATATCCACAACTACCTCAGAATGATGTCTCACAAAAGCCTCCCCATTCCTTGAATGGTAGGTAGTAGTATACGTCTGGATCTCCAAAGGGATCCCAAAAAGAGGCGGTGGCCACTCCATCCTCATGGCCGGGGGTTTGAAAAGTTTCGGTTTACAACAACCGTGAGACGAATCTCAGTGAGTTTAACCCCTAAATCTAGGCTAGGCTAACATGCAATCTCCTGACCGGAAAATAGATATTTAAATCACAAATCAACAGTAACAGATCATTCTTAAACCCTGTAGGATAAACAGATCCATATATAATAATCAGAGTACATAAGTGGCACTCATAATCACATATATGCCAATCACATGCGTATGCACTGATTCTCACATTCTCGCATGCCAGTCAATGCATGTTCATGTATGCAAATGTCATGGACTTGACACATGCAATTCCCGGCCCACTGGCCTACACTGGCACACTGGCACAATTTATTATTATTACGACTCGAGTTATCAGTTTTCACGGCCCGGTGTGTCTAGCCTGCTTCAAAGTGCATGAGGAGCAGCAACCGATTTGGCCCAGTGTCTCTAGCCTGCTTCAAAGTGCATGAGGCGCAACACTGCTCTCCTTGCGAACCAGAGCCTGCTCCAAAGTGCATGAGGATGGTCGCCTTCCGGACGTACCGGGCATCGTCCTGCTTCAAAGTGCATGAGGACGGTATTGACCCGAAGGTCACGACCTGTAGGTCCTTAGGTGATCACACAATTCATTATTATCTAGACCCAGCGTATAACGCTTCAGGGTAATTTAGGTGATCACACACTCATGGCAGACACGCATTCTCGCACAGTTTCACGACATGCCACACTCCAGGCACACATAATGCGTGTCCATATTATGCAATGCAATGCACCATGAGTACCAATGAAATTTAATCACAACCAAGCACAATGTGTGTACAACCAATCAACCCAGACATATTCGGTAATTTTCTAATGAGCTCATAAATTGATCATTTAGTTCAATTTCTCTCCCCAATAAATCCTCAATGATTTATCACAATTTCCCCGACAATAATTTCTATCAGTCAATTCTCAACCCAATCTAAATTTCACACTGACACTGTTTAAGCCAGTCCAAAATGTACTGATAATGCCTAAACCAGTCTAGAAAAACGCACGATTAGTCCTAATCCGGGTTTAGGAATTTTACTCACCTAATCAAGGGTCACGACGATGCAGAATGGCGGTCGATCACTGATGAACAGTGCAACCGGCGGCGGAATTCCCGAGCGGCGACGGCGTACGGACGGTGAACAGTACCACGCGTATGGATGTGAACAGTACCTCTTGTACGGACACTTGTACGGATGGCCGGAAAACGAGTGGCCGGCGAGGCGCCGGTGACGGCCATGGCGGTCCGTAATGAACAGTGATCGTACGGGGGGGACGTGAACAGTAACCGTACGGTCACTGTATGGACAAGGTGCGACGGCGACGTATGGACCTGCTGGACGCCCGGGTGTCGACGGAACGGCGATCGGAGGTCCGGCGAAGCTCCGGCGGTACTGTTCACGGACTGGAAAATAAGAAAAAGAGAGAAAAAGAGAGGGAAAAAAGGATTGAACCAAGGCTGAGCTGAGGCGGGGGACCAAGGGGGTTGACGGCGAGGCACGGCGGTCGGCGGCGTGCTCCGGCGAAGCTCCGGCGAAGGCGTTTTGCGGCTGGAACTTTCTGTTTAGGGCTGAAAATGGCTGCTGTGGGTGGCTGTTTAGGGGCGAAGAGGGCTGAGGTGGCGCGGGATGGTGACTGGGGACGTCCAGCAACTCCGCCCGGTACTGTTCCGGCGTGAACAGTACCAGAATGGACAGAAATGCACCAAAACAGAACAAAAATGGAAGAGGAAGAAGGGGAAAATGGGAAGAAAATTTTTGCTGCAGCTGGTCTGGACGTGGAGAGTGTGTGAGGAGAGAGAGTGAGTAGCCAACTTGGTCAAATTATTTAATCAAGGGTGCCAAGTGTCAAGCTTAAAAAAAAAGACTAAAATACCCCTAAATACTTGGCTCCCATTCAACCTTATCTAAAAAGAGGAGGGCAAAAGGGTCAAAAGTCCTCAAATTATAGCTGATAATTATCCACAATTTTCCAAATTTTTTTCAAAATTTTTGGACCAAAAATTAGCCCAGGGGCAAAATTGTCATTTTTCCGGTCCCGGGGCGAAATTCCAATTTTTGCACATACGCGTTCCATATATGCGTGGACAACATAATATGGCATCAGAATTACGAAATTCACTTTTTAAGCCCTCGAAAATCGACTGCGAAGTTCCGGGAATAAAATAATATTATTTTTCCAATTTTTGTCGAAATTTCACTTTTTGTCCGAAATGACTCCCGGTATGCTTGGCCACCCAAAAATGGCGTCGGCCTTGAAAAATAACCTCAAACGGCCTCAGAATCTAACACCGGCACCCACAGGGGCAAAATCGTCATTTTCCCCAATTTCTGTCAAAATTTCAATATTTGGCTAGTTTAGCCCCAAATGTGCGTGGCCAGTATAATATGATGTCAGAATTGCGACAATGGTCCTTTAAGCCTTCGAAATTCAACATCGAAATCCGGACCCAATTTCATGAATAAAACTCGCTAAACTTTCAATTTCAGGGTCTCTCACTAACGGACGGCTGTTTAGAAGTTACGTGTATCGACCTAGGGCTATCCGTGTCGTAATGGTCTCGATCAATGAGAGAATGAGAAATTATTACTAGTTCCAGAGGTCACGATCGTTCGGTTCAGGTTCAGGACTGGTTAGCCACGTGTACTTTCGGTCTTGCAGAATCACCTACGTCCCTATTATACATCGTTGGCTTTGGCCAAACCCAATCCATTACCCTTTCCTGGGATCGGCCCACATTGGCCCAGAATATTCCCTCAGCGTCTCTCGTGATCGGTGTCCGTTTCACGATAGGGTCCCCGGTCCACGTACCGTTTTCTAGTTAGCCATGCCCCATTGATTAGTATCCCGAGAGTGATCAGCTCTGGGCGAGACTGGCTAAAATGAAATGCGAATTAATATCAGTTTTATTGATTTTGGAAATTACATTAAAATTCGGGCTATTACAGCAGCACGACACTGGCGGCAGTAGGCAGCAGGCGATCCACAGGTTCAGGTTCGGGTGGCAGCAACGCGTCAACGTAAATCGAATTGGGCTTCAAGTTTGCTGGACCGCCACCGTTGCGTCGCTCGTGTGTTGACGGGGAACTAGGAATTCGTCAAAAGAGCTTAACGACGGTCAAGGAGTGGTCATGCGCAAGCAACAAGGACCCACGAAAATGCTGATCTTTCTGATTTGGGTGTGTTCCCTGTGACCTGCAGAAAAGATCCAGAAAACTCATCCTCCCCTTTTTGGCGTTTTCTCCTTTGCCTTCTCTGTGAGTGCAGAACGTGGAAAGCTTTTGCTTTCCACCTTGACCCTCGTGAGTTGAGCCTCAGGCAGAAAGAACAGAAACAATCTCTCTCTCTGATTTCTCTTTCTCACTTTCTTGTGGCCGTGTATGACATTGTGTAGCCTTTCGTGTGTGTTCTGAAAATTTTTGTGAGCCTCCCTCGGAACGTGAATGGGTGTTCCTTTATATAGTGCTAGGTTTAGATTAAAACTCTCAATTTTAAATTCTAAGAGATATACTTTACTGATAAGAAAATTTTATTATCTCTTAGAATCTTTGATAATATCAAACCAAATCGAACAATTATCTTTCAAAATTTGAATAATGATCAAGATTAATTGTTCAATTATCCAATGGGAGAATTTCGGCTCTTATAATATTTATGGGCTAGGCCAATAATTTTTTTGAACGAGGCTCATCAAGTTCAGAGCCGTTCACTCGAATCCAACCACCGCCGATCCAATGCAAATGTAACTATATAAGCCTATGCAAATGCTTCTAATATCTATATGCATTTTAATTAATATTTTTTCCTAGAGACCAAGATTGATCTCTAATTTTTTATGCAACGAACGACTGACTGGATTGTCAAAATTTAGGTGTCAACACCCGTGTTTCCAAAGCGATCAATAGAAACCGTCAATGATCAGATCAGTCCTTCTGTTAGTGCTGCATTCAGCTCAAGCAAAGGCATTATTTGAAGTAGATACTAATATGAATACTGCCCTTATAAAGTTGCTCTACAATGATAGCGTCACTATCCCCACTTCACATTCTCCACACAGATGCAATGAAAAATGAGAAACATTTTGGCTCTCATTTATGCTCTGTGTTCAATTGCTCAAACGAGATGAAATTGCAAGTACTCATAAGAATGGGAACTTCCAAGAAACAGAGATTCGGGTTCCTGTACAAGGAAAAGATAACAACAGAACTCATTTTTAAAATGCTGAGCATGAACTTTAGCCAGCAACTCCTTATCATCAGCCCTTGGGAGCTCGTATATCAGACAAGAACAAAAGGAAAATGTCCAAATGAGTTCAGATCAAATCAAATCCGAGGCGTATCGACGCGATCAGCAAGATTCTTAGCTCGGGAAGCCATTATTTAAAGGACCAAAAGGCAAAAGAACAAGAACAAGAGATAAAGTGAACAGTCATGGAAAGCATCAATCTTTTCCAATTCGCACAGAGAGATTCTCATAGGGAAAGGAAGGTATCAACAATTCTACCAGTCAATACCCCAACTTTGCTTAATCGAGTCGTGTCCCAAGTGTGTGATGCGTGAGTGGTTTTTGTTGTATGGTGGACATGACTAGACCTGCCGTATGGTTAAAGCGATTTTGATACGTTTTGGATGTAGATGTTGTGCCGTCTAGGCACATTGTTTGAATCTTAATCCTTCATTGTGTGTGTATATATATATAACTCGGATGGATTATAACTGTCTAAATGAGACGAATTGCTACTTTGACAAAAGTTTTGGGGTGTTCACTTTAATATGGAACTCTCCTCACATCTTTCTATGGTAACCCTACTTAGATCCAGCAATCGATCGATCTAATTCACCTATTTCTCGAAATTGTAGGCTGTAAGAAGTTTGTTTTTTGTTGCTCATGACCCTAGATAAGTGGCCAATACAGTCCTTCCACAAAATTTACTTAATGGTAGACTACAATGTCGGCCCTGAATCCACATCAATCTAGTACTCGGCACTCATGGTATAGTGATCCCTTGTTCATGCATTCCAATTCATGCATAGTGCGAACTATCGTTTCTTCTTACGCCAGAAAGTTCACCTTAAGAGAGTAGCCCACGTAAACATGCCGTGTAGCAAATCTCGAGTGAATATCGAAATAATGAAGTGTTTGCATGTGGTGATGATGCAAAGGAATCGAATCATATTCTTGTGCCTTAATGAATTTCTCTGAAAGTTGTTGAGCATACCAGGTATCTCAATGTTACCCCATCAAGCATGATTAATTTGGTGATGAATCCCAACTATTTACCCTATTTCTTTTTAAGTTTGATGGGCTAAAAATTTCTGGCAGCATAAGTGGATTCATTTCTATGTAGATTGATTTGATCTCCCTCATCCTACAAAAACATAATTTCGTTTACTCTCCTTCTAAACTGAAGAACCCATCGTGATCCTCTCTGCATGGAAATTCCATTAACTATGGGAAGAACATAAGTGAATTCACAAAATAACACAAACAAGCCTTCAGTACTTGCAATTCGCAAGGTTGAATGAAAAGAGTTATTCCTAGACTAAAAGTGCTTATCCCTTGTTACATTTCTGCAAAATGGCTGCTTGAATAATCACAGAACTGGCTAAACGGAGGAGAAACACAGTACTCACAAAGGGTTAGACTAAAGACAATAAAATTTTTAGTTTTGGGAGATAAGAAGAGCAACTCTCAGTGTCACACCCCGAAACCTACCAAGATGGGGAATGACACGGCCGTCCTTTCGCCCAAAGGACGCAACCTCAAACCACCCAAGAGCCCCAATGACATCGCTTTCGTTCTAATAGCTGCTAAACAAAGAACCTGAAAGATATATAAGATAAAGGGTGAGCTACCGTGGCTCAGTGAGTAACATATATCTTCTATCCGGATTGAACAATCACTATGCACTAGTATAAAAAATATCGCAGCCCATAACTCAAATCAATGTACAATATAGCCAAAAATATCTCAAAGGTATAATAACTTTTCCATAACAATCATCCGTATCAGATTACTCAATAAAAACTCGCTTGACAACAATAGCCAATCATCAATGGTCTATCCATTGACTAATCTCATCACATAACGCGTCGATGGTTTATCCATCAACCAATCTCATGCTCGTCATCAAACTATGGTCAAGTTTAACGCCGTGACAAAGGCGACCAAGTTTACCCCTCTTGGCAAGGTCTACCACCTATTATAAGCCGGCGGTTCGGCCCAGAAGAATATCCTGACAGTATGCATACTCCCCCCTCAACGGGTTCTCAACATAGTCATACGAGCAGCAGCAACTTATAACTCAATCCAGAATTCCATAATCAACACCAATAAATCCATTTCACAAAACATTTCGCAACAAGAATAGCCCTCGACTAATCCTCTTCACAAAACATTTAATATAAGCATTCACAAAAGCTTCATTTCAATAACGTCATAAGTCTTTTCAACTCATTTCACAATCGACAAAATGTAGTAAATGATCGATCCAATTTATGCAGAAAACATGCTCGACTGTATTAAAAATTATATATCATTATCAAAATATGAATTTGTAAATTCATAGAAGATATAATGTCCATCACCTGTTAATCCACAACTAACCCGAATATGCTACTCGAGCCGACGATTCCAAAATCCTATCAAACATACGGAAAAACGAATCAAAATCGAGTAATATTTCCCCTAACGCGCGACTCGAATAAGCTAAGGCTAACTATCCAATAATCCGACACCCTCGAGCCTACGATGGTTTGCTCCAAGGAAAAATCTAAGTTCTGATATTCAGACCCAGAAGATTCTTCAGATGCAGACGCAGAAATTCTTCAGAATCAGACGTTGAAATTCTTCAGACTCAGACGCTAAAATTCTTCAGACGCAAAATTCAGAACATAACAATTAGTGGTCTGTCATGGATTTCACAAAAGGAAAGTCTTGATTGTTTAACTTCCTCCACCGGACTCCGTTTTGCGCGCTCTTATAGTCAAAACGAAGCTCATCTAGCATACTATGGATGTCCCAACATAGCCAACCCAAACAACAGTCCAAAAACAACAATAAAAGCTCTGGAAAGTACTGTTCACGAAATTTCAGATTATGCTCTTAACTTGAAAATTTGATTCCGGACAAACCGTAACTCCGAATCGATATCCGTCAAAACGCACAGCCCCACAACACCATAATCTTTCAGTTTCATGAATATTTAAGACTTGGCAACCCAAAAATTTAGATTACGCAGCTCAAATCCACATATCTCTCATTTCCGAGCCCTAATTTCTCATTTCCGACCCCTAATCGAAAAATTACTCCGATAGGACTAATGAGGGTTGCGAGTACTTACTAGTCGTTGCGTTACGTAGTCGGAACGGCTCGGCGAGGACCCGCGCACACAAACCCTCCCTTTCTCTTCTTCCCTTTCTCCTCTCCTTTTTCCTTTTCTTTTGCTCTGTTTCTTCTTCTGTTTTCCCCGACCTGCCACTGCTTTCTTCCCTTTTATCTTCACTTTTTTGACTTTTTTTTTTCTCCTTCAGCCTACGTCTTTTGACCCGGTCAAAAGAGGAGGCAAATATTACACTCAGTCATGCAGTTTCGGGTGATATGAGGCTAGGCTCGTAACCGCGAATCGTAGTGAACCTTGGAGGAAGGCCAGGGATGTCTAGCGGCAGGTAATTCACCTTTTTCGGGAAGAAATATGTGAAGTGCATTTTTCGGTTGGAAATGTTACCATAGCAAGCACTTACCCGTAAGAGAAAACATTCCGAGCTCAACCTACCAATGACTATATAAGTCATGTAGGGATTCCACACCACGTGAGTATCATGAAAATCCCAAAAGCAGATGGAAAGGTCTTCGAACTTGTCCCCCGTTACTTCCCATTCTCTCATCCACTCGTTATCGTGTTCTACTATAGTCAAGCATCCTCTGAATCCTAGCAGCTCAAGTTCATTGGGTTCGATCGTTGTCGCAAGGGGGGCATTTCCATCAGGGACAAAACCTCGGTGGGGTAGGAGCGATTGACCATTATTATAGTGGCGTACTCCAAGGTCGAATTGGCCAACATCTTGGGTAAATGAAATAATCCGAAACTTCTCATGACACACATCAAATGATATGATGACGTCACGTTCATTTCCAGAAGCTTTCCAGTGAATGGCCCCGTTCCAGAATACAGGTTCATATACAAAATAAGCCTGCCAACCTTCAGGTACATCCAATCTCCTCCACGAACTCGCTCCCAGTGTAGTCACTTCGAAGCACCTTCTTCCTTCCATATTAACATATGTACGCAGAGCTTGTACTTTCCTGTTGAAGGATCAAGTCTGAGTCCAACTTGATGACCGCCCATAATTGTTTCTCCTGATGTTGGCAATCTTCTGTACTCCCTCGTTATGGGATTGCAAACAAAAATAGGATCAAGAGCTGAGTAAGAACCTACACACATAACCCCCCTCGAGGACTAGTCAGGCATCACCGCTGGTTTGAGTCCTAGCTCACCAGTCGCGCGGACACCTCGGTTATCAAAAAAAAAAAAAACAAAAGAACCTACACATAGTAATCCTCGGCAAGTGCCCATGGCCGAAAGTCCTTTTAGTGGATCAATGTGAATCTGTCTAACCCTACGTCCCTCAATATCCACCAAAAGAAACGGTTGTGTGGGGTCATCGTCCGCACAAAACGGTTCCAGGATAAGCCACGGTTCCCTGTAATCATTGCTACTCAAAGCTGCTCGATGAAGGTGGCTGATTTTGTTAGGTAACACCAGGCCTTGCAGACACATCTGCAGCGCAGGACTGAATCGATAGGAAGCTTGCATAATATTTCTGATATAATCTCTGGAGACAAGTAGGGAATGCTCTCGTTGCTACTGCTGCTTCTTTTCTCTGATGTCTCCATTCAAGACGAAATATATCAATCTCTTCTTAGTTATGCTTCTGCAAGTTACCACAAATAAATTCAGTAACCCAAGAGTAAAAAAGAAGTAGAACAAAAAGGGGTTATAAATGACCCTACAAGGAATCTTAAAAGGATTCGTGCTTTCTTTTTCATCAATTGCATAAAGAAGTCCTTGACAAATGGGTTTTTCTTTTTTCCTTTGTCGTGCTGTCACCGTTGGCTTTCAAGAAGCCACAAATCTGCACAGCAAAATGTCATTCTAATTTTAAGTATGTCGATGCACATAGCGGTGGGTAAAATTCGTCATACTTACTCAAGCTGTATTTCTTGGAACTCTTTAGCGGCAACTTTCTATAGTGTGCTAGATAACAAAAGTTCACATAAGATGTAATTTATTAATGACCACTCCGCATCGCTGCCACATAGGGTAAAACTTTTAACTTGTCAATGACGGATTATCTTAGGACACTCACATCGTAAAATAAATTATAATGACGGCCACAATTATATAAATGTTTCCGAAATGATAAACCACTCCAATTGCAATAGCAAATTATATGAATGGCCTTCAGCCAAATTAACTCTCCCCAAAATCGTGGATAGTCACATCGACTTTTTACTATGCAATTAACACCTCTCTCTCTCTCTCTCTCTCTCTCTCTCTACAAATATCTCTAGGACTATCATTACATACATCTCTCTAGTACTCTCTCATACACCTAACTCAGATTTGTACCCATTTCCTTGCCATTCTAGGCTTACCATCTTGTGGTTGCAAATGTCTAGAACTCTCAAGCATGTTGAGACTACCATAGGCGCCAAAATTAGGATCCGGATTGCCATTTTGAGCGAGTTTAAAACAACTGACGAAGGGGAAGAGGGAGCAAAGTGAGTGACCAGTGCGTGTGAGAGGCATGAGCGCAAGAGAGTGCACTATGAAGTGGTGACTGAAATAATAAAGTAAGGTCTTGCGAGCAAGCAACCATAAAAAATGTACCATCAATATAGTATGTAATTTATAAATGACCACTCTGCATCGCTACTAGATATGGTAAATTTTTTACCTGGCCAATGACCGATTATCTCAAGATACCCACATAGTAAAACAAATTATAATGACGGCATCAATTATATCAATGTTTCCAAAATGATAGACCACTCGAATGACAATAATAAATTATATTAATACCCTTCAGCGATATTAACACTCCCCAAAACCAAGATAGTCACATCGACTTGTTACTACGCAATTAACACCTCTCTTTCTCTCTCTACAAATATCTCTAGGACTATCATTATATATATATATATATCTCTCTCTAGTACTCTCTGAGACACCTAACTCAGATTTATATCCAGTTCATCATCATACTAGGCTTACCAGCATGTGGCTGCAAATGTCCAGAACTCTTGGGCAGGTGGAAACTACATAGGCACCAACATTAGGATCCAGGCTGCCATTTTGAGCAAGTGTAAAACAACTGACAAAGGGGAAGAGGTAGGGAAGTGAGTGATCAGTGCGTGCGAGACACGTGTGTGCAAGTGAGTGCATAGTGAAGTGGTGGTTGAAACAATAAAGTAAGGTCTCGCAAGTAAGCGACGATAAAGTTTGAAATCCTTCATTGCACTTTCTAAACTGAATTTGGGTATTCAAAAGGTTCCCCTTTTCCATCTACAACGGCCTACACTTCCCTTAACCTCCATTTCTACTTGATTTCAAATATTAGCCAGAGATCATGAACTAATTGTGAGTTTAAAGCGCTTGACTTGACATCATAAACAAACCTCGATACTATCATATTCTTCACTCTGATGCAACAAAATGAGAAATTTTGCTCGCGTTTGCTAAACTCTACATTATCTATAACAAGAACAAGATGCGACCTTTCAGGAACGAAAAGAAATTGGAACTCCCAAGAAACAAAGATGAATTTCCCTTTGATGGAGATAACTGCAACGAAGCAAGGAAACGAAGCAGCAAAATACGTATTTAGATCATTGATCACACAAGCGGGAGAGACAAGAATACAGCTTTAGCCAGTGAGTACAGATTCAGGGGACGGAAAAAGAACCACCCAAGAACAGGAGGAAAATGGCCGAGCAAATTCGGATCGTACTTCACTGCAAGTGCGAGGCGCATCAGCAAGATCAGACAGATTTTCAAACGATGCGAGCATCAATGAACGAGCAACGAAAAGAAAAGAGAAAGAACATCGAGAAGCAGAGAACACAACTGTGTTAACCATTAATCTTCCTCATTCCAACACTAAATTCGTACGAAAAAAGACAGAGGGGAGTCGACAGTTCTACCATCAAGAAACCAACTTTGCTCGCATTCTTGAGTTTGATCATCGAAATGGGTCATTCAAGTGGTTCGAGCTCATGTTCTTCTCTTTCTCGTCGACGAAGAAGACTTCATGTCTTTTTTGTGTGTGTTTGTTTTGTCTATTCTACCCTCATCTTTGTTTTAGCTTTTAATTTATATTAATGAGTTGATTGTATTTACCATATTAAGCTTTTGTGATAAAGATTAAATATTAAGAATTTTAAGCTGATAAAAAATTAAATTATATATTGAAGTCAAACACGTCATTTTTCTCACTTATTTAACCTTCCTTTCATATGCCTGCAGTACATAATTGAAAGTCAAGAAATAAGGACATAAATACAATTGAGCACATATTTAATGCTTCCCATGATTTTACAACAAGATTATTCCATAGTGTAATCTATCTTGCTTATTAACCCCATCTCTTGATAATCTAGAAGAAACACCTGTTATGTTAAGTTTTAAATTTATAGTCATTATAATTGGGAAAATTGAAAATTAGTGGCACATTCGCTATCGCGCTCTTGAAATCTAGTTCAATTCAACCGATTTATCCCCCGATCCAACCGAAAGGACATTCGTGGTCACGCCATCCACGAGTTAATTGGTCCATGTTCGGCACGATTGCTTTCCAAGTAAGAAAGAGATTGAACTTAATAGATAGAGATATAAAGGAACTCAATTCCCTTAGCTCGGGAATATGCTTTGATAACAAGGCAGAAACCTCAATCCCAAGAGCTGCACCCTCTAACATCTTGTGAAATCTAGTGTGTTCAATCCTACTTGTATATGCCTTATGGTACTTATGGACTTGGCGAAATAAGAGCATCTTTGATCCCATTGGCTGAGCAATTCTCATTCCTATACTTCAAGTGAGAGCTAGGGTGCTTCTTTCTTTTCTTCGCCCCTTACACTCTTGTGCCTCATTGTTGGGCTATAATTCAGGCCCAAGATGCTTAAATGGACGGGCTGGGCATAGCCATGAGCTGACCCAACTTCATTATTGTAACAGCCCGAATTTCGATGTAATTCCGGGATCAATAAAACTGATATTAATTCGCATTTCATTTTAGTAAGTCTCGCCCAGAGTTGATCACTCTCGGGATACTAACCAATGGGGTATGGCTAACTAGAAAATGGTACGTAAACCGGGGACCCTATCGTGAAACGGACACCGATCACGAGAGAAGCTGAGGGAATATTCTGGGCCAACGTGGGCCGATCGTAGGAAAGGGTAATGGATTGGGTTTGGCCAAGGCCAACGATGTATAATAGGGACGCAGATGATTCTGTAAGACCGAAAGTACACGTGGCCAACCAGTCCTGAACCTGAACCGAATGATCATGACCTTTGGAACTAGTAATAATTTCTCATTCTCTCAATGATCGAGACCATTACGATACGGATAGCCCTAGGTTGATACGCATAACTTCTAAACAGCCGTCCGTTAGTGAGAGACCCTGAAATTGAAAGTTTAACGAGTTTTATTTACGAAATTGGGCCCGGATTTTTATGTCGATTTTCAAAGGCTTAAGAGACTATTTTTGAAAATCTGACGTCATATTACGTTGGCCACACACAATTGGAGTTAGTACGAGTAAAAATTGAAATTTCGGTCCGGGGGTGAAAAATTACAATTTTGCCCCTATGGGTGCCGGCGTTGGATTTTGAGACCGTTTGAGGTTATTTTTCGAGGCCGACGCCATTTTTTGGGTGGCCACGCATACCGGGAGTCATTACGGATAAAAATTGAAATTTCGACAAAAATTGAAAAAATAATATTATTTTATTCCCGAAACTTCGCATTCGATTTTCGAGGGCTTAAAAAGTGAATTTCGTGATTCCGACACCATATTAGGTTGGCCACGTATATATGGAACGCGTATGTGCAAAAATTGGAATTTCGCCTCGGGACCGGAAAAATGACGATTTTGTCCCTGGGCTAATTTTTGGTCCAAATTTTTTTGGGATAATTATGGATAATTATCAGCTGTAAAATTGAGAACCATTGACCCTTTTGCCCCTCCCTTTTTTGATAAGGATGCATAGGAACCATTTGATTAGGGGCAATTTAGTCATTTTTGCCAAATTTGGACACATGGCGACCTAGGCCCTAGTTTTTTACTAAGATAAGCATTTTTTCTCCTCCTCTCTCACTTCCACAAGCAGACCAGCCCCTTCAGAAATTTTTTCTCTCATTTTCCCACCTTTTCTCTCCACTTTCTCTCCATTTTCCCTCATTTTCTCTCTCGCTGGAGTTTCGCTGGAGCACGCCACCAACCGCCGTGCCTCGCCGTCGACCCCCTTGGTCCCCCGCCTTAGCTCAGCCTCGGTTCCGTTCGTTTTTCTCTCTCTTTCCCTCTCTTTTTCTCTCTTTTTCTCATTTTCCATTCTGTGAACAGTACCGCCGGAGCTTCACCGGAGCTCCGATCGCCATTCCATCAACACTCGGCCATCCAGCACCTCCATACGTCGCCGTTCCACCCCGTTCGTATAACGACCATACGATTACTGTTCACCGTTCGTATGGTCACTATTCATCCCGACCGTACGGCACATCTCGGCCGTCACCGACGCCTCGCCGGCCACCGTTTCCGACGGTCCGTACAGTTTCGTACGGAAAGTACTGTTCACGTGTTCGTACGCCGTCGCCGCCCTGGAATTCGCCGCCGGTTGCACTGTTCACCAGTGATCGGTCGCCATTCCCCGTCGTCGAGACTTCGGATTAGATGAGTAAAATTTCTAAACCCGGATTAGGACTGATAGTGCATTTTTCTGGACTGGATTAGGAATGCTAATACTGGCAGAGGAAAATTGGTGTACTGATTTATAGAAATTATTATCGGGAAAAATGTAGTAGACCAATGAGAAATTTTTAGGAAGGATAATGGAGTTTAATGACCAATTTAGGAGCTCGTTAGTGAAATTGCCGGGTATGCCCGTGTTGACTGATTGTATGTCAATTGTGCTTAATTGTAGTTGATTTCGTACTGCTATGTCGTATGTGGTGTGGCTATTTTTGTGGAGTGCGACTGGTCATTATTTGGTTTACAATGAATTACTAATTTGTGAAACGCACATTAGGCCACACGATATTAATTGGGCCAATTAAGCACATGTTGTGACATTGGGTGTCTGAATTATATTGGTACTCGTGGTGCATTGCATTGCATAACATGGACACGCATTTCGTATGCCAAGAGTGAGGCATGTGATGAAATTTGTGCGAGAATGCGTGTCTGCCATGAGCATGTGATCACCTTAAATACCCCTGAAGCATTATACGCTGGGTTCAGATAATAATGAATTGTGTGATCACCTAAGGACCTTCGGGTCGATACTGTCCTCATGCACTTTGAAGCAGGACGATGCCCAGTACGTCCGGAAGGCAACCATCCTCGTGCACTTTGAAGCAGGCTCTAGTTCGCAAGGAGAACAGTGTTGCGCCTCATGCATTTTGAAGCAGGCTAGAGACACTGGGCCAGATCGGTTGTTGTGCCTCATACACTTTGAAGCAGGCTAGACGCATCGGGCCGTGAAAAATTGATGACTCGAGTCGTAATAATAATGAATTGGGCAAATGTGCCAGTGTGGGTCGGTGGACCAAAGAAATGCGCATGACATGTCAATAACATTTGCATGCATAAACATGCATTGATTAGCATGTGAGTGGGTGAGACTCGGTGTATGAGCATGTGTTTGACGTACGTGTGATTGTGCGTGCCACGTATGTGCCATGATTTTTATATATCGAACTGTCTAACCTGCAGGGTCAGAGAATTGTATGATTATGGTTGTGTTATGATTTTAAATATTCGTTTCCGATCAGGAAATTACATCCTAGCCTAGCCTAGGTTGAGGGATTGAACTCACTGAGATTCGTCTCACGGTTGTGTAAACCGAAACATTTTCAGACCCCCAGCAGTAGGATGCCGAGGTCACCACCTCTTTTTGGAATACCATATTTTATCCAACAGTCGTCGAGCATGCACCCCGGTGGAGACGGAGCAGAACAGAGAAGTGGCTGTTTAGTTATTCCCAGCTGTTGGTATTTCCTTTTTGGTTGGAATGAACACTGTAAAAAGAGTTTTAAAATAGTAATATAAGTATGTACATATTTTCTGCATTGATTGTTGTTTGGCTACCCTTGGTTCTATTTGTAGTTGTCTGGGTTTGTTTATTTTATACTTCCACTTGTGCTTGATCTTTGTATGGGTGTGGGTCGGCAATGCTTCCTGGGAGCGTTGCACCATAATCGACCGTGACGGGATGTTGCGTTCCAGTGGGGTACGGGGCGTGACAATTATCCAAACCCGCCCAAAGGAAAAAAAAACATTGCTTTGCAAATTTCGGAGCAGACCAAGCCTTGATCGGATTCCATAGGTTTGGTCATGCGTAGAACGATGTAGTGCCTCGAAATCTTACCCACGAAATACAAGTCGCGTAGCTAAAGTTGAGCGAGCAACCATCTTCTCCGAAACACTCGAGTTGTTCGAGCACAATGCGGAATTTGCTTCGCATCTCGACACTCCATGCTTGCAGGAAAGCTCGACGAAAGCCTCGTGAATCCAACATACGTTGGTGAAAGAACTCATTGGACCTAAGATACGCCCACATATGAGTAACCCAGACACGGATATAAGGGGCACTCAAAATTGAACCCACAACTTCCTAATTTGATATTGTCTTAGAGTCAAACGTGCGGCCATTGTTTCCAAAAGTTCAAACCGAAACAAAAAAAAAATCATGGTTTAGACATTATTTAGAGGTTAGGCATGATAAATGAGAGGAATGCATGTAAATGCACAAAAACCCTATTATGCGATGTGCCCTTTTGACACTTCATATGTGGCTGAGTTAGAGAGTACCCAAACCTGGGTGTCACTTGTTTTCTTCTTGGGTGTGTGTGATCAGAGAGAGACTTTCCCAGGTCAATTTTACTGCTTTGATGGAAAGTTCTTGCAAAAGCAAACAAAAGACGAGAGCTGTGACGAGGTAAGCGAGGCCAAGGGACTCGATTCTTCTGTTGGTAACCAGGACGATTGGTTTTAGCAATTGTTGGCGTTCGTGCTGCCCGGGACGGAGTCTGAATTGGAAGGCTCGATCGGTTCGGCGGAATCGCCAAAATCGTCCTCCTTGCGGCAAGAGAAGCCTTGCTGGAGATTGGAGACTAGGTTTTATGGCAGTAAATTTATACTTAAAATTGTTGGAAAAATATTAGATAACATGAAAACTAAGAATTGTTGGAAATCCGTTGAAAAGGATGAAAAAAATAAGATAAATTGTCTGAGGCGTGCTAGCACTGTCCTTAAAGTTAATTTCGCATCTCGAAATACGAAACTTGGTACAGTAGGCTCTCATGGCTATCCTCTCAAGATGCAATGGACATTCTTCTTTATTTAGCACAAAATAATAGAAGAATCATAAATAACGTCATGTGTATAAACCCGCAAAGAAGGGAAAAAATTTGAAAAGGAAAGGAAAATTCTCTTTTTTAATTCGGTATATTTTAAAGGATTGTGGTTTGAAGTTTAATTTTACATTCCAAAGAAAGAGAGAGCCGTTAAGAAATCGTTATAAAACAATCGGTAATTATTAAAATGATAACCGTTGTAAAGCTGTTATAAATGGGGGCTTTATGAAGAAATAAATCAAATGTTACAAAGTCGTTATAAAGTGGCCATTACAAAGCCATTATAGAGTCGCTACAAAATGATGGTTTTCATGGCTGTCATAACTCCTACCAAAGCAATTGCTTCCAAATATTTCAAAACTGTTGAAGTATCAATAGTGCTAGCCTGGAGCAGATTAGAACCCAGGGTCATAGGACGTGAGTGTGGTGCTCTTCCCGCAAGTGGATCTTGAGGCCTCCGAGATTCTCTCCAGTGGCTTCCCACCTCAGCATTTGCTTTGCTTATGTTCGACCATGATCAAGGATCCCCCGAAGCCGACCATTTCGAAATTCTAGGTCGAGTGTTTGAAAGGCAGGCGGATAGGTGGGAAAGGATCCCCTGTAGGCGGTGATATGATGCCTTCACTACCATCATTGACGCGTAAAGTTATTGGGGTGTGATTCATACTCTTCAGCGATAGGATAGCACGGGGGTCCCGCCTGACCTTGACGTCGTTTTGGACCTAGATTTTGTGCCATCTAGGAACATTGTGTTAGGAAAACCTTAATAGATTTTAAAATTGACAAAACTATCCATATATGTGTTGTAAGCCTGATAAATGTTCTTAAATATTTTGACTCAAGAAGTTATACTTTATACTTATGTTCAGACTTTATACGACCTTCGACGAACTTCAGCATTTGTACTGGAATCAAAAGACTCAGATTTTAAAGAACAACCCATCCTGACATACATTCTGATTACGATACTAGATACTATAGAATCATATCTCATTTGGTTCTCGACGCAAACTCAGATCATTCACAATAGCTAGTAATCTAGCTTGGAATTTACAAAAGGAAAGTCTGGATTGACTCGATATTAAAAGGCTATTTTGTAAGGGATATTTATATCGCAAAATATCTTAAATTGATTGACAATCAACCACGAGACAAGTTTATTTCTAAATGGAGAGGCTCTTCTTATGGAAATCGAAGTTTTGGTTGTATGAATGACCAGATTCAGCGGGATTCATATTTTGTCACTCAACAGTTACTCAGTCCTCTTTATACAAATCTGTCCAATATGAAAATTGAAAGATGATCATTTGAAGATTGTCCAATGGTTAGTTTGGAATAGAGGAGTATAAAAGGAAACAAAGTATTGAGGAGCAGAAGAAGAGACGACATCCAAAATCATCCATTCTAGAGTTTGAGCATACTCCGATCAGTGTTACTTGTCTTTCTTGAGCTAAAAACTATGATCTTGAGAGACATATTGTAAGAGTGATAGAGTGGCCTATGTTACATAAGGAGTTATCAATCAAAATCTGTAATCTCTTGATTGATCATCTAGTGGAATCCAGTCAGTAGACTATCAGCGTGAGAGAATGGATGTAGGCTTGATCTAA